>OX451738.1:753801076-755051076 GCA_948472305.1 Vicia faba
AAACTACCTTCGATAATGACAAGGCTACTATCTATTGGAGTGACAAAAACTCGACAATAGACTACCTTCCATAATGACAAGGCTACCATCAATTGGAGTAAAAAAATCTAAACAACAGACTACCTTTCATTATGACATAGCTACTATCCATTAGAGTAACAAAAATCTCGACAACAAACTACCTTTCAAAATGATAAGGCTACCATCCATTGGAATAAAAAAAATATCGAAAACAAACTATGTTCCATAATGACAAGGCTGCCATCTAGTGTAGTAACAAAAATCTCGACAACAGACTACCTTCCATAAGGACAATGCTACCATCCATTGGAGTAACAAAAATCTCGACAAAAGACTACCTTCCATAATGACAAGGTTACCATCCATTGGAGTAACCAAAATCACGATAACAGACTACCTTCCATAATGAAAAGGCTACAATCTATTGGAATAACAAAAATATGAACAAGAGACTACCTTCCATAATGACAAGGCTACCATCCATTGGAGTAACAAAAATCTCGCCAACAGACTACCTTCCATAATGAAAAGGCTACCATCCATTGGAGTAACAAAAATCTAGAAAACAAACTACCTTCCATAATGACAAGGCTACCATCCATTGGAGTCACAAAAATATCAAAAAGAGACTACTTTCCATAATGACAAGGCTACCATCCATTGGAGTAACAAAAATCGCGACAACAAACTACTTTCCATAATGACAAGGCTACCATCCATTGAAGTAACAAAAATATCAACAAGAGACTACCTTCCACAATGACAAGGCTACCATCCATTGGAGTAACAAAAATCTTGCCAACAGACTACCTTCCGTAATCACAAGGCTACCATCCATTGGAGTAACAAAAATCTAGATAACAAACTACCTTCCATAATGACAAGGCTACCATCCATTGGAGTAACGAAAATATCACAAGAGACTACTTTCCATAATGACAAGGCTACCATCCTTTGGAGTAACAAAAATTGCGACAACAAACTACCTTCCATAATTACAAGGCTACCATCCATTGGAGTAACAAAAATATCAACAAGAGACTACCTTCCATAATGACAAAGCTACCATCCATTGGAGTAACAAAAATCTCGCCAACAGACTACCTTCCATAATGACAAGGCTACCATCCATTGGAATTACAAAAATATCGACAACAAACTACTTTCCATAATGACAAGGCTACCATCCATTACAGTAACAAAAATCTCGACAACAGACTACCTTCCATAAAGACAAGGCTACCATGCATTGGAGTAATGAAAATATTAACAAGAGACTACCTTCCATAATGACAAGGCTACCATCCAGAGTAGTAACAAAAAGCTCGCCAACAAACTACCTTCGATAATGACAAGGCTACTATCTATTGGAGTTACAAAAATCTCGACAATAGACTACCTTCCATAATGACAAGGCTACCATCAATTGGAGTAAAAAAATCTCAACAACAGACTACCTTTCATTATGACATAGCTACTATCCATTGGAGTAACAAAAATCTCGACAACAAACTACCTTTCAAAATGATAAGGCTACCATCCATTGGAATAACAAAAATATCGAAAACAAACTATGTTCCATAATGACAAGGCTGCCATCTAGTGTAGTAACAAAAATCTCGACAACAGACTACCTTCCATAAGGACAATGCTACCATCCATTGGAGTAACAAAAATCTCGACAAAAGACTACCTTCCATAATGACAAGGCTACCATCCATTGTAGTAACAAAAATCTCGACAACAGACTACCTTCCATAATGACAAGGCTACCATCCATTGGAGTAACCAAAATCACGATAACAGACTACCTTCCATAATGAAAAGGCTACCATG
This sequence comes from Vicia faba, assembly GCA_948472305.1. Lineage (NCBI taxonomy): Eukaryota > Viridiplantae > Streptophyta > Magnoliopsida > Fabales > Fabaceae > Vicia > Vicia faba. The sequence continues at coordinate 753,802,934 of OX451738.1, forward strand.
TATTGGAATAACAAAAATATCAACAAGAGACTACCTTCCATAATGACAAGGCTACCATCCATTGGAGTAACAAAAATCTCGCCAACAGACTACCTTCCATAATGAAAAGGCTACCATCCATTGGAGTAACAAAAATCTAGACAACAAACTACCTTCCATAATGACAAGGCTACCATCCATTGGAGTAACGAAAATATCAACAAGAGACTACTTTCCATAATGACAAGGCTACCATCCATTGGAGTAACAAAAATCGCGACAACAAACTACTTTCCATAATGACAAGGCTACCATCCATTGAAGTAACAAAAATATCAACAAGAGACTACCTTCCATAATGACAAGGCTACCATCCATTGGAGTAACAAAAATCTCGCCAACAGACTACCTTCCATAATCACAAGGCTACCATCCATTGGAATAACAAAAATATCTAAAACAGACTACCTTCCATAATGACAAGGCTACCATCCATTGGAGTAACAAAAATATCGAGAATAGACTACCTTCCATAATGACAAGGATACCATCCATTAAAGTAAAAAAAATCTCGACAACATAATACCTTCCACAATGACTAGGCTACCATCCATTGGAGTAACAAAGATATCGACAACAGACTACCTTCCATAATGACAAGGCTACCATCCATTGGAGTCACAAAAATCTCGATAACAGACTACCTTCCATAATGACAAGGATACCATCCATTGGAGTAACCAAAATCTCGATAACAGACTACCTTCCATAATGAAAAGGCTACCATCTATTGAAATAACAAAAATACCAACAAGAGACTACCTTCCATAATGACAAGGCTACCATCCAATGGAGTAACAAAAATCTCGCCAACAGACTACCTTCCATAATGACAAAGCTACCATCCATTGGAGTAAAAAAAATATCAACAAGAGACTACCTTCCATAATGACAATGCTACCATCCTTTGGAGTTACAAAAATCTCGACAACAGACTACCTTCCATAATGACAAGGCTACCATCCATTACAGTAACAAAAATCTCGACAACAGACTACCTTCCATAAAGACAAGGCTACCATGCATTGGAGTAATGAAAATATTAACAAGAGACTACCTTCCATAATGACAAGGCTACCATCCAGAGTAGTAACAAAAAGCTCGCCAACAAACTACCTTCGATAATGACAAGGCTACTATCTATTGGAGTGACAAAAATCTCGACAATAGACTACCTTCCATAATGACAAGGCTACCATCAATTGGAGTAAAAAAATCTCAACAATAGACTACCTTTCATTATGACATAGCTACTATCCATTGGAGTAACAAAAATCTCGACAACAAACTACCTTTCAAAATGATAAGGCTACCATCCATTGGAATAACAAAAAAATCGACAACAAACTATGTTCCATAATGACAAGGCTGCCATCTAGTGTAGTAACAAAAATCTCGACAACAGACTACCTTCCATAAGGACAATGCTACCATCCATTGGAGTAACAAAAATCTCGACAAAAGACTACCTTCCATAATGACAAGGCTACCATCCATTGTAGTAACAAAATTCTCGACAACAGACTACCTTCCATAATGACAAGGCTACCATCCATTGGTGTAACCAAAATCACGATAACAGACTACCTTCCATAATGAAAAGGCTACCATCTATTGGAATAACAAAAATATCAACAAGAGACTACCTTCCATAATGACAAGGCTACCATCCATTGGAGTAACAAAAATATCGCCAACAGACTACCTTCCATAATGAAAAGGCTACCATCCATTGGAGTAACAAAAATCTAGACAACAAACTACCTTCCATAATGACAAGGCTACCATCCATTGGAGTAACAAAAATATCAACAAGAGACTACTTTCCATAATGACAAGGCTACCATCTATTGGAGTAACAAAAATCGCGACAACAAACTACTTTCCAAAATGACAAGGCTACCATCCATTGAAGTAACAAAAATATCAACAAGAGACTACCTTCCACAATGACAAGGCTACCATCCATTGGAGTAACAAAAATCTCGCCAACAGACTACCTTCCGTAATCACAAGGCTACCATCCATTGGAATAACAAAAATATCTAAAACAGACTACCTTCAATAATGACAAGGCTACCATCCATTGGAGTAACAAAAATATCGAGAATAGACTACCTTCCATAATGACAAGGCTACCATCCATTAAAGTAAAAAAAATCTCGACAACATAATACCTTCCACAATGACTAGGCTACCATCCATTAGAGTAACAAAGATATCGACAACAGACTACCTTCCATAATGACAAGGCTACCATCCAATGGAGTAACAAAAATCTCGCCAACAGACTACCTTCCATAATGAAAAGGCTACCATCCATTGGAGTAACAAAAATCTAGATAACAAACTACCTTCCATAATGACAAGGCTACCATCCATTGGAGTAACGAAAATATCACAAGAGACTACTTTCCATAATGACAAGGCTACCATCCATTGGAGTAACAAAAATCGCGACAACAGACTACCTTCCATAATGACAAAGCTACCATCCATTGGAGTAACAAAAATCTCGCCAACAAACTACCTTCCATAATGACAAGGCTACCATCCATTGGAATAACAAAAATATCGACAACAAACTACTTTCCATAATGACAAGGCTACCATCAATTACAGTAACAAAAATCTCGACAACAGACTACCTACCATAAAGACAAGCCTACCATGCATTGGAGTAATGAAAATATTAACAAGAGACTACCTTCCATAATGACAAGGCTACCATCCAGAGTAGTAACAAAAAGCTCGCCAACAAACTACCTTCGATAATGACAAGGCTACTATCTATTGGAGTGACAAAAATCTCGACAATAGACTACCTTCCATAATGACAAGGCTACCATCAATTGGAGTAAAAAAATCTCAACAACAGACTACCTTTCATTATGACATAGCTACTATCCATTGGAGTAACAAAAATCTCGACAACAAACTACCTTTCAAAATGATAAGGCTACCATCCATTGGAATAACAAAAATATCGAAAACAAACTATGTTCCATAATGACAAGGCTGCCATCTAGTGTAGTAACAAAAATCTCGACAACAGACTACCTTCCATAAGGACAATGCTACCATCCATTGGAGTAACAAAAATCTCGACAAAAGACTACCTTCCATAATGACAAGGCTACCATCCATTGTAGTAACAAAAATCTCGACAACAGACTACCCTTCATAATGACAAGGCTACCATCCATTGGAGTAACCAAAATCACGATAACAGACTACCTTCCATAATGAAAAGGCTACCATCTATTGGAATAACAAAAATATCAACAAGAGACTACCTTCCATAATGACAAGGCTACCATCCATTGGAGTAACAAAAATCTCGCCAACAGACTACCTTCCATAATGAAAAGGCTACCATCCATTGGAGTAACAAAAATCTAGACAACAAACTACCTTCCATAATGACAAGGCTACCATCCATTGGAGTAACGAAAATATCAACAAGAGACTACTTTCCATAATGACAAGGCTACCATCCATTGGAGTAACAAAAATCGCGACAACAAACTACTTTCCATAATGACAAGGCTACCATCCATTGAAGTAACAAAAATATCAACAAGAGACTACCTTCCATAATGACAAGGCTACCATCCATTGGAGTAACAAAAATCTCGCCAACAGACTACCTTCCGTAATCACAAGGCTACCATCCATTGGAATAACAAAAATATCGAAAACAGACTACCTTCCATAATGACAAGGCTACCATCCATTGGAGTAACAAAAATATCGAGAATAGACTACCTTCCATAATGACAAGGCTACCATCCATTAAAGTAAAAAAAATCTCGACAACATAATACCTTCCACAATGACTAGGCTACCATCCATTAGAGTAATAAAGATATCGACAACAAACTACCTTCTATAATGACAAGGCTACCATCCAATGGAGTAACAAAAATCTCGCCAACAGACTATCTTCCATAATGAAAAGGCTACCATCCATTGGAGTAACAAAAATCTAGATAACAAACTACCTTCCATAATGACAAGGCTACCATCCATTGGAGTAACGAAAATATCACAAGAGACTACTTTCCATAATGACAAGGCTACCATCCATTGGAGTAACAAAAATCGCGACAACAAACTACCTTCCATAATTACAAGGCTACCATCCATTGGAGTAACAAAAATATCAACAAGAGACTACCTTCCATAATGACAAAGCTACCATCCATTGGAGTAACAAAAATCTCGCCAACAGACTACCTTCCATAATGACAAAGCTACCATCCATTGGAGTAACAAAAATCTCGACAACAGACTACCTTCCATAAAGACAAGGCTACCATGCATTGGAGTAATGAAAATATGTACAAGAGACTACCTTCCATACTGACAAGGCTACCATCCAGAGTAGTAACAAAAAGCTCGCCAACAAACTACCTTCAATAATGACAAGGCTACTATCTATTGGAGTGACAAAAATCTCGACAATAGACTACCTTCCATAATGACAAGGCTACCATCAATTGGAGTAAAAATATCTCAACAACAGACTACCTTTCATTATGACATAGCTACTATCCATTAGAGTAACAAAAATCTCGACAACAAACTACCTTTCAAAATGATAAGGCTACCATCCATTGGAATAACAAAAATATCGAAAACAAACTATGTTCCATAATGACAAGGCTGCCATCTAGTGTAGTAACAAAAATCTCGACAACAGACTACCTTCCATAAGGACAATGCTACCATCCATTGGAGTAACAAAAATCTCGACAAAAGACTACCTTCCATAATGACAAGGCTATCATCCATTGTAGTAACAAAAATCTCGACAACAGACTACCTTCCATAATGACAAGGCTACCATCAATTGGAGTAACCAAAATCACGATAACAGACTACCTTCCATAATGAAAAGGCTACCATCTATTGGAATAACAAAAATATCAACAAGAGACTACCTTCCATAATGACAAGGCTACCATCCTTTGGAGTAACAAAAATCTCGCCAACAGACTACCTTCCATAATGAAAAGGCTACCATCCATTGGAGTAACAAAAATCTAGACAACAAACTACCTTCCATAATGACAAGGCTACCATCCATTGGAGTAACGAAAATATCAACAAGAGATTACTTTCCATAATGACAAGGCTACCATCCATTGGAGTAACAAAAATCGCGACAACAAACTACTTTCCATAATGACAAGGCTACCATCCATTGAAGTAACAAAAATATCAACAAGAGACTACCTTCCATAATGACAAGGCTACCATCCATTGGAGTAACAAAAATCTCGACAACAAACTACCTTCCGTAATCACAAGGCTACCATCCATTGGAATAACAAAAATATCGAAAACAAACTACTTTCCATAATGACAAGGCTACCATCCATTGGAGTAACAAAAATATCGACGACAGACTACCTTCCATAATGACAAGGCTACCATACATTGGAGTAACAAAAATCTCGACAACAGAGTACCTTCCATATTGACAATGCTACCATATTTTGGAGTAACAAAAATCTCAACAACAGACTACCTTCCATAATGACAAGGCTACGATCCATTGGAGTAACCAAAATCTCGACAACAGACAACTTCGATAATGACAAGGCTACCATCTATTGGAATAACAAAAACCTCGAGAATAGACTACCTTCCATAATGACAAGGATACCATCCATTAGAGTGACAAAAATCTACACAATAGACTACCTTCCATAATGACTAGGCTACCATCCATTAGAGTAACAAAGATATCGACAACAGACTACCTTCTATAATGACAAGGCTACCAGACACTGTAATAACAAAAATCTCGTCAACAAACTACCTTCCACAATGACAAGGCTACCATCCATTGTAGTAACAAAAATCTCGACTACAGTCTACCTTCTATTAATGACAAGGCTACCAACCATTGGAGTAACAAAAATCTCGACAATAGACTACCTTCCATAATGACAAGGCTACCATCCAATGGAGTAACAAAAATCTCGACAACAAACTACCTTCCATAATGACAAGGCTACCATCTATTAGAGTAACAAAAATATCGAGAATAGACTACCTTCCATAATGAAAAGCCTACCATCCATTGGAGTAACAAAAATCTCGACAACATAATACCTTCTATAATGACTAGGCTACCATCCATTGGTGTAACAAAGATATCGACAACAGACTACCTTCCATAATGACAAGGCTACCATCCATTGGAGTGACAAAAATCTCGACAACAGACTACCTTCCATAATGACAAGGCTACCATCTATAGGAATAAAAAAAATCTCGAGAATAGAGTGCCTTCCATAATGACAAGGCTACCATCCAATGAAATAACAAAAATATCGACAACATACTACCTTCCATAATGAAAAGGCTACCATCAATTGTAGTAACCAAAATCTCGACAATAGACTACCTTCCATAATGACAAGGCTACCGTCCATTGTAGTAACAAAAATCTCGACAACAGACTACCTTCCATAATGACAATGCTACCATCTATTGGAGTAACAAAAATATCGACAATAGACTACCTTCAATAATGAAAAGCCTACCATCCATTAAAGTAAAAAAAATCTCGACAACATAATACCTTCCACAATGACATGGCTACCATCCATTGGAGTAACCAAAATCTCGACAACAGACAACTTCGATAATGACAAGGCAACCATCTATTGGAATAACAAAAATCTCGAGAACAGACTACCTTCCATAATGACAAGGCTACCATCCAATGGAATAACAAAAATATCAACAACATACTTCCTTCCATAATGACAAGGCTACCATCCATTAGAGTGACAAAAATCTACACAATAGACTACCTTCCATAATGACTAGGTTACCATCCATTAGAGTAACAAAGATATCCACAATAGACTACCTTCTATAATGACAAGGCTACCATACATTGTAATAACAAAAATCTCGACAACAAACTACCTTCCATAATGACAAGGCTACCATCCATTGTAGTAACAAAAATCTTGACAACAATCTACCTTCCATTAATGACAAGGCTACCATCCATTGGAGTAACAAAAATCTCGATAATAGACTACCTTCCATAATGACAAGGCTACCATCCAGTGGAGTAACAAAAATCTCAACAACAAACTACCTTCCATAATGACAAGGCTACCATCCATTAGAGTAACAAAAATATCGATAATAGACTACCTTCTATAATGAAAAGCCTACCATCCATTGGAGTAACAAAAATCTCGACAATAGACTACCTTCCATAATGACAAGGCTACCATCCATTGGAGTAATGAAAATATCAACAAGAGACTACCTTCCATAATGACAAAACTACCATGCATTGGAGTAATGAAAATATCAACAAGAGTCTACCTTCCATAATAACAATGCTACCATCCATTGGAGTAAAAAAAACCTCGCCAACAGACTACCTTCCATAATGACAAGGCCACCATCCATTGGAGTAACAAAATCTCAAGAACATACTACCTTCTATTATGACATGGCTACTATCCATTGGAGTATCAAAAATCTCGACAACAAACTACCTACCAAAATGATAAGGCTACCATCCATTGGAATAACAAAAATATCGACAACAAACTACGTTCCATTATGACAGGGCAACCATCCATTGGAGTAACAAATATATCGACAACAGACTACCTTCCATAATGACAAGGTTACCATCCATTGGAGTAACAAAAATCTAGACAACAGACTACCTTCCACAATGACAAGGGTACCAACCATTGGAGTAACAAAAATCTAGATAACAAACTACCTTCCATAATGACAAGGCTACCATCCATTGGAGTAACGAAAATATTACAAGAGACTACTTTCCATAATGACAAGGCTACCATCCATTGGAGTAACAAAAATCGCGACAACAGACTACCTTCCATAATGACAAGGCTACCATCCATTGGAGTAACAAAAATATCAACAAGAGACTACCTTCCATAATGACAAAGCTACCATCCATTGGAGTAACAAAAATCTCGCCAACAGACTACCTTCCATAATGACAAGTCTTCCATCCATTGGAGTAACAAAAATATCGATGACAGACTACCTTCCATAATGACAAGGCTACCATCCATTGGAGTAACAAAAATATCGACGACAGACTACCTTCCATAATGACAAGGCTACCATCCATTGGAGTAACAAAAATATCGAGAATAGACCACCTTAAATAATGAAAAGCCTACCATCAATTGAAGTAACAAAAATCTCGACAACATAATACCTTCCATAATGACTAGGCTACCATCCATTGGAGTAACAAAGATATCCACAAAAAACTACCTTCCATAATGACAAGGGTACCATCCATTGGAGTGACAAAAATCTCAAGAACAGACTACCTTCCATAATGACAAGGCTACCATCCATTAGAGTAACAAAAATCTCGAAAACATACTACCTTCCATAATGACAAGGCTAAAATCTATTGGAGTAACAAAAATCTCGACAACAGACTACCTTCCATAATGACAAGGCTACCATCTATAGGAATAAAAAAATCTCGAGAATAGATTGCCTTCCATAATGACAAGGCTACCATCCAATGGAATTACAAAAATATCGACAACATACTACCTTCCATTAGGAAAAGGCTACCGTCATTTGTAGTAACCAAAATCTTGACAACAGACTACCTTCCATAATGACAAGGCTACCGTCCATTGTAGTAACAAAAATCTCGACAACAGAGTACCTTCCATAATGACAATGCTACCATATATTGGAGTAACAAAAATCTCAACAACAGACTACCTTCCATAATGACAAGGCTACCATCCATTGGAGTAACCAAAATCTCGACAACAGACAACTTCGATAATGACAAGGCTACCATCTATTGGAATAACAAAAATCTCGAGAATAGACTACCTTCCATAATGACAAGGATACCATCCAATGGAATAACAAAAATCTCAACAACATACTTCCTTCCATAATGACAAGGCTACCATCCATTAGAGTGACAAAAATCTACACAATAGACTACCTTCCATAATGACTAGGCTACCATCCATTAGAGTAACAAAGATATCGACAACAGACTACCTTCTATAATGACAAGGCTACCAGACACTGTAATAACAAAAATCTCGTCAAAAACTACCTTCCACAATGACAAGGCTACCATCCATTGTAGTAACAAAAATCTCGACTACAGTCTACCTTCTATTAATGACAAGGCTACAAACCATTGGAGTAACAAAAATCTCGACAATAGACTACCTTCCATAATGACAAGGCTACCATCCATTGGAGTATCAAAAATCTCGACAATAGACTACCTTCAATAATGACAAGGCTACCATCTATTAGAGTAACAAAAATGTCGAGAATAAACTACCTTCCATAATGAAAAGCCTACCATCCATTGGAGTAACAAAAATCTCGACAACATAATACCTTCTATAATGAGTAGGCTACCATCCATTGGTGTAACAAAGATATCGACAACAGACTACCTTCCATAATGACAAGGCTACCATCCATTGGAGTGACAAAAATCTCGACAACAGACTACCTTCCATAATGACAAGGCTACCATATAAAGGAATAAAAAAAATCTCGAGAATAGATTGCCTTCCATAATGACAAGGCTACCATCCAATGGAATAACAAAAATATCGACAACATACTACCTTCCATAATGAAAAGGCTACCATCAATTGTAGTAACCAAAATCTCGACAATAGACTACCTTCCATAATGACAAGGCTACCGTCCATTGTAGTAACAAAAATCTCGACAACAGACTACCTTCCATAATGACAATGCTACCATCTATTGGAGTAACAAAAATATCGACAATAGACTACCTTCAATAATGAAAAGCCTACCATCCATTAAAGTAAAAAAAATCTCGACAACATAATACCTTCCACAATGACATGGCTACCATACATTGGAGTAACCAAAATCTCGACAACAGACAACTTCGATAATGACAAGGCAACCATCTATTGGAATAACAAAAATCTCGAGAACAGACTACCTTCCATAATGACAAGGCTACCATCCAATGGAATAACAAAAATATCAACAACATACTTCCTTCCATAATGACAAGGCTACCATCCATTAGAGTTACAAAAATCTACACAATAGACTACCTTCCATAATGACTAGGTTATCATCCATTAGAGTAACAAAGATATCCACAATAGACTACCTTCTATAATGACAAGGCTACCATACATTGTAATAACAAAAATCTCGACAACAAACTACCTTCCATAATGACAAGGCTACCATCCATTGTAGTAACAAAAATCTCGACAACAGTCAACCTTCCATTAATGACAAGGCTACCATCCATTGGAGTAACAAAAATCTCGACAATAGACTACCTTCCATAATGACAAGGCTACCATCCAGTGAAGTAACAAAAATCTCAACAACAAACTACCTTCCATAATGACAAGGCTACAATCCATTAGTGTAACAAAAATATCGATAATTGACTACCTTCCATAATGAAAAGCCTACCATCCATTGGAGTAAGAAAAATCTCGACAATAGACTACCTTCCATAATGACAAGGCTACCATCCATTGGAGTAATGAAAATATCAACAAGAGACTACCTTCCATAATGACAAGACTACCATGCATTGGAGTAATGAAAATATCAACGAGAGACTACCTTCCATAATAACAAGGCTACCATCCATTGGAGTAAAAAAAAGCTCGCCAACAGACTACCTTCCATAATGACAAGGCCACCATCCATTGGAGTAACAAAATCTCAAGAACAGACTACCTTCTATTATGACATGGCTACTATCCATTGGAGTAACAAAAATCTCGACAACAAACGACCTACCAAAATGATAAGGCTTCCATCCATTGGAATAACAAAAATATCGACAACAAACTATGTTCCATTATGACAGGGCAACCATCCATTGGAGTAACAAAAATATCGACAACAGACTACCTTCCGTAATGACAAGGCTACCATCCATTGGAGTAACAAAAATCTAGACAACAGACTTCCTTCCATAATGAAAAGCCTACCATCCATTGAAGTAACAAAAATCTCGACAACATAATACCTTCCATAATGACTAGGCTACCATCCATTGGAGTAACAAAGATATATACAACAGACTACCTTCCATAATGACAAGGGTACCATCCATTGGAGTGACAAAAATCTCAACAACATACTACCTTCCATAATGACAAGGATACCATCCATTAGAGTACCAAAAATCTCGAAAACAGACTACCTTCCATAATGACAAGGCTACAATCCAGTGGAATAACAAAAATCACGACAACATACTACCTTCCATAATGACAAGGCTACCATCCATTAGAGTGACAAAAATGTCGACAATAGAATACCTTCCATAATGACTAGGCTACCATCCATTAGAGTAACAAAGATATCGACAACAGACTACCTTCTATAATGACAAGGCTACCATACATTGTAATAACAAAAATCTCGACAATAAACTACCTTCCACAATGACAAGGTTACCATCCATTGTAGTAACAAAAATATCGACAATAGTATACCGTCCATTAATGACAAGGCTACCATCCATTGGAGTAACAAAAATCTCGACAACAAACAACCTTCCATAATGACAAGGCTACAATCCATTAGAGTAACAAAAATCTCGACAATAAACTACCTTCCATTAATGACAAGGCTACCATCCATTGGAGTATAGAAAATATCAACAAGAGACTACCTTCCATAATGACAAGGCTACCACGCATTGGAGTAATGAAAATATCAAGAGGAGACTACCTTCCATAATAACAAGGCTACCATCCATTGGAGTAACAAAAAGCTCGACAACAGACTACCTTCTATAATAACAAGGCTACCATCCATTGGAGTAACAAAATCTCAAGAACAGACTACCTTCTATTATGACATGGCTACTATCAATTGGATTAACAAAAATCTCGACAACAAACTATCTACCAAAATGATAAGGCTACCATCCATTGGAATAAAAAAATATCGACAACAAACTACATTCCATAATGACAAGGCTACCATCCATTGGAGTAACAAAAATATCGACAACAAACTACCTTCCATAATGACAAGGCTACCATCCATTGGAGTTACAAAAATCTAGACAACAGACTACCTTCCATAATGAAAAGCCTACCATCCGTTAAAGTAACAAAAATCTCGACAACATAATACCTTCCATAATGACTAGGCTACCATCCATTGGAGTAACAAAGATATAGACAATAGACTACCTTCCATAATGACAAGGCTACCATCCATTGGAGTGACAAAAATCTCGACAACATACTACCTTCCATAATGACAAGGCTAAAATTTATTGGAGTAACTAAAATCTCGACAACAGACTACCTTCCATAATGAGAAGGCTACCATCTATACGAATAAAAATAATATCGAGAACAGACTGCCTTCCATAATGACAAGGCTACCATCCAATGGAATAACAAAAATATCGATAACATACTACCTTCCATAATGACAAGGCTACCATCAATTGTAGTAACCCAAATCTCGACAACAAACTACCTTCCATAATAACAATGCTACCATCCATTGGAGTAACAAAAATCTCGACAATAGACTACCTTCCATAATGACAAGGCTACCATCCATTGGGGTAATGAAAATATCAACAAGAGTCTACCTTCCAAAATGGCAAGGCTACCATGCATTGGAGTAATGAAAATATCAACAAGAGACTACCTTCCATAATAACAAGGCTATCGTCCATTGGAGTAACAAAAAGCTCGCCAACAGACTACCTTCCATAATGACAAGGCTACCATCCATTGGAGTAACAAAATCTCAAGAACAGACTACCTTCTATTATGACATGGCTACTATCCATTGGAGTAACAAAAAGATCGACAACAAACTACCTACCAAAATGATATGGCTACCATCCATTGGAATAACAAAAATATCGATAACAAACTACGTTGCATAATGACAGGGCTACCATCCATTGGAGTAACAAAAAAATCGAAAACAGACTACCTTCCATAATGACAAGGCTACCATCCATTGGAGTAACAAAAATCTAGACAACAGACTACCATCCATTGAAGTAACAAAAATCTCGACAACATAATACCTTCCATAATGACTAGGCTACCATCCATTGGAGTAACAAAGATATAGACAACAAACAACCTTCAATAATGACAAGGTTACTATCCATTGGATTGACAAAAATCTCAACAACAGACTGCCTTCCATAATGACAAGGCTACCATCCATTGGAGTAACAAAAATCTCGAAAACAAACTACCTTCCATAATGACAATGCTACCATCCAATTGAATAACAAAAATCACGACGACATACTACCTTCCATAATGACAAGGCTACCATCCATTAGAGTGACAAAAATGTCGACAATAGACTACCTTCCATAATGACTAGGCTACCATCTATTAGAGTAACAAAGATATCGACAACAGACTACCTTCTATAATGGCAAGGCTACCATACATTGTAATAACAAAAATCTCGACAATAAACTACCTTCCATAATGACAAGGCTACCATCCATTGTAGTAACAAAAATCTCGACAACAATCTACCTTCCATTAATTACAAGGCTACCATCCATTGGAGTAACAAAAATCTCGAAAATAGACTACCTTCCATAATGACAAGGCTAACATCCATTAGAGTAACAAAAATCTCGACAACAGACTACCTTCCATAATGACAAGGCTACCATCCATTGGAGTAATGAAAATATCAATAAGAGACTACCTTCCATAATGACAAGCCTACCATGCATTGGAGTAATGAAAATATCCACAAGAGACTACCTTCCATAATAACAAGGCTACCATCCATTGGAGTAAAAAAAAGCTCGCCAACGGACTACCTTCCATAATGAAAAGGCCACCATCCATTGGAGTAACAAAATCTCAAGAACAGACTACCTTCTATTATGACATGGCTACTATCCATTGGAGTAACAAAAATCTCGACAACAAACTACCTACCAAAATGATAAGGCTACCATCCATTGGAATAACAAAAATATCGATAACAAACTAAGTTCCATAATGACAGGGCTACCATCCATTGGAGTAAAAAAAATATCAACAACAGACTACCTTCCATAATGACAAGGCTACCATACATTGGAGTAACAAAAATCTAGACAACAGACTACTTTCCATAATGAAAAGCCTACCATCCATTGAAGTAACAAAAATCTCGACAACATAATACCTTCCATAATGACTAGGCTACCATCCATTAGAGTAACAAAGATATCGACAACAGACTACCTTCTATAATGCCAAGGCTACCATACATTGTAATAACAAAAATCTCGACCATAAACTACCTTTTACAATGACAAGGCTACCATCCATTGTAGTAACAAAAATATCGACAACAGTCTACCTTCCATTAATGGCAAGGCTACCATCCAATGGAGTAACAAAAATCTCGACAATAGACTACCTTCCTTAATGACAAAGCTACCATCCATTGGAGTAACAAAAATCCCGACAACAAACAACCTTCCATAATTACAAGGCTACAATCCATTAGAGTAACAAAAATCTCGACAAAAGACTACTTTCCAGAATGACAAGGCTACGATCCATTAGAGTAACAAAAATATCGACAATAGACTACCTTCCATAATGACAAGGCTACCATCCATTGGAGTAATGAAAATATCAACAAGAGACTACCTTCCACAATGACAAGGCTACCATGCATTGGAGTAATGAAAATATCAAGAGGAGACTACATTCCATAATAACAAGGCTACTATCCATTGGAGTAACAAAAAGCGCACCAACAGACTACCTTCCATAATGGCAAGGCTACCATCCATTGGAGTAACAAAATCTAAAGAATAGACTACCTTCTATTATGACATGGCTACTATCCATTGGAGTAACAAAAATCTCGACAACAAACTACCTACCAAAATGATAAGGCTAACATCCATTGGAATAACAAAAATATCGACAACAAACTAGGTTCCATAATGACAGGGCTACCATCCATTGGAGTAACAAAAATATCGACAACAGACTACCTTCCATAATGACAAGGCTACCATCCATTGGAGTAACAAAAATCTAGACAACAGACTAACTTCCATAATGAAAAGCCTACCTTCTATTGAAGTAACAAAAATCTCGACAACATAATACCTTCCATAATGACTAGGCTACCATCCATTTGAGTAACAAAGATATAGACAACAGACTACCTTCCATAATGACAAGGCTACCATCCATTGGAGTGACAAAAATCTCAACAGCAGACTACCTTCCATAATGACAAGGCTACCATCCATTGGAGTAACAAAAATCTCGAAAACAGACTACCTTCCATAATGACAAGGCTACCATCTATTGGAGTAACAAAAATCTCGACAACAGACTACCTTCCATAATGAGAAGGCTACCATCTATACGAATAAAAATAATCTCGAGAACAGACTTCCTTCCATAATGACAAGGCTACCATCCAATGGAATAACAAAAATATCGATAACATACTACCTTCCATAATGACAAGGCTACCATCAATTGTAAAAAACAAAATCTCGACAACAAACTACCTTCCATAATGAAAAGGCCACCGTCCATTATAGAGAAAAATCTCGACAACAGACTACCTTCCATAATGACAAGGCTACCATCCATTGGAGTAATGAAAATATCAACAAAAGACTACCTTCCATAATGACAAGGCTACCATGCATTGGAGTAATGAGAATATCAAAAAGAGACTACCTTCCATAATAACAAGGCTACTATCCATTGGAGTAACAAAAAGCTCACCAACAGACTACCTTCCATAATGGCAAGGCTACCATCCATTGGAGTAACAAAATCTCAAGAATAGACTACCTTCTATTATGACATGGCTACTATCCATTGGAGTAACAAAAATCTCGACAACAAACTACCTACCAAAATGATAAGGCTAACATCCATTGGAATAACAAAAATATCGACAACAAACTACGTTCCATAATGACAGGGCTACCATCCATTGGAGTAACAAAAATATCGACAACAGACTACCTTCCATAATGACAAGGCTACCATCCATTGGAGTAACAAAAATCTAGACAACATACTAACTTCCATAATGAAAAGCCTACCTTCTATTGAAGTAACAAAAATCTCGACAACATAATACCTTCCATAATGATTAGGCTACCATCCATTTGAGTAACAAAGATATAGACAACAGACTACCTTCGATAATGACAAGGCTACCATCCATTGGAGTGACAAAAATCTCAACAGCAGACTACCTTCCATAATGACAAGGCTACCATCCATTGGAGTAACAAAAATCTCGAAAACAGACTACCTTCCATAATGACAAGGCTACCATCTATTGGAGTAACAAAAATCTCGACAATAGACTACCTTCCATAATGAGAAGGCTACCATCTATACGAATAAAAATAATCTCGAGAACAGACTTCCTTCCATAATGACAAGGCTACCATCCAATGGAATAACAAAAATATCGATAACATACTACCTTCCATAATGACAAGGCTACCATCAATTGTAAAAAACAAAATCTCGACAAAAACTACCTTCCATAATGAAAAGGCCACCATCCATTATAGAGAAAAATCTCGACAACAGACTACCTTCCATAATGACAAGGCTACCATCCATTGGAGTAATGAAAATATCAACAAAAGACTACCTTCCATAATGACAAGGCTACCATGCATTGGAGTAATGAGAATATCAAAAAGAGACTACCTTCCATAATAATAAGGCTACTATCCATTGGAGTAACAAAAAGCTCACCAACAGACTACCTTCCATAATGGCAAGGCTACCATCCATTGGAGTAACAAAATCTCAAGAATAGACTACCTTCTATTATGACATGGCTACTATCCATTGGAGTAACAAAAATCTCGACAACAAACTACCTACCAAAATGATAAGGCTAACATCCATTGGAATAACAAAAATATCGACAACAAACTACGTTCCATAATGACAGGGCTACCATCCATTGGAGTAACAAAAATATCGACAATAGACTACCTTCCATAATGACAAGGCTACCATCCATTGGAGTAACAAAAATCTAGACAAAAGACTACCTTCCATAATGAAAAGCCTACCTTCTATTGAAGTAACAAAAATCTCGACAACATAATACCTTCCATAATGACTAGGCTACCATCCATTTGAGTAACAAAGATATAGACAACAGACTACCTTCCATAATGACAAGGCTACCATCCATTGGAGTGACAAAAATCTCAACAGCAGACTACCTTCCATAATGACAAGGCTACCATCCATTGGAGTAACAAAAATCTCGAAAACAAACTACCTTCCATAATGACAAGGCTACCATCTATTGGAGTAACAAAAATCTCGACAACAGACTACCTTTCATAATGAGAAGGCTACCATCTATACGAATAAAAATAATCTCGAGAACAGACTGCCTTCCATAATGACAAGGCTACCATCCAATGGAATAACAAAAATATCGATAACATACTACCTTCCATAATGACAAGGCTACCATCAATTGTAGTAAACAAAATCTCGACAACAAACTACCTTCCATAATGAAAAGGCCACCGTCCATTATAGAGAAAAATCTCGACAACAGACTACCTTCCATAATGACAAGGCTACCATCCATTGGAGTAATGAAAATATCAACAAAAGACTACCTTCCATAATGACAAGGCTACCATGCATTAGAGTAATGAGAATATCAACAAGAGACTACCTTCCATAATAACAAGGCTACCATCCATTGGAGTAACAAAAAGCTCGCCAACAGACTACCTTTCACAATGACAAGGCTACAATCCATTGGAGTAACAAAATCTCAAGAACAGACTACCTTCTATTATGACATGGCTACTATCCATTGGAGTAACAAAAATCTCGACAACAAACTACCTACCAAAATGATAAGGCTACCATCCATTGGAATAAGAAAAATATCAACAACAAACTACGTTCCATAATGACAGGGCTACCATCCATTGGAGTAACAAAAATCTCGACAAAAGACTACCTTCCATAATGACAAGGCTACCATCCATTGGAGTAATGAAAATATCAACAAAAGACTACCTTCCATAATGACAAGGCTACCATGCATTGGAGTAATGAGAATATCAACAAGAGACTACCTTCCATAATAACAAGGCTACCATCCATTGGAGTAACAAAAAGCTCGGCAACAGACTACCTTTCATAATGACAAGGCTACCATCCATTGGAGTAACAAAATCTCAAGAACAGACTACCTGCTATTATGACATGGCTACTATCCATTGGAGTAACAAAAATCTCGACAACAAACTACCTACCAAAATGATAAGGCTACCATCCATTGGAATAAGAAAAATATCAACAACAAACTACGTTCCATAATGACAGGGCTACCATCCATTGGAGTAACAAAAATATCGACAACAGACTACCTTCCATAATGACAAGGCTCCCATCCATTGGAGTAACAAAAATCTAGACAACAAACTACCACCCATAATGAAAAGCCTACCATCCATTGAAGTAACAAAAATCTCGACAACATAATACCTTTGATAATGACTAGGCTACCATCCTTTGGAGTAACAAAGATATAGACAACATACTACCTTCCATAATGACAAGGCTACCATCCATTGGAGTGACAAAAATCTCAACAACAGACTACCTTCCATAATGACAAGGCTACCATCTATTGGAGTAACAAAAATCTCGACAACAGACTACCTTCCATAATGAGAAGGCTACCATCTATACGAATAAAAATAATCTCGAGAACAGACTGCCTTCCATAATGACAAGGCTACCATCCAATGGAATAACAAAAATATCGATAACATACTACCTTCCATAATGACAAGGCTACCATCAATTGTAGTAAATAAAATCTCGACAACAAACTACCTTCCATAATGAAAAGGCCACCGTCCATTATAGACAAAAATCTCGACAACAGACTACCTTCCATAATGACAAGGCTACCATCCATTGGAGTAATGAAAATATCAACAAAACACTACCTTCCATAATGACAAGGCTACCATGCATTGGAGTAATGAGAATATCAACAAGAGACTACCTTCCATAATAACAAGGCTACCATCCATTGGAGTAACAAAAAGCTCGCCAACAGACTACCTTCCATAATGACAAGGTTACCATGCATTGGAGTAATGAGAATATCAACAAGAGACTACCTTCCATAATAACAAGGCTACCATCCATTGGAGTAACAAAAAGCTCGCCAACAGACTACCTTCCATAATGACAGGGCTACCATCCATTGGAGTAGCAAAAATATTGAAAACAGACTACCTTCCATAATGACAAGGCTACCATCCATTGGAGTAAAAAAAATATCAAGAATAGACTACCTTCCATAATGACAAAGCTACCATCCATTGGAGAAACAAAAATCTCGCCAACAGACTACCTTCCATAATGACAAGGCTACCATCCATTGGAGTAACAAAGATATCGGCAATAGACTACCTTCCATAATGACAAGGCTACCTTCCATTGGAGTGACAAAAATTTCGAAAACATACTACCTTCCATAATGACAAGGCTACCATCCATTGGAGTAACGAAAATCTCGAAAACAGACTACCTTCCATAATGAAAAGGCTAAAATCTATTGGAGTAACAAAAATCTCCACAACAGATTACCTTCCATAAAGACAAGGCTACCATCTATAGAAATAAAAAAAATCTCGAGAACAAACTGCCTTCCATAATGACAAGGCTACCATCCAATGGAATAACAAAAATATTGACAACATACTACCTTCCATAATGAAAAGGCTACCACCAATTATAGTAACCAAAATCTCGACAACAGACTACCTTCCATAATGACAAGGCTACCGCCCATTATAGTAACAAAAATCTCGACAACAGACTACCTTCCATAATGACAATGCTACCATCAATTGCAGTAACAAAAATCTCGACAATAGACTACCTTCCATAATGACAAGGCTACCATCCATTGGAGAAACAAAAATCTCGCCAACAGACTACCTTCCATAATGACAAGGTTACAATCCATTGGAGTAACAAAGATATCGACAATAGAGTACCTTCCATAATGACAAGGCTACCTTCCATTGGAGTGACAAAAATTTTGACAATAGACTACCTTCCATAATGACAAGGCTACCATCCATTGGAGTACCAAAAATCTCAAAAACAGACTACCTGCCATAATGAAAAGGCTACAATCTATTAGAGTAACAAAAATCTCCACAACAGACTACCTTCCATAAAGACAAGGCTACCATCTATAGGAATAAAAAAAATCTCGAGAACAAACTGCCTTCCATAATGACAAGGCTACCATCCAATGGAATAACAAAAATATTGACAACATACTACCTTCTATAATTAAAAGGCTACCACCAATTGTAGTAACCAAAATCTCGACAACAGACTACCTTCTATAATGACAAGGCTACCGCCCATTATAGTAACAAAAATCTCGACAACAGACTACCTTCCATAATGACAATGCTACCATCAATTGCAGTAACAAAAATCTCGACAATAGACTACCTTCCATAATGACAAGGCTAACATTCATTGTAGTAACAAAAATCTCGACAACACACTACCTTCCATAATGACAACGCTACCATCCATTGGAGTAACAAAAATCTCGACAACAGACAACTTCCATAATGACAAGGCTACCATCTATTGGAATAACAAAAATCTCGAGAACAGACTACCTTCCATAATGGCAAGGCTACCATCTAATGGAATAACAAAAATCTCGACAACATACTACCTTCCATAATGACAAGGCTACCATCCATTAGAGTGACAAAAATCTCAACAATATACTACCTTCCATAATGAAAAGGCTACCATCCATTGGAGTAATAAAAATCTCGACAATAGACTACCTTCCATAATGCCAAGGCTACCATCCATTGGAGTAACCAAAATCTCGAGAATAAACTACCTTCAATAAAGACAAGGCTTCCATCCATTAAAGTAACAAAAATATCGAGAATATACTACCTTCCATAATGAAAAGCCTACCATCCATTGGAGTAACAAAATTGACGACAACATAATAACTTCCATAATGATTAGGCTACCATCCATTCGTGTAACAAAGATATCGACAACACACTACCTTCCATAATGAAAAGCCTACCATCAATTGGAGTAACAAAAATCTCGACAACACAATACCTTCCATAATGACTAGGCTACCATCCATTGGAATAACAAAGGTATCGACAATAGACTACCTTCCATAATGACAAGGCTACCATCCATTGGAGTGATAAAAATCTCGACAACAGACTACCTTCCATAATGACAAGGCTACCATCCATTGGAGTGACAAAAATCTCGACAACAGACTACCTTCCATAATGACAAGGTTACCATCCATTGGAGTAACAAAAATCTCGAAAATAGACTACCTTCCATAATGACAAGGCTAAAATCTATTTGAGTAATAATAATCTCGACAACAGACTACCTTCCATAATGACAAGGCCACCATCTATAGGAATAAAAAAAATCTCGAGAACATACTGCCTTCCATAATGACAAGGCTACCATCCATTGTAATAACAAAAATCTCGACAATAAACTACCTTCTACAATGACAAGGCTACCATCCATTGTAGTAACAAAAATATCGACAACAATCTACCGTCCATTAATGACAAGGCTACCATCCATTGGAGTAACAAAAATCTCGACAATAGACTACCTTCCATAATGACAAGGCTACCATCCATTGGATTAACAAAAATCCCGACAACAAACAACCTTCCATAATGACAAGGCTACGATCCATTAGAGTAACAAAAATCTCGACAATAGACTACCTTCCATAATGACATGGCTACCATCCATTGGAGTAATGAAAATATCAACAAGAGACTACCTTCCATAATGACAAGGCTACCATGCATTGGAGAAATGAAAATATAAAGAGGAGACTACCTTCCAAAATAACAAGGCTACCATCCATTGGAGTAACAAAATCTCAAGAATAGACTACCTTCTATTATGACATGGCTACTATCCATTGGAGTAACAAAAATCTCGACAACAAACTACCTACCAAAATGATAAGGCTACCATCCATTGGAATAACAAAAATATCGACAGCAAACTACGTTCCATAATGACAGGGCTACCATCCATTGGAGTAACAAAAATATCGACAACAGACTACCTTCCATAATGACAAGGCTACCATCCATTGTAGTAACAAAAATCTAGACAACAGACTACCATCCATAATGAAAAGCCTACCATCCATTGAAGTAACAAAAATCTCGACAACATAATACCTTCCATAATGACTAGGCTACTATCCATTGGAGTTACAAAGATATAGACAACAGACAACCTTCCATAATGACAAGGCTAGCATCCATTGGAGTGACAAAAATCTCAACAACAAACTACCTTCCATAATGAAAAGCTACCATCTATTGGAGTAAAGAAAATATCAACAAGAGACTACCTTCCATAATGAGAAGGCTACCATCTATACGAATAAAAAAAATCTCGAGAACAAACTACCTTCCATAATGACAAGGCTACCATCCAATGGAATAACAAAAATATCGATAACATATTACCTTCCATAATGACAAGGCTACCATCAATTGTAGTAAACAAAATCTCGACAACAAACTTCCTTCCATAATGACAAGGCCACCGTCCATTATAGACAAAAATCTCGACAACAAACTACCTTCCATAATGACAATGCTACCATCCATTGGAGTAACAAAAATCTCGACAATAGACTACCTTCCATAATGACAAGGCTACCATCCATTGGAGTAATGAAAATATAAAGAAGAGACTACCTTCCATAATGACAAGGCTACCATGCATTGGAGTAATGAAAATATCAACAAGAGACTACCTTCCATAATAATAAGGCTACCATCCATTGGAGTAACAAAAAGCTCGCCAACGGACTACCTTCCATAATGACAAGGCTGCCATCCATTGGAGTAACAAAATCTCAAGAACAGACTACCTTCTATTATGACACGGCTACTATCCATTGGAGTAACAAAAATCTCGACAACAAACTACCTACCAAAATGATAAGGCTACCATCCATTGGAATAACAAAAATATTGACAACAAACTATGTTCCATAATGATAAGGCTACCATCCATTGGAGTAACAAAAATATCGACAACAGACTACCTTCCATAATGATAAGGCTACCATCCATTGGAGTAACAAAAATCTAGACAACAGACTACTTTCCATAATAAAAAGCCTACCATCCATTAAAATAATAAAAATCTCGACAACATAATACCTTCCATAATGACTAGGCTACCATCCATGGGAGTAACAAAGATATAAACAACAGACTACCTTCCATAATGACAAGGCTACCATCCATTGGAGTAACAAAAATCTCGACAACAGACTACCTTCCATAATGCCAAGGCTACCATCTATACGAATAAAAATAATCTCGAGAACAGACTGCCTTCCATAATTACAAGGCTACCATCCAATTGAATAACAAAAATATCGATAACATACTACCTTCCATAATGACAAGGCTACCATCAATTGTAGTAACCAAAAGCTCGACAACAAACTACCTTCCATAATGATAAGGCCACCGTCCATTATAGACAAAAATCTCGACAACAGGCTACCTTCCATAATGACAATGCTACCATCCATTGGAGTAACAAAAATCTCGACAATAGACTACCTTCCATAATGACAAGGCTACCATCCATTGTAATAACAAAAATCTGACAATAGACTACCTTCCATAATGACAAGGCTACCATCCTTTGGAGTAACCAAAATCTCGACAAAAGACAACTTCCATAATCACAAGGCTACCATCTATTGGAATAACAAAAATCTCGATAACAGACCACCTTCCATAATGACAAGGCTACCATCCAATGGAATAACAAAAATCTCGACAACATACTACCTTTCATAATGACAAGGCTACCATCCATTAGAGTGACAAAAATATCAACAATAGACTACCTTCCATAATGACTAGGCTACCATCCATTAGAGTTACAAAGATATCGACAACAGACTACCTTCTATAATGACAAGGCTACCATACATTGTAATAACAAAAATCTCGACAACAAACTACCTTCCAAAATGACAAGGCTACCATCAACTGTAGTAACAAAAATCTCGACAACAGTCTACCTTCTGTTAATGAAAAGGCTACCATCTATTGGAGTAACAAAAATATCGACATTAGACTACCTTCCCTAATGACAAGGCTACCATCCATTGGAGTAACAAAAATCTCGATAACAAACTACCATCCATAATGACAAGTCTACCATCCATTAAAGTAACAAAAATATCGAGAATAGACTACCTTCCATAATGAAAAGCCTACCATCCATTGGAATAACAAAAATCTCGACAACATAATACCTTCCGTAATGACAAGGCTACCATCCATTGGAGTGACAAAAATCTCGAAAACAGACTACCTTCCATAATGACAAGGCTACCATCCATTGGAGTAACAAAAATCTCGAAAATAGACTACCTTCCATAATGACAAGGCTAAAATTCGTTGGAGTAAAAAAAATCTCGAGAACAGACTACCTTCCATAATGACATGGCTACCATCTATAGGAATAAAAAAAATCTCGAGAATTGACTGCCTTCCAAAATGATAAGGCTACCATCCAATGGAATAACAAAAATATTGACAACATACTACCTTCCATAATGACAAGGCTACCGTCCATTGTAGTAACATAAATCTCGACAACATACTACCCTCCATAATGACAATGCTACCATCCATTGGAGTAACAAAAATCTCTACAACAGTATACCTTCCATTAATGACAAGGCTACCATCCATTGGAGTAACAAAATTCTTGACAATAGACTACCTTCCATAATGACAAGGCTACCATCCATTGGAGTAACAGAAATCTCGACAACAAAATACCTTCCATAATGACAAGGCTACCATCCATTAGAGTAACAAAAATCTCGACAATAGACTACCTTCCATAATGACAAGGCTACGATCCATTAGAATAACAAAAATCTCGACAACAGACTACCTTCCATAATGACAAGGCTACCATCCATTTGATTAACAAAAATCGTGACAACAGACTACCTTCCATAATGACAAGGTTATCATCCATTGGAGTAACAAAAATATCAACAATAGACTACGTTCCATAATGAGAAGGCTACCATCCATTGGAGTAACAAAAATCTCGCCAACAGACTACCTTCCATAATCACAAGGCTACCATCCATTGGAATAACAAAAATATCGACAACAAACTACTTTCCATAATGACAGGGTTACCATCCATTGAAGTAACAAAAATATCGAAAATAGACTACCTTCCATAATGACAAGGCTAAGGTCTATTGTAGTAACAAAAATCTCGACAACAGACTACCTTCCATAATGACAATGCTACCATCCATTGCAGTAACAAAAATCTCGACAATAGACTACCTTCCATAATGACAAGGCTACCATTCATTGTAGTAACAAAAATCTCGACAACACACTACCTTCCATAATGACAAGGCTACCATCCATTGGAGTAACCAAAATCTCGACAACAAACAACTTCCATAATGACAAGGCTACCATCTATTGGAATAACAAAAATCTCGAGAACAGACTACCTTCCATAATGGCAAGGCTACCATCTAATGGAATAACAAAAATCTCGACAACATACTACCTTCCATAATGACAAGGCTAGCATCCATTAGAGTGATAAAAATCTCGACAATAGACTACCTTCCATAATGACAAGGCTACCATCCATTGGAGTAACAAAAATCTCGACAACAAACTACCTTCCATAAAGACAAGGCTACCATCCATTAGAGTAATAAAAATATCGAGAATAGACTACCTTCCATAATGAAAAGCCTACCATCCATTGGAGTAACAAAATTCTCGACAACATAATAACTTCCATAATGATTAGGCTACCATCCATTGGTGTAACAAAGATATCGACAACAGACTACCTTCCATAATGAAAAGCCTACCATCCATTGGAGTAACAAAAATCTCGACGACATAATACCTTCCATAATGACTAGGCTACCATCCATTGGAGTAAAAAAGGTATCGACAACAGACTACCTTCCATAATGACAAGGCTACCATCCATTGGAGTGATAAAAATCTCGACAACAGACTACCTTCCATAATGATAAGGTTACCATCCATTCGAGTGACAAAAATCTCGACAACAGACTACCTTCCATAATGACAAGACTACCATCCATTGGAGTAACAAAAATCTCGAAAACAGACTACCTTCCATAATGACAAGGCTGCAATCTATAGGAATAAAAAAAATCACGAGAACAAACTGCCTTCCATAATGACAAGGCTACCATCCAATGGAATAACAAAAACATCCACAACATACTACCTTCCATAATGAAAAGGCTACCACCAATTGTAGTAACCAAAATCTCGACAGAAGACTACCTTCCATTATGACAAGTCTACCGTCCATTGTATTAACAAAAATCTTGACAACAGACTACCTTCCATAATGATAATGCTACCATCCATTGCAGTAACAAAAATCTTGACAATAGACTACCTTCCATAATGACAAGGCTACCATTCATTTTAGTAACAAAAATCTCGACAACACACTACCTTCCATAATGACAAGGCTACCATCCATTTGAGTGACAAAAATCTCAACAATAGACAACTTTCGATAATGACTAGGCTATCATCCATTAGAGTAACAAAGATATCAACAATAGACTACCTTCTATAATGACAAGGCTACCATACATTGTAATAACAAAAATCTCGACAAAAAACTACCTTCCATGGTGACAAGGCTACCATCCATTGTAGTAACAAAAATCTCGACAAAAGTCTACCTACCATTAATGACAAGGCTACCATCCATTGGAGTAACAAAAATCTCGACAACAAACTACCTTCCATAAAGACAAGGCTACCATCCATTAGAGTAACAAAAATATCGAGAATAGACTAACTTCCATAATGAAAAGTCTACCATCCATTGGAGTAACAAAATTCTCGACAACATAATAACTTCCATAATGATTAGGCTACCATCCATTGGTGTAACAAAGATATCGACAACAGACTACCTTCCATAATGAAAAGCCTACCATCCATTGGAGTAACAAAAATCTCGACAAGATAATACTTTCCATAATGACTAGGCTACCATCCATTGGAGTAACAAAGGTATCGACAACAGACTACCTTCCATAATGACAAGGCTACCATCCATTGGAGCGATAAAAATCTCGACAACAGACTACCTTCCATAATGATAAGGCTACCATTCATTGGAGTGACAAAAATCTCGACAACAGATTACCTTCCATAATGACAAGGCTACCATCCATTAGAGTAACAAAAATCTCGAAAACAGACTACCTTCCATAATGACAAGGCTACCATCTATCGGAATAAAAAAAATCTCGAGAACAAACTACCTTCCATAATGACAAGGCTACCAGCCAATGGAATAACAAAAATATCGACAACATACTACCTTCCATAATGAAAAGGCTACCACCAATTGTAGTAACCAAAATCTCGACAACAGACTACCTTCCATAATGACAAGTCTATCGTCCATTGGAGTAACAAAAATCTTGACAACATACTACCTTCCATAATGATAATGCTCCCATCCATTGCAGTAACAAAAATCTCGACAATAGACTACCTTCCATGATGACAAGGCTACCATTCATTTTAGTAACAAAAATCTCGACAACACACTACCTTCCATAATGACAAGGCTACCATCCATTAGAGTGACAAAAATCTCAACAATAGACTACCTTCGATAATGACTAGGCTACCATCCATTAGAGTAACAAAGATATCGACAACAGACTACCTTCTATAATGACAAGGCTACCATACATTGTAATAACAAAAATCTCGACAAAAAACTACCTTCCATGGTGACAAGGCTACCATCCATTGTAGTAACAAAAATCTCGACAAAAGTCTACCTACCATTAATGACAAGGCTACCATCCATTGGAGTAACAAAAATCTCGACAACAAACTACCTTCCATAAAGACAAGGCTACCATCCATTAGAGTAACAAAAATATCGAGAATAGACTAACTTCCATAATGAAAAGTCTACCATCCATTGGAGTAACAAAATTCTCGACAACATAATAACTTCCATAATGATTAGGCTACCATCCATTGGTGTAACAAAGATATCGACAACAGACTACCTTCCATAATGAAAAGCCTACCATCCATTGGAGTAACAAAAATCTCGACAAGATAATACTTTCCATAATGACTAGGCTACCATCCATTGGAGTAACAAAGGTATCGACAACAGACTACCTTCCATAATGACAAGGCTACCATCCATTGGAGCGATAAAAATCTCGACAACAGACTACCTTCCATAATGATAAGGCTACCATTCATTGGAGTGACAAAAATCTCGACAACAGACTACCTTCCATAATGACAAGGCTACCATCCATTGGAGTAACAAAAATCTCGAAAACAGACTACCTTCCATAATGACAAGGCTACCATCTATAGGAATAAAAAAAATCTCGAGAACAAACTACCTTCCATAATGACAAGGCTACCAGCCAATGGAATAACAAAAATATCGACAACATACTACCTTCCATAATGAAAAGGCTACCACCAATTGTAGTAACCAAAATCTCGACAACAGACTACCTTCCATAATGACAAGTCTATCGTCCATTGTAGTAACAAAAATCTTGACAACATACTACCTTCCATAATGATAATGCTCCCATCCATTGCAGTAACAAAAATCTCGACAATAGACTACCTTCCATGATGACAAGGCTACCATTCATTTTAGTAACAAAAATCTCGACAACACACTACCTTCCATAATGACAAGGCTACCATCCATTAGAGTGACAAAAATCTCAACAATAGACTACCTTCGATAATGACTAGGCTACCATCCATTAGAGTAACAAAGATATCGACAACAGACTACCTTCTATAATGACAAGGCTACCATACATTGTAATAACAAAAATCTCGACAAAAAACTACCTTCCATAGTGACAAGGCTACCATCCATTGTAGTAACAAAAATCTCGACAAAAGTCTACCTACCATTAATGACAAGGCTACCATCCATTGGAGTAACAAAAATCTCGACAATAGACTACCTTCCATAATGACAAGGCTAACATCCATTGGAGTAACAGAAATCTCGACAAAAAACTACCTTCCATAAAGACAAGGCTACCATCCATTAGAGTAACAAAAATATCGAGAATAGAATACCTTCCATAATGAAAAGCCTACCATCCATTGGAGTAAAAAAATTCTCGACAACATAATACCTTCCATAATGACTAGGCTATAATCCATTGGTGTAACAAAGATATCAACAACAGACTACCTTCCATAATAAAAAGCCTACCATCCATTGGAGTAACAAAAGTCTCGACAACATAATACCTTCCATAATGACAAGGCTACCATCCATTGGAGTGATAAAAATCTTAACAACAGACTACCTTCCATAACGACAAGGCTACTATCCATTGGAGTAACAAAAATCTAGAAAATAGACTACCTTCCATAATGACAAGTCTACCATCCATTGGAGTAACAAATATATCAACAAGAGACTACTTTCCATAATGACAAGGCTACCATTCATTAGAGTAACAAAAATCTCGACAATAAACTACATTCCATAATGACAAGGCTACCATCCATTAGAGTAACAAAAATATAGACAACAGACTACCTTCCATAATGACAAGGCTACCATCCGTTGAAGTAACAAAAATCTCGACAACATAATACCTTCCATAATGACTAGGCTACCATCCATTGGAGTGACAAAGGTATCGACAACAGACTACCTTCCATAATGACAAGGCTACCATCCATTGGAGTAACAAAAATCTCGAAAACAGACTACCTTCCATAATGATAAGGCTAAAATCTATTGGAGTAACAAAAATCTCGACAACAGACGACCTTCCGTAATGACAAGGCTACCATGTATAGGAATAAAAAAAGTCTCAAGAACAGATTACCTTCCATAATGACAAGGCTACCATCCAATGGAATAACAAAAATATCGACAACATACTACCTTCCATAACGAAAAGGCTACCAACAATTGTAGTAACCAAAATCTCGAGAACAGACTACCTTCCATAATGACAAGGCTACCGTCCATTGTAGTAACAAAAATCTCGACAACAGACTACCTTCCATAATGACAATGCTACCATCCATTGGAGTAACAAAAATCTCAACAACAGTCTACCTTCCATAATGACAATGCTACCATCCATTGGAGTAACCAAAATCTCGACAACAGACAACTTCCATAATGACAAGGCTACCGTCTATTGGAATAACAAAAATCTAGAGAACATACTACCTTCCATAATTGCAAGGCTACCAACCAATGGAATAACAAAATTCTCGACAACATAATACCTTCCATAATGATAAGGCTACCATCCATTGGAGTGATAAAAATCTCGACAACAGACTACCTTCCATAATGATAAGGCTACCATCCATTGGAGTGACAAAAATCTCGACAACAGACTACCTTCCATAATGACAAGGCTACAATCCATTGGAGTAACAAAAATCTCGAAAACAGACTACCTTCCATAATGACAAGGCTACCATCTATAGGAATAAAAAAAATCTCGAGAACAAACTGCCTTCAATAATGACAAGGCTACCATCCAATGAAATAACAAAAATATCGACAACATACTACCTTCCATAATGAAAATGCTACCACCAATTGTAGTAACCAAAATCTCGACAACAGACTACCTTCCATTATGACAAGTCTACCGTCCATTGTAGTAACAAAAATCTTGACAACAGACTACCTTCCATAATGATAATGCTACCATCCATTGCAGTAACAAAAATCTCGACAATAGACTACCTTCCATAATGACAAGGCTACCATTCATTTTAGTAACAAAAATCTCGACAACACACTACCTTCCATAATGACAAGGCTACCATCCATTAGAGTTACAAAAAACTCAACAATAGACTACCTTCGATAATGACTAGGCTACCATCCATTAGAGTAACAAATATATCGACAACAGACTACCTTCTATAATGACAAGGCTACCATACATTGTAATAACAAAAATCTCGACAAAAAACTACCTTCCATAGTGACAAGGCTACCATCCATTGTAGTAAGAAAAATCTCGACAAAAGTCTACCTACCATTAATGACAAGGCTACCATCCATTGGAGTAACAAAAATCTCGACAACAAACTACCTTCCATAAAGACAAGGCTACCATCCATTAGAGTAACAAAAATATCGAGAATAGACTACCTTCCATAATGAAAATCCTACCATCCATTGGAGTAACAAAAATATCGACAACATAATAACTTCCATAATGATTAGGCTACCATACATTGGTGTAACAAAGATATCGACAACAGACTACCTTCCATAATGACTAGGCTATAATCCATTGGTGTAACAAAGATATCAACAACAGACTACCTTCCATAATAAAAAGCCTACCATCCATTGGAGTAACAAAAATCTCGACAACATAATACCTTCCATAATGACTAGGCTACCATCCATTGGAGTAACAAAGGTATCGACAACAGACTACCTTCCATGATGATAAGGCTACCATCCATTGGAGTGATAAAAATCTTAACAACAGACTACCTTCCATAATGACAAGGCTACTATCCATTGGAGTAACAAAAATCTAGAAAACAGACTACCTTCCATAATGACAAGTCTACCATTCATTGGAGTAACGAAAATAGCAACAAGAGACTACTTTCCATAATGACAAGGCTACCATTCATTGGAGTAACAAAAATCTCGACAATAAACTACCTTCCATAATGACAAGGCTACCATCCATTAGAGTAACAAAAATATAGACAACAGACTACCTTCCATAATGACAAGGCTACCATCCAATGGAGTAACAAAAATCAAGAAAACAGACTACCTTCCATAATGAAAAGCCTACCATTCATTGAAGTAACAAAAATCTCGACAACATAATACCTTCAATAATGACTAGGCTACCATCCATTGGAGTGACAAAGGTATCGACAACAGACTACCTTCCATAATGACAAGGCTACCATCCATTGGAGTAACAAAAATCTCGAAAACAGACTACCTTCCATAATGATAAGGCTAAAATCTATTGGAGTAACAAAAATCTCAAAAACAGACTACCTTCCATAATGACAAGGCTACCATGTATAGGAATAAAAAAAGTCTCGAGAACAGACTGCCTTCCATAATGACAAGGCTACCATCCAATGGAATAACAAAAATATCGACAACATACTACCTTCCATAACGAAAAGGCTACCATCAATTGTAGTATCCAAAATTTCGACAACAGACTACCTTCCATAATGACAAGGCTACCGTCCATTGTAGTAACAAAAAACTCGACAACAGACTACCTTCCATAATGACAATGCTACCATCCATTGGAGTAACAATAATCTACCTTCCAAAATGACAAGGCTACCATCCATTGGAGTAAACAAAATCTCGACAACAGACAACTTCCATAATGACAAGGCTACCATCTATTGGAATAACAAAAATCTAGAGAACAGACTACCTTCCATAATGACAAGGCTACCAACCAATGGAATAACAAAATTCTCGACAACATACTACCTTCCATAATGACAAGGCTACCATCCATTAGAATGACAAAAATCTCAACAATAGACTACCTTCCATAATGACTAGCCTACAATCCATTAGAGTAACAAAGATATCGACAACAGACTACCTTCTATAATGACAAGGCTTCCATACATTTTAAAAACAGAAATCTCGACAACAAACTACCTTCCACAGTGACAAGGCTACCATCCATTGTAGTAACAAAAATCTCGACAACAGTCTACCTTCAATTAATTACAAGGCTACCATCCATTGGAGTAACAAAAATCTCGACAATAAACTACCTTCCATGATGACAAGGCTACCATCCATTGGAGTAACAAAAATATCGGTAACAAACTACCTTCCATAATGACAAGGCTACCATCCATTAGAGTAACAAAAATATCGAGAATAGACTACCTCCCATAATAACAAGGCTACCATCCATTGGAGTGATAAAAATCTTGACAACAGACTACCTTCCATAATGACAAGGCTACCATCCATTGGAGTAACAAAAATCTAGAAAACAAACTACCTTCCATAATGACAAGTCTACCATCAATTGGAGTAACGAAAATATCAACAAGAGACTACTTTCCATAATGACAAGGCTACCATTCATTGGAGTAACATAAATCTCGACAACAAACTACCTTCCATAATGACAAGGCTACCATCCATTAGAGTAACAAAAATCTAGACAACAGACTACCTTCCATAATGACAAGGCTACCATCCAATGGAGTAACAAAAATATCAATAAGAGACTACCTTCCATAATGACAAGGCTACCATCCATTGGAGTAACAAAAAGCTCGCCAACAGACTACCTTCCATAATGACTAGGCTACCATCCATTGGTGTAACAAAGATATCGACAACAGACTACCTTCCATAATGTCAAGGCTACCATCAATTGGAGTGACAAAAATCTCGACAACAGACTACCTTCCATAATGACAAGGCTACCATCCATTGAAGTAACAAAAATATGGACAACATAATACCTTCCATAATGAAAAGCCTACCATCCATTGAAGTAACAGAAATCTCGACAACATAATACCTTCCATAATGACTAGGCTACCATCCATTGGAGTGACAAAGGTATCGACAACATAATCCCTTCCATAATGACTAGGCTACCATCCATTGGAGTGACAAAGGTATCGACAACAGACTACCTTCCATAATGACAAGGCTACCATCAATTGGAGTAACAAAAATCTCGAAAACAGACTACCTTCCATAATGATAAGGCTAAAATCTATTGGAGTAACAAAAATCTCGACAACAGACTACCTTCCATAATGACAAGGCTACCATGTATAGGAATAAAAAAAGTCGTGTGAACAGTCTGCCTTCCATAATTATAAGGCTACCATCCAATGGATTAACAAAAATATCGACAACATACTACCTTCCATAAAGAAAAGGCTACCATCAATTGTAGTAACCAAAATCTCGACAACAAACTACCTTCCATAATGACAAGGCTACCATCCATTGTAGTAACAAAAATCTCAACAACAGACTACCTTCCATAATGACAATGCTACTATCCATTGGAGTAACAAAAATCTCGACAACAGTCTACCTTCATTAATGACAAGGCTACCATCCATTGGAGTAACCAAAATCTCGACAACAGACAACTTCCATAATGACAAGGCTACCATCTATTGGAATAACAAAAATCTCGAGAACAGACTACCTTCCATAATGACAAGGCTACCAACCAATGGAATAACAAAATTCTCGACAACATACTACCTTCCATAATGACAATGCTACCATCCATTAGAATGACAAAAATCTCAACAATAGGCTACCTTCCATAATGACTACGCTACCATCCATTAGAGTAACAAAGATATCGACCACAGACTACCTTCTATAATGACAAGGCTTCCATACATTTTAATTAAAAAAATCTCGACAACAAACTACCTTCAACAGTGACAAGGCTACCATCCATTGTAGTAACAAAAATCTCGAAAACAATCTACCTTTAATTAATTACAAGGCTACCATCCATTCAAGTAACAAAAATCTCGACAATAGACTACCTTCCATAATGACTAGGATACCATCCATTGCTGTAACAAAGATATCGACAATAAACTACCTTCCATAATGACAAGGCTACCATCCATTGGAGTGACAAAAGTCTCGACGACAGACTACCTTCCATAATGACAACGCTACCATCCATTGGAGTAACAAAAATCTCGAAAACAGACCACCTTCCATAATGACAAGGATAAAATCCCTTGGAGTAACAAAAATCTCGACAACAGACTACCTTTCATAATGATAAGGCTACCATCCATTGGAGTAACCAAAATCTCGACAACAGACAACTTCCATAATGACAAGGCTACCATCTATTGGAATAACAAAAATCTCGAGAACAGACTACCTTCCATAATGACAAGGCTACCAAGCGATCGAATTACAAAATTCTCGACAACATACTACCTTCCATAATGACAAGGCTATCATCCATTAGAGTGACAAAAAGCTCGCCAACAGACTACCTTCCATAATGACTAGGCTACCATCCATTGGTGTAACAAAGATATCGACAACAGACTACCTTCCATAATGACAAGGCTACCATCCATTGGAGTGACAAAAATCTCGAAAATAGACTACCTTCCATAATGACAAGGCTACCATCCATTTGAGTAACAAAAATCTCGAAAACAGACTACCTTCCATTAATGACAAGGCTACCATCCATTGGAGTATCAAAAATCTCGACAATAGACTACGTTCCATGATGAAAGGGCTACCGTCCATTGGAGTAAAAAAAATATCGACAACAGACTACCTTCCATAATAACTAGGCTACCATCCATTAGAGTAACAAAAATATCGAGAATAGGCTACCTTCCATAATGAAAAGCCTACCATCCATTGGAGTAACAAAAATCTCGACAATAGACTACCTTCCATGATGACAAGGCTACCATCCATTGGAGTAACAAAAATCTCGACAACAAACTACCTTCCATAATGACAAGGCTACCATCCATTAGAGTAACAAAAATATCGAGAATAGGCTACCTTCCATAATGAAAAGCCTACCATCCATTGGAGTAACAAAAATCTCGACAACATAATACCTTCCATAATGACTAGGATACCATCTATTGCTGTAACAAAGATATCGACAATAAACTACCTTCCATAATAACAAGGCTACCATCCATTGGAGTGATAAAAATCTCGACGACAGACTACCTTCCATAATGACAACGCTACCATCCATTGGAGTAACAAATCTCGAAAACAGACCACCTTCCATAATTACAAGGATAAAATCCATTGGAGTAACAAAAATCTCGACAACAGACTACCTTTCATAATGATAAGGCTACCATCCATTGGAGTAACCAAAATCTCAACAACAGACAACTTCCATAATGACAAGGCTACCATCTATTGGAATAACAAAAATCTCGAGAACAGACTACCTTCCATAATGACAAGGCTACCAAGCGATCGAATTACAAAATTCTCGACAACATACTACCTTCCATAATGACAAGGCTATCATCCATTAGAGTGACAAAAAGCTCGCCAACAGACTACCTTCCATAATGACTAGGCTACCATCCATTGGTGTAACAAAGATATCGACAACAGACTACCTTCCATAATGACAAGGCTACCATCCATTGGAGTGACAAAAATCTCGAAAATAGACTACCTTCCATAATGACAAGGCTACCATCCATTTGAGTAACAAAAATCTCGAAAACAGACTACCTTCCATTAATGACAAGGCTACCATCCATTGGAGTATCAAAAATCTCGAAAATAGACTACGTTCCATGATAACAGGGCTACCGTCCATTGGAGTAAAAAAAATATCGACAACAGACTACCTTCCATAATAACTAGGCTACCATCCATTAGAGTAACAAAAATATCGAGAATAGGCTACCTTCCATAATGAAAAGCCTACCATCCATTGGAGTAACAAAAATCTCGACAATAGACTACCTTCCATGATGACAAGGCTACCATCCATTGGAGTAACAAAAATCTCGACAACAAACTACCTTCCATAATGACAAGGCTACCATCCATTAGAGTAACAAAAATATCGAGAATAGGCTACCTTCCATAATGAAAAGCCTACCATCCATTGGAGTAACAAAAATCTCGACAACATAATACCTTCCATAATGACTAGGATACCATCTATTGCTGTAACAAAGATATCGACAATAAACTACCTTCCATAATAACAAGGCTACCATCCATTGGAGTGATAAAAATCTCGACGACAGACTACCTTCCATAATGACAACGCTACCATCCATTGGAGTAACAAATCTCGAAAACAGACCACCTTCCATAATTACAAGGATAAAATCCATTGGAGTAACAAAAATCTCGACAACAGACTACCTTTCATAATGATAAGGCTACCATCCATTGGAGTAACCAAAATCTCAACAACAGACAACTTCCATAATGACAAGGCTACCATCTATTGGAATAACAAAAATCTCGAGAACAGACTACCTTCCATAATGACAAGGCTACCAAGCGATCGAATTACAAAATTCTCGACAACATACTACCTTCCATAATGACAAGGCTACCATCCATTAGAGTGACAAAAAGCTCGCCAACAGACTACCTTCCATAATGACTAGGCTACCATCCATTGGTGTAACAAAGATATCGACAATAGACTACTTTCCATAATGACAAGGCTACCATCCATTGGAGTGACAAAAATCTCGAAAATAGACTACCTTCCATAATGACAAGGCTACCATCCATTTGAGTAACAAAAATCTCGAAAACAGACTACCTTCCATTAATGACAAGGCTACCATCCATTGGAGTATCAAAAATCTCGAAAATAGACTACGTTCCATGATAACAGGGCTACCGTCCATTGGAGTAACAAAAATATCGACAACAGACTACCTTCCATAATAACTAGGCTACCATCCATTAGAGTAACAAAAATATCGAGAATAGGCTACCTTCCATAATGAAAAGCCTACCATCCATTGGAGTAACAACAATCTCGACAATAGACTACCTTCCATGATGACAAGGCTACCATCCATTGGAGTAACAAAAATCTCGACAAAAAACTACCTTCCATGATGACAAGGCTACCATCCATTAGAGTAACAAAAATATCGAGAATAGACTACCTTCCATAATGAAAAGCCTACCATCCATTGGAGTAACAAAAATCTCGACAACATAATACCTTCCATAATGACTAGGATACCATCCATTGCTGTAACAAAGATATCGACAATAAACTACCTTCCATAATGACAAGGCTACCATCCATTGGAGTGACAAAAATCTCGACGACAGACTACCTTCCATAATGACAACGCTACCATCCATTGGAGTAACAAAAATCTTGAAACAGACCACCTTCCATAATGACATGGATAAAATCCATTGGAGTAACAAAAATCTCGACAACAGACTACCTTTCATAATGATAAGGCTACCATCCATTGGAGTAACCAAAATCTCGACAACAGACAACTTCCATAATGACAAGGCTACCATCTATTGGAATAACAA
Source organism: Vicia faba (assembly GCA_948472305.1). Lineage (NCBI taxonomy): Eukaryota > Viridiplantae > Streptophyta > Magnoliopsida > Fabales > Fabaceae > Vicia > Vicia faba. The sequence goes on from OX451738.1 coordinate 753,841,348, forward strand.
AAATCTCGAGAACAGACTACCTTCCATAATGACAAGGCTACCAAGCGATCGAATTACAAAATTCTCGACAACATACTACCTTCCATAATGACAACGCTACCATCCATTAGAGTGACAAAAAGCTCGCCAACAGACTACCTTCCATAATGACTAGGCTACCATCCATTGGTGTAACAAAGATTTCACCAACAGACTACCTTCCATAATGACAAGGCTACCATCCATTGGAGTGACAAAAATCTCGAAAATAGACTACCTTCCATAATGAAAAGGCTACCATCCATTTGAGTAACAAAAATCTCGAAAACAGACTACCTTCCATTAATGACAAGGCTACCATCCATTGGAGTATCAAAAATCTCGAAAATAGACTACGTTCCATGATGACAGGGCTACCGTCCATTGGAGTAACAAAAATAACGACAACAGACTACCTTCCATAATAACTAGGCTACCATCCATTAGAGTAACAAAAATATCGAGAATAGGCTACCTTCCCTAATGAAAAGCCTACCATCCATTGGAGTAACAAAAATCTCGACAATAGACTACCTTCCATAATGACAAGGCTACCATCCATTGGAGTAACAAAAATCTCGACAACAAACTACCTTCCATAATGACAAGGCTACCATCCATTAGAGTAACAAAAATATCGAGAATAGACTACCTTCCATAATGAAAAGCCCACCATCCATTGGAGTAACAAAAATTTCGACAACATAATACCTTCCATAATGACTAGGATACCATCCATTGCTGTAACAAAGATATCGACAATAAACTACCTTCCATAATGACAAGGCTACCATCCATTGGAGTGACAAAAATCTCGACGACACACCACCTTCCATAATGACAACGCTACCATCCATTGGAGTAACAAAAATCTCAAAAACAGACCACCTTCCATAATGACAAGGATAAAATCCATTGGAGTAACAAAAATCTCGACAACAGACTACCTTCCATAATGATAAGGCTACCATCCATTGGAGTAACCAAAATCTAGACAACAGACAACTTCAATAATGACAAGGCTACCATCTATTTGAATAACAAAAATCTCGAGAACAGACTACCTTCCATAATAACAAGGCTACCAAGCGATCGAATTACAAAATTCTCGACAACATACTACCTTCCATAATGACAAGTCTACCATCCATTAGAGTGACAAAATGCTCGCCAACAGACTACCTTCCACAATGACTAGGCTACCATCCATTGGTGTAACAAAGATATCGACAACAGACTACCTTCCATAATGACAAGGCTACCATCCATTGGAGTGACAAAAATCTCGACAACAAACTACCTTCCATAATGACAAGGCTACCATCCATTGGAGTAACAAAAATCTCGAAAACAGACTACCTTCCATAATGACAAGGCTACCATCTATAGGAATAAAAAAAATCTCGAGAACAAACTGCCTTCCATAATGACAAGGCTACCATCCAATGGAATTAAAAAAATATTGACAACATACTACCTTCCATAATGAAAAGGCTACCACCAATTGTAGTAACAAAAATCTCGACAACAGACTACCTTCCATTATGACAAGTCTACCGTCCATTGTAGTAAAAAAAATCTTGACAACAGACTACCTTCCATAATGATAATGCTACCATCCATTGCAGTAACAAAAATCTCGACAATAGACTACCTTCCATAATGACAAGGCTACCATTCATTTTAGTAACAAAAATCTCGACAACACACTACCTTCCATAATGACAAGGCTACCATCCATTAGAGTGACAAAAAACTCAACAATAGACTACCTTCGATAATGACTAGGCTACCATCCATTAGAGTACCAAAGATATCGACAATAGACTACCTTCTATAATGACAAGGCTACCATACATTGTAATAACAAAAATCTCGACAAAAAACTACCTTCCATAGTGACAAGGCTACCATCCATTGTAGTAACAAAAATCTCAACAAAAGTCTACCTACCATTAATGACAAGGCTACCATCCATTGGAGTAACAAAAATCTCGACAACAAACTACCTTCCATAAAGACAAGGCTACCATCCATTAGAGTAACAAAAATATCAAGAATAGACTACCTTCCATAATGAAAATCCTACCATCCATTGGAGTAACAAAATTCTCGACAACATAATAACTTCCATAATGATTAGGCTACCATCCATTGGTGTAACAAAGATATCGACAACAGACTACCTTCCATAATGAAAAGCCTACCATCCATTGGAGTAACAAAAATCTCGACAAGATAATACCTTCCATAATGACTAGGCTACCATCCATTGGAGTAACAAAGGTATCGACAACAGACTACCTTCCATAATGACAAGGCTACCATCCATTGGAGTGATAAAAATCTCGACAACAGACTACCTTCCATAATGATAAGACTACCATCCATTGGAGTGACAAAAATCTCGACAATAGACTACCTTCCATAATGACAAGGCTACCATCCATTGGAGTAACAAAAATCTCGAAAATAGACTACCTTCCATAATGACAAGGCTACCATCTATAGGAATAAAAAAAATCTCGAGAACAAACTGCCTTCCATAATGACAAGGCTACCATCCAATGGAATAAAAAAAATATCGACAACATACTACCTTCCATAATGAAAAGGCTACCACCAATTGTAGTAACCAAAATCTCGACAACAGACTACCTTCCATTATGACAAGTCTACCGTCCATTATAGTAACAAAAATCTTGACAACAGACTACCTTCCATAATGATAATGCTACCATCCATTGCAGTAAGAAAAATCTCGACAATAGACTACCTTCCATAATTACAAGGCTACCATTCATTTTAGTAACAAAAATCTCGACAACACACAACCTTTCATAATGATAAGGCTACCATCCATTAGAGTGACAAAAAACTCAACAATAGACTACCTTCGATAATGACTAGGCTACCATCCATTAGAGTAACAAAGATATTGACAACAGACTACCTTCTATAATGACAAGGCTACCATACATTGTAATAACAAAAATCTCGACAAAAAACTACCTTCCATAGTGACAAGGCTACCATCCATTGTAGTAACAAAAATCTCGACAAAAGTCTACCTACCATTAATGACAAGGCTACCATCCATTGGAGTAACAAAAATCTCGACAACAAACAACCTTCCATAAAGACAAGGCTACCATCCATTAGAGTAACAAAAATATCGAGAATAGACTACCTTCCATAATGAAAATCCTACCATCCATTGGAGTAACAAAATTCCCAACAACATAATAACTTCTATAATGATTACGCTACCATCCATTGGTGTAACAAAGATATCGACAACAGACTACCTTCCATAATGAAAAGCCTACCATCCATTGGAGTAACAAAAATCTCGACAAGATAATACCTTCCATAATGACTAGGCTACCATCCATTGGAGTATCAAAGCTATCGACAACAGACTACCTTCCATAATGACAAGGCTACCATCCATTGGAGTGATAAAAATCTCAACAACAGACTACCTTCCATAATGATAAGGCTACCATCCATTGGAGTGACAAAAATCTCGACAACAAACTACCTTCCATAATGACAAGGCTACCATCCATTGGAGTAACAAAAATCTCAAAAACAGACTACCTTCCATAATGACAAGGCTACCATCTATAGGAATAAAAAAAATCTCGAGAACAAACTGCCTTCCATAATGACAAGGCTACCATCCAATGGAATAACAAAAATATCGACAACATACTACCTTCCATAATGAAAAGGCTACCACCAATTGTAGTAACCAAAATCTCGACAACAGACTACCTTCCATTATGACAAGTCTACCGTTCATTGTAGTAACAAAAATATTAACAATAGACTACCTTCCATAATGATAATGCTACCATCCATTGCAGTAACAAAAATCTTGACAATAGACTACCTTCCATAATGACAAGGCTACCATTCATTTTAGTAACAAAAATCTCGACAACACACTACCTTCCATAATGACAAGGCTAACATCCATTAGAGTTACAAAAATCTCAACAATAGACTACCTTCGATAATGACTAGGCTACCATCCATTAGAGTAACAAAGATATCGACAACAGACTACCTTCTATAGTGACAAGGCTACCATACATTGTAATAACAAAAATCTCGACAAAAAACTACCTTCCATAGTGACAAGGCTACCATCCATTGTAGTAACAAAAATCTCGACAATAGACTACCTTCCGTAATGACAAGGCTACCATCCATTGGAGTAACAAAAATCTCGACAAAAAACTACCTTCCATAAAGACAAGGCTACCATCCATTTGAGTAACAAAAATATCGAGAATAAAATACCTTCCATAATGAAAAGCCTACCATCCATTGGAGTAACAAAATTCTCGACAACATAATACCTTCCATAATGACTAGGCTATAATCCATTGGTGTAACAAAGATATCAACAACAGACTACCATCCATAATAAAAAGCCTACCATCCATTGGAGTTACAAAAATCTCGACAACATATTACCTTCCATAATGACTATGCTACCATCCATTGGAGTAACAAAGGTATCGCCAACAGACTACTTTCCATGATGATAAGGCTACCATCCATTGGAGTAACAAAAATCTAGAAAACAAACTACCTTCCATAATGACAAGTCTACCATCCATTGGAGTAACGAAAATATCAACAAGAGACTACTTTCCGTAATGACAAGGCTACCATTCATTGGAGTAACAAAAATCTCGACAATAAACTACCTTCCATAATGACAAGGCTACCATCCATTAGAGTAACAAAAATATAGACAACAGACTACCTTCCATAATGACAAGGCTACCATCCAATGGAGTAACAAAAATCTAGAAAACAGACTACCTTCCATAATGAAAAGCCTACCATCCATTGAAGTAACAAAAATCTCGACAACATAATACCTTCCATAATGACTAGGCTACCATCCATTGGAGTGACAAAGGTATCGACAACAGACTACCTTCCATAATGACAAGGCTACCATCCATTGGAGTAACAAAAATCTCGAAAACAGACTACCTTCCATAATGATAAGGCTAAAATCTATTGGAGTAACAAAAATCTCGACAACAGACTACCTTCCATAATGACAAGGCTACCATGTATAGGAATAAAAAAAGTCTCGAGAACAGACTGCCTTCCATAATGACAAGGCTACCATCCAATGGAATAACAAAAATATCGACAACATACTACCTTCCATAACAAAAAGGCTACCATCAATTGTAGTAACAAAAATCTTGACAACAGACTACCTTCCATAATGACAATGCTACCATCCATTGGAGTAACAAAAATATCAACAACAGTCTACCTTCCATAATGACAAGGCTACCATCCATTGGAGTAACCAAAATCTCGACAATAGACAACTTCCATAATGACAAGGCTACCATCTATTGGAATAACAAAAATCTAGAGAACATACTACCTTCCATAATGAGAAGGCTACCAACCAATGGAATAACAAAATTCTCGACAACATACTACCTTCCATAATGACAAGGCTACCATCCATTAGAATGACAAAAATCTCAACAATAGACTACCTTCCATAATGACTAGGCTACCATCCATTAGAGTAACAAAGATATCGACAACAGACTACCTTCTATAATGACAAGGCTTCCATACATTTTAATAACAGAAATCTCGGCAACAAACTACCTTCCACAGTGACAAGGCTACCATCCATTGGAGTAACAAAAATCTCGACAATAGACTACCTTCCATGATTACAAGGCTACCATCCATTGGAGTAACAAAAATATCGACAACAAACTACCTTTCATAATGACAAGGCTACCATCCATTAGAGTAACAAAAATATCGAGAATAGACTACCATCCATTGGAGTAACAAAAATCTCGAGAACATAATACCTTTCATAATGACTATAATACCATCCATTGGTGTAACAAAGATATCGACAACAGACTACCTTCCATAATAACAAGGCTACCATCAATTGGAGTGATAAAAATCTTGACAACAGACTACCTTCCATAATGACAAGGCTACCATCCATTGGAGTAACAAAAATCTAGAAAACAGACTACCTTCCATAATGACAAGTCTACCATCCATTGGAGTAACGAAAATATCAACAAGAGACTACTTTCCATAATGACAAGGCTACCATTCATTGGAGTAACAAAAATCTCGACAACAAACTACCTTCCATAATGACAAGGCTACCATCCATTAGAGTAACAAAAATCTAGACAACAGACTACCTTCCATAATGACAAGGCTACCATCCAATGGAGTAACAAAAATATCAAAAAGAGACTACCTTCCATAATGACAAGGCTACCATCCATTGGAGTAACAAAAAGCTCGCCAACACACTACCTTCCATAATGACTAGGCTACCATCCATTGGTGTAACAAAGATATCGACAACAGACTACCTTCCATAATGACAAGGCTACCATCCATTAGAGTAACAAAAATCTAGACAACAGACTACCTTCCATAATGACAAGGCTACCATCCAATGGAGTAACAAAAATCTCCAAAACAGACTACCTTCCATAATGAAAAGCCTACCATCCATTGAAGTAACAAAAATCTGGACAACATATTACCTTCCATAATGAAAAGCCTACCATCCATTGAAGTAACCGAAATCTCGACAACATAATACCTTCCATAATGACTAGGCTACCATCCATTGGAGTGACAAAGGTATCGACAACAAACTACCTTCTATAATGACAAGGCTACCATCCATTGGAGTAACAAAAATCTCGAAAACATACTACCTTCCATAATTATAAGGCTAAAATCTATTAGAGTAACAAAAATCTCGACAACAAACTACCTTCCATAATGACAAGGCTACCATGTATAGGAATAAAAAAAGTCTCGAGAACAGACTGCCTTCCATAATTACAAGGCTACCATCCAACGGAATAACAAAAATATCGACAACATACTACCTTCCAAAACGAAAAGGCTACCATCAATTGTAGTAACCAAAATCTCGACAACAGACTACCTTCCATAATGACAAGGCTACCATCCATTGTAGTAACAAAAATCTCGAGAACAGACTACCTTCCATAATGACAAGGCTACCATCTATTGGAATAACTAAAATCTCGAGAACAGACCACCTTCCATAATGACAAAGCTAGCAACCAATGGAATAACAAAATTCTCGACAACATAATACCTTCCATAATGACAAGGCTTCCATCCATTAGAATGACAAAAATCTCAACAATAGACTACCTTCCATAATGACTAGGCTACCATCCATTAGAGTAACAAAGATATCGACAACAGACTACCTTCTATAATGACAAGGCTTCCATACATTTTAATAACAGAAATCTCGACAACAAACTACCTTCCACAGTGACAAGGCTACCATCCATTGTAGTAACAAAAATCTCGACAATAGACTACCTTCCATGATGACAAGGCTACCATCCATTGGAGTAACAAAAATCTCGACAACAAACTACCTTCCATAATGACAAGGCTACCATCCATTAGAGTAACAAAAATATCGAGAATAGACTACCTTCCATAATGAAAAGCCTACCATCCATTGGATTAACAAAAATCTCGACAACATAATACCTTCCATAATGACTAGGATACCATCCATTGGTGTAACAAAGATATCGACAACAGACTACCTTCCATAATGACAAGCCTACCATCCATTAGAGTGATAAAGATCTTGACAACAGACTACCTTCCATAATGACAAGGCTACCATCCATTGGAGTAACAAAAATCTAGAAAAAAGACTACCTTCCATAATGACAAGTCTACCATCCGTTGGAGTAACTAAAATATCAACAAGAGACTACTTTCCATAATGACAAGGCTACCATTCATTGGAGTAACAAAAATCTCGACAACAAGCTGCCTTCCATAATGACAAGGCTACCATCCGTTAGAGTAACAAAAATCTAGACAACATACTACCTTCCATAATGACAAGGCTACCATCAAATGGAGTAACAAAAATATCAAAAAGAGACTACCTTCGATAATGACAAGGCTACCATCCATTGGAGTAACAAAAAGCTCTCCAATAGACTACCTTCCATAATGACTAGGCTACCATCCATTGGTGTAACAAAGATATCGAAAACAGACTACCTTCCATAATGACAAGGCTACCATCCATTGGAGTGACAAAATCTAGACAATAGACTACCTTCCATAATGACAAGGCTACCATCCATTGGAGTAACAAAAATCTCGAAAACAGACTACCTTCCATAATGAAAAGCCTACCATCCATTGAAGTAACAAAAATCTGGACAACATAATACCTTCCATAATGAAAAGCCTACCATTCATTGAAGTAACATAAATCTCGACAACATAATACCTTCCATAATGACTAGGCTACCATCCATTGGAGTGACAAAGGTATCGACAACAGACTACCTTCCATAATGACAAGGCTACCATCCATTGGAGTAACAAAAATCTCGAAAACAGACTACCTTCCATAATGATAAGGCTAAAATATATTGGAGTAACAAAAATCTCGACAACAGACTACCTTCCATAATGACAAGGCTACCATGTATAGGAATAAAAAAAGTCTCGAGAACAGTCTGCCTTCCATAATTACAAGGCTACCATCCAATGGAATAACAAAAATATCGACAACATACTACCTTCCATAACGAAAAGGCTACCATCAATTGTAGTAACCAAAATCTCGACAACAAACTACCTTCCATAATGACAAGGCTACCATCCATTGTAGTAACAAAAATCTCGACAACAGCCTACCTTCCATAATGATAATGCTACCATCCATTGGAGTAACCAAAATCTCGACAACAGACAACTTCCATAATGACAAGGCTTCCATACATTTTAATAACAAAAATCTCGACAACAAACTACCTTCCACAGTGACAAGGCTACCATCCAATGTAGTAACAAAAATCTCGACAACAATCTACCTTCAATTAATTACAAGGATACCATCCATTGGAGTAACAAAAATCTCGACAATAGACTACCTTCCATGATGACAAGGCTACCATCCATTGGAGTACAAAAATATCGTCAACAAACTACCTTCCATAATGACAAGGCTACCATCCATTAGAGTAACAAAAATATCGAGAATAGACTACCTTCCATAATGAAAAGCCTACCATCCATTGGAGAAACAAAAATCTCGACAACATAATACCTTCCATAATGACTAGGATACCATCCATTGATGTAACAAAGATATCGACAACAAACTACCTTCCATAATGACAAGGCTACCATCCATTGGAGTGACAAAAATATCGACGACAGACTACATTCCATAATGACAACGCTACCATCCATTGGAGTAACAAAAATCTCGAAAACAGACCACCTTCCATAATGACAAGGATAAAATCCATTGGAGTAAGAAAAATCTCGACAACAGACTACCTTTCATAATGATAAGGCTACCATCCATTGGAGTAACCAAAATCTCGACAACAGACAACTTCCATAATGACAAGGCTACCATCTATTGGAATAACAAAAATCTCGAGAACAGGCTACCTTCCATAATGACAAGGCTACCAACCAATGGAATAACAAAATTCTCGACAACATACTACCTTCAATAATGACTAGGCTACCATCCATTAGAGTAACAAAGATATCGACAACAGACTACCTTCTATAATGACAAGGCTTCCATACATTTTAATAACAAAAATCTCGACAACAAACTACCTTCCACAGTGACAAGGCTACCATCCATTGTAGTAACAAAAATCTCGACAACAATCTACCTTCAATTAATTACAAGGCTACCATCCATTGGAGTAACAAAAATCTCGACAATAGACTACCTTCCATGATGACAAGGCTACCATCCATTGGAGTACAAAAATATCGTCAACAAACTACCTTCCATAATGACAAGGCTACCATCCATTAGAGTAACAAAAATATCGAGAATAGACTACCTTCCATAATGAAAAGCCTACCATCCATTGGAGAAACAAAAATCTCGACAACATAATACCTTCCATAATGACTAGGATACCATCCATTGATGTAACAAAGATATCGACAACAAACTACCTTCCATAATGACAAGGCTACCATCCATTGGAGTGACAAAAATATCGACGACAGACTACATTCCATAATGACAACGCTACCATCCATTGGAGTAACAAAAATCTCGAAAACAGACCACCTTCCATAATGACAAGGATAAAATCCATTGGAGTAAGAAAAATCTCGACAACATGCCACCTTTCATAATGATAAGGCTACCATCCATTGGAGTAACCAAAATCTCGACAACAGACAACTTCCATAATGACAAGGCTACCATCTATTGGAATAACAAAAATCTCGAGATCAGACTACCTTCCATAATGACAAGGCTACCAACCAATGGAATAACAAAATTCTCGACAACATACTACCTTCAATAATGACTAGGCTACCATCCATTAGAGTAACAAAGATATCGACAACAGACTACCTTCTATAATGACAAGGCTTCCATACATTTTAATAACAAAAATCTCGACAACAAACTACCTTCCACAGTGACAAGGCTACCATCCATTGTAGTAACAAAAATCTCGACAACAATCTACCTTCAATTAATTACAAGGCTACCATCCATTGGAGTAACAAAAATCTCGACAATAGACTACCTTCCATGATGACAAGGCTACCATCCATTGGAGTACAAAAATATCGTCAACAAACTACCTTCCATAATGACAAGGCTACCATCCATTAGAGTAACAAAAATATCGAGAATAGACTACCTTCCATAATGAAAAGCCTACCATCCATTGGAGAAACAAAAATCTCGACAACATAATACCTTCCATAATGATTAGGATACCATCCACTGCTGTAACAAAGATATCGACAACAAACTACCTTCCATAATGACAAGGCTACCATCCATTGGAGTGACAAAAATATCGACGACAGACTACATTCCATAATGACAACGCTACCATCCATTGGAGTAACAAAAATCTCGAAAACAGACCACCTTCCATAATGACAAGGATAAAATCCATTGGAGTAACAAAAATCTCGACAACATGCCACCTTTCATAATGATAAGGCTACCATCCATTGGAGTAACCAAAATCTCGACAACAGACAACTTCCATAATGACAAGGCTACCATCTATTGGAATAACAAAAATCTCGAGAACAGACTACCTTCCATAATGACAAGGCTACCAAGCCATCGAATTATAAAATTCTCGACAACATACTACCTTCCATAATGACAAGGCTACCATCCATTAGAGTGAAAAAAAGCTCACCAACAGACTACCTTCCATAATGACTAGGCTACCATCCATTGGTGTAACAAAGATATCGACAACAGACTACCTTCCATAATGACAAGGCTACCATCCATTGGAGTGACAAAAATCTCGACAATAGACTACCTTCCATAATGACAAGGCTACCATCCATTTGAGTAACAAAAATCTCGAAAACAGACTACCTTCCATTAATGACAACGCTACCATCCATTGGAGTATCAAAAATCTCGACAATAGACTACGTTCCATGATGACAGGGCTACCGTCCATTGGAGTAACAAAAATATCGACAACAGACTACCTTCCATAATAACTAGGCTACCATCCATTAGAGTAATAAAAATATCGAGAATAGGCTACCTTCCATAATGAATAGCCTACCATCCATTTGAGTAACAAAAATCTCGACAATAGACTACCTTCCATGATGACAAGGCTACCATCCATTAGAGTAACAAAAATCTCGACAACAAACTACCTTCCATAATGACAAGGCTACCATCCATTAGAGTAACAAAAATATCGAGAATAGACTACCTTCCATAATGAAAAGCCTACCATCCATTGGAGTAACAAAAATCTGGACAACATAATACCTTCCATAATGACTAGGATACCATCCATTGCTGTAACAAAGATATCGACAATAAACTACCTTCCATAATGACAAGGCTACCATCCATTGGAGTGACAAAAATCTCGACGACACACTACCTTCCATAATGACAACGCTACCATCCATTGGAGTAACAAAAATCTCGAAAACAGACCACCTTCCATAATGACAAGGATAAAATCCATTGGAGTAACAAAAATCTCAACAACAGACTACCTTCCATAATGATAAGGCTACCATCCATTGGAGTAACCAAAATCTTGACAACAGACAACTTCCATAATGACAAGGCTACCATCTATTTCAATAACAAAAATCTCGAGAACAGACTACCTTCCATAATAACAAGGCTACCAAGCGATCGAATTACAAAATTCTCGACAACATACTACCTTCCATAATGACAAGGCTACCATCCATTAGAGTGACAAAATGCTCGCCAACAGACTACCTTCCACAATGACTAGGCTACCATCCATTGGTTTAACAATGATATCGACAACAGACTACCTTCCATAATGACAAGGCTACCATCCATTGGAGTGACAAAAATCTCGACAACAAACTACCTTCCATAATGACAAGGCTACCATCCATTGGAGTAACAAAAATCTCGAAAACAGACTACCTTCCATAATGACAAGGCTACCATCTATAGGAATAAAAAAAATCTCGAGAACAAACTGCCTTCCATAATGACAAGGCTACCATCCAATGGAATTAAAAAAATATCGACAACATACTACCTTCCATAATGAAAAGGCTACCACCAATTGTAGTAACAAAAATCTCGACAACAGACTACCTTCCATTATGACAAGTCTACCGTCCATTGTAGTAACAAAAATCTTGACAACAGACTACCTTCCATAATGATAATGCTACCATCCATTGCAGTAACAAAAATCTCGACAATAGACTACCTTCCATAATGACAAGGCTACTATTCATTTTAGTAACAAAAATCTCGACAACACACTACCTTCCATAATGACAAGGCTACCATCCATTAGAGTGACAAAAAACTCAACAATAGACTACCTTCGATAATGACTAGGCTACCATCCATTAGAGTAACAAAGATATCAACAATAGACTACCTTTTATAATGACAAGGCTACCATACATTGTAATAACAAAAATCTCGACAAAAAACTACCTTCCATAGTGACAAGGCTACCATCCATTGTAGTAACAAAAATCTCGACAAAAGTCTACCTACCATTAATGACAAGGCTACTATCCATTGGAGTAACAAAAATCTCGATAACAAACTACCTTCCATAAAGACAAGGCTACCATCCATTAGAGTAACAAAAATATCGAGAATAGACTAACTTCCATAATGAAAAGCCTACCATCCATTGGAGTAACAAAATTCTCGACAACATAATAACTTCCATAATGATTAGGCTACCATCCATTGGTGTAACAAAGATATCGACAACAGACTACCTTCCATAATGAAAAGCCTACCATCCATTGGAGTAACAAAAATCTCGACAAGATAATACCTTCCATAATGACTAGGCTACCATCCATTGGAGTAACAAAGGTATCGACAACAAACTACCTTCCATAATGACAAGGCTACCATCCATTGGAGTGATAAAAATCTCGACAACAGACTACCTTCCATAATGATAAGGCTACCATCCATTGGAGTGACAAAAATCTCGACAACAAACTACCTTCCATAATGAAAAGGCTACAATCCATTGGAGTAACAAAAATCTCGAAAACAGACTACCTTCCATAATGACAAGGCTACCATCTATAGGAATAAAAAAAATCTCGAGAACAAACTGCCTTCCATAATGACAAGGCTACCATCCAATGGAATAAAAAAAATATCGACAACATACTACCTTCCATAATGAAAAGGCTACCACCAATTGTAGTAACCAAAATCTCGACAACAGACTACCTTCCATTATGACAAGTCTACCGTCCATTATAGTAACAAAAATCTTGACAACAGACTACCTTCCATAATGATAATGCTACCATCCATTGCAGTAACAAAAATCTCGACAATAGACTACCTTCCATAATTACAAGGCTACCATTCATTTTAGTAACAAAAATCTCGACAACACACTACCTTCCATAATGACAAGGCTACCATCCATTAGAGTGACAAAAAACTCAACAATAGACTACCTTCGATAATGACTAGGCTACCATCCATTAGAGTAACAAAGATATCGACAACAGACTACCTTCTATAATGACAAGGCTACCATACATTGTAATAACAAAAATCTCGACAAAAAACTACCTTCCATAGTGACAAGGCTACCATCCATTGTAGTAACAAAAATCTCGACAAAAGTCTACCTACCATTAATGACAAGGCTACCATCCATTGGAGTAACAAAAATCTCGACAACAAACTACCTTCCATAAAGACAAGGCTACCATCCATTAGAGTAAACAAAAATATCGAGAATAGACTACCTTCCATAATGAAAATCCTACCATCCATTGGAATAACAAAATTCTCGACAACATAATAACTTCTATAATGATTAGGCTACCATCCATTGGTGTAACAAAGATATCGACAACAGACTACCTTCCATAATGAAAAGCCTACCATCCATTGGAGTAACAAAAATCTCGACAAGATAATACCTTCCATAATGACTAGGCTACCATCCATTGGAGTATCAAAGGTATCGACAACAGACTACCTTCCATAATGACAAGGCTACCATCCATTGGAGTGATAAAAATCTCGACAACAGACTACCTTCCATAATGATAAGGCTACCATCCATTGGAGTGACAAAAATCTCGACAACAAACTACCTTCCATAATGACAAGGCTACCATCCATTGGAGTAACAAAAATCTCAAAAACAGACTACCTTCCATAATGACAAGGCTACCATCTATAGGAATTAAAAAAATCTCGAGAACAAACTGCCTTCCATAATGACAAGGCTACCATCCAATGGAATAACAAAAATATCGACAACATACTACCTTCCATAATGAAAAGGCTACCACCAATTGTAGTAACCAAAATCTCGACAACAGACTACCTTCCATTATGACAAGTCTACCGTCCATTGTAGTAACAAAAATATTGACAACAGACTACCTTCCATAATGATAATGCTACCATCCATTGCAGTAACAAAAATCTCGACAATAGACTACCTTCCATAATGACAAGGCTACCATTCATTTTAGTAACAAAAATCTCGACAACACACTACCTTCCATAACGACAAGGCTAACATCCATTAGAGTTACAAAAATCTCAACAATAGACTACCTTCGATAGTGACTAGGCTACCATCCATTGGAGTGACAAAGGTATCGACAACAGACTACCTTCCATAACGACAAGGCTACCATCCATTGGAGTAACAAAAATCTCGAAAACAGACTACCTTCCATAATGATAAGGCTAAAATCTATTGGAGTAACAAAAATCTCGACAACAGACTACCTTCCATAATGACAAGGCTACCATGTATAGGAATAAAAAAAGTCTCGAGAACAGACTACCTTCCATAATGACAAGGCTACCATCCAATGGAATAACAAAAATATCGACAACATACTACCTTCCATAACGAAAAGGCTACCATCAATTGTAGTAACCAAAATCTTGACAACAGACTACCTTCCATAATGACAAGGCTACCGTCCATTGTAGTAACAAAAATCTCGACAACAGACTACCTTCCATAATGACAATGCTACCATCCATTGGAGTAACAAAAATATCAACAACAGTCTACCTTCCATAATGACAAGGCTACCATCCATTGGAGTAACCAAAATCTCGACAACAGACAACTTCCATAATGACAAGGCTACCATCTATTGGAATAAAAAAAATCTAGAGAACATACTACCTTCCATAATGAGAAGGCTACCAACCAATGGAATAACAAAATTCTCGACAACATACTACCTTCCATAATGACAAGGCTACCATCCATTAGAATGACAAAAATCTCAAAAATAGACTACCTTCCATAATGACTAGGCTACCATCCATTAGAGTAACAAAGATATCGACAACAGACTACCTTCTATAATGACAAGGCTTCCATACATTTTAATAACAGAAATCTCGACAACAGACTACCTTCCACAGTGACAAGGCTTCCATCCATTGTAGTAACAAAAATCTAGAAAACATACTACCTTCCATAATGACAAGTCTACCATCCGTTGGAGTAACGAAAATATCAACAAGAGACTACTTTCCATAATGACAAGGCTACCATTCATTGGAGTAACAAAAATCTCGACAACAAACTGCCTTCCATAATGACAAGGCTACCATCCGTTAGAGTAATAAAAATCTAGACAACAGACTACCTTCCATAATGACAAGGCTACCATCAAATGGAGTAACAAAAATATCAAAAAGAGACTACCTTCCATAATGACAAGGCTACCATCCATTGGATTAACAAAAAGCTCGCCAATAGACTACCTTCCATAATGACTAGGCTACCATCCATTGGTGTAACAAAGATATCGAAAACAGACTACCTTCCATAATGACCAGGCTACCATCCATTGGAGTGACAAAATCTAGACAATAGACTACCTTCCATAATGACAAGGCTACCATCCATTGGAGTAACAAAAATCTCGAAAACAGACTACCTTCCATAATGAAAAGCCTACCATCCATTGAAGTAACAAAAATCTGGACAACATAATACCTTCCATAATGAAAAGCCTACCATTCATTGAAGTAACATAAATCTCGACAACATAATACCTTCCATAATGACTAGGCTACCATCCATTGGAGTGACAAAGGTATCGACAACAGACTACCTTCCATAATGACAAGGCTACCATCCATTGGAGTAACAAAAATCTCGAAAACAGACTACCTTCCATAATGATAAGGCTAAAATCTATTGGAGTAACAAAAATCTCGACAACAAACTACCTTCCATAATGACAAGGCTACCATGTATAGGAATAAAAAAAGTCTCGAGAACAGTCTGCCTTCCATAATTACAAGGCGACCATCCAATGGAATAACAAAAATATGGACAACATACTACCTTCCATAACGAAAAGGCTACCATCAATTGTAGTAACCAAAATCTCGACAACAAACTACCTTCCATAATGACAAGGCTACCATCCATTGTAGTAACAAAAATCTCGACAACATCCTACCTTCCATAATGACAATGCTACCATCCATTCGAGTAACCAAAATCTCGACAACAGACAACTTCCATAATGACAAGGCTACCATCTATTGGAATAACAAAAATCTCAAGAACAGACTACCTTCCATAATGACAAGGCTACCAACCAATGGAATAACAAAATTCTCGACAACATACTACCGTCAATAATGACTAGGCTACCATCCATTAGAGTAACAAAGATATCGACAACAGACTACCTTCTATAATGACAAGGCTTCCATACATTTTAATAACAAAAATCTCGACAACAAACTACCTTCCATAGTGACAAGGCTACCATCCATTATAGTAACAAAAAACTCGACAACAATCTACCTTCAATTAATTACAAGGCTACCATCCATTGGAGTAACAAAAATCTCGACAATAGACTACCTTCCATGATGACAAGGCTACCATCCATTGGAGTACCAAAATATCGTCAACAAACTACCTTCCATGATGATAAGGCTACCATCCATTAGAGTAACAAAAATATCGAGAATAGACTACCTTCCATAATGAAAAGCCTACCATCCATTGGAGTAACAAAAATCTCGGCAACATAATACATTCCATAATGACTAGGATACCATCCATTGCTGTAACAAAGATATCGACAATAAACTACCTTCCATAATGACAAGGCTACCATCCATTGGAGTGACAAAAATCTCGACGACACACTACCTTCCATAATGACAACGCTACCATCCATTGGAGTAACAAAAATCTCGATAACAGACCACCTTCCATAATGACAAGGATAAAATCCACTGGAGTAACAAAAATCTCGACAACAGACTACCTTCCATAATGATAAGGCTACCATCCATTGGAGTAACCAGAATCTCGACAACAAACAACTTCCATAATGACAAGGATACCATCTATTGGAATAACAAAAATCTCGAGAACAGACTACCTTCCATAATAACAAGGCTACCAAGCGATCAAATTACAAAATTCTCGACAACATACTACCTTCCATAATGACAAGGCTACCATCCATTAGAGTGACAAAAAGCTCTCCAACAGACTACCTTCCATAATGACTAGGCTACCATCCATTGGTGTAACAAAGATATCGACAACAGACTACCTTCCATAATGACAAGGCTACCATCCATTAGAGTGACAAAAATCTCGACAATAGACTACCTTCCATAATGACAAGGCTACCATCCATTTGAGTAACAAAAATCTCGAAAACAGACTACCTTCCATTAATGACAAGGCTACCATCCATTGGAGCATCAAAAATCACGACAATAGACTACGTTCCATGATGACAGGGCTACCGTCCATTGGAGTAACAAAAATATCGACAACAGACTACCTTCCATAATAAATAGGCTACCATCCATTAGAGTAACAAAAATATCGAGAATAGGCTACCTTCCATATCGAAAAGCCTACCATCCATTGGAGTAACAAAAATCTCGACAATAGACTACCTTCCATGATGACAAGGCTACCATCCATTGGAGTAACAAAAATCTCGACAACAAACTACCTTCCATAATTACAAGGCTACCATCCTTTAGAGTAACAAAAATATTGAGAATAGACTACCTTCCATAATGAAAAGCCTACCATCCATTGGAGTAACAAAAATCTCGACAACATAATACCTACCATAATGACTAGGATACCATCCATTGCTGTAACAAAGATATCGACAATAAACTACCTTCCATAATGACAAGGCTACCATCCATTGGAGTGACAAAAATTTCGACGACAGACTACCTTCCATAATGACAAGGCTACCATCCATTGGAGTAACAAAAATCTCGAAAACAGACTACCTTCCATAATGACAAAGATAAAATCCATTGGAGTAACAAAAATCTCGACAACAGACTACCTTCCATAATGATAAGGCTACCATCCATTGGAGTAACCAAAATCTCGACAACAGACAACTTCCATAATGACAAGGCTACCATCTATTGGAATAACAAAAATTTCAAGAACAGACTACCTTCCATAATGACAAGGCTACCAAGCAGTCGAATAACAAAATTCTCGACAACATACTACCTTCCATAATGACATGGCTACCATCCATTAGAGTGACAAAAAGCTATCCAACAGACTACCTTCCATAATGACTAGGCTACCATCCATTGGTGTAACAAAGATATCGACAACAGACTACCTTCCATAATGACAAGGCTACCATCCATTGGAGTGACAAAAATCTCGACAAAAGACTACCTTCCATAATGACAAGGCTACCATCCATTAGGGTAACAAAAATCTCGAAAACAGACTACCTTCCATTAATGACAAGGCTACCATCCATTGGAGTATCAAAATTCTCGCCGATAGACTACGTTCCATGATGACAGGGCTACCGTCCATTGGAGTAACAAAAATATCGACAATAGACTACCTTCAATAATGACTAGGCTACCATCCATTAGAGTAACAAAAATATCGAGAATAGGCTACCTTCCATAATGAAAAGCCTACCATCCATTGGAGTAACAAAAATCTCGACAACATAATACCTTCTATAATGACTAGGATACCATCCATTGGTGTAACAAAGATACCGACAACAGACTACCTTCCATAATGACAAGGCTACCATCCATTGGAGTGACAAAAATCTTTAAAACAGACAACCTTCCATAATGATTGGGCTACCATCCATTGGAGTAACAAAAATCTCGAAAACAGACTACCTTCCATAATGACAAGGCTAAAATCCATTGGAGTAACAAAAATCTCGACAACAGACTACCTTCCATAATGACAAGGCTACCATCTATATGAATAAAAAAAAATCTCGAGAACAGACTTCCATCCATAATGACAAGGTTACCATCCAATGGAATAACAAAAATCTCGACAATAGACTACCTTCAAAAATGACAAGGCTACCGTCCATTGTAGTAACAAAAATCTTGACAACAGACTACCTTCCATAATGACAAGGCTACCATCTATTGGAATAACAAAAATCTAGAGAACAGACTACCTTCCATAATGACAAGGCTACCAACCAATGGAATAACAAAATTCTCGACAACATACTTCCTTCCATAATGACAAGGCTACCATCCAATACAATGACAAAAATCTCAACAATAGACTACCTTCCATATTGACTAGGCTACCATACATTAGAGTAACAAAGATATCGACAACAGACTACCTTCTATAATGACAAGGCTTCCATACATTTTAATAACAAAAATCTCGACAACAAACTACCTTCCACAGTGACAAGGCTACAATCCATTGTAGTAACAAAAATCTAGACAACAGTCTACCTTCAATTAATTACAAGGCTACCATCCATTGGAGTAACAAAAATCTCGACAATAGACAACCTTCCATGATGACAAGGCTACCATCCATTGGAGTAACAAAAATCTCGACAACAAACTACCTTCCATAATGACAAGGCTACCATCCATTAGAGTAACAAAAATATCGAGAATAGACTACCTTCCATAATGAAAAGCCTACCATCCATTAGAGAAACAAAAATCTCGACAACATAATACTATCCATAATGACTAGGATACCATCCATTGCTATAACAAAGATATCGACAATAAACTACCTTCCATAATGACAAGGCTACCATCCATTGGAGTGACAAAAATATCGACGACAGACTACCTTCCATAATGACAACGCTACCATCCATTGGGTTAACAAAAATCTCGAAAACAGACCACCTTCCATAATGATAAGGATAAAATCCATTGGAGTAACAAAAATCTCGACAACAGACTACCTTCCATAATGATAAGGCTACCATCCATTGGAGTAACCAAAATCTTGACAACAGACAACTTCCATAATGACAAGGCTACCATCTATTAGAATAACAAAAATCTCGAGAACAGACTACCTTCCATAATGACAAGGCTACCAAGCGATCGAATTACAAAATTCTCGACAACATACTACCTTCCATAATGACAAGGCTACCATCCAATAGATTGACAAAAAGCTCGCCAACAGACTACCTTCCATAATGACTAGGCTACCATCCATTGGTGTAACAAAGATATCGACAACAGACTACCTTCCATAATGACAAGGCTACCATCCATTGGTGTGACAAAAATCTCGACAATAGACTACCTTCCATAATGACAAGGCTACCATCCATTTGAGTAACAAAAATCTCGAAAACAGACTACCTTCCATTTATGACAAGGCTACCATCCATTGGAGTATCAAAAATCTCGACAATAGACTATGTTCCATGATGACAGGGCTACCGTCCATTGGAGTAACAAAAATATCGACAACAAACTACTTTCAATAATGACTAGGCTACAACCCATTAGAGTAACAAAAATATCGAGAATAGGCTACCTTCAATAATGAAAAGCCTACCATCCATTGGAGTAACAAAAATATCGACAACATAATACCTTCTATAATGACTAGGATACCATCCATTGGTGTAACAAAGATACCGACAACAGACTACCTTCCATAATGACAAGGCTACCATCCATTGGAGTGACAAAAATTTCGAAAACATACAACCTTCCATAATAATTAGGCTACCATCCATTGGAGTAACAAAAATCTCGAAAACAGACTACCTTCCATAATGACAAGGCTAAAATCCATTGGAGTAACAAAAATCTCGACAACAGACTACCTTCCATAATGACAAGGCTACCATCTATATGAATAAAAAAAATCTCGAGAACAGACATCCATCCATAATGACAAGGTTACCATCCAATGGAATAACAAAAATCTCCACAATAGACTACCTTCCAAAATGACAAGGCTACCATCCATTGGAGTAACAAAAATCTAGACAACAGACTACCTTCCATAATGACAAGGCTACCATCCATTAGAGTAACAAAAATCACGACAACAGACTACCTTCCATAATGACAAGGCTACCATCTATTGGAGTAACAAAATCTCGAGAACAGACTACCTTTCATTATGACAAGGCTACCATCCATTGAAGTAACAAAAATCTCGACAAAAACTACCTACCAAAATGATATGGCTAACATACATTGCAATAACAAAAATATCGACAACAAACTACGTTCCATAATGACAGGGCTACCATCCATTGGAGTAACAAAAATATCAGAAAGAGACTACCTTCCATAATGACAAGGCTACCATCCATTGGAGTAACAAAAAGCTCGCCAACAGACTACCTTCCATAATGACAAGGCTAACATCCATTGGAGTAACAAAATCTCGATAACAGACTACCTTTTATTATGACATGGCTACTATCCATTAGAGTAACAAAAATCTCGACAACAAACTACCTACCAAAATGATAGGGCTACCATCCATTGGAATAACAAAAATATCAACAAGAGACTACTTTCCATAATGACAAGGCTACCATCCATTGGAGTAACAAAAATCTCAACTACAGACTACCTTCCATAATGACAAGGCTACCATCTATAGGAATAAAAAAAATCTCGAGAACATACTGGCTTCCATAATGACAAGGCTACCATCCAATGGAATAACAAAAATATTAACAACATACTACCTTCCATAATGACAAGGCTATTGTCCATTGTATTAAAAAAAATCTCGACAACAGACTATCTTACATAATGACAATGCTACCATCCATTGGAGTAACAAAAATCTCGACAATAGACTACCTTCCATAATGACAAGGCTACCATCTATTGGAATAACAAATATCTCGAGAATAGACTACCTTCCATAATGACAAGGCTACCATCCAATGGAATAACAAAAATCTCGACAACATACTACCTTCCATAATGACAGGGCTACCATCCATTGGAGTAACAAAAATCACGACAATAGTCTACCTTCCATTAATGACAAGGCTAACATCCATTGGAGTAACAATATTCTTGACAATAGACTACCCGCCATAATGACAAGGCTACCATCCATTGGAGTAACAAAAATCACGACAATAGTCTACCTTCCATTAATGACAAGGCTACCATCCATTGGAGTAACAATATTCTCGACAATAGACTACCCGCCATAATGACAAGGCTACCATCCATTGGAGTAACAAAAATCTAGACAACAGACTACCTTCCATAATGACAAGGCTACCATCCATTAGAGTAACAAAAATCTCGACAACAGACTACCTTCCATAATGACAAGGCTACCATCTATTGGAGTAACAAAATCTCGAGAACAGATTACCTTTCATTATGACAAGGCTACCATCAATTGGAGTAACAAAAATCTCGACAACAAACTACCTACCAAAATGATATGGCTACCATACATTGGAATAACAAAAATATCGACAACAAACTACGTTCCATAATGACAGGGCTACCATCCATTGGAGTAACAAAAATATCGACCACAAACTACCTTCCATAATGACAAGGCTACCATTCATTGGAGTAACAAAAATCTCGAAAACAAACTACCATCCATAATGACAAGGCTACGATCCATTAGAGTAACTAAAATCCAGACAACAAACTACCTTCTTTAATGACAAGGCTACCATCCAATGGAGTAACAAAAATATCAAAAAGAGACTACCTTCCATAATGACAAGGTTACCATCCATTGGAGTAACAAAAAGCTCGCCAACAGACTACCTTCCATAATGACAAGGCTACCATCCATTGGAGTAACAAAATCTCGAGAACAGACTACCTTTTATTATGACATGGCTAATATCCATTAGAGTAACAAAAATCTCGACAACAAACTACCTACCAAAATGATATGGTTACCGTCCATTAGAATAACAAAAATATCAACAACAAACTATGTTCCATAATGACAGGGCTACCATCCATTGGAGTAACGAAAATATCAACAAGAGACTACTTTCCATAATGACAAGGCTACCATCCATTGGAGTAACAAAAATCTCGACAACAGACTACCTTCCATAATAACAAGGCTACCATCTATAAGAATAAAAAATATCTCGAGAACATACTAACTTCCATAATGACAAGGCTACCATCCAATGGAATAACAAAAATATTAACAACATACTACCTTCCATAATGACAAGGCTACCGTCCATTTTATTAACGAAAATCTCGACAACAGACTACCATGCATAATGAAAATGCTACCATCCATTGGAGTAACAAAAATCTCGATAATAGACTACCTTCCATAATGACAAGGCTACCATCTATTGGAATAACAAATATCTCGAGAACAGACTACCTTCCATAATGACAAGGCTAACATCCAATGGAATAACAAAAATCTCGATAACATACTACCTTCCATAATGACAATGATACCATCCATTAGAGTAACATTAATCTATAAAACAGACTACTTTCCATAATGACTAGTCTACCATCCATTGGAGTAACGAAAATATCAACAAGAGACTACTTTCCATTATGACAAGGCTACCATTCTTTGGAGTAACAAAAATCTCGAAAACAAACTACCTTCCATAATGACAAGGCTACCATCCATTAGAGTAACAAAAATCTAGACAATAGACTACCTTCCATAACGACAAGGCTACCATCCATTGGAGTAACAAAAAGCTCGCCAACAGACTACCTTCCATAATGACAAGGCTACCATCCATTGGAGTAACAAAATCTCGAGAACAGACTACCTTTTATTATGACATGGCTATTATCCATTGGAGTAACAAAAATCTCAACAACAAACTATCTACCAAAAGGATTTGGCTACCATCCATTGGAATAACAAAAATATCAACAACAAACTACGTTCCATAATGACAGGGCTACCATCCAATGGAGTAACAAAAATATCGACAAAATACTACCTTCCATAATGACAAGGCTACCATCCATTGGAGTAACAAAAAGCTAGACAACAGACTACCTTCCATAATAACAAGTCTACCATCCATTGGAGTAACGAAAATATCAACAAGAGACTACTTTCCATAATGACCAGTCTACCATCCATTGGAGTAACAAAAATCTCGACAATAGACTACCTTCCATAATGATAAGGCTACCATCTATAGGAATAAAAAAAATCTCGAGAGCTGACTGGATTCCATAATGACAAGGCTACCATCCAATGGAATAACAAAAATATTAACAACATACTACCTTCCATAATGACATGGCTACCGTCCATTGTATTAACAAAAATCTCGACAACAAACTATCTTCCATAATGACAATGCTACCATCCATTGGAGTAACAAAAATCTCGACAATAGACTACCTTCCATAATGACAAGGCTACCATCTATTGGAATAACAAATATCTCGAGAATAGACTACCTTCCATAATGACAAGGCTACCATCCAATGGAATAACAAAAATCTCGACAACATACTACCTTCCATAATGACAGGGCTACCATCCATTAGAGTAACAAAAATCTCGACAACAAAATACCTTCCATAATGACAAGGCTACCATCCATTGTAGTAACAAAAATCACGACAACAGTATACCTTCCATTAATGACAAGGCTACCATCCATTGGAGTAACAAAATCTCGAAAATAGACTACCTTCCATAATGACAAGGCTACCATCCATTGGAGTAACAAAAATCTAGACAACAGACTACCTTCCATAATGACAAGGCTACCATCCATTAGAGTAACAAAAATCTCGACAACAGACTACCTTCCATAATGACAAGGCTACCATCTATTGGAGTAACAAAATCTCGAGAACAGACTACCTTTCATTATGACAAGGCTACCATCCATTGAAGTAACAAAAATCTCGACAAAAACTACCTACCAAAAT
The DNA here is from genome assembly GCA_948472305.1 of Vicia faba. Taxonomy (NCBI): domain Eukaryota; kingdom Viridiplantae; phylum Streptophyta; class Magnoliopsida; order Fabales; family Fabaceae; genus Vicia; species Vicia faba. The sequence continues at coordinate 753,867,191 of OX451738.1, forward strand.
GATATGGCTAACATACATTGCAATAACAAAAATATCGACAACAAACTACGTTCCATAATGAAAGGGCTACCATCCATTGGAGTAACAAAAATATCGACCAAAAACTACCTTCCATAATGACAAGGCTACCATCCATTGGAGTAACAAAAATATCAGAAAGAGACTACCTTCCATAATGACAAGGCTACCATCCATTGGAGTAACAAAAAGCTCGCCAATAGACTACCTTCCATAATGACAAGGCTAACATCCATTGGAGTAACAAAAACTCGATAACAGACTACCTTTTATTATGACATGGCTACTATCCATTAGAGTAACAAAAATCTCGACAACAAACTACCTACCAAAATGATAGGGCTACCATCCATTGGAATAACAAAAATATCAACAAGAGACTACTTTCCATAATGACAAGGCTACCATCCATTGGAGTAACAAAAATCTCGACTACAGACTACCTTCCATAATGATAAGGCTACCATCTATAGGAATAAAAAAAATCTCGAGAACATACTGGCTTCCATAATGACAAGGCTACCATCCAATGGAATAACAAAAATATTAACAACATAATACCTTCCATAATGACAAGGCTATTGTCCATTGTATTAACAAAAATCTCGACAATAGACTATCTTACATAATGACAATGCTACCATCCATTGGAGTAACAAAAATCTCGACAATAGACTACCTTCCATAATGACAAGGCTACCATCTATTGGAATAACAAATATCTCGAGAATAGACTACCTTCCATAATGACAAGGCTACCATCCAATGGAATTACAAAAATCTCGACAACATACTACCTTCCATAATGACAGGGCTACCATCCATTGGAGTAACAAAAATCACGACAATAGTCTACCTTCCATTAATGACAAGGCTACCATCCATTGGAGTAACAATATTCTCGACAATAGACTACCCGCCATAATGACAAGGCTACCATCCATTGGAGTAACAAAAATCACGACAATAGTCTACCTTCCATTAATGACAAGGCTACCATCCATTGGAGTAACAATATTCTCGACAATAGACTACCCGCCATAATGACAAGGCTACCATCCATTGGAGTAACAAAAATCTAGACAATAGACTACCTTCCATAATGACAAGGCTACCATCCATTAGAGTAACAAAAATCTCGACAACAGACTACCTTCCATAATGACAAGGCTACAATCTATTGGAGTAACAAAATCTCGAGAACAAATTACCTTTCATTATGACAAGGCTACCATCAATTGGAGTAACAAAAATCTCGACAACAAACTACCTACCAAAATGATATGGCTACCATACATTGGAATAACAAAAATATCGACAACAAACTACGTTCCATAATGACAGGGCTACCATCCATTGGAGTAACAAAAATATCGACCACAAACTACCTTCCATAATGACAAGGCTACCATTCATTGGAGTAACAAAACTCTCGAAAACAAAGTACCTGCCATAATGACAAGGCTACGATCCATTAGAGTAACTAAAATCCAGACAACAAACTACCTTCTTTAATGACAAGGCTACCATCCAATGGAGTAACAAAAATATCAAAAAGAGACTACCTTCCATAATGACAAGGCTACCATCCATTGGAGTAACAAAAAGCTCGCCAACAGACTACCTTCCATAATGACAAGGCTACCATCCATTGGAGTAACAAAATCTCAAGAACAGACTACCTTTTATTATGACATGCCTAATATCCATTAGAGTAACAAAAATCTCGACAACAAACTACCTACCAAAATGATATGGTTACCGTCCATTAGAATAACAAAAATATCAACAACAAACTATGTTCCATAATGACAGGGCTACCATCCATTGGAGTAACGAAAATATCAACAAGAGACTACTTTCCATAATGACAAGGCTACCATCCATTGGAGTAACAAAAATCTCGACAATAGACTACCTTCCATAATGACAAGGCTACCATCTATAGGAATAAAAAAAATCTCGAGAACATACTAACTTCCATAATGACAAGGCTACCATCCAATGGAATAACAAAAATATTAACAACATACTACCTTCCATAATGACAAGGCTACCGTCCATTTTATTAACGAAAATCTCGACAACAAACTACCATGCATAATGAAAATGCTACCATCCATTGGAGTAACAAAAATCTCGATAATAGACTACCTTCCATAATGACAAGGCTACCATCTATTGGAATAACAAATATCTCGAGAACAGACTACCTTCCATAATGACAAGGCTAACATCCAATGGAATAACAAAAATCTAGACAACATACTACCTTCCATAATGACAATGATACCATCCATTGGAGTAACATTAATCTAGAAAATAGACTACTTTCCATAATGACTAGTCTACCATCCATTGGAGTAACGAAAATATCAACAAGAGACTACTTTCCATTATGACAAGGCTACCAATCATTGGAGTAACAAAAATCTCGAAAACAAACTACCTTCCATAATGACAAGGCTACCATCCATTAGAGTAACAAAAATCTAGACAACAGACTACCTTCCATATCGACAAGGCTACCATCCATTGGAGTAACAAAAAGCCCGCCAACAGACTACCTTCCATAATGACAAGGCTACCATCCATTGGAGTAACAAAATCTCGAGAACAGACTACCTTTTATTATGACATGGCTATTATCCATTGGAGTAACAAAAATCTCGACAACAAACTATCTACCAAAATGATTTGGCTACCATCCATTGGAATAACAAAAATATCAACAACAAACTACGTTCCATAATGACAGGGCTACCATCCAATGGAGTAACAAAAATATCGACAAAAGACTACCTTCCATAATGACAAGGCTACCATCCATTGGAGTAACAAAAATCTAGACAACAGACTACCTTCCATAATAACAAGTCTACCATCCATTGGAGTAACGAAAATATCAACAAGAGACTACTTTCCATAATGACCAGGCTACCATCCATTGGAGTAACAAAAATCTCGACAATAGACTACCTTCCATAATGATAAGGCTACCATCTATAGGAATAAAAAAAATCTCGAGAGCAGACTGGCTTCCATAATGACAAGGCTACCATCCAATGGAATAACAAAAATATTAACAACATACTACCTTCCATAATGACATGGCTACCGTCCATTGTATTAACAAAAATCTCGACAACAAACTATCTTCCATAATGACAATGCTACCATCCATTGGAGTAACAAAAATCTCGACAATAGACTACCTTCCATAATGACAAGGCTACCATCTATTGGAATAACAAATAACTCGAGAATAGACTACCTTCCATAATGACAAGGCTACCATCCAATGGAATAACAAAAATCTCGACAACATACTACCTTCCATAATGACAGGGCTACCATCCATTAGAGTAACAAAAATCTCGTCAACAAAATACCTTCCATAATGACAAGGCTACCATCCATTGTAGTAACAAAAATCACGACAACAGTATACCTTCCATTAATGACAAGGCTACCATCCATTGGAGTAACAAAATCTCGACAATAGACTACCTTCCATAATGACAAGGCTACCATCCATTGGAGTAACAAAAATCTAGACAACAGACTACCTTCCATAATGACAAGGCTACCATCCATTAGAGTAACAAAAATCTCGACAACAGACTACCTTCCATAATGACAAGGCTACCATCTATTGGAGTAACAAAATCTCGAGAACAGACTACCTTTCATTATGACAAGGCTACCATCCATTGGAGTAACAAAAATCTCGACAAAAACTACCTACCAAAATGATATGGCTAACATACATTGCAATTACAAAAATATCGACAACAAACTACGTTCCATAATGACAGGGCTACCATCCATTGGAGTAACAAATATATCGACCACAAACTACCTTCCATAATGACAAGGCTACCATCCATTGGAGTAACAAAAATATCAGAAAGAGACTACCTTCCATAATGACAAGGCTACCATCCATTGGAGTAACAAAAAGCTCGCCAACAGACTACCTTCCATAATGACAAGGCTAACATCCATTGGAGTAACAAAATCTCAATAACAGACTACCTTTTATTATGACATGGCTACTATCCATTAGAGTAACAAAAATCTCGACAACAAACTACCTACCATAATGATAGGGCTACCATCCATTGGAGTAACGAAAATATCAACAAGAGACTACTTTCCATAATGACAAGGCTACCATCCATTGGAGTAACAAAAATCTCGACAACAGACTACCTTCCATAATGACAAGGCTACCATCTATAGGAATAAAAAAATCTCGAGAACATACTGGCTTCCATAATGACAAGGCTACCATCCAATGGAATAACAAAAATATTAACAACATACTACCTTCCATAATGAGAAGGCTATCGTCCATTGTATAAACAAAAATCTCAAAAATAGACTACCATCCATAACGACAATGCTACCATCCATTGGAGTAACAAAAATCTCGACAATAGACTACCTTCCATAATGACAAGGCTACCATCTATTGGAATAACAAAAATCTCAAGAACAGACTACCTTCCATAATGACAAGGCTACCATCCAATGGAATAACAAAAATCTCGACAACATACTACCTTCCATAATGACAAGGCTACCATCCATTGGAGTAACAAAAATCTAGAAAATAGACTACCTTCCACAATGACAAGGCTACCATCCAGTGTAGTAACAAAAATCACGACAACAGTCTACCTTCCATTAATGACAAGGCTACCATCCATTGGAGTAACAATATTCTCGACAATAGACTACCCGCCATAATGACAAGGCTACCATCCATTGGAGTAACAAAAATCTAGACAATAGACTACCTTCCATAATGACAAGGCTACCATCCATTAGAGTAACAAAAATCTCGACAACAGACTACCTTCCATAATGACAAGGCTACAATCTATTGGAGTAACAAAATCTCGAGAACAAATTACCTTTCATTATGACAAGGCTACCATCAATTGGAGTAACAAAAATCTCGACAACAAACTACCTACCAAAATGATATGGCTACCATACATTGGAATAACAAAAATATCGACAACAAACTACGTTCCATAATGACAGGGCTACCATCCATTGGAGTAACAAAAATATCGACCACAAACTACCTTCCATAATGACAAGGCTACCATTCATTGGAGTAACAAAACTCTCGAAAACAAAGTACCTGCCATAATGACAAGGCTACGATCCATTAGAGTAACTAAAATCCAGACAACAAACTACCTTCTTTAATGACAAGGCTACCATCCAATGGAGTAACAAAAATATCAAAAAGAGACTACCTTCCATAATGACAAGGCTACCATCCATTGGAGTAACAAAAAGCTCGCCAACAGACTACCTTCCATAATGACAAGGCTACCATCCATTGGAGTAACAAAATCTCGAGAACAGACTACCTTTTATTATGACATGGCTAATATCCATTAGAGTAACAAAAATCTCGACAACAAACTACCTACCAAAATGATATGGTTACCGTCCATTAGAATAACAAAAATATCAACAACAAACTATGTTCCATAATGACAGGGCTACCATCCATTGGAGTAACGAAAATATCAACAAGAGACTACTTTCCATAATGACAAGGCTACCATCCATTGGAGTAACAAAAATCTCGACAATAGACTACCTTCCATAATGACAAGGCTACCATCTATAGGAATAAAAAAAATCTCGAGAACATACTAACTTCCATAATGACAAGGCTACCATCCAATGGAATAACAAAAATATTAACAACATACTACCTTCCATAATGACAAGGCTACCGTCCATTTTATTAACGAAAATCTCGACAACAAACTACCATGCATAATGAAAATGCTACCATCCATTGGAGTAACAAAAATCTCGATAATAGACTACCTTCCATAATGACAAGGCTACCATCTATTGGAATAACAAATATCTCGAGAACAGACTACCTTCCATAATGACAAGGCTAACATCCAATGGAATAACAAAAATCTAGACAACATACTACCTTCCATAATGACAATGATACCATCCATTGGAGTAACATTAATCTAGAAAATAGACTACTTTCCATAATGACTAGTCTACCATCCATTGGAGTAACGAAAATATCAACAAGAGACTACTTTCCATTATGACAAGGCTACCAATCATTGGAGTAACAAAAATCTCGAAAACAAACTACCTTCCATAATGACAAGGCTACCATCCATTAGAGTAACAAAAATCTAGACAACAGACTACCTTCCATAACGACAAGGCTACCATCCATTGGAGTAACAAAAAGCCCGCCAACAGACTACCTTCCATAATGACAAGGCTACCATCCATTGGAGTAACAAAATCTCGAGAACAGACTACCTTTTATTATGACATGGCTATTATCCATTGGAGTAACAAAAATCTCGACAACAAACTATCTACCAAAATGATTTGGCTACCATCCATTGGAATAACAAAAATATCAACAACAAACTACGTTCCATAATGACAGGGCTACCATCCAATGGAGTAACAAAAATATCGACAAAAGACTACCTTCCATAATGACAAGGCTACCATCCATTGGAGTAACAAAAATCTAGACAACAGACTACCTTCCATAATAACAAGTCTACCATCCATTGGAGTAACGAAAATATCAACAAGAGACTACTTTCCATAATGACCAGGCTACCATCCATTGGAGTAACAAAAATCTCGACAATAGACTACCTTCCATAATGATAAGGCTACCATCTATAGGAATAAAAAAAATCTCGAGAGCAGACTGGCTTCCATAATGACAAGGCTACCATCCAATGGAATAACAAAAATATTAACAACATACTACCTTCCATAATGACATGGCTACCGTCCATTGTATTAACAAAAATCTCGACAACAAACTATCTTCCATAATGACAATGCTACCATCCATTGGAGTAACAAAAATCTCGACAATAGACTACCTTCCATAATGACAAGGCTACCATCTATTGGAATAACAAATAACTCGAGAATAGACTACCTTCCATAATGACAAGGCTACCATCCAATGGAATAACAAAAATCTCGACAACATACTACCTTCCATAATGACAGGGCTACCATCCATTAGAGTAACAAAAATCTCGTCAACAAAATACCTTCCATAATGACAAGGCTACCATCCATTGTAGTAACAAAAATCACGACAACAGACTACCTTCCATAATGACAAGGCTACCATCTATTGGAGTAACAAAATCTCGAGAACAGACTACCTTTCATTATGACAAGGCTACCATCCATTGGAGTAACAAAAATCTCGACAAAAACTACCTACCAAAATGATATGGCTAACATACATTGCAATTACAAAAATATCGACAACAAACTACGTTCCATAATGACAGGGCTACCATCCATTGGAGTAACAAATATATCGACCACAAACTACCTTCCATAATGACAAGGCTACCATCCATTGGAGTAACAAAAATATCAGAAAGAGACTACCTTCCATAATGACAAGGCTACCATCCATTGGAGTAACAAAAAGCTCGCCAACAGACTACCTTCCATAATGACAAGGCTAACATCCATTGGAGTAACAAAATCTCAATAACAGACTACCTTTTATTATGACATGGCTACTATCCATTAGAGTAACAAAAATCTCGACAACAAACTACCTACCATAATGATAGGGCTACCATCCATTGGAGTAACGAAAATATCAACAAGAGACTACTTTCCATAATGACAAGGCTACCATCCATTGGAGTAACAAAAATCTCGACAACAGACTACCTTCCATAATGACAAGGCTACCATCTATAGGAATAAAAAAATCTCGAGAACATACTGGCTTCCATAATGACAAGGCTACCATCCAATGGAATAACAAAAATATTAACAACATACTACCTTCCATAATGAGAAGGCTATCGTCCATTGTATAAACAAAAATCTCAAAAATAGACTACCATCCATAATGACAATGCTACCATCCATTGGAGTAACAAAAATCTCGACAATAGACTACCTTCCATAATGACAAGGCTACCATCTATTGGAATAACAAAAATCTCAAGAACAGACTACCTTCCATAATGACAAGGCTACCATCCAATGGAATAACAAAAATCTCGACAACATACTACCTTCCATAATGACAAGGCTACCATCCATTGGAGTAACAAAAATCTAGAAAATAGACTACCTTCCACAATGACAAGGCTACCATCCAGTGTAGTAACAAAAATCACGACAACAGTCTACCTTCCATTAATGACATGGCTACCATCCATTGGAGTAACAAAATTCTCGACAATAGACTACCTTCCATAATGACAAGGCTACCATCCATTAGAGTGACAAAAATCTAGACAACAGCTTACCTTCCATAATGACAAGGCTACCATCCATTAGAATAACAAAAATCTCGAGAACAAACTACCTTCCATAATGACAAGGCTACCATCTATTGGAGTAACAAAATCTCGAGAACAGACTTCCTTTCATTCTGACAAGGCTACCATCCATTGGAGTAACAAAAATCTCGACAACAAACTACCTACCAAAATAATATGGCTACCATACATTGGAATAACAAAAATATCAACAACAAACTACGTTCCATAATGACAGGCCTACCATCCATTGGAGTAACAAAAATATCGACCACAAACTACCTTTCATAATGACAAGGCTACCATCCATTGGAGTAACAAAAATCTAGAAAACAGACTACCTTCCATAATGACAAGTCTACCATCCATTGGAGTAACGAAAATATCAACAAGAGACTACTTTCCATAATGACAAGGCTACCATTCACTGGAGTAACAAAATTCTCGAAAACAAACTACCTTCCATAATGACAAGGCTACCATCCATTAGAGTAACAAAAATCTAGACAACAGACTACCTTCCTTAATCGAAAGGCTACCATCCAATGGAGTAACAAAAATATCAAAAGGAGACTACCTTCCATAATGACAAGGCTACCATCCATTGGAGTAACAAAAAGCTCGCCAACAGACTACCTTCCATAATGACAAGGCTACCGTCCATTGGAGTAACAAAATCTCGAGAACAGACTATCTTTTATTATGACATGGCTACTATCCATTGGAGTAACAAAAATCTCGACAACAAACTACCTACCAAAATGATATGGCTACCATCCATTGGAATAACAAAAATATCGACAACAAACTACGTTCCATAATGACAGGGCTACCATCCATTGGAGTAGCAAAATTATCGACAACAGATTACCTTCCATAATGACAAGGCTACCATCCATTGGAGTAACAAAAATCTAGACAACAGACTACCTTCCATAATGACAAGTCTACAATCCATTGGAGTAACGAAAATATCAACAAGAGACTACTTTCCGTAATGACAAGCCTACCATCCATTGGAGTATCAAAAATCTCGACAACAGAGTACCTTCCATAATGATAAGGCTATCATCTATAGGAATAAAAAAAATCTCGAGAACAGACTGGCTTCCATAATGACAAGGCTACAATCCAATGGAATAACAAAAATATTAACAACATACTACCTTCCATAATCACAAGGCTACTGTCCATTGTATTAACAAAAATCTCGCCAACAGACTATCTTACATAATGACAATGCTACCATCCATTGGAGTAACAAAAATCTCGAGAATAGACTACCTTCCATAATGACAAGGCTACCATCTATTGGAATAACAAATATCTCGAGAATAGACTACCTTCCATAATGACAAGGCTACCATCCAATGGAATAACAAAAATCTCGACAACATACTACCTTCCATAATGACAGGGCTACCATCCATTGGAGTAACAAAAATATCGACAACAAACTACCTTCCACAATGACAAGGCTACCATCCATTGTAGTAACAAAAATCACGACAATAGTCTACCTTCCATTAATGACAAGGCTACCATCCATTGGAGTAACAAAATTCTCGACAATAGACTATGCGCCATAATGACAAGGCTACCATCCATTGGAGTAACAAAAATCTAGACAACATGCTACCTTCCATAATGACAAGGCTACCATCCATTAGAGTAACAAAAATCTCGACAACAGACTACCTTCCATAATGACAAGGCTACCATCTATTGGAGTAACAAAATCTCGAGAACAGACTACCTTTCATTATGACAAGGCTACCATCAATTGGAGTAACAAAAATCTCGACAACAAACTACCTACCAAAATGATATGGCTACCATACATTGGAATAACAAAAATATCGACAACAAACTACGTTCCATAATGACAGGGCTACCATCCATTGGATTAACAAAAATATCGACCACAAACTACCTTCCATAATGACAAGGCTACCATCCATTGGAGTAACAAAAATCTAGAAAATAGACTACCTTCCATTAATGACAAGGCTACCATCCATTGGAGTAACGAAAATATCAACAAGAGACTACCTTCCATAATGACAAGGCTACCATCCATTGGAGTAACAAAATCTCGATAATAGACTACCTTTTATTATGACATGGCTACTATCCATTGGAGTAACTAAAATCTCGACAACAAACTACCTACCAAAATGATATGGCTACCATCCATTGGAATAACAAAAATAACAACAACAAACTACGTTCCATAATGATAGGGCTACCATCCATTGGAGTAACAAAAATATCGACAATAGACTACCTTCCATAATGATAAGGCTACCATCCATTGGAGTAACAAAAATATCGACAATAGACTACCTTCCATAATGACAAGTCTACTATCCAATGGAATAACAAAAATATTAACAACATGCTACCTTCCATAATCACAAGGCTACCGTCCATTGTATTAACAAAAATCTCGACAACAGACTACCTTCCATAATGACAAGGCTACCATCCATTGGAGTAACAAAAATCTCGACAATAGACTACCTTCCATAATGACAAGGCTACCATCTATTGGAATAACAAATATCTGGAGAATAGACTACCTTCCATAATGACAAGGCTACCATCCAATGGAATAACAAAAATCTCGACAACATACTACCTTCCATAATAACAGGGCTACCATCCATTAGAGTAACAAAAATCTCGACAATAAACTACCTTCCATAATGACAAGGCTACCATCCATTGTAGTAACAAAAATCACGACAACAGTCTACCTTCCATTAATGACAAGGCTACCATCCATTGGAGTAACAAAATTCTCGATAATAGACTACCTTACATAATGACAAGGCTACCATCCATTGGAGTAACAAAAATCTAGACAACAGACTACCTTCCATAATGACAAGGCTACCATCCATTGGACTAACAAAAAGCTCGCCAACAGACTACCTTCCATAATGACAAGGCTACCATCCATTGGAGTAACAAAATCTCGAGAATAGACAACCTTTTATTATGACATGGCTACTATCCATCGGAGTAACTAAAACCTCGACAACAAACTACCTACCAAAATGATATGGCTACCATCCATTGGAATAAAAAAAATATCAACAACAAACTACGTTCCATAATGACAGGGCTACCATCCATTGGAGTAACAAAAATATCGACAATATACTACCTTCCATAATGACAAGGCTACCATCCATTGGAGTAACAAAAATCTAGACTACAGACTACCTTCCATAATGATAAGTCTACCATCCATTGGAGTAACGAAAATATCAACAAGAGACTACTTTCCTTAATGACAAGGCTACCATCCATTGGAGTAACAAAAATTTCGACAACAGACTACCTTCCATAATGACAAGGCTACCATTTATAGGAATAAAAAAAATCTCGAGAACAAACTAGCTTCCATAATGACAAGGCTACCATCCAATAGAATAACAAAAATATTAACAACATACTACCTTCCAAAATGACAAGGCTACCGTCCATTGAATTCACAAAAATCTCGACAACAGACTATCTTCCATAATGACAATGCTACCATCCATTGGAGTAACAAAAATCTCGACAATAGACTACCTTCCATAATGAAAAGGCTACCATCTATTGGAATAACAAATATCTCGAGAATAGACTACCTTCCATAATGACAAGGCTACCATCCAATGGAATAACAAAAATCTCGATAACATACTACCTTCCATAATGACAGGGCTACCATCCATTAGAGTAACAAAAATCTCGACAACAAACTACCTTCCATAATGACAAAGCTACCATCCATTGTAGTAACAAAAATCACGACAATAGTCTACCTTCCATTAATGACAAGGCTACCATCCATTGGAGTAACAAAATTCTCGACAATAGACTACTTTCCATAATGACAAGGCTACGATTCATTGGAGTAACAAAAATCTAGACAACAGACTACCTTCCATAATGACAAGGCTACCATCCATTAGAGTAACAAAAATCTAGAAAACAGACTACCTTCCTTAATAACAAGGCTACCATCCAATGGAGTAACAAAAATATCAAAAAGAGACTACCTTCCATAATGACAAGGCTACCATCCATTGGAGTAACAAAAAGCTCGCCAACAGACTACCTTCCATAATGACAAGGCTACCTTCCATTGGAGTAACAAAATCTCGAGAATAGACTACCTTTTATTATGACATGGCTACTATCCATCGGAGTAACAAAAATCTCGACAACAAACTACCTACCAAAATGATATGGCTACCATCCATTAGAATAAAAAAAATATCAACAACAAACTACGTTCCATAATGACAGGGCTACCATCCATTGGAGTAACAAAAATATCGACAATAGACTACCTTCCATAATGACAAGGCTACCATCCATTGGAGTAACAAAAATCTAGACAACAGACTACCTTCCATAAAGACAAGTCTACCATCCATTGGAGTAACGAAAATATCAACAACAGACTACTTTCCATAATGACAAGGCTACCATTCATTGGAGTAACAAAAATATCGAAAACAAACTACCTTCCATAATGACAAGGCTACCATCCATTAAAGTAACAGAAATCTAGACAACAGACTTCCTTTCGAAATGACAAGGCTACCATCCAATGGAGTAACAAAAATATCAAAAAGAGACTACCTTCCATAATGACAAGGCTGCCATCCATTGGAGTAACAAAAAGCTCGCCAATAGACTACCTTCCATAATGACAAGGCTAACATCCATTGGAGTTACAAAATCTCGATAACAGACTACCTTTTATTATGACATGGCTACTATCCATCGGAGTAACAAAAATCTAGACAACAAACTACCTACCAAAATGATATGGCTACCATCCATTAGAATAAAAAAAATATCAACAACAAACTACGTTCCATAATGACAGGGCTACCATCCATTGGAGTAACAAAAATATCGACAATAGACTACCTTCCATAATGACAAGGCTACCATCCATTGGAGTAACAAAAATCTAGACAACAGACTACCTTCCATAAAGACAAGTCTACCATCCATTGGAGTAACGAAAATATCAACAAGAGACTACTTTCCATAATGACAAGGCTACCATTCATTGGAGTAACAAAAATATCGAAAACAAACTACCTTCCATAATGACAAGGCTACCATCCATTAAAGTAACAGAAATCTAGACAACAGACTTCCTTTCGAAATGACAAGGCTACCATCCAATGGAGTAACAAAAATATCAAAAAGAGACTACCTTCCATAATGACAAGGCTGCCATCCATTGGAGTAACAAAAAGCTCGCCAATAGACTACCTTCCATAATGACAAGGCTAACATCCATTGGAGTTACAAAATCTCGATAACAGACTACCTTTTTTTATTACATGGCTACTATCCATTGGAGTAACAAAAATCTCGACAACAAACTACCTACCAAAATGATATGGCTACCATCCATTGGAATAACAAAAATATCAACAACAAACTACGTTCCATAATGACAGGGCTACCATCCATTGGAGTAACAAAAATATCGACAATAGACTACCTTCCATAATGACAAGGCTACCATCCATTGGAGTAACAAAAATCTAGACAACAGACTACCTTCCATAATGACAACTCTACCATCCATTGGAGTAACGAAAATATCAACAAGAGACTACTTTCCTTAATGACAAGGCTACCATCCATTGGAGTAACAAAAATCTCGACAACAGACTACCTTCCATAATGACAAGGCTACTATATATAGGAATAAAAAAAATCTCGAGAACATACTGGCTTCCATAATGACAAGGCTACCATCCAATGGAATAACAAAAATATTAACAACATACTACCTTCCATAATGACAAGGCTACCGTTCATTGTATTAACGAAAATCTCGACAACAGACTACCATCCATAATGACAATGCTACCATCCATTGTAGTAACAAAAATCTCGACAATAGACTACCTTCCATAATGACAAGGCTACCATCTATTGGAATAACAAATATCTCAAGAACAAACTACCTTCCATAATGACAAGGCTACCATCCTATGGAATATCAAAAATCTCGACAACATACTACCTTCCATAATGACAGGGCTACCATCCATTAGAGTAACAAAAATCTGGACAACAAACTACCTTCCATAATGACAAGGCTACCATCCATTGTAGTAACAAAAATCACGACAATAGTCTACCTTCCATTAATGACAAGGCTACCATCCATTGGAGTAACAAAATTCTCGACAATAGACTACCCGCCATAATGACAAGGCTACCATCCATTGGAGTAACAAAAATCTAGACAACAGACTACCTTCCATAATGACAAGGCTACCATCCATTAGAGTAACAAAAATCTCGACAACAGACTACCTTCCATAATGACAAGGCTACCATCTATTGGAGTAACAAAATCTCGAGAACAGACTACCTTTCATTATGATAAGGATACCATTAATTGGAGTAACAAAAATCTCGACAACAAACTACCTACCAAAATGATATGGCTACCATAAGTGGAATAACAAAAATATCGACAACAAACTACGTTCCATAATGACAGGGCTACCATCCATTGGAGTAACAAAAATCTAGAAAATAGACTACCTTCCATAATGACAAGTCTACCATCCATTGGAGTAACGAAAATATCAACAAGAGACTACTTTCCATAATGACAAGGCTACCATTCATTGGAGTAACCAAAATCTCGAAAACAAACTACCTTCCATAATGACAAGACTACCATCCATTAGAGTAACAAAAATCTAGACAACAGACTACCTTCCTTAATGACAAGGCTACAATCCAATGGAGTAACAAAAATATCAAAAAGAGACTACCTTCCATAATGACAACGCTACCATCCATTAGAGTAACAAAAATCTCGACAATAGACTACCTTCCATAATGACAAGGCTACCATCTATTGGAGTAACAAAATCTCGATAACAGACTATCTTTCATTCTGACAAGGCTACCATCCATTGGAGTAACAAAAATCTCGACAACAATCTACCTACCAAAATTATATGGCTACCATACATTGGAATAACAAAAATATCGACAACAAACTACGTTCCATAATGACAGGCCTACCATCCATTGGAGTAACAAAAATATCGACCACAAACTACCTTCCATAATGACAAGGCTACCATCCATTGGAGTAACAAAAATCTAGAAAAGAGACTAACTTCCATAATGACAAGTCTACCATCCATTGGAGTAACGAAAATATCAACAAGAGACTACGTTCCATAATGACAAGGCTACCATCCATTGGAGTAACAAAAATCTCGACAACAGATTACCTTCCATAATGACAAGGCTACCATCTATAGGAATAAAAAAAATCTCGAGAACAGACGGGCTTCCATAATGACAAGGCTACCATCCAATGGAATAACAAAAATATTAACAACATGCTACCTTCCATAATCACAAGGCTACCGTCCATTGTATTAACAAAAATATCGACAACAGACTATCTTCCATAATGACAATGCTACCATCCATTGGAGTAACAAAAATCTCGACAATAGACTACCTTCCATAATGACAAGGCTACCATCTATTGGAATAACAAATATCTCGAGAATAGACTACCTTCCATAATGACAAGGCTACCATCCAATGGAATAACAAAAATCTCGACAACATACTACCTTCCATAATTACAGGGCTACCATCCATTAGAGTAACAAAAATCTGGACAACAAACTACCTTCCACAATGACAAGGCTACCATCCATTGTAGTAACAAAAATCACGACAATAGTCTACCTTCCATTAATGACAAGGCTACCATCCATTGGAGTAACAAAATTCTCGATAATAGACTACCTTCAATAATGACAAGGCTACCATCCATTGGAGAAACAAAAATCTAGACAACAGACTACCTTCCATAATGACAAGGCTACCATCCATTAGAGTAACAAAAATCTCGACAACAGACTACCTTCCATAATGACAAGGCTACCATCTATTGGAGTAACAATATCTCGATAACCGACTACCTTTCATTCTGACAAGGCTACCATCCATTGGAGTAACAAAAATCTCGACAACAATCTACCTACCAAAATGATATGGCTACAATACATTGGAATAACAAAAATATCGACAACAAACTACGTTCCATAATGACAGGCCTACCATCCATTGGAGTAACAAAAATATCGACCACAAACTACCTTCCATAATGACAAGGCTACCATCCATTGGAGTAACAAAAATCTAGAAAACAGACTACCTTCCATAATGACAAGTCTACCATCCATTGGAGTAACGAAAATATCAACAAGAGACTACTTTCCATAATGACAAGGCTACCATTCATTGGAGTAACAAAAATCTCGAAAACAAACTACCTTCCATAATGACAAGGCTACCATCCATTAGAGTAACAAAAATCTAGACAACAGACTACCTTCCTTATTGACAAGGCTACCATCCAATGGAGTAACAAAAATATCAAAAAGAGACTACCTTCCATAAAGACAAGGCTACCATCCATTGGTGTAACATAAAGCTCGCCAACAGACTACCTTCCATAATGACAAGGCTACCATTGATTGGAGTAACAAAATCTCGAGAACAGACTACCTTTTATTATGACATGGCTACTATCCATTGGAGTAACAAAAGTCTCGACAACAAACTACCTACGAAAATGATATGGCTACCATCCATTGGAATAACAAAAATATCAACAACAAACTACGTTCCATAATGACAGGGCTACCATCCATTGGAGTAACAAAAATATCGACAATAGACTACCTTCCATAATGACAAGGCTACCATCCATTGGAGTAACAAAAACCTAGACAATAGACTACCTTCCATAATGACAAGTCTACCATCCATTGGAGTAACAAAAATATCAACAAGAGACTACTTTCCATAATGACAAGGCTACCATCCATTGGACTAACAAAAATCTCGACAACAGACTACCTTCCATAATGACAAGGCTACCATCTATAGGAATAAAAAAATCTCGAGAACATACTGGCTTCCATAATGACAAGGCTACCATCCAATGGAATAACAAAAATATTAACAACATACTACCTTCCATAATGACAAGGCTACCGTTCATTGTATTAACGAAAATCTCGACAACAGACTACCATCCATAATGACAATGCTACCATCCATTGTAGTAACAAAAATCTCGACAATAGACTACCTTCCATAATGACAAGGCTACCATCTATTGGAATAACAAATATCTCAAGAACAAACTACCTTCCATAATGACAAGGCTACCATCCTATGGAATATCAAAAATCTCGACAACATACTACCTTCCATAATGACAGGGCTACCATCCATTAGAGTAACAAAAATCTGGACAACAAACTACCTTCCATAATGACAAGGCTACCATCCATTGTAGTAACAAAAATCACGACAATAGTCTACCTTCCATTAATGACAAGGCTACCATCCATTGGAGTAACAAAATTCTCGACAATAGACTACCCGCCATAATGACAAGGCTACCATCCATTGGAGTAACAAAAATCTAGACAACAGACTACCTTCCATAATGACAAGGCTACCATCCATTAGAGTAACAAAAATCTCGACAACAGACTACCTTCCATAATGACAAGGCTACCATCTATTGGAGTAACAAAATCTCGAGAACAGACTACCTTTCATTATGATAAGGATACCATTAATTGGAGTAACAAAAATCTCGACAACAAACTACCTACCAAAATGATATGGCTACCATAAGTGGAATAACAAAAATATCGACAACAAACTACGTTCCATAATGACAGGGCTACCATCCATTGGAGTAACAAAAATCTAGAAAATAGACTACCTTCCATAATGACAAGTCTACCATCCATTGGAGTAACGAAAATATCAACAAGAGACTACTTTCCATAATGACAAGGCTACCATTCATTGGAGTAACCAAAATCTCGAAAACAAACTACCTTCCATAATGACAAGACTACCATCCATTAGAGTAACAAAAATCTAGACAACAGACTACCTTCCTTAATGACAAGGCTACAATCCAATGGAGTAACAAAAATATCAAAAAGAGACTACCTTCCATAATGACAACGCTACCATCCATTAGAGTAACAAAAATCTCGACAATAGACTACCTTCCATAATGACAAGGCTACCATCTATTGGAGTAACAAAATCTCGATAACAGACTATCTTTCATTCTGACAAGGCTACCATCCATTGGAGTAACAAAAATCTCGACAACAATCTACCTACCAAAATTATATGGCTACCATACATTGGAATAACAAAAATATCGACAACAAACTACGTTCCATAATGACAGGCCTACCATCCATTGGAGTAACAAAAATATCGACCACAAACTACCTTCCATAATGACAAGGCTACCATCCATTGGAGTAACAAAAATCTAGAAAAGAGACTAACTTCCATAATGACAAGTCTACCATCCATTGGAGTAACGAAAATATCAACAAGAGACTACGTTCCATAATGACAAGGCTACCATCCATTGGAGTAACAAAAATCTCGACAACAGATTACCTTCCATAATGACAAGGCTACCATCTATAGGAATAAAAAAAATCTCGAGAACAGACGGGCTTCCATAATGACAAGGCTACCATCCAATGGAATAACAAAAATATTAACAACATGCTACCTTCCATAATCACAAGGCTACCGTCCATTGTATTAACAAAAATATCGACAACAGACTATCTTCCATAATGACAATGCTACCATCCATTGGAGTAACAAAAATCTCGACAATAGACTACCTTCCATAATGACAAGGCTACCATCTATTGGAATAACAAATATCTCGAGAATAGACTACCTTCCATAATGACAAGGCTACCATCCAATGGAATAACAAAAATCTCGACAACATACTACCTTCCATAATTACAGGGCTACCATCCATTAGAGTAACAAAAATCTGGACAACAAACTACCTTCCACAATGACAAGGCTACCATCCATTGTAGTAACAAAAATCACGACAATAGTCTACCTTCCATTAATGACAAGGCTACCATCCATTGGAGTAACAAAATTCTCGATAATAGACTACCTTCAATAATGACAAGGCTACCATCCATTGGAGAAACAAAAATCTAGACAACAGACTACCTTCCATAATGACAAGGCTACCATCCATTAGAGTAACAAAAATCTCGACAACAGACTACCTTCCATAATGACAAGGCTACCATCTATTGGAGTAACAATATCTCGATAACCGACTACCTTTCATTCTGACAAGGCTACCATCCATTGGAGTAACAAAAATCTCGACAACAATCTACCTACCAAAATGATATGGCTACAATACATTGGAATAACAAAAATATCGACAACAAACTACGTTCCATAATGACAGGCCTACCATCCATTGGAGTAACAAAAATATCGACCACAAACTACCTTCCATAATGACAAGGCTACCATCCATTGGAGTAACAAAAATCTAGAAAACAGACTACCTTCCATAATGACAAGTCTACCATCCATTGGAGTAACGAAAATATCAACAAGAGACTACTTTCCATAATGACAAGGCTACCATTCATTGGAGTAACAAAAATCTCGAAAACAAACTACCTTCCATAATGACAAGGCTACCATCCATTAGAGTAACAAAAATCTAGACAACAGACTACCTTCCTTATTGACAAGGCTACCATCCAATGGAGTAACAAAAATATCAAAAAGAGACTACCTTCCATAAAGACAAGGCTACCATCCATTGGTGTAACATAAAGCTCGCCAACAGACTACCTTCCATAATGACAAGGCTACCATTGATTGGAGTAACAAAATCTCGAGAACAGACTACCTTTTATTATGACATGGCTACTATCCATTGGAGTAACAAAAGTCTCGACAACAAACTACCTACGAAAATGATATGGCTACCATCCATTGGAATAACAAAAATATCAACAACAAACTACGTTCCATAATGACAGGGCTACCATCCATTGGAGTAACAAAAATATCGACAATAGACTACCTTCCATAATGACAAGGCTACCATCCATTGGAGTAACAAAAACCTAGACAATAGACTACCTTCCATAATGACAAGTCTACCATCCATTGGAGTAACAAAAATATCAACAAGAGACTACTTTCCATAATGACAAGGCTACCATCCATTGGACTAACAAAAATCTCGACAACAGACTACCTTCCATAATGACAAGGCTACCATCTATAGGAATAAAAAAATCTCGAGAACATACTGGCTTCCATAATGACAAGGCTACCATCCAATGGAATAACAAAAATATTAACAACATACTACCTTCCATAATGACAAGGCTACCGTCCATTGTATTAAAGAAAATCTCGACAACAGACTACCATCCATAATGACAATGCTACCATCCATTGGAGTAACAAAAATATCGACAATAGACTACCTTCCATAATGACAAGGCTACCATCCATTGGAGTAACAAAAATCTAGAAAACAGACTACCTTCCATAATGACAAGTCTACCATCCATTGGAGTAACGAAAATATCAACAAGAGACTACTTTCCATAATGACAAGGCTACCATTCATTGGACTAACAAAAATCTCGAAAACAAACTACCTTCCATAATGACAAGGCTACCATCCATTAGAGTAAACAAAATCTAGACAACAGACTACCTTCCTTATTGACAAGGCTACCATCCAATGAAGTAACAAAAATATCAAAAAGAGACTACCTTCCATAATGACAAGGCTACCATCCATTGGAGTAACAAAAAGCTCGCCAACAGACTACCTTCCATAATGACAAGGCTACCATCCATTGGAGTAACAAAATCTCGAGAACAGACTAGCTTTTATTATGACGTGGCTACTATCCATTGGAGTAACAAAAATCTCGACAACAAACTACCTACCAAAATGATATGGCTACCATCCATTGGAATAACAAAAATATCAACAACAAACTACGTTCCATAATGACAGGGCTACCATCCATTGGAGTAACAAAAATATCGACAATAGACTACCTTCCATAATGACAAGGCTACCATCCATTGGAGTAACAAAAATCTAGACAACAGACTACCTTCCATAATGACAAGTCTACCATCCATTGGAGTAACGAAAATATCAACAAGAGACTACTTTCCATAATGACAAGGCTTCCATCCATTTGAGTAACAAAAATCTCGACAACAGACTACCTTCCATAATGACCAGGCTACCATCTATAGAAATAAAAAAAATCTCGAGAACATACTGGCTTCCATAATGACAAGGCTACCATCCAATGGAATAACAAAAATATTAACAACACACTACCTTCCATAATGACAAGGCTACCGTCCATTGTATTAACGAAAATCTCGACAACAGATTACCATCCATAATGACAATGCTACCATCCATTGGAGTAATAAAAATCTCGACAATGGACTACCTTCCATAATGACAAGGCTACCATCTATTGGAATAACAAATATCTCGAGAACAGACTACCTTCCATAATGACAAGGCTACCATCCAATGGAATAACAAAAATCTCGACAACATACTACCTTCCATAATGACAAGGCTACCATCCTTTGGGGTAACAAAAATCTAGAAAATAGACTACCTTCCATAATGACAA
This sequence comes from Vicia faba, assembly GCA_948472305.1. Classification (NCBI taxonomy): domain Eukaryota; kingdom Viridiplantae; phylum Streptophyta; class Magnoliopsida; order Fabales; family Fabaceae; genus Vicia; species Vicia faba. The sequence goes on from OX451738.1 coordinate 753,889,179, forward strand.
CTCTACCATCCATTGGAGTAACGAAAATATCAACAAGAGACTACTTTCCATAATGACAAGGCTACCATTCATTGGAGTAACAAAAATCTCGAAAACAAACTACCTTCCATAATGATAAGGCTACCATCCATTAGAGTAACAAAAATCTAGACAACAGACTACCTTCCACAATGACAAGGCTACCATCCAATGTAGTAACAAAAATATCAAAAAGAGACTACCTTCCATAACGACAAGGCTACCATCCATTGGAGTAACAAAAAGCTCGCCAACAGACTACCTTCCATAATGACAAGGCTATCATCCATTGGAGTAACAAAATCTTGAGAACATACTACCTTTTATTATGACATGGCTATTATCCATTGGAGTAACAAAAATCTCGACAACAAACAACCTACCAAAATGATATGGCTACCATCCATTGGAATACCAAAAATATCAACAACAAACTACGTTCCATAATGACAGGGCTACCATTCATTGGAGTAACAAAAATGTCGACAACAGACTACCTTCCATAATGACAAGGCTACCATCTATAGGAATAAAAAAAATCTCGAGAACAGACTGGCTTTCATAATGACAAGGCTACCATCCAATGGAATATCAAAAATATTAACAACATACTACCTTCCATAATCACAAGGCTACCGTCCATTGTATTAACAAAAATCTCGACAACAGACTATCTTCCATAATGACAATGCTACCATCCATTGTAGTAACAAGAATCTCGACAATAGACTACCTTCCATAATGACAAGGCTACCATCTATTAGAATAACAAATATCTCTAGAATAGACTACCTTCCATAATGACAAGGCTACCATCCAATGGAATAAAAAAAATCTCGACAACATACTACCTTCCATAATGACAGGGCTACCATCCATTAGAGTAACAAAAATCTTGACAACAAATTACCTTCCGTAATGATAAGGCTACCATCCATTGTAGTAACAAAAATCACGACAACAATGTACCTTCCATTAATGACATGGCTACCATCCATTGGAGTTACAAAATTCTCGACAATAGACTACCTTCCATAATGACAAGGCTACCATCCATTGGAGTAACAAAAATCTAGACAAACGACTACCTTCCATAATGACAAGGCTACCATCAATTAGAGTAACAAAAATCTCGACAACAGACTACCTTCCATAATGAGAAGGCTACCATCTATTGGAGTAACAAAATCTCGAGAACAGACTACCTTTCATTATGACAAGGCTACCATCCATTGGAGAACAAAAATCTCGACAACAAACTACCTACCAAAATTATATGGCTACCATACATTGGAATAACAAAAATATCGACAACAAACTACGTTCCATAATGACAGGGCTACCATCCATTGGAGTAAAAAAAATATCGACTACAAACTACCTTCCATAATGACAAGGCTACCATCCATTGGAGTAACAAAAATCTAGAAAACAGACTACCTTCCATAATGACAAGTCTACCATCCATTGGAGTAAGGAAAATATCAACAAGAGACTACTTTCCATAATGACAAGGCTACCATTCATTGGAGTAACAAAAATCTCGAAAACAAACTACCTTCCATAATGACAAGGCTACCATCCATTAGAGTAGCAAAAATTTACACAACAGACTACCTTCCTTAATGACAAGGCTACCATCCAATGGAGTAACAAAAATATCAAAAAGAGAATACCTTCCATAATGACAAGGCTACCATCCATTGGAGTAACAAAAAGCTCGCCAACAGACTACCTTCCATAATGATAAGGCTACCATCCATTGGAGTAACAAAATCTTGAGAACAAACCACCTTTTATTATGACATTGCTACTATCCATTGGAGTAACAAAAATCTCGACAACAGACTACCTACAAAAATGATATGGCTACCATCCATTGGAATAACAAAAATATCAACAACAAACTACGTTCCATAATGACAGGGCTACCATCCATTAGATTAACAAAAATATCGAAAATAGACTACCTTCCATAATGACAAGTCTACCATCCATTGGAGTAACGAAAATATCAACAAGAGACTAGTTTCCATAATGACAAGGCTACCATCCATTGGAGTAACAAAAATCTCGACAACAGACTACCTTCCATAATGACAAGGCTACCATTTATAGGAATAAAAAAAATCTCGAGAACATACTGGCTTCCATAATGACAAGGCTACCATCCAATGGAATAACAAAAATATTAACAACATACTACCTTCCATAATGATAAGGCTACCGTCCATTGTATTAACGAAAATATCGACAACAGATTACCATCCATAATGACAATGCTACCATCCATTGGAGTAATAAAAATCTCGACAATGGACTACCTTCCATAATGACAAGGCTACCATCTATTGGAATAACAAATATCTCGAGAACAAACTACCTTCCATAATGACAAGGCTACCATCCAATGGAATAACAAAAATCTCGATAACATACTACCTTCCATAATGACAAGGCTACCATCCTTTGGGGTAACAAAAATCTAGAAAACAGACTACCTTCCATAATGACAACTCTACCATCCATTGGAGTAACGAAAATATCAACAAGAGACTACTTTCTATAATGACAAGGCTACCATTCATTGGAGTAACAAAAATCTCGAAAACAAACTACCTTCCATAATGACAAGGCTACCATCCATTAGAGTAACAAAAATCTAGACAACAAACTACCTTCCATAATGACAAGGCTACCATCCAATGGAGTAACAAAAATATCAAAAAGAGACTACCTTCCATAACGACAAGGCTACCATCCATTGGAGTAACAAAAATCTCGCCAACAGACTACCTTCCATAATGACAAGGCTACCATCCATTGGAGTAACAAAATCTTGAGAACAAACCACCTTTTATTATGACATTGCTATTATCCATTGGAGTAACAAAAATCTCGACAACAGACTACCTACCAAAATGATATGGCTACCATCCATTGGAATAACAAAAATATCAACAACAAACTACGTTCCATAATGACAGGGCTACCATCCATTAGATTAACAAAAATATCGAAAATAGACTACCTTCCATAATGACAAATCTACCATCCATTGGAGTAACGAAAATATCAACAAGAGACTACTTTCCATAATGACAAGGCTACCATCCATTGGAGTAACAAAAATCTCGACAACAGACTACCTTCCATAATGACAAGGCTACCATTTATAGGAATAAAAAAAATCTCGAGAACATACTGGCTTCCATAATGACAAGGCTACCTTCCAATGGAATAACAAAAATATTAACAACATACTACCTTCCATAATGACAAGGCTACCGTCCATTGTATTAACGAAAATCTCGACAACAGATTACCATCCATAATGACAATGCTACCATCCATTGGAGTAATAAAAATCTCGACAATGGACTACCTTCCATAATGACAAGGCTACCATCTATTGGAATAACAAATATCTCGAGAACAGACTACCTTCCATAATGACAAGGCTACCATCCAATGGAATAACAAAAATCTCGATAACATACTACCTTCCATAATGACAAGGCTACCATCCTTTGGGGTAACAAAAATCTAGAAAATAGACTACCTTCCATAATGACAACTCTACCATCCATTGGAGTAACGAAAATATCAACAAGAGACTACTTTCCATAATGACAAGGCTACCATTCATTGGAGTAAGAAAAATCTCGAAAACAAACTACCTTCCATAATGACAAGGCTACCATCCATTAGAGTAACAAAAATCTAGACAACAAACTACCTTCCATAATGACAAGGCTACCATCCAATGGAGTAACAAAAATATCAAAAAGAGACTACCTTCCATAACGACAAGGCTACCATCCATTGGAGTAATAAAAAGCTCGCCAACAGACTACCTTCCATAATGACAAGGCTACCATCCATTGGAGTAACAAAATCTCGAGAACAGACTACCTTTTATTATGACATGGCTACTATCCATTGGAGTAACAAAAATCTCGACAACAAACTACATACCAAAATGATATGGCTACCATCCATTGGAATAACAAAAATATCAACAACAAACTACGTTCCATAATGACAGGGCTACCATCCATTGGAATAACAAAAATATCGACAACAGACTACCTTCCATAATGAAAAGGTGTTGGCTCCTAAATTCGACACCTTTGTTTTGATTGATGTCAGCCATTAAAGCTGAAGGTTGTCTTCGACTGGCTAAGTCTGTCGAAATGCCCGTCGAAAGATGACAAAGTACTTAGAAGATTTCTTCCAAGGAAGAAGGCTGGTTGCCTTCGACGTCGAAGGAGTTTCTCGTCGAAGATGTCTCTTGACGAAAGTGTTCGATGGTTCAGGGTGGAGCAGTTTGAAATTCAAAGCTTTTGGAGGGAAAACGGTTTCCAGCAGTTACTACGTGTAAACGTGCAAGGATCTGGAGCGTCGAGCATGGAGAACGTGCCAAGCGGATTGATCTCGAAGCAGTGTAACTGCCCGACGGTTACTTGGGATGTTTTAGTATAAATAATAGTAGACATGTAGTTTCTCGCGTGTGTTCACAATTCTATACAAAGTCACTCATATATATTCGAGTACCCAGCGTGTGAGAAAGAATTGTTGAGAAATGTATGTGTGAAACACCAATCTTATCAATTAAAGTCATTTACTTTTCCAGAAATTTACTTGCTTTCCTCTTTACATTCCTGTCGAAACCCTTTACTTTAAGCCTTGTTTATTTTACCAAGTCTTTCCTTCATGCAATTTACTTGAAACCTTTTTATTTAAAGCCTTATCCAATTTAATCAAACTTCAAAATCAACCTATGTCCTAGGATCAATCTGATCGATCCTGCGAGTAACCAAATAAGTAACCATTTGGAGGATCAGCGGTTGTTTACCAAAACCCAAGGTAAACAAATTGGCACACCCGGTGGGACAGTGTGTTGATTGTTGAAAATAATCTCATCTTTTCGAGTTGTATGTTATTGAGAAGTGGTAGAATATACACTAACGATAACAATACTGCCAGAAGAAGGGAAGAGATGGCGAATCTGCCAAACACTAACGAAATCCCACAAACTAATGTGGGAGCAACGGTTAGTATGACCGTGAGTGAAGCGACAAATGTTGGTTCGACACCAGCAGTATCGGTCACAACCACGGGGCCAATACCTTCGTTAACAGGCCCCAGGATGCCTTTGGGAACTCCCCCACCAAGGGGAAATTTAGGCACAAGGCCTTTGGTTCCCCCAGGATTTATTCCATTCTATGGTATGCCAACTTCTGAAGTGGCAAGCCTGACGAATGCTGCGTCCACTTTTTCAGACCCTTTCGTGAGTGCCTCTTCGCCACTCCAAGGCTCTGGAGTAGGCATGGCGAATAGAAATAGGACCCAACTCTTAGGAGGAACGTCCCAAGTAGCCCATGGCCTTACAAATGCCTCGACAGCAGTCTTGAGGCAACAAATGGACGAAAGCAACCATGAGATGGTGCAAATGTTGGCACAAACTTTGAGTACAGTGCTAAACCCTCTAATACAAAACACTACTCAATCGAATCAGCAAGTGACAGCGCAAATGACGCGTTTGGCTGACTTCATTGGGGTACCCCAACCTATTCGACAGCCCCAAAGGGCGCAAATAAGGGGAAATCAGGGGATATTTTTAGAGGAAGAAACCACCATTAACCAGGCTCAACAGCCTGTCGAAGAAAACCTTAGGGCACGATTGGAACAACCTGTCGAGGAACCTAGGGTAATAACCCCAGAGGTAAGGTTAGTTAACAGAAACCAAAATGCTGACGAAGTGGTTCAGCATATCCAATACCAAAACATGGGTTTGGAAAACAATCTGGCAACCATGATTGAAAGGATCATGACTCAGAATGGGATGAACATGGGCTTTCGAAGGCCCAACTTTACATCTCCATTGTCAGAATATGTGTTACAAATGGACTTACCTCCTAGATGCAAAGTCCCCAAATTTACTAAGTTCTCAGGGGACACGACAGAATCTACTGTCGAGCATGTGGCGAGATATTTGATCGAAGCGGGTGACATTTCGAATAACGAAAACCTAAGGATCAAGTACTTCCCAAGTTCTTTAACCAAGAACGCTTTTACTTGGTTTACAACTCTCCCCCCCAATTCGATCCATCATTGGACCCAGTTGGAAAGATTGTTCCATGAACAATTCTACATGGGGAAAACCAAGATAAGCCTGAAAGAGCTGGCCAGTGTGAAGAGACGTTTCACTGAACCTATAGACGAATACCTGAATAGGTTTAGGTTGCTCAAGGCGAGATGTTTTACACAAGTTCCAGAACATGAGTTGGTCGAAATAGCCGCAGGCGGTTTAGATTATTCCATTAGGAAGAAGCTAGACACCCGGTACCTAAGAGACATGGCCCAACTGGCCGATAGAGTTCGACAGGTAGAACGCCTCAAAGCTGAAAAAGCTAAGGCAACGAAAACTCACAAGAGAGAGAGAATAGCGTACGTTGAGATGGATGACGAAGATCTAGAATCCTTCGACGATACTTTAACTGTCGAAGAAGGAGAAGTCGATTTAGCAGAACTGAAACAAGGGCCACCATACTCTTGTAAACTGTTAGTCCCCTCAAATGGGAAAAATCCCATTGGTCCAGAAAGGACCAACGATAGGTTCCCAAAAAAGACTTATAGTTTTGACATCACAAAATGTGATGAAATATTCGACCTGCTAGTTAAAGATGGCCAAATGATAGTACCCCCAGGGGTAAAAGTGCCTCCTCTTGATCAAAGAAAGAAGAGAGGTTTTTGCAAATATCATAATTTTTTGGGCCATAAAACTTCTCAATGTTTTCTTTTCAGGAATCTTGTGCAAGACGCTATTGAGGAAAGGAGATTAAAGTTTGCAGACAAATCCCCCATGGCTATCGACTCCAATCCACTGAAGGCTGAAGCCCACTATGCTGAACCCTCTGAGGTGAACGTGATAGAGGCAACCAGGATCCAGTCGAAGAAGCCAGGAATTACCATGGTCGAAGTCTCAAAGGACCACATCAACATGCCAATCTTTGGCAGTTTTTCTGGAAATTTATCCAGGAAGACAATTGAAGTTGTCCAGAAAGCGGTCGAAAACGCGAAGTCGGAGACCGCTGAAGCACAAAAAACTGGATCAAAAGCCAGTTCCCACTTGGCCACTGTTCAAGGCCAGACGGAGAATCTGGAGATACAAATGAAGCAGTTAACTCTTGCTAACAAAGATACAATGAATATCAACATGGTCGAACTTTCTGACCCAAAAGCATCAGAAGAGGCCATGAGGAAAGAACAAGCTAATAAGACTGCTTTCCCTCGGGAAAATGAAAACTTGGCAGATTTTCTACAAAGATGCCAGAAAAAGAAATCAGAGGTGATGCTGTGTCCAAGATGCAGTTCGATCTTTGATAAAAAAGCTGCTGAGCACATTCAAGGCGTAAGAGCAGCTAATAAGAGAAGGGAGAATGCTGACCTTCGACATGATCCCAGAAGAGGTTCTAACCAAGAAAAGAGGCCATTGACTTTTAGGCCTCCAACAAATGTGCCAGTAGACACTTGGTACAAAACCTCTAGCCGGAAAAGGCCAAGTGAGGAGAAATGGCATTCTTTCGATGTGCCAAGAGGTTCCTCTTTGACTCAAAATAAAGAGCCTCATGTTGCTGCACCTAAGGTTGCACAGGTGTCCAGCAACTACAAAGGTAAAAATCCTATGTCTCGATCTCAATGGAGGAGATATCAAAGGAGACGAAAAGCTGAAAGGGAGGCTGCCAACGAACCTAAGGCAGAAACTAGTTCGAATGTTCCTCAAAGGAAACAAAGGAAACCTCTAGAGAGAGAGCCAGTAACCAACAGGCTAGTTTGGCCTAACCAAAGTGAAGTCGAAGACGAAGACGATGCTGAGTCTGATGATACTTTGGACATAATGGTGAATATCGTTTCAGTGCTGCCCAGAGAGTTCAATCGACAGGTAGAAGTCGAAGCAAGTGACTGGGAAGTGGAGCAAGAAATGGCCAAACATAGGCCAGTGTGCTATTTTGTCATGGACAATGGCACTATTGAGGAACAAAATGGCTTCTTCGAGCCACCTACAGAGGCGATGAAAAATCACCTCAAGCCTTTATTCATAAGGGCTAAACTCGAAGAAACTACTGTAAATAAAATATTGGTCGATTGTGGGGCAACCATCAATATTATCCCTCACTCTATGCTAAGGAAAATTGGCAAAAGAGATGAGGACATTAAGCCTCACAACATGGTCTTGTCGAACTACGAGGGCGGCATAGGGACCACCATGGGAGTGATCCAGCTAGATATCAAAGTAGGGTCTATCCTTCGACCAACGATGTTCATGGTCATATCGGCCAAACCTAACTACAATCTTTTGTTAGGCCGTGAATGGATTCATGGTGTTGGCGATGTTCCTTCATCGATGCACCAAAGGCTGCTGCTATGGCGTCCAGATGGGATGGTCGAAAACATAGAGGCAGATCAAAGCTATTACCTTGGCGAAGTGAATCACTTGGGTTTGGCAGATTTCGACAAAAACTTGGCTCACATAGGGCCATGTCCAACACCTGACTTCGACATGGCGCCAACGCCAAACACCTTTTGTTCCCTATACCTGCATCCTGAGCATGGTTTCCAATGGGACAGAGAAGACTTGTCCCACATAGACTTCAGTGGGTTAACTGATATCCAACCAACTGGTTGGGGAAGTGAATTCAGTGATAATGACTGAGTCACAATCTTTGAAGCGAATTTCGGCTTATGTAGCCGAAACCAAGATGATAACGGCTCTCGAAGCCGAAGTAAAGTACATGGCCACACAGGCCAATGATCAACAACTATCTGCTGTAGGCCTAGGAAAGGATTTCGATCCAAAACCTCCTGATATCATGCCAGAAGAATTGCAGGAACAGAGGCTCGACGCCATCTATGACGATGAGCCTTTGGGTTTCGAAAAGGACCCCTTGGCGAACAACATTAAAATGTTAGCACAAGACCCTTTAGAAGAAATCAACTTAGGCGAAGGATCAGAGAAAAGGCCAACTTACATCAGCGCCAAAATCGATCCAGAACTTAGGTTGGAAGTAATCCAATTGCTGAAAGAGTTTAAAGACTGTTTTGCATGGGATTATGACGAAATGCCTGGTCTCGACAGAGGATTGGTAGAACTTCAGTTGCCAATCAAACCTGGGAAGAAGCCAATCAAGCAAAATCCAAGGCGCTTCGCTCCAGAAATACTGTCGAAGATCAAAACGGAGGTCGAAAGACTTCTGAAATGCAAATTCATCCGTGTTACAAGGTATGTCGAATGGATTGCAAATATTGTGCCAGTAATTAAGAAGAATGGTACGTTAAGGGTGTGCATAGATTTCAGAGATTTGAACGCTGCCACCCCCAAAGATGAATATCCTATGCCTGTGGCGGAAATGCTAGTCGATTCTGCCGCTGGTTATGAATACCTGAGTATGCTCGATGGTTATTCAGGATATAATCAAATATTCATTGCTGAAGAGGATGTGTCGAAAACAGCTTTTCGATGCCCTGGGGCCTTAGGCACTTACGAATGGGTAGTGATGCCTTTTGGCCTGAAGAACGCTGGGGCAACGTACCAGCGAGCAATGAATACTATCTTCCATGATTTTATTAACACTTTTATGCAAGTATATATTGATGATATTGTTATAAAATCTGTTTCCAGGAAGAATCATATTGACCACCTTCGACAATCATTCGAAAGAATGAGAGAACATGGTCTGAAGATGAACCCTTTGAAGTGTGCGTTCTGTGTGAAAGCTGGAGATTTCTTGGGCTTCGTTGTCCACAAGAAAGGAATCGAAATCAACCAGAACAAGACGAAGGCAATTCTGGAAGCGAAAGCGCCATTGAATAAGAAGGAATTGCAATCTCTCTTAGGCAAGATAAATTTCTTAAGGAGGTTTATATCTAATCTAAGTGGGAAAGCTCAGGCCTTTTCACCCTTACTTCGACTGAATAAAGAGGGGTTCGAATGGGGGCAAGAGCAACAAGACGCCTTCGACAAAATCAAAGGGTACCTCACTAAGCCACCTATTTTGGTGCCTCCTTGTAGCAACAGGAGTATGAGATTGTACATAGCTGCATCCGACAAAACTCTGGGAAGCATGTTAGCCCAAGAGGATGAGAATGGAGTCGAAAGACCCATTTATTATCTCAGTAGAGTTTTGAATGATGCAGAAACTAGATATAGCGAAGTTGAAAAATTGTGTCTATGTCTGTATTTCTCTTGTACAAAACTCAAGCAATATATAAAACCAGTTGATGTTTATGTTTCGTCTCATTTTGATGTTTTCAAATATATGTTGTCGAAACCTATCTTGCATAGTCGAATTGGCAAGTGGGCATTAGCATTAACTGAATACTCCTTGACCTTTATGCCTCTTAAGGCAGTAAAAGGACAAGTGGTGGAAGACTTTATAGTCGACCACTCAATTCAAGTTGAGGATATCAATTATGTGGAGATAGAGCCTTGGAAATTCTACTTCGATGGTTCCAGCCATAAAGATGGAACAGGGGTAGGAGTCTTGATTATTTCTCCAGATAAAATTCCAACAACATTCAAGTACAAAATAGCAGGTTCTTGTTCGAACAATGAGGCTGAGTATGAAGCTTTAATTACTGGCCTTGAGATATTGTTGGAATTGGGGGCAACTCGAGTCGAAATAATGGGAGACTCAGAGTTAGTCATTAAGCAAGTCACAAAGGAATATAAATGCATAAGAGAAAATCTCATTATGTACTTTGTGATAGCAAATCGTTTGTTGAAAAAATTTGAAGCGGTCAATATTCGACATATACCCAGAGTCGAAAATCAAGTAGCCAACGACTTGGCACAGATTGCATCTGGGTATAAGATTTCAAAAACGAGATTACAAAGAGCAATCGAAGTTCGAGAAAAGATAAAAGCAACTTGTCTATCACCAACAGACTTGGAATCGACGAGACTAGGATATGCTGATCACAGTAACTTCGAGATTTCGTTCATTGATAATTTGTCAGAGCAAGATTGGAGGAAACCCATTGTGGACTATCTTCAAAATCCAGGAGCTTCGACAGAACGAAAAACAAAATACAGGGCGTTGAGTTTTGTACTCATGGGTAATGAGTTTTTCAAAAAGACGCCTGAAGGGGTGTTGCTGAAATGCTTAAGTGAGACTGAAGCATACATAGCCCTTTCGACTACGCATGCTGGGGCATGTGGGGCTCACCAAGCAGGCCATAAGATGAAATGGTTGTTGTTTCGACAAGGACTATATTGGCCCACTATGCTGAAAGATTGTGTTGAGTTCTCTAAAGGTTGTCAAGAGTGTCAAGTTCATACAGGCATCCAACATGTACCAGCAAGCGAACTTCACTCGATAGTGAAGCCTTGGCCCTTTAGAGGATGGGCGTTGGATCTCATTGGGGAGATTCGACCAGCATCATCAAAGAGTCAGAAATACATATTGGTAGGCATTGATTATTTTACTAAATGGATCGAAGCTATCCCTTTAGTCAATGTAGACTAATAGAATGTCATTGAATTTATTCAAAAGAACATTATCTTTAGGTATGGAATCCCTGAGACGATAACAACTGATCAAGGGTCAGTTTTCACTGGTCGAAAGATGCAGGAATTTGCTCAGGAAACAGGTTTCAAACTCCTAACATCAACGCCTTATTATGCACAGGCGAATGGTCAAGTCGAAGCAGCTAACAAAGTGGTGATTGGCTTGATAAAGAAACATGTTGGGAAGAAACCAAAGAATTGGCATAAGACGTTAGACCAGATTTTATGGGCTTGTCGAACGTCCCCAAAAGAAGCCACTGGTACAACACCGTATAGGCTAACTTTTGGCCATGATGCAGTGTTGCCAGCAGAAATTTGTCTTCAATCTGCAAGGGTTCAGAGGCATTATGATATTCCTTCTGAAGTTTATTGGAACATGATGTTAGATGAACTGGTTGATTTAGACGAAGAGAGATTACACGCTCTCGACCTACTCAGGCTTCAGAAGAAAAGAGTAGAAGACTCTTATAATAGAAAGGTAAAACCTAAGGTATTTTTGCCTGAAGAACTAGTTTGGAAGGTAATTCTTCCCATGGATCGAAGGGATCGAAGCATGGGGAAATGGTCACCCAAATGGGAAGGACCCTTCAGAGTTATCCAAACTTTTTCTGGTGGAGCCTATGAAGTCGAAGAGTTAAGTGGAGATAAAAGGCTCTTGAGAGTAAATGGTAAATATTTGAAGAAATACAAACCTATACTTCAAGAGATAAAAATAAAATAATAAAAGAACAAGACTAAATTAACCATAAAAATGCCAAAATGGAAATTTTATAAATTTCAGCCAAGATGGCAATTGTTGTCGAATATGGATTACAAAGTATGGTTACAAAAGAGAATCAATCAAAAGGGAAGAGATTCCTTGAGTCGAAGATACTTGGCTTGCTGCAGCTCCAACCTCTTCTTGCACCAGGCGTTCTCCTGCACTAGTTTGGCAATCTGAGCGTCGAGGCTTTGGGCCCTCTCAGCGAATTCCAGGCCTTGTTTGATCTCAGTTTGGCTCTCGGTGTCTGAGATGGTCGAAAGAAGTTCCTCCTTGCGTACAATATTGGCGTTTATCTTCGCCTCTATTTCTTCGATTTGTGCCCGGAAGGAAGCATTCTCTCGATCAATGGCATCGACTTCTTCCTGCGTAGATGCTCTTTGCTTCGACAACTCCGCAATTCGAGAAGTCGAATCTGAGACAGCAGTCCACGCAGAGGAGCTTTTGCCATACAACACCTCAAGCTGACTGTTAAACCCCCTTTGGCGCCTGTAATCTGCTGAGACTTGATCAATCATAGAGTGTAACTCCATGATCAAGCCTGAAACGTCTGGGGCTACAGCTTCAAAGTCGACAGCATTCAAGACATCCTTCAAGCATGATGGAGCAGTGGGGTCCCCCTCTAAAGTCTTCATCAAGTCCCTCTTGAAGAACTGGGCCTTAACCTTCGCCAAAGCATCATCAAGGGGAGAAGTTTCAGAAGACTTCCCCAACAGGGTAGGAACTTCCTGACTAGCGTCAGACGAACTCTTGCTCTCGATGATTGCGTTGAGGTAGCTAACAGGGTCAGTTTGTTTCAAGAGTTCCAAGTCCTCTTCCGACCTGTGCTTCGTTGAGGTAACCCTTGCAACAGCATTGTCTTGGGTTTGAGGTTGTTGAGTGTTAGGTGCCTCGACTTGTTGCTCTTCGACTCGGACTGGGGCAGTACCAGCGTCAACTTGTGGCCCTTCGCCAGCGTCATCTTGGTGTTCTTCGCTTGCGTCACCCTGGTGCTCTTCGACAGTGTCACCTTGGTTCTCTTCGTCAGCAGCACCTTGATTTTCTTCGCCAGCATTGCCTTGATCCCTTTCTTCATGATTCTCTTCTGACAGATCCACCACCTGAACCGCTTCTGGTTGTGGTTCCTCCGTTTGAGGCTCCTCCGTTGGTTTTTCTACTGTTTCAGCATTGGCCTCATTCTCAGTATGGGCTTCGTCATTTCCCAAGCCTTTTTCCTGAGGCCTGCTAAGTTCAGCAGATTCCAGCGTTTCAGAGGTCCTTGGCGGAGAACTTTCAGTAGTGTCCTGAAAAAGGAAAGAAGACAAATCTTCAGAGATCGAAAGAGACACAATCGAATATGGGTATCTATACCTAAATTATAACAAGGTCTAAGGGATTACCTGTGGATTAGCTTCAGCCCCAGGGCTGGAATTGTCACTTTCGACAGGCTTGTTAAGAAGAATGTTTAGTTCCTCCTCAGTTGGCTCCTCGATGATCACTGGAGGTGGCCTAGGCTTTCTCACAGCAACCTTTATTCTGACGGTTCGACCTTCAGGAGCAGGAGCAGGAACAGGAGCATCCTTCGTCAACTTTCGCCTTTTTAAGGGGGCAGGAGGAGAATCGCTTTCTTCATCGCTCCCAGATTCGACCACCAGTGCTGGCCGTTTCTTGGGCGAAGGTGCCTAGAAAACCAATGGGAATTCGATTTAATAATTACATCGAAAATCAAAAATCGAAAGCCAGGAGGAAATAATGAAAGTCTGGTTACCGATATAGAAGGCTTCCTCGAAGAGCCTTCCCCCTGTTGGTTGCTTGTGGTCTTCGTCGGCGCTGTAGTCTTCGCCGGCGGTGGAGGTTTTGTTGAAGGGCCTCCTCCTTGTTGGCCTTCTGTAGCCTTTTTGGCTACAGGCTTTCGAACAACTGAAAGCAAATGAAAAAATTAACAGGCTAGCAGTCGAAAAAGACAAAAAGTAATGTGAGAGCATGAACTTACATTTCTTTATTTTGTCCAACACAAGGACAAAAGACTTCTGCAGCTCATCCATGAAGTCCTTCTCATCGAAGAAGTACTCAGCATAATAGCTTTTCCACCACTCCTCGAAGGATGGTGAACAAAGAAAATTGAGCTGGTAGTCAAACAACGAGAGAATTGTTCGACCAGCATATCTTCCGATATGCTTGATGGCCGCTTCTTCGGTGTAATCATTGCAGAAGTACAGCATGGACTTCTCTCTTTGAAAAATCGGAGAAGGTAGGGTTTGGATAATACCAAACTGGCGAGATACCAGGTTTGGTTGGTATGCAATCAGACTCAAATGAGTCTTAGAGCTCTTGAATCGAAGAGGCATGATCCTTGGTGTAAGGAACGCCTCCCACAGTATTGTATGTTCGTCGACATTGGGACCACTCGACGCCCTTGGATATGGCCTTGTGAACCATGCTGGGCCCACCTGCCGTCGAGCAAATGGAGCCATAGTTGAAACAAACTCCTTCCTTCGAGCAAACATCAGAACGAAGTTGGTGAAGGTTTGCTGAAACTCCAGTCCATCTTCCATAGGTGTTAACAGAGCCAGCCTGGTTCCTTCGACGCGTCTGTTCGCTATCGCTGGAGCCTGCTCATTTACCTGAACCTTCTTAGGTAAGAAAGATTCGAAAGTGGCGTTGAGCCACAGTTGGAGCAGCCAAAAAGGCCCAGCAAGTAGCAAACTGGCCCTGTCCTCGATATGTTTCAGAAGAGTTGCCCCATTGCTGATCGAATCATAGAGGCTAGCCAGAATCAGTTCTGCCAAACAGATGTTTTGGCGATGATGCAGTTGAGTAGCAAGAGTGACCATCTTTTTGGTCACCTGTAAAGACTTCGAGCAAAATACAAAGCGAGTCAGCCATAAGGCTAGAAACGCTATGTGTTCGACATCCGACACAGCATCTGTCGACCTGTCATGATAATGGTTGATGAAAGTGGTGTATGTTGGTTTGGTCTCAGAGAAGCCAATTTGGTCCTCCGACATCTCCTCCGGATCGAAGTAATCCCCGGTGGGTCGAAGGCCAGTAATAGCGGCCACATCGAAGAGTGTGGGGGTTAACATCCCACAGGGGAGTTGGAAAGTGAAGTGGGAGTAGTCCCAGAACAGCAGAGAAGCTATCAGCATCTCCGGAGAGTAGTTCAAGCCTGTCTTCGACAGCATCACTAGGTCGAAGATCCCCATATCCTTCCAGATTGAAGTTTGGTGCTTCTCCATCTTTACTAGTCAAGCAACGTAATCAGGGGTAAGGTTAGGGCAAGACCTGAAGGCCCTAACACCTCTGTTGAAGAAGCAGAGGTCGATTTTTTCATGTGCAGGGTCTTCATTGTCTTCTGCGTCTTTCTTGGCGCATGCGACTGGTTTGAGTTTCTCGACTATCAGGAAATAGCTCTTGATCTTCAAAGCCTCAGAGATACTTGGATTCATGGGGCCAGACATTGCAAAGATCTGGTTGGAGTATCCAACCGGGATCATCAAGTGGCGTGAGTAGGCATCGCGAACGGCGATGTCAGAGGGTTCAGGAACCCTTCGTTTGCTTGTAGAGTTTACTACCGGAGCGGTGACGAAAACCTTGGGTTTAGCATTTTCAGTTGGTACAGTAGCGCCAGGAGCATTGGAGGCAGATGCCATTGTTAGAGTTGAGGTTGAAGACGAAGTGAAAGAGGAAGAGTTTCTGCAAAGATAGCAAGCTTGTATGAAAACAGAGAAGTTTGAAAGGCTAGATGGCGTAAAAAGTCCCACAATGGGGTACTTACTGCTATTTATAGTAGTGGGGAAAAATCCCCAATAACGAGGACATTAAATGCCATTTAATGCTGCAGGAGTTAGTGGGACGCGTGGCAGCCCCCTATTGATTTAGCCGTTTCTACAGAAATAGAGGGACGCAGCGTGCGTCTTCGTTTTTGGGAATTGTCATAATGACAAATTCTGAAATGACGTTTGGTACTGCACGCCGTACTGAAAGTGACGTCCTAGGTACGGAACAATGATGGTTTTCTTGGGATTGCCAATAGTTGGTAAAAAACAACAAAAAGTGCACAAGTTAATTTGTGACTAAGCGTGGAAAGACAGGTGTCGAATGGCGTTTCAAAGAATGCCTTTTTCTTTCAGAGTCGAAATAAGGCATTCTTGGGGGGCAATTTGTTGGCTCCTAAATTCGACACCTTTGTTTTGATTGATGTCAGCCATTAAAGCTGAAGGTTGTCTTCGACTGGCTAAGTCTGTCGAAATGCCCGTCGAAAGATGACAAAGTACTTAGACGATTTCTTCCAAGGAAGAAGGCTGGTTGCCTTCGACGTCGAAGGAGTTTCTCGTCGAAGATGTCTCTTGACGAAAGTGTTCGATGGTTCAGGGTGGAGCAGTTTGAAATTCAAAGCTTTTGGAGGGAAAACGGTTTCCAGCAGTTACTACGTGCAAACGTGCAAGGATCTGGAGCGTCGAGCATGGAGAACGTGCCAAGCGGATTGATCTCGAAGCAGTGTAACTGCCCGACGGTTACTTGGGATGTTTTAGTATAAATAATAGTAGACATGTAGTTTCTCGCGTGTGTTCACAATTCTATACAAAGTCACTCATATAGATTCGAGTACCCAGCGTGTGAGAAAGAATTGTTGAGAAATGTATGTGTGAAACACCAATCTTATCAATTAAAGTCATTTACTTTTCCAGAAATTTACTTGCTTTCCTCTTTACATTCCTGTCGAAACCCTTTACTTTAAGCCTTGTTTATTTTACCAAGTCTTTCCTTCATGCAATTTACTTGAAACCTTTTTATTTAAAGCCTTATCCAATTTAATCAAACTTCAAAATCAACCTATGTCCTAGGATCAATCTGATCGATCCTGCGAGTAACCAAATAAGTAACCATTTGGAGGATCAGCGGTTGTTTACCAAAACCCAAGGTAAACACAAGGCTACCATCCATTGGAGTAACAAAAATCTAGACAACAGACTACCTTCCATAATGATAAGTCTACCATCCATTGGAGTAACGAAAATATCAACAAGAGACTATTTTCCATAATGACAAGGCTACCATCCATTGGAGTAACAAAAATCTCGACAACAGACTACCTTCCATAATGACAAGGCTACCATCTATTGGAATTAAAAAAATCTCGAGAATAGACTGGCTTCCATAGTTACAAGGCTACCATCCAATGGAATATCAAAAATAATAATAACATACTACCTTCCATAATGACAAGGCTACCGTCCATTGTAGTAACAAAAATCTCGACAACAGACTACCTTTCATAATGACAATGCTACCATCCATTAGAGTAACAAAAATCTCGACAATAAACTACCTTCCATAATGACAAGGATACAATATATTGGAATAACAAATATCTCGATAACAGAATACCTTCCATAATGACAAGGCTACCATCCAATGGAATAACAAAAATCTCGACAACATACTATCTTCCATAATGACAACGCTACCATCCATTAGAATGACAAAAATCTCGACAATAGACTACCTTCCATAATGACTAGGCTACCATCCATTAGAATAACAAAGATATCGACAACAGACTACCTTCTATAATGACAAGGCTACCATACATTGTAATAACAAAAATCTTGACAACAAACTACCTTCCACAATGACAAGGCTACCATCCATTGTAGTAACAAAAATCTCGACAATAGTCTACCTTCCATTAATGACAAGGCCACCATTCATTGAAGTAACAAAATTCTCGACAATAGACTACCTTCCATATTGAAAAGGCTATCATCCATTGGATTAACAAAAATCTAGACAATAGACTACCTTGCATAATGACAAGGCTACCATCCATTAGAGTAACAAAAATATCGACAACAGACTACCTTCCATAATGACAAGGGTACCATCCATTAGAGTAATAAAAATCTCGACAACAGACTACCTTCCATAATGACAAGGCTACCATCCATTGGAGTAATGAAAATATCAACAAGAGTCTACCTTCCATAATGACAAGGCTATCATGCATTGGAGTAACAAAAATATCTACAAGAGACTACCTTCCATAATAACAAGGCTACCATCCATTGGAGTAACAAAAAGCACGCCAACAGACTACATTCCATAATGACAAGGCTACCATCCATTGGAGTAACAAAATCTCGAGAATAGACTACCTTTTATTATGACATGGCTATTATCCATTGGAGTAACAAAAATCTCGACAACAAACTACCTACCAAAATGATATGGCTACCATACATTGGAATAAATAAAATATCAACAACAAACTACGTTCCATAATGACAGGGCTACCATCAATTGGAGTAACAAAAATATCGACACCAGATTACCTTCCATAATGACAAGGCCACCATCCATTGGAGTAATGAAAATATCAACAAGAGACTACCTTCCATAATGACAAGGCTATCATGCCTTGGAGTAATGAAAATATCTACAAGAGACTACCTTCCATAATAACAAGGCTACCTTCCATTGGAGTAACAAAAATCTCGCCAATAGAATACCTTCAATAATGACAAGGCTACCATTCATTAGAGTAACAAAAATATCAAAAAGATATTACCTTCCATAATGACAAGGCTACCATCCAATGGAGTAACAAAAAGCTCGCAAACATACTACCTTCCATAATGACAAGTCTACCATCCAATGGAGTAACAAAAATATCAATAAGAGACTACCTTCCATAATGACAAGGCTACCATCCATTGGAGTAACAAAAATCTCGACAACAAACTACCTACCAAAATGATATGGCTACCATCCATTGGAATAACAAAAATATCAACAACAAACTACGTTCCATAATGACATGGCTACCATCCATTGGAGTAACAAAAATATCGACAACATACTACCTTCCATAATGACAAGGCTACCATCCATTAGAGTAACAAAAATCTAGACAATAGACTACCTTCCATAATGACAAGTCTACCATCCATTGGAGTAACGAAAATATCAACAAGAGACTACTTTCCTTAATGACAAGGATATAATCCATTGGAGTAACAAAAATCTCAACAATAGACTACCTCCCATAATGACAAGGCTACCATCTATAGGAATAAAAAAAATCTCGAGAACAAACTGGCTTCCATAATGACAAGGCTACCATCCAATGCAATAACATAAATATTGACAACATACTACCTTTCATAATGACAAGGCTACCATCCTTTGTAGTAACAAAAATCTCGACAACAGACTACCTTTCATATTGACAATGCTACCATCCATTAGAGTAACAAAAATCTCAACAATAGACTACCTTCCATAATGACAAGGATACAATATATTGGAATAACAAATATCTCGATAACAGAATACCTTCCATAATGACAAGGCTACCATCCAATGGAATAACAAAATTATCGACAACAGACTGCCTTTCATAATGACAATGCTACCATCCATTGGAGTGACAAAAATCTCGACAATAGATACCTTCCATAATGACAAGGATACAATCTATTGGAATAACAAATATCTCGATAACAAACTACCTTCTATAATGACAAGGCTACCATCCAATGGAATAACAAAAATCTCGAAAACATACTATCTTCCATAATGACAACGCTACCATCCATTAGAATGACAAAAATCTCGACAATAGACTACCTTCCATAATGACTAGTCTACCATCCATTAGAATAACAAAGATATCGACAAGAGACTACCTTCTATAATGACAAGGCTACCATACATTGTAATAACAAAAATCTCGACAACAAACTACCTTCCATAATGACAAGGCTACCATCCATTGTAGTAACAAAAATCTCGACAACAGTCTACCTTCCATTAATGACAAGGCCACCATTCATTGGAGTAACAAAATTCAAGACAATAGACTACCTTCCATAATGACGAGGCTACCGTCCTTTGGAGTATAAAAAATATAGAAAATAGACTACCTTGCATAATGACAAGGCTACCATCCATTAGAGTATCAAAAATCTCGACAACAGACTACCTTCCATAATGACAAGGCTACGATCCATTAGAGTAACAAAAATCTCGACAACATACTACCTTCCATAATGACAAGGCTACCATCCATTGGAGTAATGAAAATATCAACAAGAGACTACCTTCCATAATGACAAGTCTATCATGCATTGGAGTAATGAAAATATCTACAAGAGACTACCTTCCATAATAACAAGGCTACCATCCATTGGAGTAACAAAAAGCACGCCAACAGACTACGTTCCATAATGACAAGGCTACCATCCATTGGAGTAACAAAAATCTCGACAACAAACTACCTACCAAAATGATATGGCTACCATCTATTGGAGTAACAAAAACATCGACAACAGACTAGCTTCTATAATGACAAGGCTACCATACATTGTAATAACAAAAATCTCGACAACAAACTACCTTCCACAATTAAAAGGCTACCATCCATTGTAGTAACAAAAATCTCGACAACAGTCTACCTTCCATTAATGACAAGGCTACCATCCATTGGAGTAACAAAAATCTAGACAGGATACTACCTTCCATAATGACAAGGCTACGATCAATTAGAGTAACAAAAATCTCGACAACAGACTACCTTCCATAATGACAAGGCTACCATCCATTGGAGTAATGAAAATATCAATAAGAGACTACCTTCCATAATGACAAGGCTATCATGCATTAGAGTAATGAATATATGTACAAGAGACTACCTTCCATAATAACAAGGCTACCATTCATTGGAGTAAAAAAAGCTCGCCAACAGACTACCTTCCATAATGACAAGGCTACCATCCATTGGAGTAACAAAATCTCGAGAACAGACTACCTACCAAAATGATATGGCTACCATCCATTGGAATAACAAAAATATCAACAACAAACTACGTTCCATAATGACATGGCTACCATCCATTGGAGTAACAAAAATATCGACAACATACTACCTTCCATAATGACAAGGCTACCATCCATTAGAGTAACAAAAATCTAGACAATAGACTACCTTCCATAATGACAAGTCTACCATCCATTGGAGTAACGAAAATATCAACAAGAGACTACTTTCCTTAATGACAAGGATATAATCCATTGGAGTAACAAAAATCTCAACAATAGACTACCTCCCATAATGACAAGGCTACCATCTATAGGAATAAAAAAAATCTCGAGAACAAACTGGCTTCCATAATGACAAGGCTACCATCCAATGCAATAACATAAATATTGACAACATACTACCTTTCATAATGACAAGGCTACCATCCTTTGTAGTAACAAAAATCTCGACAACAGACTACCTTTCATATTGACAATGCTACCATCCATTAGAGTAACAAAAATCTCAACAATAGACTACCTTCCATAATGACAAGGATACAATATATTGGAATAACAAATATCTCGATAACAGAATACCTTCCATAATGACAAGGCTACCATCCAATGGAATAACAAAATTATCGACAACAGACTGCCTTTCATAATGACAATGCTACCATCCATTGGAGTGACAAAAATCTCGACAATAGATACCTTCCATAATGACAAGGATACAATCTATTGGAATAACAAATATCTCGATAACAAACTACCTTCTATAATGACAAGGCTACCATCCAATGGAATAACAAAAATCTCGAAAACATACTATCTTCCATAATGACAACGCTACCATCCATTAGAATGACAAAAATCTCGACAATAGACTACCTTCCATAATGACTAGTCTACCATCCATTAGAATAACAAAGATATCGACAAGAGACTACCTTCTATAATGACAAGGCTACCATACATTGTAATAACAAAAATCTCGACAACAAACTACCTTCCATAATGACAAGGCTACCATCCATTGTAGTAACAAAAATCTCGACAACAGTCTACCTTCCATTAATGACAAGGCCACCATTCATTGGAGTAACAAAATTCAAGACAATAGACTACCTTCCATAATGACGAGGCTACCGTCCTTTGGAGTATAAAAAATATAGAAAATAGACTACCTTGCATAATGACAAGGCTACCATCCATTAGAGTATCAAAAATCTCGACAACAGACTACCTTCCATAATGACAAGGCTACGATCCATTAGAGTAACAAAAATCTCGACAACATACTACCTTCCATAATGACAAGGCTACCATCCATTGGAGTAATGAAAATATCAACAAGAGACTACCTTCCATAATGACAAGTCTATCATGCATTGGAGTAATGAAAATATCTACAAGAGACTACCTTCCATAATAACAAGGCTACCATCCATTGGAGTAACAAAAAGCACGCCAACAGACTACGTTCCATAATGACAAGGCTACCATCCATTGGAGTAACAAAAATCTCGACAACAAACTACCTACCAAAATGATATGGCTACCATCTATTGGAGTAACAAAAACATCGACAACAGACTAGCTTCTATAATGACAAGGCTACCATACATTGTAATAACAAAAATCTCGACAACAAACTACCTTCCACAATTAAAAGGCTACCATCCATTGTAGTAACAAAAATCTCGACAACAGTCTACCTTCCATTAATGACAAGGCTACCATCCATTGGAGTAACAAAAATCTAGACAGGATACTACCTTCCATAATGACAAGGCTACGATCAATTAGAGTAACAAAAATCTCGACAACAGACTACCTTCCATAATGACAAGGCTACCATCCATTGGAGTAATGAAAATATCAATAAGAGACTACCTTCCATAATGACAAGGCTATCATGCATTAGAGTAATGAATATATGTACAAGAGACTACCTTCCATAATAACAAGGCTACCATTCATTGGAGTAAAAAAAGCTCGCCAACAGACTACCTTCCATAATGACAAGGCTACCATCCATTGGAGTAACAAAATCTCGAGAACAGACTACCTTTTATTATGACATGGCTAATATCCATTGGAGTAACAAAAATCTCCACAACAAACTACCTACGAAAATGATATGGCTACCATCCATTGGAATAACAAAAATATCAACAACAAACTACGTTCCAAAATGACAGGGCTACCATCCATTGGAGTAACAAAAATATCGACAACAGACTACCTTCCATAATGACAAGGCTACCATCCATTGGAGTAACAAAAATCTAGACAACAAACTACCTTCAATAATGACAAGTCTCTCATCCATTGGAGTAACGGAAATATCAACAAGAGACTACTTTCCATAATGACAAGGCTACCATCCATTGGAGTAACAAAAATCTCGACAACAGACTACCTTCCATAATGACAAGGCTACGATCAATTAGAGTAACAAAAATCTCGACAACAGACTACCTTCCATAATGACAAGGCTACCATCCATTGGAGTAATGAAAATATCAATAAGAGACTACCTTTCATAATGACAAGGCTATCATGCATTAGAGTAATGAAGATATGTACAAGAGACTACCTTCGATAATAACAAGGCTACCATTCATTGGAGTAAAAAAAGCTCGCCAACAGACTACCTTCCATAATGACAAGGCTACCATCCATTGGAGTAACAAAATCTCGAGAACAGACTACCTTTTATTATGACATGGCTAATATCCATTGGAGTAACAAAAATCTCGACAACAAACTACCTACGAAAATGATATGGCTACCATCCATTGGAATTACAAAAATATCAACAACAAACTACGTTCCAAAATGACAGGGCTACCATCCATTGGAGTAACAAAAATATCGACAACAGACTACCTTCCATAATGACAAGGCTACCATCCATTGGAGTAACAAAAATCTAGACAACAAACTACCTTCAATAATGACAAGTCTCTCATCCATTGGAGTAACGAAAATATCAACAAGAGACTACTTTCCATAATGACAAGGCTACCATCCATTGGAGTAACAAAAATCTCGACAACAGACTACCTTCCATAATGACAAGGCTACCATCTATAGGAATAAAAAAAATCACTAGAACAGACTGGCTTCCATAATGACAAGGCTACCATCCAATGGAATAACAAAAAATATTGACAACATACGACCTTCCATAATGACAAGGCTATATTCCATTGTAGTAACAAAAATCTCGACAACAGACTATCTTCCATAATGACAATGCTACCATCCATTGGAGTAACAAAAATCTCGACAATAGACTACCTTCCATAATGACAAGGCTACCATATATTGGAATAGAAAAAATCTCGACAACATACTACCTTCAATAATGACAAGGCTACCATCCATTAGAGTGACAAAAATCTCGACAATATACTACCTTCCATAATGACTAGGCTACCATCCATTAGAGTAACAAAGACATCGACAACAGACTACCTTCTATAATGACAAGGATACCATACATTGTAATAACAAAAATCTCGACAACAAACTACCTTCCACAATGACAAGGCTACCATCCATTGTAGTAACAAAAATCTCGACAACAGTCTACCTTCCATAATGACAAGGCTACCATCCATTGGAGTAACAAAAATCTAGACAACAGACTACCTTCCATAACAACAAGGCTACCATCCATTAGAGTAACAAAAATCTCGACAACAGACTACCTTCCATAATGACAAGGCTACCATCCATTGGAGTAATGAAAATATAAACAAGAGAATACCTTCCATAATGACAAGGCAATCATGCATTCGAGTAATGAAAATATCTATAAGAGACTACCTTCCATAATAACAAGGCTACCATCCATTGGAGTAACAAAAAGCTCACCAACAGACTACCTTCCATAACGACAAGGCTACTATCGATTAGAGTAACAAAATTTCGAGAACAAACTACCTTTTATTATGAGATGGCTACTATCCATTGGAGTAACAAAAATCTTGTCAACAAACTACCTACCAAAATGATATGGCTACCATCCATTGGAATAACAAAAATATCGACAACGAGCTACGTTCCATAATGACAGGTCTACCATCCATTGGAGTAACAAAAATATAGACAACAAACTACCTTCCATAATGACAAGTCTACCATCCATTGGAGTAACGAAAATATCAACAAGAGATTACTTTCCATAATGACAAGGCTACCATCCATTGGAGTAACAAAAAGCTCGCCAATAGACTACCTTCCATAATGACAAGGCTACCATCCATTGGAGTAACAAAATCTCGAGAACAAACTACCTTTTATTATGACATGGCTACTATCCATTGGAGTAACAAAAATATCGACATCAAACTACCTACCAAAATGATATGGCTACCATCCATTGGAATAACAAAAATATCAATAACAAACTACGTTCCAAAATGACAGGGCTACCATCCATTAGAGTAACAAAAATATCGACAACAGACTACCTTCCATAATGACAAGGCTACCATCCATTGGAGTAACAAAAATCTAGACAACAAACTACATTCCATAATGACAAGTCTCTCATCCATTGGAGTAAGGAAAATATCAACAAGAGACTACTTTCCATAATGACAAGGCTACCATCCATTGGAGTAACAAAACTCTCGACAACAGACTACCTTCCATAATGACAAGGCTACCATCTATAGGAATAAAAAAAATCTCGAGAACAGACTGGCTTCCATAATGACAAGGCTACCTTCCAATAGAATAACAAAAATATTGACAACATACTACCTTCCATAATGACAAGGCTACCGTCCATTGTAGTAACAAAAATCTCGACAACAGACGACCTTCCATAATGACAAGGCTACCATCCATTGGAGTAACAAAAATCTCGACAACAGACTACCTTCCATAATGACAAGGCTACCATCTATTGGAATAAAAAAAATCTCTTGAACAAACTGGCTTCCATAATGACAAGGCTACCATCCAATGGAATAACAAAAATATTGACAACATACGACCTTCCATAATGACAAGGCTACCGTCCATTGTAGTAACAAAAATCTCGACAACAGACTATCTTCCATAATGCAAGGGCTACTATCCATTGGAGTAACAAAAATATCGACAACAGACTACCTTCCATAATGACAAGGCTACCATCCAATGGAATAACAAAAATCTCGACAACATACTACCTTCCATAATGATAAGGCTACCATCCATTAGAGTGACAAAATTCTCGACAATAGACTACCTTCCATAATGACTAGGCTACCATCCATTAGAGTAACAAAGATATCGACAACAGACTACCTTCTATAATGACAAGGCTACCGTACATTGTAATAAATAAAATCTCGACAACAAACTACCTTCCACAATGACAAGGCAACCATCCATTGTAGTAACAAAAATCTCGACAATAGTCTACCTTCCATTAATGACAAAGCTACCATTCATTGGACTAACAAAATTCTCGACAATAGACTACCTTCCATAATGACAAGGCTACCATCCATTAGAGTAACACAAATCTAGACAACATACTACCTTCCATCATGACAAGGCTACCATCCATTAGAGTAACAAAAATCTCGACAACAGACTACCTTCCATAATGACAAGGCTACGATCTATTAGAGTAACAAAAATCTCGACAACAGACTACCTTCCATAATGACAAGGCTACCATCCATTGGAGTAATGAAAATATCAACAAGAGACTACCTTCCATAATGACAAGGCTATCATGCATTAGAGTAATGAAAATATCTATAAGAGACTACCTTCCATATTAACAAGGCTACCATCCATTGGAGTAACAAAAAGCTCGCCAACAGACTACCTTCCATAACGACAAGGCTACCATCCATTGGAGTAACAAAATCTCGAGAACAAACTACCTTTTATTATGAGATGGCTACTATCCATTGGAGTAAAAAAAATCTCGACAACAAACTACCTACCAAAATGATATGGCTACCATCCATTGGAATAACAAAAATATCGATAACGAACTACGTTCCATAATGACAGTTCTACCATCCATTGGAGTAACAAAAATATCGACCACAAACTACCTTCCATAATGACAAGGCTACCATCCATTGGAGTAACAAAAATCTAGACAACAAACTACCTTCCATAATGACAAGTCTACCATCCATTGGAGTAACAAAAATATCAACAAGAGACTACTTTCCATAATGACAAGGCTATCGTCCATTGGAGTAACAAAAAGCTCGCCAACAGTCTACGTTCCATAATGAAAAAGCTACCATCCATTGGAGTAACAAAATCTCGAGAACAAACTACCTTTTATTATGACATGGCTACTATCCATTGGAGTAACAAAAATCTCGACAACAAACTACCTACCAAAATGATATGGCTACCATCCATTGGAATAACAAAAATATCAATAACAAACTATGTTCCATAATGACAGGGCTTCCATCAATTGGAGTAACAAAAATATCAACAACAGACTACATTCCATAATGACAAGGATACCATCCATTGGAGTAACAAAAATCTAGACAACAGACTACCTTCCATAATGACAAGTCTACCAACCATTGGATTAACGAAAATATCAACAAGAGACTACTTTCCATAATGGCAAGGCTACCATCTATAGTAATTAAAAAAATCTCGACAATAGACTGGCTTCCATAATGACAAGGCTACCATCCAATGGAATAACAAAAATATTGACAACATACTACCTTCCATAATGACAAGGCTACCGTCCATTGTAGTAACAAAAATCTCGAGAACAGAATACCTTCCATAATGACAATGCTACCATCCATTGGAGAAACAAAAATCTCGACAATAGACTACCTTCCATAGTGACAAGGCTACCATCTAATGAAATAAAAAATATCTCGAGAACATGACACCTTCCATAATGACAAGGCTACCATCAATGGAATACCAAAAATCTCGACAATATACTTCCTTCCATAATGACAAGGCTACCTTCCATTAGAGTGACAAAAATCTCGACAATAGACTCGTTCCATAATGACTAGGCTACCATCCATTAGAGTAACAAGGATATCGACAACAGACTACCTTCTATAATGACAAGGCTACCATACATTGTAATAACAAAAATCTCGAAAACAAACTACCTTCCATAATGACAAGGCTACCATCCATTGTAGTAACAAAAATCTCGACAACAGTCTACCTTCCATTAATGACAAGGCTACCATCCATTGGAGTAACAAAATTCTCGACAATAGACTACCTTCCATAATGACAAGGCTACCATCCATTGGAGTAACAAAAATCTAGACAACAGACTACCTTCCATAACGACAAGGCTATCATCCATTAGAGTAACAAAAATCTCGACAACACACTACCATCCATAATGACAAGGCTACGATCTAATAGAGTAACAAAAATCTCGACAACAGACTACCTTCCAAAATGACAAGGCTACCATCCATTGGAGTAATGAAAATATCAACAAGAGACTACCTTCCATAATGACAAGGCTATCATGCATTGGATTAATGAAAATATCTATAAGAGACTACCTTCCATAATAACAAGGCTACCATCCATTGGAGTAACAAAAAGCTCGCCAACATACTACCTTCCATAATGACAAGGCTACCATACATTGGAGTAACAAAATCTCGAGAACAAACTACCTTTTATTATGAGATGGCTACTATCCATTGGAGTAACAAAAATCTCGACCACAAGCTACCTATAAAAATGATATGGCTACCATCCATTGGAATAACAAAAATATCGACAACGAACTACGTTCCATAATGACAGGTCTACCATCCATTGGAGTAACAAAAATATCGACCACAAACTACCTTCCATAATGACAAGGCTAGCATCCATTGGAGTAACAAAAATCTAGACAACAAACTACCTTCCATAATGAGAAGTCTACCATCCATTGGAGTAACGAAAATATCAACAAGATACTACTTTCCATTATGACAAGGCTACCATCCATTGGAGTAACAAAAATCTCGACAACATACTATCTTCCATAATGACAACGCTACCATCCATTAGAATGACAAAAATCTCGACAATAGACTACCTTCCATATGACTAGGCTACCATCCATTAGAATAACAAAGATATCGACAACAGACTACCTTCTATAATGACAAGGCTACCATACATTGTAATAACAAAAATCTTGACAACAAACTACCTTCCACAATGATAAGGCTACCATCCATTGTAGTAACAAAAATCTCGACAATAGTCTACCTTCCATTAATGACAAGGCCACCATTCATTGAAGTAACAAAATTCTCGACAATAGACTACCTTCCATAATGAAAAGGCTATCATCCATTGGATTAACAAAAATCTAGACAATAGACTACCTTGCATAATGACAAGGCTACCATCCATTAGAGTAACAAAAATATCGACAACAGACTACCTTCCATAATGACAAGGGTACCATCCATTAGAGTAATAAAAATCTCGACAACAGACTACCTTCCATAATGACAAGGCTACCATCCATTGGAGTAATGAAAATATCAACAAGAGTCTACCTTCCATAATGACAAGGCTATCATGCATTGGAGTAACAAAAATATCTACAAGAGACTACCTTCCATAATAACAAGGCTACCATCCATTGGAGTAACAAAAAGCACGCCAACAGACTACATTCCATAATGACAAGGTTACCATCCATTGGAGTAACAAAATCTCGAGAATAGACTACCTTTTATTATGACATGGCTATTATCCATTGGAGTAACAAAAATCTCGACAACAAACTACCTACCAAAATGATATGGCTACCATACATTGGAATAAATAAAATATCAACAACAAACTACATTCCATAATGACAGGGCTACCATCAATTGGAGTAACAAAAATATCGACACCAGATTACCTTCCATAATGACAAGGCTACTATCCATTGGAGTAATGAAAATATCAACAAGAGACTACCTTCCATAATGACAAGGCTATCATGCCTTGGAGTAATGAAAATATCTACAAGAGACTACCTTCCATAATAACAAGGCTACCTTCCATTGGAGTAACAAAAAGCTCGCCAATAGAATACCTTCAATAATGACAAGGCTACCATTCATTAGAGTAACAAAAATATCAAAAAGATATTACCTTCCATAATGACAAGGCTACCATCCAATGGAGTAACAAAAAGCTCGCAAACATACTACCTTCCATAATGACAAGTCTACCATCCATTGGAGTAACAAAATCTCGAGAACAGACTACCTTTTATTATGACATGGTTACTATCCATTGGAGTAACAAAAATCTCGACAACAAACTACCTACCAAAATGATATGGCTACCATCCATTGGAATAACAAAAATATCAACAACAAACTACGTTCCATAATGACATGGCTACCATCCATTGGAGTAACAAAAATATCGACAACATACTACCTTCCATAATGACAAGGCTACCATCCATTAGAGTAACAAAAATCTAGACAATAGACTACCTTCCATAATGACAAGTCTACCATCCATTGGAGTAACGAAAATATCAACAAGAGACTACTTTCCTTAATGACAAGGATATAATCCATTGGAGTAACAAAAATCTCAACAATAGACTACCTCCCATAATGACAAGGCTACCATCTATAGGAATAAAAAAAATCTCGAGAACAAACTGGCTTCCATAATGACAAGGCTACCATCCAATGCAATAACATAAATATTGACAACATACTACCTTTCATAATGACAAGGCTACCATCCTTTGTAGTAAGAAAAATCTCGACAACAGACTACCTTTCATAATGACAATGCTACCATCCATTAGAGTAACAAAAATCTCAACAATAGACTACCTTCCATAATGACAAGGATACAATATATTGGAATAACAAATATCTCGATAACAGAATACCTTCCATAATGACAAGGCTACCATCCAATGTAATAACAAAATTATCGACAACAGACTGCCTTTCATAATGACAATGCTACCATCCATTGGAGTGACAAAAATCTCGACAATAGACTACCTTCCATAATGACAAGGATACAATCTATTGGAATAACAAATATCTCGATAACAGACTACCTTCTATAATGACAAGGCTACCATCCAATGGAATAACAAAAATCTCGAAAACATACTATCTTCCATAATGACAACGCTACCATCCATTAGAATGACAAAAATCTCGACAATAGACTACCTTCCATAATGACTAGTCTACCATCCATTAGAATAACAAAGATATCGACAAGAGACTACCTTCTATAATGACAAGGCTACCATACATTGTAATAACAAAAATCTCGACAACAAACTACCTTCCATAATGACAAGGCTACCATCCATTGTAGTAACAAAAATCTCGACAACAGTCTACCTTCCATTAATGACAAGGCCACCATTCATTGGAGTAACAAAATTCTCGACAATAGACTACCTTCCATAATGACGAGGCTACCGTCCTTTGGAGTAACAAAAATATAGACAATAGACTACCTTGCATAATGACAAGGCTACCATCCATTAGAGTATCAAAAATCTCGACAACAGACTACCTTCCATAATGACAAGGCTACGATCCATTAGAGTAACAAAAATCTCTACAACATACTACCTTCCATAATGACAAGGCTACCATCCATTGGAGTAATGAAAATATCAACAAGAGACTACCTTCCATAATGACAAGGCTATCATGCATTGGAGTAATGAAAATATCTACAAGAGACTACCTTCCATAATAACAAGGCTACCATCCATTAGAGTAACAAAAAGCACGCCAACAGACTACGTTCCATAATGACAAGGCTACCATCCATTGGAGTAACAAAAATCTCGACAACAAACTACCTACCAAAATGATATGGCTACCATCCATTGGAGTAACAAAAACATCGACAACAGACTACCTTCCATAATGACAAGTCTACCATCCATTGGAGTAACAAAAATCTAGACAATAAACTACCTTCCATAATGACAAGGATACCATCTATTGGAATAACAAATATCTCGATAACAGACTACCTTCCATAATGACAAGGCTACCATCCAATGGAATAACAAAAATCTCGACAACATACTACTTTCCATAATGACAAGGCTACCATCCATTAGAATAACAAAGATATCGACAACAGACTAGCTTCTATAATGACAAGGCTACCATACATTGTAATAACAAAAATCTCGACAACAAACTACCTTCTACAATTAAAAGGCTACCATACATTGTAGTAACAAAAATCTCGACAACAGTCTACCTTCCATTAATGACAAGGCTACCATCCATTGGAGTAACAAAAATCTAGACAACATACTACCTTCCATAATGACAAGGCTACAATCAATTAGAGTAACAAAAATCTCGACAACAGACTACCTTCCATAATGACAAGGCTACCATCCATTGGAGTAATGAAAATATCAATAAGAGACTACCTTCCATAATGACAAGGCTATCATGCATTAGAGTAATGAAGATATGTACAAGAGACTACCTTCCATAATAACAAGGCTACCATTCATTAGAGTAAAAAAAGCTCGCCAACAGACTACCTTCCATAATGACAAGGCTACCATCCATTGGAGTAACAAAATCTCGAGAACAGACTGCCTTTTATTATGACATGGCTAATATCCATTGGAGTAACAAAAATCTCGACAACAAACTACCTACGAAAATGATATGGCTACCATCCATTGGAATAACAAAAATATCAACAACAAACTACGTTCCAAAATGACAGGGCTACCATCCATTGGAGTAACAAAAATATCGACAACAGACTACCTTCCATAATGACAAGGCTACCATCCATTGGAGTAACAAAAATCTAGACAACAAACTACCTTCAATAATGACAAGTCTCTCATCCATTGGAGTAACGAAAATATCAACAAGAGACTACTTTCCATAATGATAAGGCTACCAACCATTGGAGTAACAAAAATCTCGACAACAGACTACCTTCCATAATGACAAGGCTACCATCTATAGGAATAAAAAAAATCACTAGAACAGACTGGCTTCCATAATGACAAGGCTACCATCCAATGGAATAACAAAAAATATTGACAACATACGACCTTCCATAATGACAAGGCTATAGTCCATTGTAGTAACAAAAATCTCGACAACAGACTATCTTCCATAATGACAATGCTACCATCCATTGGAGTAACAAAAATCTCGACAATAGACTACCTTCCATAATGACAAGGCTACCATATATTGGAATAGAAAAAATCTCGACAACATACTACCTTCCATAATGACAAGGCTACCATCCATTAGAGTGACAAAAATCTCGACAATATACTACCTTCCATAATGACTAGGCTACCATCCATTAGAGTAACAAAGACATCGACAACAGACTACCTTCTATAATGACAAGGATACCATACATTGTAATAACAAAAATATCGACAACAAACTACCTTCCACAATGACAAGGCTACCATCCATTGTAGTAACAAAAATCTCGACAACAGTCTACCTTCCATTAATGACAAGGCTACCATTCATTGAAGTAACAAAATTCTCGACAATAGACTACCTTCCATAATGAAAAGGCTATCATCCATTGGATTAACAAAAATCTAGACAATAGACTACCTTGCATAATGACAAGGCTACCATCCATTAGAGTAACAAAAATATCGACAACAGACTACCTTCCATAATGACAAGGGTACCATCCATTAGAGTAATAAAAATCTCGACAACAGACTACCTTCCATAATGACAAGGCTACCATCCATTGGAGTAATGAAAATATCAACAAGAGTCTACCTTCCATAATGACAAGGCTATCATGCATTCGAGTAACAAAAATATCTACAAGAGACTACCTTCCATAATAACAAGGCTACCATCCATTGGAGTAACAAAAAGCACGCCAACAGACTACGTTCCATAATGACAAGGCTACCATCCATTGGAGTAACAAAATCTCGAGAATAGACTACCTTTTATTATGACATGGCTATTATCCATTGGAGTAACAAAAATCTAGACAACAAACTACCTTCCATAATGAGAAGTCTACCATCCATTGGAGTAACGAAAATATCAACAAGATACTACTTTCCATTATAACAAGGCTACCATCCATTGGATTAACAAAAATCTCGACAACATACTATCTTCCATAATGACAACGCTACCATCCATTAGAATGACAAAAATCTCGACAATAGACTACCTTCCATAATGACTAGGCTACCATTCATTAGAATAACAAAGATATCGACAACAGACTACCTACCAAAATGATATGGCTACCATCCATTGGAGTAACAAAAAGCACGCCAACAGACTACGTTCCATAATGACAAGGCTACCATCCATTGGAGTAACAAAAATCTCGACAACAAACTACCTACCAAAATGATATGGCTACCATCCATTGGAGTAACAAAAACATCGACAACAGACTACCTTCCATAATGACAAGTCTACCATCCATTGGAGTAACAAAAATCTAGACAATAAACTACCTTCCATAATGACAAGGATACCATCTATTGGAATAACAAATATCTCGATAACAGACTACCTTCCATAATGACAAGGCTACCATCCAATGGAATAACAAAAATCTCGACAACATACTACTTTCCATAATGACAAGGCTACCATCCATTAGAATAACAAAGATATCGACAACAGACTAGCTTCTATAATGACAAGGCTACCATACATTGTAATAACAAAAATCTCGACAACAAACTACCTTCCACAATTAAAAGGCTACCATCCATTGTAGTAACAAAAATCTCGACAACAGTCTACCTTCCATTAATGACAAGGCTACCATCCATTGGAGTAACAAAAATCTAGACAAAATACTACCTTCCATAATGACAAGGCTACGATCAATTAGAGTAACAAAAATCTCGACAACAGACTACCTTCCATAATGACAAGGCTACCATCCAATGTAATAACAAAATTATCGACAACAGACTGCCTTTCATAATGACAATGCTACCATCCATTGGAGTGACAAAAATCTCGACAATAGACTACCTTCCATAATGACAAGATCCAATCTATTGGAATAACAAATATCTCGATAACAGACTACCTTCTATAATGACAAGGCTACCATCCAATGGAATAACAAAAATCTCGAAAACATACTATCTTCCATAATGACAATGCTACCATCCATTAGAATGACAAAAATCTCGACAATAGACTACCTTCCATAATGACTAGTCTACCATCCATTAGAATAACAAAGATATCGACAAGAGACTACCTTCTATAATGACAAGGCTACCATACATTATAATAACAAAAATCTCGACAACAAACTACCTTCCATAATGACAAGGCTACCATCCATTGTAGTAACAAAAATCTCGACAACAGTCTACCTTCCATTAATGACAAGGCCACCATTCATTGGAGTAACAAAATTCTCGACAATAGACTACCTTCCATAATGACGAGGCTACCGTCCTTTGGAGTAACAAAAATATAGACAATAGACTACCTTGCATAATGACAAGGCTACCATCCATTAGAGTATCAAAAATCTCGACAACAGACTACCTTCCATAATGACAAGGCTACGATCCATTAGAGTAACAAAAATCTCGACAACATACTACCTTCCATAATAACAAGGCTACCATCCATTGGAGTAATGAAAATCACGCCAACAGACTACGTTCCATAATGACAAGGCTACCATCCATTGGAGTAACAAAATCTCGAGAATAGACTACCTTTTATTATGACATGGCTATTATCCATTGGAGTAACAAAAATCTCGACAACAAACTACCTACCAAAATGATATGGCTACCATACATTGGAATAAATAAAATATCAACAACAAACTACGTTCCATAATGACAGGGCTACCATCAATTGGAGTAACAAAAATATCGACACCAGATTACCTTCCATAATGACAAGGCTACCATCCATTGGAGTAATGAAAATATCAACAAGAGACTACCTTCCATAATGACAAGGCTATCATGCCTTGGAGTAATGAAAATATCTACAAGAGACTACCTTCCATAATAACAAGGCTACCTTCCATTGGAGTAACAAAAAGCTCGCCAATAGAATACCTTCAATAATGACAAGGCTACCATTCATTAGAGTAACAAAAATATCAAAAAGATATTACCTTCCATAATGACAAGGCTACCATCCAATGGAGTAACAAAAAGCTCGCAAACATACTACCTTCCATAATGACAAGTCTACCATCCATTGGAGTAACAAAATCTCGAGAACAGACTACCTTTTATTATGACATGGTTACTATCCATTGGAGTAACAAAAATCTCGACAACAAACTACCTACCAAAATGATATGGCTACCATCCATTGGAATAACAAAAATATCAACAACAAACTACGTTCCATAATGACATGGCTACCATCCATTGGAGTAACAAAAATATCGACAACATACTACCTTCCATAATGACAAGGCTACCATCCATTAGAGTAACAAAAATCTAGACAATAGACTACCTTCCATAATGACAAGTCTACCATCCATTGGAGTAACGAAAATATCAACAAGAGACTACTTTCCTTAATGACAAGGATATAATCCATTGGAGTAACAAAAATCTCAACAATAGACTACCTCCCATAATGACAAGGCTACCATCTATAGGAATAAAAAAAATCTCGAGAACAAACTGGCTTCCATAATGACAAGGCTACCATCCAATGCAATAACATAAATATTGACAACATACTACCTTTCATAATGACAAGGCTACCATCCTTTGTAGTAACAAAAATCTCGACAACAGACTACCTTTCATAATGACAATGCTACCATCCATTAGAGTAACAAAAATCTCAACAATAGACTACCTTCCATAATGACAAGGATACAATATATTGGAATAAAAATATCTCGATAACAGAATACCTTCCATAATGACAAGGCTACCATCCAATGGAATAACAAAATTATCGACAACAGACTGCCTTTCATAATGACAATGCTACCATCCATTGGAGTGACAAAAATCTCGACAATAGACTACCTTCCATAATGACAAGGATACAATCTATTGGAATAACAAATATCTCGATAACAGACTACCTTCTATAATGACAAGGCTACCATCCAATGGAATAACAAAAATCTCGAAAACATACTATCTTCCATAATGACAACGCTACCATCCATTAGAATGACAAAAATCTCGACAATAGACTACCTTCCATAATGACTAGTCTACCATCCATTAGAATAACAAAGATATCGACAAGAGACAACCTTCTATAATGACAAGGCTACCATACATTGTAATAACAAAAATCTCGACAACAAACTACCTTCCATAATGACAAGGCTACCATCCATTGTAGTAACAAAAATCTCGACAACAGTCTACCTTCCATTAATGACAAGGCCACCATTCATTGGAGTAACAAAATTCTCGACAATAGACTACCTTCCATAATGACGAGGCTACCGTCCTTTGGAGTAACAAAAATATAGACAATAGACTACCTTGCATAATGACAAGGCTACCATCCATTAGAGT
Source organism: Vicia faba (assembly GCA_948472305.1). Lineage (NCBI taxonomy): Eukaryota > Viridiplantae > Streptophyta > Magnoliopsida > Fabales > Fabaceae > Vicia > Vicia faba. The sequence goes on from OX451738.1 coordinate 753,926,865, forward strand.
ATCAAAAATCTCGACAACAGACTACCTTCCATAATGACAAGGCTACGATCCATTAGAGTAACAAAAATCTCGACAACATACTACCTTCCATAATGACAAGGCTACCATCCATTGGAGTAATGAAAATATCAACAAGAGACTACCTTCCATAATGACAAGGCTATCATGCATTGGAGTAATGAAAATATCTACAAGAGACTACCTTCCATAATAACAAGGCTACCATCCATTGGAGTAACAAAAAGCACGCCAACAGACTACGTTCCATAATGACAAGGCTACCATCCATTGGAGTAACAAAAATCTCGACAACAAACTACCTACCAAAATGATATGGCTACCATCCATTGGAGTAACAAAAACATCGACAACAGACTACCTTCCATAATGACAAGTCTACCATCCATTGGAGTAACAAAAATCTAGACAATAAACTACCTTCCATAATGACAAGGATACCATCTATTGGAATAACAAATATCTCGATAACAGACTACCTTCCATAATGACAAGGCTACCATCCAATGGAATAACAAAAATCTCGACAACATACTACTTTCCATAATGACAAGGCTACCATCCATTAGAATAACAAAGATATTGACAACAGACTAGCTTCTATAATGACAAGGCTACCATACATTGTAATAACAAAAATCTCGACAACAAACTACCTTCCACAATTAAAAGGCTACCATCCATTGTAGTAACAAAAATCTCGACAACAGTCTACCTTCCATTAATGACAAGGCTACCATCCATTGGAGTAACAAAAATCTAGACAACATACTACCTTCCATAATGACAAGGCTACGATCAATTAGAGTAACAAAAATCTCGACAACAGACTACCTTCCATAATGACAAGGCTACCATCCATTGGAGTAATGAAAATATCAATAAGAGACTACCTTCCATAATGACAAGGCTATCATGCATTAGAGTAATGAAGATATGTACAAGAGACTACCTTCCATAATAACAAGGCTACCATTCATTGGAGTAAAAAAAGCTCGCCAACAGACTACCTTCCATAATGACAAGGCTACCATCCATTGGAGTAACAAAATCTCGAGAACAGACTACCTTTTATTATGACATGGCTAATATCCATTGGAGTAACAAAAATCTCGACAACAAACTACCTACGAAAATGATATGGCTACCATCCATTGGAATAACAAAAATATCAACAACAAACTACGTTCCAAAATGACAGGGCTACCATCCATTGGAGTAACAAAAATATCGACAACAGACTACCTTCCATAATGACAAGGCTACCATCCATTGGAGTAACAAAAATCTAGACAACAAACTACCTTCAATAATGACAAGTCTCTCATCCATTGGAGTAACGAAAATATCAACAACAGTCTACTTTCCATAATGACAAGGCTACCATCCATTGGAGTAACAAAAATCTCGACAACAGACTACCTTCCATAATGACAAGGCTACGATCAATTAGAGTAACAAAAATCTCGACAACAGACTACCTTCCATAATGACAAGGCTACCATCCATTGGAGTAATGAAAATATCAATAAGAGACTACCTTCCATAATGACAAGGCTATCATGCATTAGAGTAATGAAGATATGTACAAGAGACTACCTTCGATAATAACAAGGCTACCATTCATTGGAGTAAAAAAAGCTCGCCAACAGACTACCTTCCATAATGACAAGGCTACCATCCATTGGAGTAACATAATCTCGAGAACAGACTACCTTTTATTATGACATGGCTAATATCCATTGGAGTAACAAAAATCTCGACAACAAACTACCTACGAAAATGATATGGCTACCATCCATTGGAATAACAAAAATATCAACAACAAACTACGTTCCAAAATGACAGGGCTACCATCCATTGGAGTAACAAAAATATCGACAACAGACTACCTTCCATAATGACAAGGCTACCATCTATTGGAGTAACAAAAATCTAGACAACAAACTACCTTCAATAATGACAAGTCTCTCATCCATTGGAGTAACGAAAATATCAACAAGAGACTACTTTCCATAATGACAAGGCTACCATCCATTGGAGTAACAAAAATCTCGACAACAGACTACCTTCCATAATGACAAGGCTACGATCAATTAGAGTAACAAAAATCTCGACAACAGACTACCTTCCATAATGACAAGGCTACCATCCATTGGAGTAATGAAAATATCAATAAGAGACTACCTTCCATAATGACAAGGCTATCATGCATTAGAGTAATGAAGATATGTACAAGAGACTACCTTCGATAATAACAAGGCTACCATTCATTGGAGTAAAAAAAGCTCGCCAACAGACTACCTTCCATAATGACAAGGCTACCATCCATTGGAGTAACAAAATCTCGAGAACAGACTACCTTTTATTATGACATGGCTAATATCCATTGGAGTAACAAAAATCTCGACAACAAACTACCTACGAAAATGATATGGCTACCATCCATTGGAATAACAAAAATATCAACAACAAACTACGTTCCAAAATGACAGGGCTACCATCCATTGGAGTAACAAAAATATCGACAACAGACTACCTTCCATAATGACAAGGCTTCCATCCATTGGAGTAACAAAAATCTAGACAGCAAACTACCTTCAATAATGACAAGTCTCTCATCCATTGGAGTAACGAAAATATCAACAAGAGACTACTTTCCATAATGACAAGGCTACCATCCATTGGAGTAACAAAAATCTCGACAACAGACTACCTTCCATAATGACAAGGCTACCATCTATAGGAATGAAAAAAATCACTAGAACAGACTGGCTTCCATAATGACAAGGCTACCATCCAATGGAATAACAAAAAATATTGACAACATACGACCTTCCATAATGACAAGGCTATAGTCCATTGTAGTAACAAAAATCTCGACAACAGACTATCTTCCATAATGACAATGCTACCATCCATTGGAGTAACAAAAATCTCGACAATAGACTACCTTCCATAATGACAAGGCTACCATATATTGGAATAGAAAAAATCTCGACAACATACTACCTTCCATAATGACAAGGCTACCATCCATTAGAGTGACAAAAATCTCGACAATATACTACCTTCCATAATGACTAGGCTACCATCCATTAGAGTAACAAAGACATCGACAACAGACTACCTTCTATAATGACAAGGCTACCATACATTGTAATAACAAAAATCTCGACAACAAACTACCTTCCACAATGACAAGGCTACCATCCATTGTAGTAACCAAAATCTCGACAACAGTCTACCTTCCATTAATGACAAGGCTACCATTCATTGGAGTAACAAAATTCTCGACAATAGACTACCTTCCATAATGACAAGGCTACCATCCATTGGAGTAACAAAAATCTAGACAACAGACTACCTTCCATAACAACAAGGCTACCATCCATTAGAGTAACAAAAATCTCGACAACAGACTACCTTCCATAATGACAAGGCTACCATCCATTGGAGTAATGAAAATATAAACAAGAGACTACCTTCCATAATGACAAGGCAATCATGCATTGGAGTAATGAAAATATCTATAAGAGACTACCTTCCATAATAAAAAGGCTACCATCCATTGGAGTAACAAAAAGCTCACCAACAGACTACCTTCCATAACGACAAGGCTACTATCGATTAGAGTAACAAAATTTCGAGAACAAACTACCTTTTATTATGAGATGGCTACTATCCATTGGAGTAACAAAAATCTTGTCAACAAACTACCTACCAAAATGATATGGCTACCATCCATTGGAATAACAAAAATATCGACAACGAACTACGTTCCATAATGACAGGTCTACCATCCATTGGAGTAACAAAAATATAGACAACAAACTACCTTCCATAATGACAAGTCTACCATCCATTGGAGTAACGAAAATATCAACAAGAGATTACTTTCCATAATGACAAGGCTACCATCCATTGGAGTAACAAAAAGCTCGCCAATAGACTACCTTCCATAATGACAAGGCTACCATCCATTGGAGTAACAAAATCTCGAGAACAAACTACCTTTTATTATGACATGGCTACTATCCATTGGAGTAACAAAAATCTCGACATCAAACTACCTACCAAAATGATATGGCTACCATCCATTGGAATAACAAAAATATCAATAACAAACTACGTTCCAAAATGACAGGGCTACCATCCATTAGAGTAACAAAAATATCGACAACAGACTACCTTCCATAATGACAAGGCTACCATCCATTGGAGTAACAAAAATCTAGACAACAGACTACATTCCATAATGACAAGTCTCTCATCCATTGGAGTAATGAAAATATCAACAAGAGACTACTTTCCATAATGACAAGGCTACCATCCATGGGAGTAACAAAACTCTCGACAACAGACTACCTTCCATAATGACAAGGCTACCATCTATAGGAATAAAAAAAATCTCTTGAACAAACTGGCTTCCATAATGACAAGGCTACCATCCAATGGAATAACAAAAATATTGACAACATACGACCTTCCATAATGACAAGGCTACCGTCCATTGTAGTAACAAAAATCTCGACAACAGACTATCTTCCATAATGCAAGGGCTACTATCCATTGGAGTAACAAAAATATCGACAACAGACTACCTTCCATAATGACAAGGCTACCATCCAATGGAATAACAAAAATCTCGACAACATACTACCTTCCATAATGATAAGGCTACCATCCATTAGAGTGACAAAATTCTCGACAATAGACTACCTTCCATAATGACTAGGCTACCATCCATTAGAGTAACAAAGATATCGACAACAGACTACCTTCTATAATGACAAGGCTACCATACATTGTAATAAATAAAATCTCGACAACAAACTACCTTCCACAATGACAAGGCAACCATCCATTGTAGTAACAAAAATCTCGACAATAGACTACCTTCCATAATGACAAGGATACCATCCATTAGAGTAACACAAATCTAGACAACATACTACCTTCCATAATGACAAGGCTACCATCCATTAGAGTAACAAAAATCTCGACAACAGACTACCTTCCATAATGACAAGGCTACGATCTATTAGAGTAACAAAAATCTCGACAACAGACTACCTTCCATAATGACAAGGCTACCATCCATTGGAGTAACAAAATCTCGAGAACAAACTACCTTTTATTATGAGATGGCTACTATCCATTGGAGTAACAAAAATCTCGACAACAAACTACCTACCAAAATTATATGGCTACCATCCATTGGAATAACAAAAATATCGATAACGAACTACGTTCCATAATGACAGTTCTACCATCCATTGGAGTAACAAAAATATCGACCACAAACTACCTTCCATAATGACAAGGCTACCATCCATTGGAGTAACAAAAATCTAGACAACAAACTACCTTCCATAATGACAAGTCTACCATCCATTGGAGTAACAAAAATATCAACAAGAGACTACTTTCCATAATGACAAGGCTATCGTCCATTGGAGTAACAAAAAGCTCGCCAACAGACTACGTTCCATAATGAAAAAGCTATCATCCATTGGAGTAACAAAATCTCGAGAACAAACTACCTTTTATTATGACATGGCTACTATCCATTGGAATAACAAAAATCTCGACAACAAACTACCTACCAAAATGATATGGCTACCATCCATTGGAATAACAAAAATATCAATAACAAACTATGTTCCATAATGACAGGGCTTCCATCCATTGGAGTAACAAAAATATCAACAACAGACTACATTCCATAATGACAAGGATACCATCCATTGGAGTAACAAAAATCTAGACAACAGACTACCTTCCATAATGACAAGTCTACCAACCATTGGATTACCGAAAATATCAACAAGAGACTACTTTCCATAATGGCAAGACTACCATCTATAGTAATAAAAAAAATCTCGACAATAGACTGGCTTCCATAATGACAAGGCTACCATCCAATGGAATAACAAAAATATTGACAACATACTACCTTCCATAATGACAAGGCTACCGTCCATTGTAGTAACAAAAATCTCGACAACAGAATACCTTCCATAATGACAATGCTACCATCCATTGGAGAAACAAAAATCTCGACAATAGACTACCTTCCATAGTGACAAGGCTACCATCTATTGAAATAAAAAATATCTCGAGAACATGACACCTTCCATAATGACAAGGCTACCATCAATGGAATAACAAAAATCTCGACAATATACTTCCTTCCATAATGACAAGGCTAACATCCATTAGAGTGACAAAAATCTCGACAATAGACTCGTTCCATAATGACTAGGCTACCATCCATTAGAGTAACAAGGATATCGACAACAGACTACCTTCTATAATGACAAGGCTACCATACATTGTAATAACAAATATCTCGACAACAAACTACCTTCCATAATGACAAGGCTACCATCCATTGTAGTAACAAAAATCTCGACAATAGTCTACCTTCCATTAATGACAAGGCTACCATCCATTGGAGTAACAAAATTCTCGACAATAGACTACCTTCCATAATGACAAGGCTACCATCCATTGGAGTAACAAAAATCTAGACAACAGACTACCTTCCATAACGACAAGGCTATCATCCATTAGAGTAACAAAAATCTCGACAACACACTACCATCCATAATGACAAGGCTACGATCTAATAGAGTAACAAAAATCTCGACAACAGACTACCTTCCAAAATGACAAGGCTACCATCCATTGGAGTAATGAAAATATTAACAAGAGACTACCTTCCATAATGACAAGGCTATCATGCATTGGATTAATGAAAATATCTATAAGAGACTACCTTCCATAATAACAAGGCTACCATCCATTGGAGTAACAAAAAGCTCGCCAACATACTACCTTCCATAATGACAAGGCTACCATACATTGGAGTAACAAAATCTCGAGAACAAACTACCTTTTATTATGAGATGGCTACTATCCATTGGAGTAACAAAAATCTCGACCACAAGCTACCTATAAAAATGATATGGCTACCGTCCATTGGAATAACAAAAATATCGACAACGAACTACGTTCCATAATGACAGGTCTACCATCCATTGGAGTAACAAAAATATCGACCACAAACTACCTTCCATAATGACAAGGCTAGCATCCATTGGAGTAACAAAAATCTAGACAACAAACTACCTTCCATAATGAGAAGTCTACCATCCATTGGAGTAACGAAAATATCAACAAGATACTACTTTCCATTATGACAAGGCTACCATCCATTGGAGTAACAAAAAGCTCGCCAACAGACTACCTTCCATAATGACAAGGCTACCATCCATTGGAGTAACAAAATCTCGAGAACAAACTACCTATTATTATGACTTGGCTACTATCCATTGGAGTAACTAAAATCTCGACAACAAACTACCTACCAAAATGATATGGCTACCATCCATTGGAATAACAAAAATATCAATAACAAACTACATTCCAAAATGACAGGGCCACCATCCATTAGAGTAACAAAAATATCGACAACAGACTACCTTCCATAATGACAAGGCTATCATCCATTGGAGTAACAAAAATCTAGACAACAAACTACATTCCATAATCACAAGTCTCTCATCCATTGGAGTAACGAAAATATCAACAAGAGACTACATTCCATAATGACAAGGCTACCATCCATTGGAGTAACAAAACTCTCGACAACAGACTACCTTCCATAATGACAAGGCTACCATCTATAGGAATAAAAAAATCTCGAGAAAAGACTGGCTTCCATAATGACAAGGCTACCTTCCAATGGAATAACAAAAATATTGACAACATACTACCTTCCATAATGACAAGGCTACCGTCCATTGTAGTAACAAAAATCTCGACAACAGACGACCTTCCATAATGACAATGCTACCATCCATTGGAGTAACAAATATCTCGACAATAGACTACCTTCCATAATGACAAGGCTACTTTCCATTGGAATAACAAATATCTCGAGAACAGACTACCTTCCATAATGACAAGGTTACCATCCAATGGAATAACAAAAATCTTGACAACATACTACCTTCCATAATAATAAGGCTACCATCCATTTGAGTGACAAAAATCTCGACAATAGACTACCTTCCATAATGACTAGGCTACCGTCCATTAGAGTAACAAAGATATCGACAGCAGACTACCTTCTATAATGACAAGGCTACCATACATTGTAATAATTAAAATCACGACAACAAACTACCTTCCATAATGACAAGGCTACCATTCATTGGAGTAACAAAATTCTCGACAATAGACTACCTTCCATAATGACAAGGCTACCATCCATTAGAGTAACACAAATCTAGACGACAGACTACCTTCCATAATGACAAGGCTACCATCCATTAGAGTAACAAAAATCTCGACAACAGACTACCTTCCATAATGACAAGGCTACGATCTATTAGAGTAACAAAAATATCGACAACTGACTACCTTCCATAATGACAATGCTACCATCCGTTGGAGAAACAAAAATCTCGACAATAGACTACCTTCCATAATGACAAGGCTACCATCTATTGGAATAATAAATATCTCGAGAACAAACCACCTTCCATAATGACAAGGCTACCATCCAATGGAATAACAAAAATCTCGACAATATACTTCCTTCCATAATGACAAGGCTACCATCCATTAGAGTGACAAAAATCTCGACAATAGACTACCTTCCATAATGACTAGGCTACCATCCATTAGAGTAACAAAGATATCGACAACAGACTACCTTCTATAATTACAAGGCTACCATACATTGTAATAACAAAAATCTCGACAACAAACTACCTTCCATAATGACAAGGCTACCATCCATTATAGTAACAAAAATCTCGACAACAGTCTACCTTCCATTAATGACAAGGCTACCATCCATTGGAGTAACAAAAATCTAGACAACAAACTACCTTCCATAATGACAAGGCTACCATCCATTAGAGTAACAAAAATATCGACAACAGACTACCTTCTATAATGACAAGGCTACGATCCATTAGAGTAACAAAAATCTCGACAACAGACTACCTTCCATAATGACAAGGCTACCATCCATTGGAGTAATGAAAATATCAACAAGAGACTACCTTCCATAATGACAAGGATATCATGCATTGGAGTAATGAAAATATCTACAAGAGACTACCTTCCATAATAATAAGGCTACCATCCATTGGAGTATCAAAAAGCTCGCCAACAGACTACCTTCCATAATGACAAGGCTACCATCCATTAGAGTAACAAAATCTCGAGAACAGACTAACTTTCATTATGACATGGCTATTATCCATTGAAGTAACAAAAATCTCGACAATAAACTACCTACCAAAATGATATGGCTACCATCCATTGCAATAACAACAATATCGACAACGAACTACGTTCCATAATGACAGGGCTACCATCCATTGGAGTAACAAAAATCTAGACAACAGACTACCTTTCATAATGACAAGGCTACCATCCAATGGAGTAACAAAAATATCAAAAAGAGACTACCTTCTATAATGACAAGGCTACCATCCATTGGAGTAACAAAAATATCGACAACAGACTACCTTACATAATGACAAGGCTACCATCCATTGGAGTAACAAAAATATTGAGAATAAAGTACCTTCCATATTGAAAAGCCTACCATCCATTGGAGTATCAAAAATATCGACAACAAAATACCTTCCATAATGACTAGGCTACCATCCATTGGAGTAACAAAGATATCGAAAAAAGACTACCTTCCATAATGACATTGCTACCATCCATTGGAGTAACAAAAATCTCGACAACAGACAACCTTCCATAATTACAAGGCTACCATTTATTGGAATAACAAAAATCTCGAGAACAAACTACCTTCCATAATGACAAGGCCACCATCCGATGGAATAACAAAAATCTTGACAACATACTACCTTCCAAAATGACAAGGCTACCATCAATTAGAGTGACAAAAATCTCGACAATAGACTACCTTCCATAATGACTAGGCTACCATCCATTAGAGTAACAAATATATCGACAACAAACTACCTTCTACAATGACAAGGCTACCATACATTGTAGTAACAAAAATCTCGACAACAAACTACCTTCCACAATGACAAGGCTACCATCCATTGTAGTAACAAAAATCTTGACAACAAACTACCTTCCATAATGACAAGGCTACCATCCATTAGAGTAACAAAAATCTCGACAATAGACTACCTTCTATAATGACAAGGCTACTATCCATTAGAGTAACAAAAATCTCGACAACAGACTACCTTCCATAATGACAAGGCTATCATCCATTGGAGTAACAAAAACACGAGATAAGACTACCTTTCATTATTACATGGCTACTATCCATTAGAGTAACAAAAATCTCGACAACAAACCACCTACCAAAATGATATAGCTTCCATCCATTGGAATAACAAAAATATCGACAACAAACTAAGTTCAATAAAGACAGGGCTACAATACATTGGAGTAACAAAAATCTAGGCAACAGACTACCTTCCATAATGTCATGTCTACCATCCATTGGAGTAACTAAAATATCAACAAGAGACTACATTCCATAATGACAAGGCTACCATCCAATGGAGTAACAAAAATCTCGACAACAGACTACCTTCCATAATGACAAGGCTACCATCTATAGTAATAAAAAAATCTGGAAAACTGACTGACTTCCATAATGACAAGGCTACCATCCAATGGAATAACAAAAATATTGACAACATACTACCTTCCATAATGACAAGGCTACCGTCCATTGTAGTAACAAAAATCTCAAAAACAGACTACCTTCCATAATGACAATGCTACCATCCATTGGAGAAACAAAAATCTCGACAATAGACTACCTTCCATAATGACAAGGCTACCATCTATTGGAATAACAAATATCTTGAGAACAGACTACTTTCCATAATGACAAGGCTACCATCCAATGGAATAACAAAAATCTCGACAATATACTACCTTCCATAATGACAAGGCTACCATCCATTAGAGTTACAAAAATCTCGACAATAGACTACCTTCCATAATGACTAGGCTACCATCCATTAGAGTAACAAAGATATCGACAACAGACTACCTTCTATAACGACAAGGCTACCATACATTGTAATAACAATAATCTCGACAACAAACTACTCTCCACAATGACAAGGTTACCATCCATTGTAGTAACAAAAATCTCGACAACAGTGTATCTTCCATTAATGACAAGGCTACCATCCAGTGGAGTAACAAAATTCTCGACAATAGACTACCTTCCATAATGACAAGGCTACCATCCATTGGAGTAACAAAAATCTAGACAACAGACTACCTTCCATAATGACAAGGCTACCATCCATTAGAGTAACAAAAATCTCGTCAACAAACTACCTTCCATAATGACAAGTCTACCATCCATTTGAGTAATGAAAATATCAACAAGAGACTACCTTCCATAATTACAAGGATATCATGCATTGGAGTAATGAAAATATCTACAAGAGACTACCTTCCATAATAACAAGGCTACCATCCATTGGAGTAACAAAAAGCTCGCCAACAGACTACCTTCCATAATGACAAGGCTACCATCCACTGGAGTAACAAAAATCTAGACAACAGACTACCTTCTATAATGACAAGGCTACCATCCATTAGAGTAACAAAAATCCCGACAACAAACTACTTTCCATAATGACAAGGCTACGATCCATTAGAGTAACAAAAATCTCGAAAACAGACTACCTTCCATAATGACAAGGCTACCATCCATTGGAGTAATGAAAATATCAACAACAGACTACCTTCCATAATGACAAGGATATCATGCATTGGAGTAATGAAAATATCTACAAGAGACTACCTTCCATAATAACAAGGCTACCATCCATTGGAGTAACAAAAAGTTCTCCAACAGACTACCTTCCATAATGACAAGGCTAACATCCATTGGAGTAACAAAATCTCAAGAACAGACTAACTTTCATTATGACATGGCTACTATCCATTGAAGTAACAAAAATCTCGACAACAAACTACCTACCAAAATGATATGGCTACCATCCATTGGAATAACAAAAATATCGACAACGAAGTACGTTCCATAATGACAGGGCTACCATCCATTGGAGTAACAAAAATCTAGACAACAGACTACCTTCCATAATGTCATGTCTACCATCCATTGGAGTAACGAAAATATCAACAAGAGACTACTTTCCATAATGACAAGGCTACCATCCATTGGAGTAACAAAAATCTCGACAACATATTACCTTCCATAATGACAAGGCTACCATCTATATAATAAAAAATATATGGAGAACAGACTGGCTTCCATAATGACAAGGCTACCATCCAATGGAATAACAAAAATATTGACAACATACTACCTTCCATAATGACAAGGCTACCGTCCATTATAGTAACAAAAATCTCGACAACAGACTACCTTCCATAATGACAATGCTACCATCCATTGGAGAAAAAAAAATCTCGACAATAGACTACCTTCCATAATGACAAGGCTACCATCTATTGGAATAACAAATATCTTGAGAATAGACTATCTTCCATAATGACAAGGCTACCATCCAATGGGATAACAAAAATCTCGACAATATACTACCTTCCATAATGACAAGGCTACCATCTATTAGAGTTACAAAAATCTCGACAATAGACTACATTCCATAATGACTAGGCTACCATCCATTAGAGTAACAAAGATATCGACAACAGTCTACCTTCCATTAATGACAAGGCTACCATCCTTTGGAGTAACAAAATTCTCGACAATAGACTACCTTCCATAATGACAAGGCTACCATCCATTGGAGTAACAAAAATCTAGACAACAGACTACCTTCAATAATAACAAGGCTACCATCCATTAGAATAACAAAAATCTCGACAACAGGCTACCTTCCATAATGACAAGGCTACGATCCATTAGAGTAACAAAAATCTCGACAACAGACTACCTTCCATAATGACAAGGCTACCATCCATTGGAGTAATGAAAATATCAACAAGAGACTACCTTCCATAATGACAAGGATATCATGCATTAGAGTAATGAAAATATCTACAAGAGACTACCTTCCATAATAACAAGGCTACCATCCATTGGAGTAACAAAAAGCTCGCCAACAGACTACCTTCCATAATGACAAGGCTACCATCCATTGGAGTAACAAAATCTCGAGAACAGACTAGCTTTCATTATGACATGGCTACTATCCATTGAAGTAACAAAAATCTCGACAACAAACTACCTACCAAAATGATATGGCTACCATACATTGGAATAACAAAAATATCGACAACGAACTAAGTTCCATAATGACAGGGCTACCATCCATTGGAGTAACAAAAATATCGACCACAAACTACCTTCCATAATGACAAGGCTACCATCCATTGGAGTAAAAAAAATCTAGACAACAGACTACCTTCCATAATGACAAGTCTACCATCCATTGGAGTAACGAAAATATCAACAAGAGACTACATTCCATAATGACAAGGCTATCATTCATTGGATTAATAAAAATCTCGACAACAAACTACCTTCCATAATGACAAGGCCACCATTCATTAGAGTAACAAAAATCTAGACAACAGAGTACCTTCCATAATGACAAGGCTACAATCCAATGGAGTAACAAAAATATCAAAAAGAGACTACCTTCCATAATTACAAGGCTACCATCGATTGGAGTAACAAAAATATCCACAACAGACTACCTTACATAATGACAAGGCAACCATCCATTGGAGTAACAAAAATATCGAGAATAAAGTACCTTGCATAATGAAAAGCCTACCATCCATTGGAGTATCAAAAATCTCGGCAACAGAATACCTTCCATAATAACTAGGCTACCATCCATTGGAGTAACAAAGATATCGACAACATACTACCTTCCATAATGACATTTCTACCATCCATTGGAGTAACAAAAATCTCGACAACAGACAACCTTCCATAATGACAAGGCTACCATCTACTTGAATAACAAAAATCTCGAGAACAGACTACCTTCCATAATGACAAGGCTACCATCCGATGGAATAACAAAAATATTGACAACATACTACCTTCCATAATGACAAGGCTACCATCCATTAGGGTGTCAAAAATCTCGACAATAGACTACCTTCCATAATGACTAGGCTACCATCCATTAGAGTAACAAAGATATCGACAATAGACTACCTTCTATAATGACCAGGCTACCATACATTGTAATAACAAAAATCTCGACGACAAACTACCTTCCACAATGACAACGCTACCATCCATTGTAGTAACAAAAATCTCGACAACAGTCTACCTTCCATTAATGACAAGGCTACCATCAATTGGAGTAACAAAAATCCTGACAACAGACTACCTTCCATAATGACAAGGCTATCATCAATTGGAGTAAGGAAAATATCAACAAGAGACTACTTTCCATAATGACAAGGCTACCATTCATTGGAGTAATAAAAATCTCGACAACAAACTACCTTCCATAATGACAAGGCCACCATTCATTGGAGTAACAAAAATATCGACCACAGACTACCTTACATAATGACAAGGCTACCATCCATTGGAGTAACAAAAATAGCGAGAATAAAGTATCTTCCATAATGAAAAGCCTACCATCCATTGCAGTATCAAAAATCTCGACAACAAAATACCTTCCATAATGACTAGGCTACCATCCATTGGAGTAACAAAGATATCGACAACATAATACCTTCCATAATGACATTTCTACCATCCATTGGAGTAACAAAAATCTCGACAACAGACAACCTTCCATAATGACAAGGCTACCATCTATTGGAATAAAAAAAATCTCGAGAATAGACTACCTTCCATAATGAAAAGGCTACCATCCGATGGAATAACAAAAATCTTGACAACATACTACCTTCAATAATGACAAGGCTACCATCCATTAGAGTGACAAAAATCTCGACAATAGACTACCTTCCATAATGACTAGGCTACCATCCATTAGAGTAACAAAGATATCGACAACAAACTACCTTCTATAATAACAAGGCTACCATACATTGTAGTAACAAAAATCTCGACGACAAACTACCTTCCTCAATGACAAGGCTACCCTCCATTGTAGTAACAAAAATCTCGACAACAGTCTACCTTCCATTAATGACAAGGCTACCATCCATTGGAGTAACAAAATTCTCGACAATAGACTACCTTCCATAATGACAAGGCTAACATCCATTGGAGTAACCAAAATCTCGACAATAGACTACCTTTCATAATGACAAGGCTACCATCCATTGGAGTAACAAAAATCTCGACAACAAACTACCTACCATAATGACAAGGCTACCATCCATTAGAGTAACAAAAATCTCGACAATATACTACCTTCCATAATTACAAGGATACCATGCATTGGAGTAATGTAAATATCAACAATAGACTACCTTCCATAATAACAAGGCTACCATCCATTGGAGTAACAAAAAGGTCACCAACTGACTACCTTACATAATGACAAGGCTACCATCCATTGGAGTAACAAATTCTCGAGATAAGACTACCTTTCATTATGACATGGCTACTATCCATTGGACTAACAAAAATCTCGACAACAAACTACCTACCAAAATGATATGGCTCCATCCAATGGAATAACAAAAATATCGACAACAAACTACGTTCCATAATGACAGGGCTACCATCCATTGGAGTAACAAAAATCTAGACAACAGACTACCTTCCATAATGTCATGTCTACCATCCATTGGAGTAACGAAAATATAAACAAGAGACTACTTTCCATAATGGCAAGGCTACCATCCATTGGAGTAACAAAAATCTCGACAACATACTACCTTCCATAATGACAAGGCTACCATCTATAGTAATAAAAAATATCTCGAGAACAGACTGGCTTCCATAATGACAAGGCTACCATCCAATGGAATAACAAAAATATTGACAACATACTACCTTCCATAATGACAAGGCTACCGTCCATTGTAGTAACAAAAATCTCGACAACAGACTACCTTCCATAATGACTGCTACCATCCATTGGAGAAATAAAAATATCGACAATAGACTACCTTCCATAATGACAAGGCAACCATCTATTGGAATAACAAATACCTTGAGAATAGACTACCTTCAATAATGACAAGGCTACCATCCAATGGAATAACAAAAATCTCGACAATATACTACCTTCAATAATGACAAGGCTACCATCCATTAGAGTTACAAAAATCTCGACAATAGACTACCTTCCATAATGACTAGGCTACCATCCATTAGAGTAACAAAGATATCGACAACAGTCTACCTTCCATTAATGACAAGGCTACCATCCTTTGGAGTAACAAAATTCTCGACAATAGACTACCTTCCATAATGACAAGGCTACCATCCATTGGAGTAACAAAAATCTAGACAACAGACTACCTTCAATAATGACAAGGCTACCATCCATTAGAATAACAAAAATCTCGACAATAGACTACCTTCCATAATGACAAGGCTACGATCCATTAGAGTAACAAAAATCTCGACAACAGACTACCTTCCATAATGACAAGGCTACCATCCATTGGAGTAAGGAAAATATCATCAAGAGACTACCTTCCATAATGACAAGGATATCATGCATTAGAGTAATGAAAATATCTACAAGAGACTACCTTCCATAATAACAAGGCTACCATCCATTGGAGTAACAAAAAGCTCGCCAACAGACTACCTTCCATAATGACAAGGCTACCATCCATTGGAGTAACAAAATCTCGAGAACAGACTAGCTTTCTTTATGACATGGCTAATATCCATTGAAGTAACAAAAATCTCGACAACAAACTACCTACCAAAATGATATGGCTACCATCCATTGGAATAACAAAAATATCGACAACGAACTAAGTTCCATAATGACAGGGCTACCATCCATTGGAGTAACAAAAATATCGACCACAAACTACCTTCCATAATGACAAGGCTACCATCCATTGGAGTAAAAAAAATATAGACAACAGACTACCTTCCATAATGACGAGTCTACCATCCATTGGAGTAATGAAAATATCAACAAGAGACTACTTTCCATAATGACAAGGCTATCATTCATTGGAGTAATAAAAATCTCGACAACAAACTACCTTCCATAATGACAAGGCCACCATTCATTAGAGTAACAAAAATCTAGACAACATACTACCCTCCATAATGACAAGGCTACAATCCAATGGGGTAACAAAAATATCTAAAAGAGACTACCTTCCATAATTACAAGGCTACCATCCATTGGAGTAACAAAAATATCCACAACAGACTACCTTACATAATGACAAGGCTACCATCCATTGGAGTAACAAAAATATTGAGAATAAAGTACCTTCCATAATGAAAAGCCTACCATCCATTGGAGTATCAAAAATCTCGGCAACAGAATACCTTCCATAATGACTAGGCTACCATCCATTGGAGTAACAAAGATATCGACAACATCCTACCTTCCATAATGACATTTCTACCATCCATTGGAGTAACAAAAATCTCGACAACAGACAACCTTCCATAATGACAAGGCTACCATCTATTGGAATAACAAAAATCTCGAGAACAGACTACCTTCCGTAATGACAAGGCTACCATCCGATGGAATAACAAAAATCTTGACAACATACTACCTTCCATAATGACAAGGCTACCATCCATTAGAGTGTCAAAAATCTCAACAATAGACTACCTTCCATAATGACTAGGCTACCATCCATTAGAGTAACGAAGATATCGACAACAGACTACCTTCTATAATGACAAGGCTACCATACATTGTAGTAACAAATATCTCGGCAAAAAACTACCTTCCATAATGAAAAGTCTACCATCCATTAGAGTAACGAAAATCTTGATAACAGACTTCCTTCCATAATGACAAGGCTACGATCCATTAGAATAAGAAAAATCTCGACAACAGACTACCTTCCATAATGACAAGGCTAGCCTTCATTGGAGTAATGAAAAAATATCAACAAGAGTCTACCTTCCATAATGACAAGGCTACCATGCATTAGAGTAATGTAAATATCAACAAGAGACTACCTTCCATAATAACAAGGCTACCATCCATTGGAGTAACAAAAAGCTCGCCAACAGACTACCTTCCATAATGACAAGGCTATCATCCATTGGAGTAACAAAATCTCGAGATAAGACTACCTTTCATTATGACATGGCTACTATCCATTGGAGTAACAAAAATCTCGACAACAAACTACCTACAAAAAATGAGATGGCTACCATCCATTGGAATAACAAAAATATCGACAACAAACTATGTTCCATAATGACAGGGCTAGCATCCATTGGAGTAACAAAAATATCGACAACAGACTACCTTCCATAATGACAAGGCTACCATCCATTGGAGTAAAAAAATTCTAGACAACAGACTACCTTCCATAATGACATGTCTACCATCCATTGGAGTAACGAAAATATTAACAAGAGTCTACTTTCCATAATGACAAAGTTACCATCCATTGGAGTAACAAAAATATCGACAACAAACTACCTTGCATAATGACAAGGCTACCATCCATTAGAGTAACAAAAATCTAGACAACAGACTACCTTCCATAATGACAAGGCTACCATCCAATGGAGTAAAAAAAATATATAAAAGAGACTACCTTCCATAATGACAAGGCTACCATGCATTGGCGTAAAGAAAATATCTACAAGAGACTACCTTCCATAATAACAAGGCTACCATCCATTGGATTAACAAAAAGCTCGCCAACAGACTACCTTCCATAATGACAAGGCTATCATCCATTGGAGTAACAAAATCTCAAGATAAGACTACCTTTCATTATGACATGGCTACTATCCATTGGAGTAACAAAAATCTCGACAACAAACTACCTACCAAAATGATATGACTACCATCCATTGGAATAACAAAAATATCGACAACAAACTATGTTCCATAATGATAGGGCTAGCATCCATTGGAGTAACAAAAATATCGACAACAAACTACATTCCATAATGACAAGGCTACCATACATTGGAGTAACAAAAATCTAGACAACAAACTACCTTCCATAATGACATGTCTACCATCCATTGGAGTAACGAAAATATCAATAAGAGACTACTTTCCATAATGACAAAGCTATCATCCATTGGAGTAACAAAAATATCGACAACAAACTACCTTGCATAATGACAAGGCTACCATCCATTAGAGTAACAAAAATCTAGACAACAGGCTACCTTCCATAATGACAAGGCTACCATCCAATGGAGTAAAAAAAATATTAAAAAGAGACTACTTTCCATAATGACAAGGCTACCATGAATTGGAGTAACGAAAATATCTACAAGAGACTACCTTCCATAATAACAAGGCTACCATCCATTGGAGTAACAAAAAGCTCGCCAACAGACTACCTTCCATAACGACAAGGCTACCATCCATTGGAGTAACAAAAATCTAGACAACAGACTACCTTCCATAATGACAAGTCTACCATCCATTGGAGTAACAAAAATATCAACAAGAGTCTACTTTCCATAATGACAAGGCTACCATCAATTAGAGTAACAAAAATCTTGACAACAAACCACCTTCCATAATGACAAGGCTACCATCCGTTAGAGGAACAAAAATCTAGACAATAGACTACCTTCCATAATGACAAGGCTACCATCCAATAGAGTAACAAAAATATCAAAAAGAGACTACCTTCCATAATGACAAGGCTACCATCCATTGGAGTAAAAAAATATCGACAACAAACTACCTTTCATAATGACAAGGCTACCATCCATTGATGTAACAAAAATATCGAGAATAAACTACCTTCCATAATAAAAAGCCTACCATCCATTGGAGTATCAAAAATCTCGACAACAAAATACCTTCCATAATGACAAGGCTACCATCCATTGGAGTAACAAAGATATCGACAATAGACTACCTTCCATAATGACATTTCTACCGTCCATTGCAGTAACAAAAATCTCGACAACAGACAACCTTCCATAATGACAAGGCTACCATCTATTGGAATAAAAAAAATCTCGAGAATGACTACCTTCCATAATGACAAGGCTACCATCCGATGGAATAACAAAAATCTTGACAACATACTACCTTCAATAATGACAAGGCTACCATCCATTAGAGTGACAAAAATCTCGAAAATAGACTACCTTCCATAATGACTAGGCTACCATCCATTAGAGTAACAAAGATATCGACAACAAACTACCTTCTATAATAACAAGGCTACCATACATTGTAGTAACAAAAATCTCGACGACAAACTACCTTCCTCAATGACAAGGCTACCATCCATTGTAGTAACAAAAATCTCGACAACAGTCTACCTTCCATTATTGACAAGGCTACCATCCATTGGAGTAACAAAATTCTCGACAATAGACTACCTTCCATAATGACAAGGCTAACATCCATTGGATAACAAAAATCTCGACAACAAACTACCTTCCATAATGACAAGGCTACCATCCATTGGATTAACAAAGATATCGACAACAGACTTCCTTCGATAATGACAAGGCTAATATCCATTGGAGTAACAAAAATCTCGACAACACACTACCTTCCACAATGACAAGGCTACCATCTATCGGAATAAAAAAAATCTCGAGAACAGCCTGCCTTCCATAATGACAATGCTACCATCCAATCGAATAACAAAAATATCGACAACATACTACCTTCCATAATGACAAGGCTACCATCAATTATAGTAACCAAAATATCGACAACAGACTACCTTCCATAATGACAAGGCTACCGTACATTGTAGTAACAAAAATCTTGACAATAGACTACCTTCCATAATGACAATGCTACCATCCGTTGGAGTAACAAAAATCTCGACAATAGACTACCTTCCATGATGACAAGGCTACCATCCATTGTAGTAACAAAAATATCAACAACAAACTACCTTCCATAATGACAAGGCTACCATCCATTGGAGTAACCAAAATCTCGACAACAGACAACTTCTATAATGACAAGGCTACCATCTATTGGAATAACAAAAATCTCGAGAACAGACTACCTTCCATAATAACAAGGCCACCATCCAATGGAATAACAAAAAACTCGACAACATACTACCTTCCATAATGACAAGGCTACCATCCATTAGAGTGACAAAAATCTCGATTACATACTACCTTCCATAATGACTAGGCTACCTTCCATTAGAGTAACAAAGATATTGACAACAGACTACCTTCCATAATAACAAGGCTACCATCCATTGGAGTTACAAAAATCTCAAGAACAAACTACCTTCCATAATGACAAGGCTACCATCCATTGGAGTAACAAAAATCTCGAAAATAGACTACCTTCGATACTGACAAGGCTAATATCCATTGGAGTAACAAAAATCTTGACAACAGACTACCTTCCAAAATGACAAGGCTACCATCTATAAGAATAAAAAAAACTTGAGAACAGACTGCCTTCCATAATGACAAGGCTACCATCCAATGGAATAACAAAAATATCGACAACATACTACCTTCCATAATGACAAGGCTACCATCCATTGGAGTAAACAAAATATCGACAACATACTACCTTCCATAATGACAAGGCTACCATCAATTATAGTAACCAAAATATCAACAACAGACTACCTTCCATAATGACAAGGCTATCGTTCATTGTAGTAACAAAAATCTTGACAACAGACTACCTTCCATAATGACAAGGCTACCATCCATTGTAGTAACAAAAATTTCAACAACAAACTACCTTCCATAATGACAAGGCTACCATCCATTGGAGTAACCAAAATCTCGACAACAGACAACTTCTATAATGACAAGGCTACCATCTATTGGAATAACAAAAATCTCAAGAACAGACTACCTTCCATAATGACAAGGCCACCATCCAATGGAATAACAAAAAACTCGACAACATACTACCTTCCATAATGACAAGGCTACCATCCATTAGAGTGATAAAAATATCGATTACATACTACCTACCATAATGACTAGGCTACCTTCCATTAGAGTAACAAAGATATTGACAACAGACTACCTTCCATAATGACAAGGCTACCATCCATTGGAGTTACAAAAATCTCAACAACAAACTACCTTCCATAATGACAAGGCTACCATCCATTGGAGTAACAAAAATCTTGAAAATAGACTACCTTCGATACTGACAAGGCTAATATCCATTGGAGTAACAAAAATCTTGACAACAGACTACCTTCCATAATGACAAGGCTACCATCTATAAGAATAAAAAAAAACTCGAGAACAGACTGCCTTCCATAATGACAAGGCTACCATCCAATGGAATAACAAAAATATCGACAACATACTACCTTCCATAATGACAAGGCTACCATCCATTGGAGTAAACAAAATATCGACAACATACTACCTTCCATAATGACAAGGCTACCATCAATTATAGTAACCAAAATATCAACAACAGACTACCTTCCATAATGACAAGGCTATCGTCCATTGTAGTAACAAAAATCTTGACAACATACTACCTTCCATAATGACAACGCTACCATCCATTGTAGTAACAAAAATCTCGACAACAGACTACCTTCCAAAATGACAAAGCTACCATCCATTGGAGTAACCAAAATCTCGACAATAGACAACTTCTATAATGACAAGGCTACCATCTATTGGAATAACAAAAATCTCGAGAACAAACTACCTTCCATAATGACATGGCTACCATCCAATGGAATAACAAAAAATTCGACAACATACTACCTTCCATAATGACAAGGCTACCATCCATTAGAGTGACAAAAATCTCGACAACAGACTACCTTCCATAATGACTAGGCTATCTTCCATTAGAGTAACAAAGATATCGACAACAGACTACCTTCCATAATGAGAAGGCTACCATCCATTGGAGTTACAAAAATCTCAACAACAAACTACCTTCCATAATGACAAGGCTACCATCCATTGGAGTAACAAAAATCTCGAAAATAGACTACCTTCGATACTGACAAGGCTAATATCCATTGGAGTAACAAAAATCTTGACAACAGACTACCTTCCATAATGACAAGGCTATCGTCCATTGTAGTAACAAAAATCTTGACAACAGACTACCTTCCATAATGACAAGGCTACCATCCATTGGAGTAACCAAAATATCGACAACAGACTACCTTCCATAATGACAAGGCTACCATCCATTGTAGTAACTAAAATCTCGACAACAGACTACCTTCCAGAATGACAAAGCTACCATCCATTGGAGTAACCAAAATCTCGACAACAGACAACTTCTATAATGACAAGGCTACCATCTATTGGAATAACAAAAATCTCGAGAACAAACTACCTTCCATAATGACATGGCTACCATCCAATGGAATAACAAAAAATTCGACAACATACTACCTTCCATAATGACAAGGCTACCATCCATTAGAGTGACAAAAATCTCGACAACAGACTACCTTCCATAATGACTAGGCTACCTTCCATTAGAGTAACAAAGATATCGACAACAGACTACCTTCCATAATGACAAGGCTACCATCCATTGGAGTTACAAAAATCTCAACAACAAACTACCTTCCATAATGACAAGGCTACCATCCATTGGAGTAACAAAAATCTCGAAAATAGACTTCCTTCGATACTGACAAGGCTAATATCCAATGGAGTAACAAAAATCTTGACAATAGACTACCTTCCATAATGACAAGGCTACCATCTATAGGAATAAAAAAAATCTCGAGAACAGACTGCCTTCCATAATGACAAGGCTACCATCCAATGGAATAACAAAAATATCGACAACATACTACCTTCCATTATGACAAGGCTACCATCCATTGGAGTAACCAAAATATCGACAACAGACTACCTTCCATAATGACAAGGCTACCATCCATTGTAGTAACTAAAATCTCGACATAAGACTACCTTCCAGAATGACAAAGCTACCATCCATTGGAGTAACCAAAATCTCGACAATAGACAACTTCTATAATGACAAGGCTACCATCTATTGGAATAACAAAAATCTCGAGAACAAACTACCTTCCATAATGACATGGCTACCATCCAATGGAATAACAAAAAATTCGACAACATACTACCTTCCATATTGACAAAGCTACCATCCATTAGAGTGACAAAAATCTCGACAACAGACTACCTTCCATAATGACTAGGCTACCTTCCATTAGAGTAACAAAGATATCGACAACAGACTACCTTCCATAATGACAAGGCTACCATCCATTGGAGTTACAAAAATCTCAACAACAAACTACCTTCCATAATGACAAGGCTACCATCCATTGGAGTAACAAAAATCTCGAAAATAGACTACCTTCGATACTGACAAGGCTAATATCCATTGGAGTAACAAAAATCTTGACAACAGACTACCTTCCATAATGACAAGGCTATCGTCCATTGTAGTAACAAAAATCTTGACAACAGACTACCTTCCATAATGACAAGGCTACCATCCATTGGAGTAACCAAAATATCGACAACAGACTACCTTCCATAATGACAAGGCTACCATCCATTGTAGTAACTAAAATCTCGACAACAGACTACCTTCCAGAATGACAAAGCTACCATCCATTGGAGTAACCAAAATCTCGACAATAGACAACTTCTATAATGACAAGGCTACCATCTATTGGAATAACAAAAATCTCGAGAACAAACTACCTTCCATAATGACATGGCTACCATCCAATGGAATAACAAAAAATTCGACAACATACTACCTTCCATAATGACAAGGCTAGCATCCATTAGAGTGACAAAAATCTCGACAACAGACTACCTTCCATAATGACTAGGCTACCTTCCATTAGAGTAACAAAGATATCGACAACAGACTACCTTCCATAATGACAAGGCTACCATCCATTGGAGTTACAAAAATCTCAACAACAAACT
The DNA here is from genome assembly GCA_948472305.1 of Vicia faba. Lineage (NCBI taxonomy): Eukaryota > Viridiplantae > Streptophyta > Magnoliopsida > Fabales > Fabaceae > Vicia > Vicia faba. The sequence goes on from OX451738.1 coordinate 753,951,880, forward strand.
ACCTTCCATAATGATAAGGCTACCATCCATTGGAGTAACAAAAATCTCGAAAATAGACTACCTTCGATACTGACAAGGCTAATATCCATTGGAGTAACAAAAATCTTGACAACAGACTACCTTCCATAATGACAAGGCTATCGTCCATTGTAGTAACAAAAATCTTGACAACAGACTACCTTCCATAATGACAAGGCTACCATCCATTGGAGTAACCAAAATATCGACAACAGACTACCTTCCATAATGACAAGGCTACCATCCATTGTAGTAACTAAAATCTCGACAACAGACTACCTTCCAGAATGACAAAGCTACCATCCATTGGAGTAACCAAAATCTCGACAACAGACAACTTCTATAATGACAAGGCTACCATCTATTGGAATAACAAAAATCTCGAGAACAAACTACCTTCCATAATGACATGGCTACCATCCAATGGAATAACAAAAAATTCGACAACATACTACCTTCCATAATGACAAGGCTACCATCCATTAGAGTGACAAAAATCTCGACAACAGACTACCTTCCATAATGACTAGGCTACCATCCATTGGAGTAACAAAGATATCGACAACAGACTACCTTCCATAATGACAAGGCTACCATCCATTGGAGTTACAAAAATCTCAACAACAAACTACCTTCCATAATGACAAGGCTACCATCCATTGGAGTAACAAAAATCTCGAAAATAGACTTCCTTCGATACTGACAAGGCTAATATCCAATGGAGTAACAAAAATCTTGACAATAGACTACCTTCCATAATGACAAGGCTACCATCTATAGGAATAAAAAAAATCTCGAGAACAGACTGCCTTCCATAATGACAAGGCTACCATCCAATGGAATAACAAAAATATCGACAACATACTACCTTCCATAATGACAAGGCTACCATCCATTGGAGTAACCAAAATATTGACAACAGACTACCTTCCATAATGACAAGGCTACTATCCATTGTAGTAACTAAAATCTCGACAACAGACTACCTTCCAGAATGACAAAGCTACCATCCATTGGAGTAACCAAAATCTCGACAACAGACAACTTCTATAATGACAAGGCTACCATCTATTGGAATAACAAAAATCTCGAGAACAAACTACCTTCCATAATGACATGGCTACCATCCAATGGAATAACAAAAAATTCGACAACATACTACCTTCCATAATGACAAGGCTAGCATCCATTAGAGTGACAAAAATCTCGACAACAGACTACCTTCCATAATGACTAGGCTACCTTCCATTAGAGTAACAAAGATATCGACAACAGACTACCTTCCATAATGACAAGGCTACCATCCATTGGAGTTACAAAAATCTCAACAACAAACTACCTTCCATAATGATAAGGCTACCATCCATTGGAGTAACAAAAATCTCGAAAATAGACTACCTTCGATACTGACAAGGCTAATATCCATTGGAGTAACAAAAATCTTGACAACAGACTACCTTCCATAATGACAAGGCTATCGTCCATTGTAGTAACAAAAATCTTGACAACAGACTACCTTCCATAATGACAAGGCTACCATCCATTGGAGTAACCAAAATATCGACAACAGACTACCTTCCATAATGACAAGGCTACCATCCATTGTAGTAACTAAAATCTCGACAACAGACTACCTTCCAGAATGACAAAGCTACCATCCATTGGAGTAACCAAAATCTCGACAACAGACAACTTCTATAATGACAAGGCTACCATCTATTGGAATAACAAAAATCTCGAGAACAAACTACCTTCCATAATGACATGGCTACCATCCAATGGAATAACAAAAAATTCGACAACATACTACCTTCCATAATGACAAGGCTACCATCCATTAGAGTGACAAAAATCTCGACAACAGACTACCTTCCATAATGACTAGGCTACCATCCATTGGAGTAACAAAGATATCGACAACAGACTACCTTCCATAATGACAAGGCTACCATCCATTGGAGTTACAAAAATCTCAACAACAAACTACCTTCCATAATGACAAGGCTACCATCCATTGGAGTAACAAAAATCTCGAAAATAGACTTCCTTCGATACTGACAAGGCTAATATCCAATGGTGTAACAAAAATCTTGACAATAGACTACCTTCCATAATGACAAGGCTACCATCTATAGGAATAAAAAAAATCTCGAGAACAGACTGCCTTCCATAATGACAAGGCTACCATCCAATGGAATAACAAAAATATCGACAACATACTACCTTCCATAATGACAAGGCTACCATCCATTGGAGTAACCAAAATATTGACAACAGACTACCTTCCATAATGACAAGGCTACTATCCATTGTAGTAACTAAAATCTCGACAACAGACTACCTTCCAGAATGACAAAGCTACCATCCATTGGAGTAACCAAAATCTCGACAACAGACAACTTCTATAATGACAAGGCTACCATCTATTGGAATAACAAAAATCTCGAGAACAAACTACCTTCCATAACGACAAGGCTACCATCCAATGGAATAACAAAAAATTCGACAACATACTACCTTCCATAATGACAAGGCTACCATCCATTAGAGTGACAAAAATCTCGACAACAGACTACCTTCCATAATGACTAGGCTACCTTCCATTAGAGTAACAAAGATATCGACAACAGACTACCTTCCATAATGACAAGGCTACCATCCATTGGAGTTACAAAAATCTCAACAACAAACTACCTTCCATAATGACAAGGCTACCATCCATTGGAGTAACAAAAATCTCGAAAATAGACTTCCTTCGATACTGACAAGGCTAATATCCAATGGAGTAAAAAAAATCTTGACAATAGACTACCTTCCATAATGACAAGGCTACCATCTATAGGAATAAAAAAAATCTCGAGAACAGACTGCCTTCCATAATGACAAGGCTACCATCCAATGGAATAACAAAAATATCGACAACATACTACCTTCCATAATGACAAGGCTACCATCCATTGGAGTAACCAAAATATCAACAACAGACTACCTTCCATAATGACAAGGCTACCATCCATTGTAGTAACTAAAATCTCGACAACAGACTACCTTCCAGAATGACAAAGCTACCATCCATTGGAGTAACCAAAATCTCGACAACAGACAACTTCTATAATGACAAGGCTACCATCTATTGGAATAACAAAAATCTCGAGAACAAACTACCTTCCATAACGACAAGGCTACCATCCAATGGAATAACAAAAAATTCGACAACATACTACCTTCCATAATGACAAGGCTACCATCCATTAGAGTGACAAAAATCTCGACAACAAAATACCTTCCATAATGACTAGGCTACCTTCCATTAGAGTAACAAACATATTGACAACAGACTACCTTCCATAATGACAAGGCTACCATCCATTGGAGTTACAAAAATCTCAAGAACAAACTACCTTCCATAATGACAAGGCTACCATCCATTGGAGTAACAAAAATCTCAAAAATAGACTACCTTCGATACTGACAAGGCTAATATCCATTGGAGTAACAAAAATCTTGACAACAGACTACCTTCCATAATGACAAGGCTACCATCTATAAGAATAAAAAAAATCTCGAGAACAGACTGCCTTCCATAATGACAAGGCTACCATCCAATGGAATAACAAAAATATCGACAACATACTACCTTCCATAATGACAAGGCTACCATCCATTGGAGTAACCAAAATATCGACAACAGACTACCTTCCATAATGACAAGGCTACCATCAATTATAGTAACCAAAATATCAACAACAGACTACCTTCCATAATGACAAGGCTATCGTCCATTGTAGTAACAAAAATCTTGACAACAGACTACCTTCCATAATGACAATGCTACCATCCGTTGGAGTAACAAAAATCTCGACAATAGACTACCTTCCATAATGACAAGGCTACCATCCAATGGAATAACAAAAAATTCGACAACATACTACCTTCCATAATAACAAGGCTACCATCCATTAGAGTGACAAAAATCTCGACAACAGACTAACTTCCATAATGACTAGGCTACCTTGCATTAGAGTAACAAAGATATTGACAACAGACTACCTTCCATAATGACAAGGCTACCATCCATTGGAGTTACAAAAATCTCAAGAACAAACTACCTTCCATAATGACAAGGCTACCATCCATTGGAGTAACAAAAATCTCGAAAATAGACTACCTTCGATAATGACAAGGCTAATATCCATTGGAGTAACAAAAATCTTGACAACAGACTACCTTCCATAATGACAAGGCTACCATCTATAAGAATAAAAAAAATCTCGAGAATAGACTGCCTTCCATAATGACAAGGCTACCATCCAATGGAATAACAAAAATATCGACAACATACTACCTTCCATAATGACAAGGCTACCATCCATTAGAGTGACAAAAATCTCGACAACAGACTACCTTCCATAATGACTAGGCTACCTTCCATTAGAGTAACAAAGATATCGACAACAGACTACCTTCCATAATGACAAGGCTACCATCCATTGGAGTTACAAAAATCTCAACAACAAACTACCTTCCATAATGACAAGGCTACCATCCATTAGACTAACAAAAAGCTCGAAAATAGACTACCTTCGATACTGACAAGGCTAATATCCATTGGAGTAACAAAAATCTTGACAACAGACTACCTTCCATAATGACAAGGCTACCATCTATAGGAATTAAAAAAATCTCGAGAACAGACTGCCTTCCATAATGACAAGGCTACCATCCAATGGAATAACAAAAATATCGACAACATACTACCTTCCATAAAGACAAGGCTACCATCCATTGGAGTAACCAAAATATCGAAAACAGAATACCTTCCATAATGACAAGGCTACCATCCATTGTAGTAACTAAAATCTCGACAACAGAATACCTTCCAGAATGACAAAGCTACCATCCATTGGAGTAACCAAAATCTCGACAACAGACAACTTCTATAATGACAAGGCTACCCTCTATTGGAATAACAAAAATCTCGAGAACAAACTACCTTCCATAATGACTAGGCTACCATCCAATGGAATAACAAAAAATTCGACAACATACTACCTTCCATAATGACAAGGATACCATCCATTAGAGTGACAAAAATCTCAACAACAGACTACCTTCCATAATGACTAGGCTACCTTCCATTAGAGTAACAAAGATATCGACAACAGACTACCTTCCATAATGACAAGGCTACCATCCATTGGAGTTACAAAAATCTCAAGAACAAACTACCTTCCATAATGACAAGGCTACCATCCATTGGAGTAACAAAAATCTCGAAAATAGACTACCTTCGATACTGACAAGGCTAATATCCATTGGAGTAACAAAAATCTTGACAACAGACTACCTTCCATAATGACAAGGCTACCATCTATAAGAATAAAAAAAATCTCGAGAACAGACTGCCTTCCATAATGACAAGGCTACCATCCAATGGAATAACAAAAATATCGACAACATACTACCTTCCATAATGACAAGGCTACCATCCATTGGAGTAACCAAAATATCGACAATAGACTACCTTCCATAATGACAAGGCTACCATCTATTATAGTAACCAAAATATCAACAACAGACTACCTTCCATAATGACAAGGCTATCGTCCATTGTAGTAACAAAAATCTTGACAACAGACTACCTTCCATAATGACAATGCTACCATCCATTGGAGTAACAAAAATCTCGACAATAGACTACCTTCCATAATGACAAGGCTACCATCCATTGTAGTAACAAAAATCTCGACAATAGACTACCTTCCATAATGACAAAGCTACCATCCATTGGAGTAACCAAAATATCGACAACAGACAACTTCTATAATGACAAGGCTACCATCTATTGGAATAATAAAAATCTCGAGAACAAACTACCTTCCATAATGACAAGGCTACCATCCAATGGAATAACAAAAAATTCGACAACATACTACCTTCCATAATGACAAGGCTACCATCCATTAGAGTGACAAAAATATCGACAACAGACTACCTTCCATAATGACTAGGCTACCTTCCATTAGAGTAACAAAGATATCGACAACAGACTACCTTCCATAATGACAAGGCTACCATCCATTGGAGTTACAAAAATCTCAACAACAAACTACCTTCCATAAGGACAAGGCTACCATCCATTGGAGTAACAAAAATCTCGAAAATAGACTACCTTCAATACTGACAAGGCTAATATCCATTGGAGTAACAAAAATCTTGACAACAGACTACCTTCCATAATGACAAGGCTACCATCTATAGGAATAAAAAAAATCTCGAGAACAGACTGCCTTCCATAATGACAAGGCTACCATCCAATGGAATAACAAAAATATCGACAACATACTACCTTCCATAATGACAAGGCTACCATCCATTGGAGTAACAAAAATATCGACAACAGACTACCTTCCATAATGACAAGGCTACCATCCATTGTAGTAACAAAAATCTCGACAACAGATAACTTCTATAATGACAAGGCTAACATCTATTGGAAAAACAAAAATCTCGAGAACATACTACCTTCCATAATGACAAGGCTACCATCCAATGGAATAACAAAAATCTCGACAACATACTACCTTCCATAATAACAAGGCTACCATCCATTAGAGTGACAAAAATCTCGATAATAGACTACCTTTCATAATGAATAGGCTACCATCCATTAGAGTAACAAAGATATCGACAATAGACTACCTTCTATATACTGACAAGGCTACCATACATTGTAATAACAAAAATCTCGACAGCAAACTACCTTCCATAATGACAAGGCTACCATCCATTAGAGTAACAAAAATCTCGACAATAGACTACCTTCCATAATGACAAGGCTACCATCCATTGGAGTAACAAAAATCTCGACAACACACTACCTTCCATAATGACAAGGCTACCATCCATTAGAGTAACAAAAATCTCAACTATAGACTACCTTCCATAATGACAAGGCTACGATCCATTAGAGTAAAAAAAATCTCGACAACAGACTACCTTCCATAATGACAAGGCTACCATCCATTGGAGTTACAAAAGTCTCAACAACAAACTACCTTCCATAATGACAAGGCTACCATCCATTGGAGTAACAAAAATCTCGAAAGTAGACTACCTTCGATATTGACAAGGCTAATATCCATTGGAGTAACAAAAATCTCGACAACAAACTACATTCCATAATGACAAGGCTACCATCTATAGGAATAAAAAAAATCTCGAGAACAGACTGCCTTCCATAATGACAAGGCTACCATCCAATGGAATAACAAAAAATTCGACAACATACTACCTTCCATAATGAAAAGGCTACCATCCATTAGAGTGACAAAAATCTCGACAACAGACTACCTTCCATAATGACTAGGCTACCTTCCATTAGAGTAACAAAGATATCGACAACAGACTACCTTCCATAATGACAAGGCTACCATCTATTGGAGTTACAAAAATCTCAACAACAAACTACCTTCCATAATGACAAGGCTACCATCCATTGGAGTAACAAAAATCTCGAAAATAGACTACCTTCGATACTGACAAGGCTAATATCCATTGGAGTAACAAAAATCTTGACAACATACTACCTTCCATAATGACAAGGCTACCATCTATAGGAATAAAAAAAATCTCGAGAACAGACTGCCTTCCATAATGACAAGGCTACCATCCAATGGAATAACAAAAATATCGATAACATACTACCTTCCATAAAGACAAGGCTACCATCCATTTGAGTAACCAAAATATCGACAACAGACTACCTTCCATAATGACAAGGCTACCATCCATTGTAGTAACTAAAATCTCGACAACAGACTACCTTCCAGAATGACAAAGCTACCATCCATTGGAGTAACCAAAATCTCGACAACAGACAACTTCTATAATGACAAGGCTACCATCTACTGGAATAACAAAAATCTCGAGAACAAACTACCTTCCATAACGACAAGGCTACCATCCAATGGAATAACAAAAAATTCGACAACATACTATCTTCCATAATGACAAGGCTACCATCCATTAGAGTGACAAAAATCTCGACAACAGACTACCTTCCATAATGACTAGGCTACCTTCCATTAGAGTAACAAAGATATCGACAACAGACTACCTTCCATAATGACAAGGCTACCATCCATTGGAGTTACAAAAATCCCAACAACAAACTACCTTCCATAATGACAAGGCTACCATCCATTGGAGTAACAAAAATCTGGAAAAAAGACTACCTTCGATACTGACAAGGCTAATATCCATTGGAGTAACAAAAATCTCGACAACAGACAACTTCTATAATGACAAGGCTACCATCTATAGGAATAAAAAAAATCTCGAGAACAGACTGCCTTCCATAATGACAAGGCTACCATCCAATGGAATAACAAAAATATCGACAACATACTAACTTCTATAAAGACAAGGCTACCATCCATTGGAGTAACCAAAATATCGACAATAGACTACCTTCCATAATGACAAGGCTACCATCCATTGTAGTAACTAAAATCTCGACAACAGACTACCTTCCAGAATGAGAAAGCTACCATCCATTGGTATAACCAAAATCTCGACAACAAACAACTTCTATAATGACAAGGCTACCATCTATTGGAATAACAAAAATCTCGAGAACAAACTACCTTCCATAATGACAAGGCTACCATCCTATGGAATAACAAAAAATTCGACAACATACTACCTTCCATAATGACAAGGCTACCATCCATTAGAGTGACAAAAATCTCGACAACAGACTACCTTCCATAATGACTAGGCTACCTTCCATTAGAGTAACAAAGATATTGACAACAGACTACCTTCCATAATGACAAGGCTACCATCCATTGGAGTTACAAAAATCTCAAGAACAAACTACCTTCCATAATGACAAGGCTACCATCCATTGGAGTAACAAAAATATCGAAAATAGACTACCTTCGATACTGACAAGGCTAATATCCATTGGAGTAACAAAAATTTTGACAACAGACTACCTTCCATAATGACAAGGCTACCATCTATAAGAATAAAAAAACTCTCGAGAACAGACTGCCTTCCATAATGACAAGGCTACCATCCAATGGAATAACTAAAATATCGACAACATACTACCTTCCATAATGACAAGGCTACCATCCATTAGAGTGACAAAAATCTCGACAACAGACTACCTTCAATAAATGACTAGGCTACCTTCCATTAGAGTAACAAAGATATCGACAACAGACTACCTTCCATAATGACAAGGCTACCATCCATTGGAGTTACAAAAATCTCAACAACAAACTACCTTCCATAATGACAAGGCTACCATCCATTGGAGTAACAAAAATCTCGAAAAAAGACTACCTTCGATACTGACAAGGCTAATATCCATTGGAGTAACAAAAATCTCGACAAGAGACAACTTCTATAATGACAAGGCTACCATCTATAGGAGAAAAAAATCTCGAGAACATACTGCCTTCCATAATGACAAGGCTACCATCCAATGGAATAACAAAAATATTGACAACATACTACCTTCCATAATGACAAGGCTACCATCCATTGGAGTAACCAAAATATCGACAACAGACTACCTTCCATAATGACAAGGCTACCATCCATTGTAGTAACTAAAATCTCGACAACAGACTACCTTCCAGAATGACAAAGCTACCATCCATTGGAGTAACCAAAATCTCGACAACAGACAACTTCTATAATGACAAGGCTACCATCTATTGGAATAACAAAAATCTCGAGAATAAACTACCTTCCATAATGACAAGGCTACCATCCAATGGAATAACAAAAAATTCGACAACATACTACCTTCCATAATGACAAGGCTACCATCCATTAGAGTGACAAAAATCCCGACAACAGACTACCTTCCATAATGACTAGGCTACCTTCCATTAGAGTAACAAAGATATTGACAACAGACTACCTTCCATAATGACAAGGCTACCATCCATTGGAGTTACAAAAATCTCAAGAACAAACTACCTTCCATAATGACAAGGCTACCATCCATTGGAGTAACAAAAATCTCGAAAAAAGACTACCTTCGATACTGACAAGGCTAATATCCATTGGAGTAACAAAAATCTTGACAACAGACAACTTCTATAATGACAAGGCTACCATCTATTGGAAAAAAAAATCTCGAGAACAGACTGCCTTCCATAATGACAAGGCTACCATCCAATGGAATAACAAAAATATTGACAACATACTACCTTCCATAATGACAAGGCTACCATCCATTGGAGTAACCAAAATATCGACAACAGACTACCTTCCATAATGACAAGGCTACCATCCATTGTAGTAACTAAAATCTCGACAACAGACTACCTTCCAGAATGACAAAGCTACCATCCATTGGAGTAACCAAAATCTCGACAACAGACAACTTCTATAATGACAAGGCTACCATCTATTGGAATAACAAAAATCTCGAGAACAAACTACCTTCCATAACGACAAGGCTACCATCCAATGGAATAACAAAAAATTCGACAACATACTACCTTCCATAATGACAAGGCTACCATCCATTAGAGTGACAAAAATCTCGACAACAGACTACCTTCCATAATGACTAGGCTACCTTCCATTAAAGTAACAAAGATATCGACAACAGACTACCTTCCATAATGACAAGGCTACCATCCATTGGAGTTACAAAAATCTCAACAACAAACTACCTTCCATAATGACAAGGCTACCATCCATTGGAGTAACAAAAATCTGGAAAAAAGACTACCTTCGATACTGACAAGGCTAATATCCATTGGAGTAACAAAAGTCTCGACAACAGACAACTTCTATAATGACAAGGCTACCATCTATAGGAATAAAAAAAATCTCGAGAACAGACTGCCTTCCATAATGACAAGGCTACCATCCAATGGAATAACAAAAATATCGACAACATACTAAATTCTATAAAGACAAGGCTACCATCCATTGGAGTAACCAAAATATCGACAATAGACTACCTTCCATAATGACAAGGCTACCATCCATTGTAGTAACTAAAATCTCGACAACAGACTACCTTCCAGAATGACAAAGCTACCATCCATTGGTATAACCAAAATCTCGACAACAAACAACTTCTATAATGACAAGGCTACCATCTATTGGAATAACAAAAATCACGAGAACAAACTACCTTCCATAATGACAAGGCTACCATCCTATGGAATAACAAAAAATTCGACAACATACTACCTTCCATAATGATAAGGCTACCATCCATTAGAGTGACAAAAATCTCGACAACAGACTACCTTCCATAATGACTAGGCTACCTTCCATTAGAGTAACAAAGATATTGACAACAGACTACCTTCCATAATGACAAGGCTACCATCCATTGGAGTTACAAAAATCTCAAGAACAAACTACCTTCCATAATGACAAGGCTACCATCCATTGGAGTAACAAAAATATCGAAAATAGACTACCTTCGATACTGACAAGGCTAATATCCATTGGAGTAACAAAGTCTTGACAACAGACTACCTTCCATAATGACAAGGCTACCATCTATAAGAATAAAAAAAATCTCGAGAACAGACTGCCTTCCATAATGACAAGGCTACCATCCAATGGAATAACAAAAATATCGACAACATACTACCTTCCATAATGAGAAGGCTACCATCCATTAGAGTGACAAAAATCTCGACAACAGACTACCTTCCATAATGACTAGGCTACCTTCCATTAGAGTAACAAAGATATCGACAACAGACTACCTTCCATAATGACAAGGCTACCATCCATTGGAGTTACAAAAATCTCAACAACAAACTACCTTCCATAATGACAAGGCTACCATCCATTGGAGTAACAAAAATCTCGAAAAAAGAATACCTTCGATACTTACAAGGCTAATATCCATTGGAGTAACAAAAATCTCGACAACAGACAACTTCTATAATGACAAGGCTACCATCTATAGGAGAAAAAAAATCTCGAGAACAGACTGCCTTCCATAATGACAAGGCTACCATCCAATGGAATAACAAAAATATTGACAACATACTACCTTCCATAATGACAAGGCTACCATCCATTGGAGTAACCAAAATATCGACAACAGACTACCTTCCATAATGACAAGGCTACCATCCATTGTAGTAACTAAAATCTCGACAACAGACTACCTTCCAGAATGACAAAGCTACCATCCATTGGAGTAACCAAAATCTCGACAACAGACAACTTCTATAATGACAAGGCTACCATCTATTGGAATAACAAAAATCTCGAGAACAAACTACCTTCCATAATGACAGGGCTACCATCCAATGGAATAACAAAAAATTCGACAACATACTACCTTCCATAATGACAAGGCTACCATCCATTAGAGTGACAAAAATCTCGACAACAGACTACCTTCCATAATGACTAGGCTACCTTCCATTAGAGTAACAAAGATATTGACAACAGACTACCTTCTATAATGACAAGGCTACCATCCATTGGAGTTACAAAAATCTCAAGAACAAACTACCTTCCATAATGACAAGGCTACCATCCATTGGAGTAACAAAAATCTCGAAAATAGACTACCTTCGATACTGACAAGGCTAATATCCATCGGAGTAACAAAAATCTTGACAACAGACTACCTTCCATAATGACAAGGCTACCATCTATAAGAATAAAAAAAATCTCGAGAACAGACTGCTTTCCATAATTACAAGGCTACCATCCAATGGAATAACAAAAATATCGACAACATACTACCTTCCATAATGACAAGGCTACCATCCATTAGAGTGACAAAAATCTCGACAACAGACTACCTTCCATAATGACTAGGCTACCTTCCATTAGAGTAACAAAGATATCGATAACAGACTACCTTCCATAATGACAAGGCTACCATCCATTGGAGTTACAAAAATCTCAACAACAAACTACCTTCCATAATGACAAGGCTACCATCCATTGGAGTAACAAAAATCTGGAAAAAAGACTACCTTCGATACTGACAAGGCTAATATCCATTGGAGTAACAAAAGTCTCGACAACAGACAACTTCTATAATGACAAGGCTACCATCTATAGGAATAAAAAAAATCTCGAGAACAGACTGCCTTCCATAATGACAAGGCTACCATCCAATGGAATAACAAAAATATCGACAACATACTAACTTCTATAAAGACAAGGCTACCATCCATTGGAGTAACCAAAATATCGACAATAGACTACCTTCCATAATGACAAGGCTACCATCCATTGTAGTAACTAAAATCTCGACAACAGACTACCTTCCAGAATGACAAAGCTACCATCCATTGGTATAACCAAAATCTCGACAACAAACAACTTCTATAATGACAAGGCTACCATCTATTGGAATAACAAAAATCTCGAGAACAAACTACCTTCCATAATGACAAGGCTACCATCCTATGGAATAACAAAAAATTCGACAACATACTACCTTCCATAATGATAAGGCTACCATCCATTAGAGTGACAAAAATCTCGACAACAGACTACCTTCCATAATGACTAGGCTACCTTCCATTAGAGTAACAAAGATATTGACAACAGACTACCTTCCATAATGACAAGGCTACCATCCATTGGAGTTACAAAAATCTCAAGAACAAACTACCTTCCATAATGACAAGGCTACCATCCATTGGAGTAACAAAAATATCGAAAATAGACTACCTTCGATACTGACAAGGCTAATATCCATTGGAGTAACAAAGTCTTGACAACAGACTACCTTCCATAATGACAAGGCTACCATCTATAAGAATAAAAAAAATCTCGAGAACAGACTGCCTTCCATAATGACAAGGCTACCATCCAATGGAATAACAAAAATATCGACAACATACTACCTTCCATAATGAGAAGGCTACCATCCATTAGAGTGACAAAAATCTCGACAACAGACTACCTTCCATAATGACTAGGCTACCTTCCATTAGAGTAACAAAGATATCGACAACAGACTACCTTCCATAATGACAAGGCTACCATCCATTGGAGTTACAAAAATCTCAAGAACAAACTACCTTCCATAATGACAAGGCTACCATCCATTGGAGTAACAAAAATCTCGAAAATAGACTACCTTCGATACTGACAAGGCTAATATCCATCGGAGTAACAAAAATCTTGACAACAGACTACCTTCCATAATGACAAGGCTACCATCTATAAGAATAAAAAAAATCTCGAGAACAGACTGCTTTCCATAATTACAAGGCTACCATCCAATGGAATAACAAAAATATCGACAACATACTACCTTCCATAATGACAAGGCTACCATCCATTAGAGTGACAAAAATCTCGACAACAGACTACCTTCCATAATGACTAGGCTACCTTCCATTAGAGTAACAAAGATATCGACAACAGACTACCTTCCATAATGACAAGGCTACCATCCATTGGAGTTACAAAAATCTCAACAACAAACTACCTTCCATAATGACAAGGCTACCATCCATTGGAGTAACAAAAATCTCGAAAATAGACTACCTTCGATACTGACAAGGCTAATATCCATTGGAGTAACAAAAATCTTGACAACAGACTACCTTCCATAATGACAAGGCTACCATCTATAGGAATAAAAAAAATCTCGAGAACAGACTGCCTTCCATAATGACAAGGCTACCATCCAATGGAATAACAAAAATATCGACAACATACTACCTTCCATAAAGACAAGGCTACCATCCATTAGAGTGACAAAAATCTTGACAACAGACTACCTTCCATAATGACTAGGCTACCTTCCATTAGAGTAACAAAGATATCGACAACAGACTACCTTCCATAATGACAAGGCTACCATCAATTGGAGTTACAAAAATCTCAACAACAAACTACCTTCCATAATGACAAGGCTACCATCCATTGGAGTAACAAAAATCTCGAAAATAGACTACCTTCGATACTGACAAGGCTAATATCCATTGGAGTAACAAAAATCTTGACAACAGACTACCTTCCATAATGACAAGGCTACCATCTATAGGAATAAAAAAAATCTCGAGAACAGACTGCCTTCCATAATGACAAGGCTACCATCCAATGGAATAACAAAAATATCGACAACATACTACCTTCCATAAAGACAAGGCTACCATCCATTGGAGTAACCAAAATATCGACAACAGACTACCTTCCATAATGACAAGGCTACCATCCATTGTAGTAACTAAAATCTCGACAACAGACTACGTTCCAGAATGACAAAGCTACCATCCATTGGAGTAACCAAAATCTCGACAACAGACAACTTCTATAATTACAAGGCTACCATCTATTGGAATAACAAAAATCTCGAGAACAAACTACCTTCCATAATGACAAGGCTACCATCCAATGGAATAACAAAAAATTCGACAACATACTACCTTCCATAATGACAAGGCTACCATCCATTAGAGTGACAAAAATCTAGACAACAGACTACCTTCCATAATGACTAGGCTACCTTCCATTAGAGTAACAAAGATATCGACAACAGACTACCTTCCATAATGACAAGGCTACCATCCATTGGAGTTACAAAAATCTCAACAACAAACTACCTTCCATAATGACAAGGCAACCATCCATTGGAGTAACAAAAATCTCGAAAAAAGACTACCTTCGATACTGACAAGGCTAATATCCATTGGAGTAACAAAAATCTCGACAACAGACAATTTCTATAATGACAAGGCTACCATCTATAGGAATAAAAAAAATCTCGAGAACAGACTGCCTTCCATAATGACAAGGCTACCATCCAATGGAATAACAAAAATATCGACAACATACTACCTTCCATAATGACAAGGCTACCATCCATTGGAGTAACCAAAATATCGACAACAGACTACCTTCCATAATGACAAGGCTACCATCCATTGTAGTAACTAAAATCTCGACAACTGACTACCTTCCAGAATGACAAAGCTACCATCCATTGGAGTAACCAAAATCTCGACAACAGACAACTTCTATAATGACAAGGCTACCATCTATTGGAATAACAAAAATCTCGAGAACAAACTACCTTCCATAATGACAAGGCTACCATCCAATGGAATAACAAAAAAATCGACAACATACTACCTTCCATAATGACAAGGCTACCATCCATTAGAGTGACAAAAATCTCGACAACAGACTACCTTCCATAATGACTAGGCTACCTTCCATTAGAGTAACAAAGATATTGACAACAGACTACCTTCCATAATGACAAGGCTACCATCCATTGGAGTTACAAAAATCTCAAGAACAAACTACCTTCCATAATGACAAGGCTACCATCCATTGGAGTAACAAAAATCTCGAAAATAGACTACCTTCGATACTGACTAGGCTAATATCCATCGGAGTAACAAAAATCTTGACAACAGACTACCTTCCATAATGACAAGGCTACCATCTATAAGAATAAAAAAAATCTCGAGAACAGACTGCTTTCCATAATTACAAGGCTACCATCCAATGGAATAACAAAAATATCGACAACATACTACCTTCCATAATGACAAGGCTACCATCCATTAGAGTGACAAAAATCTCGACAACAGACTACCTTCCATAATGACTAGGCTACCTTCCATTAGAGTAACAAAGATATCGACAACAGACTACCTTCCATAATGACAAGGCTACCATCCATTGGAGTTACAAAAATCTCAACAACAAACTACCTTCCATAATGACAAGGCTACCATCCATTGGAGTAACAAAAATCTCGAAAATAAACTACCTTCGATACTGACAAGGCTAATATCCATTGGAGTAACAAAAATCTTGACAACAGACTACCTTCCATAATGACAAGGCTACCATCTATAGTAATAAAAAAAATCTCGAGAACAGACTGCCTTCCATAATGACAAGGCTACCATCCAATTGAATAACAAAAATATCGACAACATACTACCTTCCATAAAGACAAGGCTACCATCCATTAGAGTGACAAAAATCTTGACAACAAACTACCTTCCATAATGACTAGGCTACCTTCCATTAGAGTAAAAAAGATATCGACAACAGACTACCTTCCATAATGACAAGGCTACCATCCATTGGAGTTACAAAAATCTCAACAACAAACTACCTTCCATAATGACAAGCCTACCATCCATTGGAGTAACAAAAATCTCGAAAATAGACTACCTTCGATACTGACAAGGCTAATATCCATTGGAGTAACAAAAATCTTGACAACAGACTACCTTCCATAATGACAAGGCTACCATCTATAGGAATAAAAAAAATCTCGAGAACAGACTACCTTCCATAATGACAAGGCTACCATCCAATGGAATAACAAAAATATCGACAACATACTACCTTCCATAAAGACAAGGCTACCATCCATTGGAGTAACCAAAATATCGACAACAGACTACCTTCCATAATGACAAGGCTACCATCCATTGTAGTAACTAAAATCTCGACAACAGACTACGTTCCAGAATGACAAAGCTACCATCCATTGGAGTAACCAAAATCTCGACAACAGACAACTTCTATAATTACAAGGCTACCATCTATTGGAATAACAAAAATCTCGAGAACAAACTACCTTCCATAATGACAAGGCTACCATCCAATGGAATAACAAAAAATTCGACAACATACTACCTTCCATAATGACAAGGCTACCATCCATTAGAGTGACAAAAATCTAGACAACAGACTACCTTCCATAATGACTAGGCTACCTTCCATTAGAGTAACAAAGATATCGACAACAGACTACCTTCCATAATGACAAGGCTACCATCCATTGGAGTTACAAAAATCTCAACAACAAACTACCTTCCATAATGACAAGGCTACCATCCATTGGAGTAACAAAAATCTCGAAAATAGACTACCTTCGATACTGACAAGGCTAATATCCATTGGAGTAACAAAAATCTTGACAACAGACTACCTTCCATAATGACAAGGCTACCATCTATAGGAATAAAAAAAATCTCGAGAACAGACTGCCTTCCATAATGACAAGGCTACCATCCAATTGAATAACAAAAATATCGACAACATACTACCTTCCATAAAGACAAGGCTACCATCCATTAGAGTGACAAAAATCTTGACAACAGACTACCTTCCATAATGACTAGGCTACCTTCCATTAGAGTAAAAAAGATATCGACAACAGACTACCTTCCATAATGACAAGGCTACCATCCATTGGAGTTACAAAAATCTCAACAACAAACTACCTTCCATAATGACAAGGCTACCATCCATTGGAGTAACAAAAATCTCGAAAATAGACTACCTTCGATACTGACAAGGCTACCATCCAATGGAATAACAAAAATATCGACAACATACTACCTTCCATAATGACAAGGCTACCATCCATTAGAGTGACAAAAATCTCGACAACAGACTACCTTCCATAATGACTAGGCTACCTTCCATTAGAGTAACAAAGATATCGACAACAGACTACCTTCCATAATGACAAGGCTACCATCCATTGGAGTTACAAAAATCTCAACAACAAACTACCTTCCATAATGACAAGGCTACCATCCATTGGAGTAACAAAAATCTCGAAAATAAACTACCTTCGATACTGACAAGGCTAATATCCATTGGAGTAACAAAAATCTTGACAACAGACTACCTTCCATAATGACAAGGCTACCATCTATAGGAATAAAAAAAATCTCGAGAACAGACTGCCTTCCATAATGACAAGGCTACCATCCAATTGAATAACAAAAATATCGACAACATACTACCTTCCATAAAGACAAGGCTACCATCCATTAGAGTGACAAAAATCTTGACAACAGACTACCTTCCATAATGACTAGGCTACCTTCCATTAGAGTAAAAAAGATATCGACAACAGACTACCTTCCATAATGACAAGGCTACCATCCATTGGAGTTACAAAAATCTCAACAACAAACTACCTTCCATAATGACAAGGCTACCATCCATTGGAGTAACAAAAATCTCGAAAATAGACTACCTTCGATACTGACAAGGCTAATATCCATTGGAGTAACAAAAATCTTGACAACAGACTACCTTCCATAATGACAAGGCTACCATCTATAGGAATAAAAAAAATCTCGAGAACAGACTACCTTCCATAATGACAAGGCTACCATCCAATGGAATAACAAAAATATCGACAACATACTACCTTCCATAAAGACAAGGCTACCATCCATTGGAGTAACCAAAATATCGACAACAGACTACCTTCCATAATGACAAGGCTACCATCCATTGTAGTAACTAAAATCTCGACAACAGACTACGTTCCAGAATGACAAAGCTACCATCCATTGGAGTAACCAAAATCTCGACAACAGACAACTTCTATAATTACAAGGCTACCATCTATTGGAATAACAAAAATCTCGAGAACAAACTACCTTCCATAATGACAAGGCTACCATCCAATGGAATAACAAAAAATTCGACAACATACTACCTTCCATAATGACAAGGCTACCATCCATTAGAGTGACAAAAATCTAGACAACAGACTACCTTCCATAATGACTAGGCTACCTTCCATTAGAGTAACAAAGATATCGACAACAGACTACCTTCCATAATGACAAGGCTACCATCCATTGGAGTTACAAAAATCTCAACAACAAACTACCTTCCATAATGACAAGGCTACCATCCATTGGAGTAACAAAAATCTCGAAAATAGACTACCTTCGATACTGACAAGGCTAATATCCATTGGAGTAACAAAAATCTTGACAACAGACTACCTTCCATAATGACAAGGCTACCATCTATAGGAATAAAAAAAATCTCGAGAACAGACTGCCTTCCATAATGACAAGGCTACCATCCAATTGAATAACAAAAATATCGACAACATACTACCTTCCATAAAGACAAGGCTACCATCCATTAGAGTGACAAAAATCTTGACAACAAACTACCTTCCATAATGACTAGGCTACCTTCCATTAGAGTAAAAAAGATATCGACAACAGACTACCTTCCATAATGACAAGGCTACCATCCATTGGAATTACAAAAATCTCAACAACAAACTACCTTCCATAATGACAAGGCTACCATCCATTGGAGTAACAAAAATCTCGAAAATAGACTACCTTCGATACTGACAAGGCTACCATCCAATGGAATAACAAAAATATCGACAACATACTACCTTCCATAATGACAAGGCTACCATCCATTAGAGTGACAAAAATCTCGACAACAGACTACCTTCCATAATGACTAGGCTACCTTCGATTAGAGTAACAAAGATATCGACAACAGACTACCTTCCATAATGACAAGGCTACCATCCATTGGAGTTACAAAAATCTCAACAACAAACTACCTTCCATAATGACAAGGCTACCATCCATTGGAGTAACAAAAATCTCGAAAATAGACTACCTTCGATACTGACAAGGCTAATATCCATTGGAGTAACAAAAATCTTGACAACAGAGTACCTTCCATAATGACAAGGCTACCATCTATAGGAATAAAAAAAATCTCGAGAACAGACTGCCTTCCATAATGACAAGGCTACCATCCAATGGAATAACAAAAATATCGACAACATACTACCTTCCATAAAGACAAGGCTACCATCCATTAGAGTGACAAAAATCTTGACAACAGACTACCTTCCATAATGACTAGGCTACCTTCCATTAGAGTAACAAAGATATCGACAACAGACTACCTTCCATAATGACAAGGCTACCATCCATTGGAGTTACAAAAATCTCAACAACAAACTACCTTCCATAATGACAAGGCTACCATCCATTGGAGTAACAAAAATCTCGAAAATAGACTACCTTCGATACTGACAAGGCTAATATCCATTGGAGTAACAAAAATCTTGACAACAGACTACCTTCCATAATGACAAGGCTACCATCTATAGGAATAAAAAAAATCTCGAGAACAGACTGCCTTCCATAATGACAAGGCTACCATCCAATGGAATAACAAAAATATCGACAACATACTACCTTCCATAATGACAAGGCTACGATCCATTGGAGTAACCAAAATATCGACAACAGACTACCTTCCATAATGACAAGGCTACCATCCATTGTAGTAACTAAAATCTCGACAACAGACTACCTTCCAGAATGACAAAGCTACCATCCATTGGAGTAACCAAAATCTCGACAACAGACAACTTCTATAATAACAAGGCTACCATCTATTGGAATAACAAAAATCTCGAGAACAAACTACCTTCCATTATGACAAGGCTACCATCCAATGGAATAACAAAAAATTCGACAACATACTACCTTCCATAATGACAAGGCTACCATCCATTAGAGTGACAAAAATCTCGACAACAGACTACCTTCCATAATGACTAGGCTACCTTCCATTAGAGTAACAAAGATATTGACAACAGACTACCTTCCATAATGACAAGGCTACCATCCATTGGAGTTACAAAAATCTCAAGAACAAACTACCTTCCATAATGACAAGGCTACCAACCATTGGAGTAACAAAAATCTCGAAAATAGACTACCTTCGATACTGACTAGGCTAATATCCATCGGAGTAACAAAAATCTTGACAACAAACTACCTTCCATAATGACAAGGCTACCATCTATAAGAATAAAAAAAATCTCGAGAACAGACTGCTTTCCATAATTACAAGGCTACCATCCAATGGAATAACAAAAATATCGACAACATACTACCTTCCATAATGACAAGGCTACCATCCATTAGAGTGACAAAAATCTCGACAACAGACTACCTTCCATAATGACTAGGCTACCTTCCATTAGAGTAACAAAGATATCGACAACAGACTACCTTCCATAATGACAAGGCTACCATCCATTGGAGTTACAAAAATCTCAACAACAAACTACCTTCCATAATGACAAGGCTACCATCCATTGGAGTAACAAAAATCTCGAAAATAGACTACCTTCGATACTGACAAGGCTAATATCCATTGGAGTAACAAAAATCTTGACAACAGACTACCTTCCATAATGACAAGGCTACCATCTATAGGAATAAAAAAAATCTCGAGAACAGACTGCCTTCCATAATGACAAGGCTACCATCCAATTGAATAACAAAAATATCGACAACATACTACCTTCCATAAAGACAAGGCTACCATCCATTAGAGTGACAAAAATCTTGACAACAGACTACCTTCCATAATGACTAGGCTACCTTCCATTAGAGTAAAAAAGATATCGACAACAGACTACCTTCCATAATGACAAGGCTACCATCCATTGGAGTTACAAAAATCTCAACAACAAACTACCTTCCATAATGACAAGGCTACCATCCATTGGAGTAACAAAAATCTCGAAAATAGACTACCTTCGATACTGACAAGGCTAATATCCATTGGAGTAACAAAAATCTTGACAACAGACTACCTTCCATAATGACAAGGCTACCATCTATAGGAATAAAAAAAATCACGAGAACAGACTACCTTCCATAATGACAAGGCTACCATCCAATGGAATAACAAAAATATCGACAACATACTACCTTCCATAAAGACAAGGCTACCATCCATTGGAGTAACCAAAATATCGACAACAGACTACCTTCCATAATGACAAGGCTACCATCCATTGTAGTAACTAAAATCTCGACAACAGACTACGTTCCAGAATGACAAAGCTACCATCCATTGGAGTAACCAAAATCTCGACAACAGACAACTTCTATAATTACAAGGCTACCATCTATTGGAATAACAAAAATCTCGAGAACAAACTACCTTCCATAATGACAAGGCTACCATCCAATGGAATAACAAAAAATTCGACAACATACTACCTTCCATAATGACAAGGCTACCATCCATTAGAGTGACAAAAATCTAGACAACAGACTACCTTCCATAATGACTAGGCTACCTTCCATTAGAGTAACAAAGATATCGACAACAGACTACCTTCCATAATGACAAGGCTACCATCCATTGGAGTTACAAAAATCTCAACAACAAACTACCTTCCATAATGACAAGGCTACCATCCATTGGAGTAACAAAAATCTCGAAAATAGACTACCTTCGATACTGACAAGGCTAATATCCATTGGAGTAACAAAAATCTTGACAACAGACTACCTTCCATAATGACAAGGCTACCATCTATAGGAATAAAAAAAATCTCGAGAACAGACTGCCTTCCATAATGACAAGGCTACCATCCAATTGAATAACAAAAATATCGACAACATACTACCTTCCATAAAGACAAGGCTACCATCCATTAGAGTGACAAAAATCTTGACAACAGACTACCTTCCATAATGACTAGGCTACCTTCCATTAGAGTAAAAAAGATATCGACAACAGACTACCTTCCATAATGACAAGGCTACCATCCATTGGAGTTACAAAAATCTCAACAACAAACTACCTTCCATAATGACAAGGCTACCATCCATTGGAGTAACAAAAATCTCGAAAATAGACTACCTTCGATACTGACAAGGCTAATATCCATTGGAGTAACAAAAATCTTGACAACAGACTACCTTCCATAATGACAAGGCTACCATCTATAGGAATAAAAAAAATCTCGAGAACAGACTACCTTCCATAATGACAAGGCTACCATCCAATGGAATAACAAAAATATCGACAACATACTACCTTCCATAAAGACAAGGCTACCATCCATTGGAGTAACCAAAATATCGACAACAGACTACCTTCCATAATGACAAGGCTACCATCCATTGTAGTAACTAAAATCTCGACAACAGACTACGTTCCAGAATGACAAAGCTACCATCCATTGGAGTAACCAAAATCTCGACAACAGACAACTTCTATAATTACAAGGCTACCATCTATTGGAATAACAAAAATCTCGAGAACAAACTACCTTCCATAATGACAAGGCTACCATCCAATGGAATAACAAAAAATTCGACAACATACTACCTTCCATAATGACAAGGCTACCATCCATTAGAGTGACAAAAATCTAGACAACAGACTACCTTCCATAATGACTAGGCTACCTTCCATTAGAGTAACAAAGATATCGACAACAGACTACCTTCCATAATGACAAGGCTACCATCCATTGGAGTTACAAAAATCTCAACAACAAACTACCTTCCATAATGACAAGGCTACCATCCATTGGAGTAACAAAAATCTCGAAAAAAGACTACCTTCAATACTGACAAGGCTAATATCCATTGGAGTAACAAAAATCTCGACAACAGACAATTTCTATAATGACAAGGCTACCATCTATAGGAATAAAAAAAATCTCGAGAACAGACTGCCTTCCATAATGACAAGGCTACCATCCAATGGAATAACAAAAATATCGACAACATACTACCTTCCATAATGACAAGGCTACCATCCATTGGAGTAACCAAAATATCGACAACAGACTACCTTCCATAATGACAAGGCTACCATCCATTGTAGTAACTAAAATCTCGACAACAGACTACCTTCCAGAATGACAAAGCTACCATCCATTGGAGTAACCAAAATCTCGACAACAGACAACTTCTATAATGACAAGGCTACCATCTATTGGAATAACAAAAATCTCGAGAACAAACTACCTTCCATAATGACAAGGCTACCATCCAATGGAATAACAAAAAATTCGACAACATACTACCATCCATAATGACAAGGCTACCATCTATTAGAGTGACAAAAATCTCGACAACAGACTACCTTCCATAATGACTAGGCTACCTTCCATTAGAGTAACAAAGATATTGACAACAGACTACCTTCCATAATGACAAGGCTACCATCCATTGGAGTTACAAAAATCTCAAGAACAAACTACCTTCCATAATGACAAGGCTACCATCCATTGGAGTAACAAAAATCTCGAAAATAGACTACCTTTGATACTGACAAGGCTAATATCCATTGGAGTAACAAAAATCTTGACAACAGACTACCTTCCATAATGACAAGGCTACCATCTATAAGAATAAAAAAAATCTCGAGAACAGACTACCTTCCATAATGACAAGGCTACCATCCAATGGAATAACAAAAATATCGACAACATACTACCTTCCATAATGACAAGGCTACCATCCATTAGAGTGACAAAAATCTCGACAACAGACTACCTTCCATAATGACTAGGCTACCTTCCATTAGAGTAACAAAGATATCGACAACAGACTACCTTCCATAATGACAAGGCTACCATCCATTGGAGTTACAAAAATCTCAACAACAAACTACCTTCCATAATGACAAGGCTACCATCCATTGGAGTAACAAAAATCTCGAAAATAGACTACCTTCGATACTGACAAGGCTAATATCCATTGGAGTAACAAAAATCTTGACAACAGACTACCTTCCATAATGACAAGGCTACCATCTATAGGAATAAAAAAAATCTCGAGAACAGACTGCCTTCCATAATAACAAGGCTACCATCCAATGGAATAACAAAGATATCGACAACATACTACCTTCCATAAAGACAAGGCTACCATCCATTGGAGTAACCAAAATATCGACAACAGACTACCTTCCATAATGACAAGGCTACCATCCATTGTAGTAACTAAAATCTCGACAACAGACTACCTTCTAGAATGACAAAGCTACCATCCATTGGAGTAACCAAAATCTCGACAACAGACAACTTCTATAATGACAAGCCTACCATCTATTGGAATAACAAAAATCTCGAGAACAAACTACCTTCCATAATGACAAGGCTACCATCCAATGGAATAACAAAAAATTCGACAACATACTACCTTCCATAATGACAAGGCTACCATCCATTAGAGTGACAAAAATATCGACAACAGACTACCTTCCATAATGACTAGGCTACCTTCCATTAGAGTAACAAAGATATCAACAAGAGACTACCTTCCATAATGACAAGGCTACCATCCATTGGAGTTACAAAAATCTCAACAACAAACTACCTACCATAATGACAAGGCTACCATCCATTGGAGTAACAAAAATCTCGAAAAAAGACTACCTTCGATACTGACAAGGCTAATATCCATTGGAGTAACAAAAATCTCGACAACAGACAACTTCTATAATGACAAGGCTACCATCTATAGGAATAAAAAAAATCTCGAGAACAGACTGCCTTCCATAATGACAAGGCTACCATCCAATGGAATAACAAAAATATCGACAACATACTACCTTCCATAATGACAAGGCTACCATCCATTGGAGTAACCAAAATATCGACAACAGACTACCTTCCATAATGACAAGGCTACCATCCATTGTAGTAACTAAAATCTGGACAACAGACTACCTTCCAGAATGACAAAGCTACCATCCATTGGAGTAACAAAAATCTCGACAACAGACAACTTCTATAATGACAAGGCTACTATCAATTGGAATAACAAAAATCTCGAGAACAAACTACCTTCCATAATGACAAGGCTACCATCCAATGGAATAACAAAAAATTCGACAACATACTACCTTCCATAATGACAAGGCTACCATCCATTAGAGTAATAAAAATCTCGACAACAGACTACCTTCCATAATGACTAGGCTACCTTCCATTAGAGTAACAAAGATATTGACAACAGACTACCTTCCATAATGACAAGGCTACCATCCATTGGAGTTACAAAAATCTCAAGAACAAACTACCTTCCATAATGACAAGGCTACCATCCATTGGAGTAACAAAAATCTCGAAAATAGACTACCTTCGATACTGACAAGGCTAATATCCATTGGAGTAACAAAAATCTTGACAACAGACTACCTTCCATAATGACAAGGCTACCATCTATAAGAATAAAAAAAATCTCGAGAACGGACTGCCTTCCATAATGACAAGGCTACCATCCAATGGAATAACAAAAATATCGATAACATACTACCTTCCATAATGACAAGGCTACCATCCCTTAGAGTGACAAAAATCTCGACAACAGACTACCTTCCATAATGACTAGGCTACCTTCCATTAGAGTAACAAAGATATCGACAACAGACTACCCTCCATAATGACAAGGCTACCATCCATTGGAGTTACAAAAATCTCAACAACAAACTACCTTCCATAATGACAAGGCTACCATCCATTGGAGTAACAAAAATCTCGAAAATAGACTACCTTCGATACTGACAAGACTAATATCCATTGGAGTAACAAAAATCTTGACAACAGACTACCTTCCATAATGACAAGGCTATCATCTATAGGAATAAATAAAATCTCGAGAACAGACTGCCTTCCATAATGACAAGGCTACCATCCAATGGAATAACAAAAATATCGACAACATACTACCTTCCATAATGACAAGGCTACCATCCATTGGAGTAACCAAAATATCGACAACAGACTACCTTCCACAATGACAAGGCTACCATCCATTGTAGTAACTAAAATCTCGACAACAGACTACCTTCCAGAATGACAAAGCTACAATCCATTGGAGTAACCAAAACCTCGAGAACAAACTACCTTCCATAATGACAAGGCTACCATCTATTGGAATAACAAAAATCTCGAGAACAAACTACCTTCCATAATGACAAGGCTACCATCCAATGGAATAACAAAAAATTCGACAACATACTACCTTCCATAATGACAAGGCTACCATCCTTTAGAGTGACAAAAATCTCGACAACAGACTACCTTCCATAATGACTAGGCTACCTTCCATTAGAGTAACAAAGATATTGACAACATACTACCTTCCATAATGACAAGGCTACCATCCATTGGAGTTACAAAAATCTCAAGAACAAACTACCTTCCATAATGACAAGGCTACCATCCATTGGAGTAACAAAAATCTCGAAAATAGACTACCTTCGATACTGACAAGGCTAATATCCATTGGAGTAACAAAAATCTTGACAACAGACTACCTTCCATAATGACAAGGCTACCATCTATAAGAATAAAAAAAATCTCGAGAACAGACTGCCTTCCATAATGACAAGGCTACCATCCAATGGAATAACAAAAATATCGACAACATACTACCTTCCATAATGACAAGGCTACCATCCATTGGAGTAACCAAAATATCGACAACAGACTACCTTCCATAATGACAAGGCTACCATCAATTATAGTAACCAAAATATCAACAACAGACTACCTTCCATAATGACAAGGCTATCGTCCATTGTAGTAACAAATATCTTGACAACATACTACCTTCCATAATGACAATGCTACCATCCATTGGAGTAACAAAAATCTCGACAATAGACTACCTTCCAGAATGACAAAGCTACCATCCATTGGAGTAACCAAAATCTCGACAACAGACAACTTCTATAATGACAAGGCTACCATCTATTGGAATAACAAAAATCTCGAGAACAAACTACCTTCCATAATGACAAGGCTACCATCCAATGGAATAACAAAAAATTCGACAACATACTACCTTCCATAATGACAAGGCTACCATCCATTAGAGTGACAAAAATCTCGACAACAGACTACCTTCCATAATGACTAGGCTAACTTCCATTAGAGTAACAAAGATATCGACAACAGACTACCTTCCATAATGACAAGGCTACCATCCATTGGAGTTACAAAAATCTCAACAACAAACTACCTTCCATAGTGACAAGGCTACCATCCATTGGAGTAACCAAAATCTCGACAACAGACAACTTCTATAATGACAAGGCTAACATCTATTGTAAAAACAAAAATCTCGAGAACATACTACCTTCCATAATGACAAGGCTACCATCCAATGGAATAACAAAAATCTCGGCAACATACTACCTTCCATAATGACAAGGCTACCATCCATTAAAGTAACAAAAATCTCGACAATAGACTACCTTCCATAATGACTAGGCTACCTTCCATTAGAGTAACAAAAATCTCGACAACACACTACCTTCCATAATGACAAGGCTACCATCCATTAGAGTAACAAAAATCTCAACTATAGACTACCTTCCATAATGACAAGGCTACGATCCATTAGAGTAAAAAAAATATCGAAAATAGACTACCTTCGATACTGACAAGGCTAATATCCATTGGAGTAACAAAAATCTTGACAACAGACTACCTTCCATAATGACAAGGCTACCATCTATAAGAATAAAAAAAATCTCGAGAACAGACTACCTTCCATAATGACAAGGCTACCATCCAATGGAATAACAAAAATATCGACAACATACTACCTTCCATAATGACAAGGCTACCATCCATTGGAGTAACCAAAATATCGACAACAGACTACCTTCCATAATGACAAGGCTACCATCAATTATAGTAACCAAAATATCAACAACAGACTACCTTCCATAATGACAAGGCTATCGTCCATTGTAGTAACAAAAATCTTGACAACATACTACCTTCCATAATGACAATGCTACCATCCATTGGAATAACAAAAATCTCGACAATAGACTACCTTCCATAATGACAAGGCTACCATCCATTGTAGTAACAAAAATCTCGACAATAGACTACCTTCCAGAATGACAAAGCTACCATCCATTGGAGTAACCAAAATCTCGACAACAGACAACTTCTATAATGACAAGGCTACCATCTATTGGAATAACAAAAATCTCGAGAACAAACTACCTTCCATAATGACAAGGCTACCATCCAATGGAATAACAAAATATTCGACAACATACTACCTTCCATAATGACAAGGCTACCATCCATTAGAGTGACAAAAATCTCGACAACAGACTACCTTCCATAATGACTAGGCTACCTTCCATTAGAGTAACAAAGATATCGACAACAGACTACCTTCCATAATGACAAGGCTACCATCCATTGGAGTTACAAAAATCTCAACAACAAACTACCTTCCATAATGACAAGGCTACCATCCATTGGAGTAACAAAAATCTCGAAAATAGACTACCTTCAATACTGACAAGGCTAATATCCATTGGAGTAACAAAAATCTTGACAACAGACTACCTTCCATAATGACAAGGCTACCATCTATAGGAATTAAAAAAATCTCGAGAACAGACTGCCTTCCATAATGACAAGGCTACCATCCAATGGAATAACAAAAATATCGACAACATACTACCTTCCATAATGACAAGGCTACCATCCATTGGAGTAACCAAAATATCGACAACAGACTACCTTCCATAATGACAAGGCTACCATCCATTGTAGTAACAAAAATCTCGACAACAGACTACCTTCCAGAATGACAAAGCTACCATCCATTGGAGTAACAAAAATCTCGACAACAGACAATTTCTATAATGACAAGGCTACCATCTATAGGAATTAAAAAAATCTCGAGAACAGACTGCCTTCCATAATGACAAGGCTACCATCCAATGGAATAACAAAAATATCGACAACATACTACCTTCCATAATGACAAGGCTACCATCCATTGGAGTAACCAAAATATCGACAACAGACTACCTTCCATAATGAGAAGGCTACCATCCATTGTAGTAACTAAAATCTCGACAACAGACTACCTTCCAGAATGACAAAGCTACCATCCATTGGAGTAACCAAAATCTCGACAACAGACAACTTCTATAATGACAAGGCTACTATCTATTGGAATAACAAAAATCTCGAGAACAAACTACCTTCCATAATGACAAGGCTACCATCCAATGGAATAACAAAAAATTCGACAACATACTACCTTCCATAATGACAAGGCTACCATCCATTAGAGTGACAAAAATCTCGACAATAGACTACCTTCCATAATGACTAGGCTACCTTCCATTAGAGTAACAAAGATATTGACAACAGACTACCTTCCATAATGACAAGGCTACCATCCATTGGAGTTACAAAAATCTCAAGAACAAACTACCTTCCATAATGACAAGGCTACCATCCATTGGAGTAACAAAAATCTCGAAAATAGACTACCTTTGATACTGACAAGGCTAATATCCATTGGAGTAACAAAAATCTTGACAACAGACTACCTTCCATAATGACAAGGCTACCATCTATAAGAATAAAAAAAATCTCGAGAACAGACTGCCTTCCATAATGACAAGGCTACCATCCAATGGAATAACAAAAATATCGACAACATACTACCTTCCATAATGACAAGGCTACCATCCATTAGAGTGACAAAAATCTCGACAACAGACTACCTTCCATAATGACTAGGCTACCTTCCATTAGAGTAACAAAGATATCAACAACAGACTACCTTCCATAATGACAAGGCTACCATCCATTGGAGTTACAAAAATCTCAACAACAAACTACCTTCCATAATGACAAGGCTACCATCCATTGGAGTAACAAAAATCTCGAAAATAGACTACCTTCGATACTGACAAGGCTAATATCCATTGGAGTAACAAAAATCTTGACAACAGACTACCTTCAATAATGACAAGGCTACCATCTATAGGAATAAAAAAAATCTCGAGAACAGACTGCCTTCCATAATAACAAGGCTACCATCCAATGGAATAACAAAAATATCGACAACATACTACCTTCCATAAAGACAAGGCTACCATCCATTGGAGTAACCAAAATATCGACAACAGACTACCTTCCATAATGACAAGGCTACCATCCATTGTAGTAACTAAAATCTCGACAACAGACTACCTTCTAGAATGACAAAGCTACCATCCATTGGAGTAACCAAAATCTCGACAACAGACAACTTCTATAATGACAAGCCTACCATCTATTGGAATAACAAAAATCTCGAGAACAAACTACCTTCCATAATGACAAGGCTACCATCCAATGGAATAACAAAAAATTCGACAACATACTACCTTCCATAATGACAAGGCTACCATCCATTAGAGTGACAAAAATATCGACAACAGACTACCTTCCATAATGACTAGGCTACCTTCCATTAGAGTAACAAAGATATCAACAAGAGACTACCTTCCATAATGACAAGGCTACCATCCATTGGAGTTACAAAAATCTCAACAACAAACTACCTTCCATAATGACAAGGCTACCATCCATTGGAGTAACAAAAATCTCGAAAAAAGACTACCTTCGATACTGACAAGGCTAATATCCATTGGAGTAACAAAAATCTCGACAACAGACAACTTCTATAATGACAAGGCTACCATCTATAGGAATAAAAAAAATCTCGAGAACAGACTGCCTTCCATAATGACAAGGCTACCATCCAATGGAATAACAAAAATATCGACAACATACTACCTTCCATAATGACAAGGCTACCATCCATTGGAGTAACCAA
This sequence comes from Vicia faba, assembly GCA_948472305.1. NCBI lineage: Eukaryota > Viridiplantae > Streptophyta > Magnoliopsida > Fabales > Fabaceae > Vicia > Vicia faba. The sequence goes on from OX451738.1 coordinate 753,984,150, forward strand.
AATATCGACAACAGACTACCTTCCATAATGACAAGGCTACCATCCATTGTAGTAACTAAAATCTCAACAACAGACTACCTTCCAGAATGACAAAGCTACCATCCATTGGAGTAACAAAAATCTCGACAACAGACAACTTCTATAATGACAAGGCTACTATCAATTGGAATAACAAAAATCTCGAGAACAAACTACCTTCCATAATGACAAGGCTACCATCCAATGGAATAACAAAAAATTCGACAACATACTACCTTCCATAATGACAAGGCTACCATCCATTAGAGTGATAAAAATCTCGACAACAGACTACCTTCCATAATGACTAGGCTACCTTCCATTAGAGTAACAAAGATATTGACAACAGACTACCTTCCATAATGACAAGGCTACCATCCATTGGAGTTACAAAAATCTCAAGAACAAACTACCTTCCATAATGACAAGGCTACCATCCATTGGAGTAACAAAAATCTCGAAAATAGACTACCTTCGATACTGACAAGGCTAATATCCATTGGAGTAACAAAAATCTTGACAACAGACTACCTTCCATAATGACAAGGCTACCATCTATAAGAATAAAAAAAATCTCGAGAACGGACTGCCTTCCATAATGACAAGGCTACCATCCAATGGAATAACAAAAATATCGACAACATACTACCTTCCATAATGACAAGGCTACCATCCCTTAGAGTGACAAAAATCTCGACAACAGACTACCTTCCATAATGACTAGGCTACCTTCCATTAGAGTAACAAAGATATCGACAACAGACTACCCTCCATAATGACAAGGCTACCATCCATTGGAGTTACAAAAATCTCAACAACAAACTACCTTCCATAATGACAAGGCTACCATCCATTGGAGTAACAAAAATCTCGAAAATAGACTACCTTCGATACTGACAAGACTAATATCCATTGGAGTAACAAAAATCTTGACAACAGACTACCTTCCATAATGACAAGGCTACCATCTATAGGAATAAAAAAAATCTCGAGAACAGACTGCCTTCCATAATGACAAGGCTACCATCCAATGGAATAACAAAAATATCGACAACATACTACCTTCCATAATGACAAGGCTACCATCCATTGGAGTAACCAAAATATCGACAACAGACTACCTTCCATAATGACAAGGCTACCATCCATTGTAGTAACTAAAATCTCGACAACAGACTACCTTCCAGAATGACAAAGCTACAATCCATTGGAGTAACCAAAACCTCGAGAACAAACTACCTTCCATAATGACAAGGCTACCATCTATTGGAATAACAAAAATCTCGAGAAAAAACTACCTTCCAAAATGACAAGGCTACCATCCAATGGAATAACAAAAAATTCGACAACATACTACCTTCCATAATGACAAGGCTACCATCCTTTAGAGTGACAAAAATCTCGACAACAGACTACCTTCCATAATGACTAGGCTACCTTCCATTAGAGTAACAAAGATATTGACAACATACTACCTTCCATAATGACAAGGCTACCATCCATTGGAGTTACAAAAATCTCAAGAACAAACTACCTTCCATAATGACAAGGCTACCATCCATTGGAGTAACAAAAATTTCGAAAATAGACTACCTTCGATACTGACAAGGCTAATATCCATTGGAGTAACAAAAATCTTGACAACAGACTACCTTCCATAATGACAAGGCTACCATCTATCAGAATAAAAAAAATCTCGAGAACAGACTGCCTTCCATAATGACAAGGCTACCATCCAATGGAATAACAAAAATATCGACAACATACTACCTTCCATAATGACAAGGCTACCATCCATTGGAGTAACCAAAATATCGACAACAGACTACCTTCCATAATGACAAGGCTACCATCAATTATAGTAACCAAAATATCAACAACAGACTACCTTCCATAATGACAAGGCTATCGTCCATTGTAGTAACAAAAATCTTGACAACATACTACCTTCCATAATGACAATGCTACCATCCATTGGAGTAACAAAAATCTCGACAATAGACTACCTTCCATAATGACAAGGCTACCATCCATTGTAGTAACAAAAATCTCGACAATAGACTACCTTCCAGAATGACAAAGCTACCATCCATTGGAGTAACCAAAATCTCGACAACAGACAACTTCTATAATGCCAAGGCTACCATCTATTGGAATAACAAAAATCTCGAGAACAAACTACCTTCCATAATGACAAGGCTACCATCCAATGGAATAACAAAAAATTCGACAACATACTACCTTCCATAATGACAAGGCTACCATCCATTAGAGTGACAAAAATCTCGACAACAGACTACCTTCCATAATGACTAGGCTACCTTCCATTAGAGTAACAAAGATATCGACAACAGACTACCTTCCATAATGACAAGGCTACCAACCATTGGAGTTACAAAAATCTCAACAACAAACTACCTTCCATAGTGACAAGGCTACCATCCATTGGAGTAACCAAAATCTCGACAACAGACAACTTCTATAATGACAAGGCTAACATCTATTGGAAAAACAAAAATCTCGAGAACATACTACCTTCCATAATGACAAGGATACCATCCAATGGAATAACAAAAATCTCGACAACATACTACCTTCCATAATGACAAGGCTACCATCCATTAAAGTAACAAAAATCTCGACAATAGACTACCTTCCATAATGACTAGGCTACCTTCCATTAGAGTAACAAAAATCTCGACAACACACTACCTTCCATAATGACAAGGCTACCATCCATTAGAGTAACAAAAATCTCAACTATAGACTACCTTCCATAATGACAAGGCTACGATCCATTAGAGTAAAAAAAATATCGAAAATAGACTACCTTCGATACTGACAAGGCTAATATCCATTGGAGTAACAAAAATCTTGACAACAGACTACCTTCCATAATGACAAGGCTACCATCTATAAGAATAAAAAAAATCTCGAGAACAGACTACCTTCCATAATGACAAGGCTACCATCCAATGGAATAACAAAAATATCGACAACATACTACCTTCCATAATGACAAGGCTACCATCCATTGGAGTAACCAAAATATCGACAACAGACTACCTTCCATAATGACAAGGCTACCATCAATTATAGTAACCAAAATATCAACAACAGACTACCTTCCATAATGACAAGGCTATCGTCCATTGTAGTAACAAAAATCTTGACAACATACTACCTTCCATAATGACAATGCTACCATCCATTGGAATAACAAAAATCTCGACAATAGACTACCTTCCATAATGACAAGGCTACCATCCATTGTAGTAACAAAAATCTCGACAATAGACTACCTTCCAGAATGACAAAGCTACCATCCATTGGAGTAACCAAAATCTCGACAACAGACAACTTCTATAATGACAAGGCTACCATCTATTGGAATAACAAAAATCTCGAGAACAAACTACCTTCCATAATGACAAGGCTACCATCCAATGGAATAACAAAATATTCGACAACATACTACCTTCCATAATGACAAGGCTACCATCCATTAGAGTGACAAAAATCTCGACAACAGACTACCTTCCATAATGACTAGGCTACCTTCAATTAGAGTAACAAAGATATCAACAACAGACTACCTTCCATAATGACAAGGCTACCATCCATTGGAGTTACAAAAATCTCAACAACAAACTACCTTCCATAATGACAAGGCTACCATCCATTGGAGTAACAAAAATCTCGAAAATAGACTACCTTCAATACTGACAAGGCTAATATCCATTGGAGTAACAAAAATCTTGACAACAGACTACCTTCCATAATGACAAGGCTACCATCTATAGGAATAAAAAAAATCTCGAGAACAGACTGCCTTCCATAATGACAAGGCTACCATCCAATGGAATAACAAAAATATCGACAACATACTACCTTCCATAATGACAAGGCTACCATCCATTGGAGTAACCAAAATATCGACAACAGACTACCTTCCATAATGACAAGGCTACCATCCATTGTAGTAACAAAAATCTCGACAACAGACTACCTTCCAGAATGACAAAGCTACCATCCATTGGAGTAACCAAAATCTCGACAACAGACAACTTCTATAATGACAAGGCTAACATCTATTGGAAAAACAAAAATCTCGAGAACATACTACCTTCCATAATGTCAAGGCTACCATCCAATGGAATAACAAAAATCTCGACAACATACTACCTTCCATAATGACAAGGCTACCATCCATTAAAGTAACAAAAATCTCGACAATAGACTACCTTCCATAATGACTAGGCTACCTTCCATTAGAGTAACAAAGATATTGACAACAGACTACCTTCCATAATGACAAGGCTACCATCCATTGGAGTTACAAAAATCTCAAGAACAAACTACCTTCCATAATGACAAGGCTACCATCCATTGGAGTAACAAAAATCTCGAAAATAGACTACCTTCGATACTGACAAGGCTAATATCCATTGGAGTAACAAAAATCTTGACAACAGACTACCTTCCATAATGACAAGGCTACCATCTATAAGAATAAAAAAAATCTCGAGAACAGACTGCCTTTCATAATGACAAGGCTACCATCCAATGTAATAACAAAAATATCGACAACATACTACCTTCCATAATGACAAGGCTACCATCCATTGGAGTAACCAAAATATTGACAACAGACTACCTTCCATATTGACAAGGCTACCATCCATTGTAGTAACAAAAATCTCGACAACAGACTACCTTCCAGAATGACAAAGCTACCATCCATTGGAGTAACCAAAATCTCGACAACAGACAACTTCTATAATGACAAGGCTAACATCTATTGGAAAAACAAAAATCTCGAGAACATACTACCATCCATAATGACAAGGCTACCATCCAATGGAATAACAAAAATCTCGACAACATACTACCTTCCATAATGACAAGGCTACCATCCATTAAAGTAACAAAAATCTCGACAATAGACTACCTTCCATAATGACTAGGCTACCTTCCATTAGAGTAACAAAGATATTGACAACAGACTACCTTCCATAATGACAAGGCTACCATCCATTGGAGTTACAAAAATCTCAAGAACAAACTACCTTCCATAATGACAAGGCTACCATCCATTGGAGTAACAAAAATATCGAAAATAGACTACCTTCGATACTGACAAGGCTAATATCCATTGGAGTAACAAAAATCTTGACAACAGACTACCTTCCATAATGACAAGGCTACCATCTATAAGAATAAAAAAAATCTCGAGAACAGACTACCTTCCATAATGACAAGGCTACCATCCAATGGAATAACAAAAATATCGACAACATACTACCTTCCATAATGACAAGGCTACCATCCATTGGAGTAACCAAAATATCGACAACAGACTACCTTCCATAATGACAAGGCTACCATCAATTATAGTAACCAAAATATCAACAATAGACTACCTTCCATAATGACAAGGCTATCGTCCATTGTAGTAACAAAAATCTTGACAACATACTACCTTCCATAATGACAATGCTACCATCCATTGGAGTAACAAAAATCTCTATAATAGACTACCTTCCATAATGACAAGGCTACCATCCATTGTAGTAACAAAAATCTCGACAATAGACTACCTTCCATAATGACAAAGCTACCATCCATTGGAGTAACCAAAATCTCGACAACAGACAACTTCTATAATGACAAGGCTACCATCTATTGGAATAACAAAAATCTTGAGAACAAACTACCTTCCATAATGACAAGGCTACCATCCAATGGAATAACAAAAAATTCGACAACATACTACCTTCCATAATGACAAGGCTACCATCCATTAGAGTGACAAAAATCTCGACAACAGACTACCTTCCATAATGACTAGGCTACCTTCCATTAGAGTAACAAAGATATCGACAACAGACTACCTTCCATAATGACAAGGCTACCAACCATTGGAGTTACAAAAATCTCAACAACAAACTACCTTCCATAGTGACAAGGCTACCATCCATTGGAGTAACCAAAATCTCGACAACAGACAACTTCTATAATGACAAGGCTAACATCTATTGGAAAAACAAAAATCTCGAGAACATACTACCTTCCATAATGACAAGGATACCATCCAATGGAATAACAAAAATCTCGACAACATACTACCTTCCATAATGACAAGGCTACCATCCATTAAAGTAACAAAAATCTCGACAATAGACTACCTTCCATAATGACTAGGCTACCTTCCATTAGAGTAACAAAAATCTCGACAACACACTACCTTCCATAATGACAAGGCTACCATCCATTAGAGTAACAAAAATCTCAACTATAGACTACCTTCCATAATGACAAGGCTACGATCCATTAGAGTAAAAAAAATATCGAAAATAGACTACCTTCGATACTGACAAGGCTAATATCCATTGGAGTAACAAAAATCTTGACAACAGACTACCTTCCATAATGACAAGGCTACCATCTATAAGAATAAAAAAAATCTCGAGAACAGACTACCTTCCATAATGACAAGGCTACCATCCAATGGAATAACAAAAATATCGACAACATACTACCTTCCATAATGACAAGGCTACCATCCATTGGAGTAACCAAAATATCGACAACAGACTACCTTCCATAATGACAAGGCTACCATCAATTATAGTAACCAAAATATCAACAACAGACTACCTTCCATAATGACAAGGCTATCGTCCATTGTAGTAACAAAAATCTTGACAACATACTACCTTCCATAATGACAATGCTACCATCCATTGGAATAACAAAAATCTCGACAATAGACTACCTTCCATAATGACAAGGCTACCATCCATTGTAGTAACAAAAATCTCGACAATAGACTACCTTCCAGAATGACAAAGCTACCATCCATTGGAGTAACCAAAATCTCGACAACAGACAACTTCTATAATGACAAGGCTACCATGTATTGGAATAACAAAAATCTCGAGAACAAACTACCTTCCATAATGACAAGGCTACCATCCAATGGAATAACAAAATATTCGACAACATACTACCTTCCATAATGACAAGGCTACCATCCATTAGAGTGACAAAAATCTCGACAACAGACTACCTTCCATAATGACTAGGCTACCTTCAATTAGAGTAACAAAGATATCGACAACAGACTACCTTCCATAATGACAAGGCTACCATCCATTGGAGTTACAAAAATCTCAACAACAAACTACCTTCCATAATGACAAGGCTACCATCCATTGGAGTAACAAAAATCTCGAAAATAGACTACCTTCAATACTGACAAGGCTAATATCCATTGGAGTAACAAAAATCTTGACAACAGACTACCTTCCATAATGACAAGGCTACCATCTATAGGAATAAAAAAAATCTCGAGAACAGACTGCCCTCCATAATGACAAGGCTACCATCCAATGGAATAACAAAAATATCGACAACATACTACCTTCCATAATGACAAGGCTACCATCCATTGGAGTAACCAAAATATCGACAACAGACTACCTTCCATAATGACAAGGCTACCATCCATTGTAGTAACAAAAATCTCGACAACAGACTACCTTCCAGAATGACAAAGCTACCATCCATTGGAGTAACCAAAATCTCGACAACAGACAACTTCTATAATGACAAGGCTAACATCTATTGGAAAAACAAAAATCTCGAGAACATACTACCTTCCATAATGTCAAGGCTACCATCCAATGGAATAACAAAAATCTCGACAACATACTACCTTCCATAATGACAAGGCTACCATCCATTAAAGTAACAAAAATCTCGACAATAGACTACCTTCCATAATGACTAGGCTACCTTCCATTAGAGTAACAAAGATATTGACAACAGACTACCTTCCATAATGACAAGGCTACCATCCATTGGAGTTACAAAAATCTCAAGAACAAACTACCTTCCATAATGACAAGGCTACCATCCATTGGAGTAACAAAAATATCGAAAATAGACTACCTTCGATACTGACAAGGCTAATATCCATTGGAGTAACAAAAATCTTGACAACATACTACCTTCCATAATGACAAGGCTACCATCTATAAGAATAAAAAAAATCTCGAGAACAGACTGCCTTCCATAATGACAAGGCTACCATCCAATGGAATAACAAAAATATCGACAACATACTACCTTCCATAATGACAAGGCTACCATCCATTGGAGTAACCAAAATATCGACAACAGACTACCTTCCATAATGACAAGGCTACCATCAATTATAGTAACCAAAATATCAACAATAGACTACCTTCCATAATGACAAGGCTATCGTCCATTGTAGTAACAAAAATCTTGACAACATACTACCTTCCATAATGACAATGCTACCATCCATTGGAGTAACAAAAATCTCTATAATAGACTACCTTCCATAATGACAAGGCTACCATCCATTGTAGTAACAAAAATCTCGACAATAGACTACCTTCCATAATGACAAAGCTACCATCCATTGGAGTAACCAAAATCTCGACAACAGACAACTTCTATAATGACAAGGCTACCATCTATTGGAATAACAAAAATCTCGAGAACAAACTACCTTCCATAATGACAAGGCTACCATCCAATGGAATAACAAAAAATTCGACAACATACTACCTTCCATAATGACAAGGCTACCATCCATTAGAGTGACAAAAATCTCGACAATAGACTACCTTCCATAATGACTAGGCTACCTTCCATTAGAGTAACAAAGATATCGACAACAGACTACCTTCCATAATGACAAGGCTACCATCCATTGGAGTTACAAAAATCTAAACAACAAACTACCTTCCGTAATGACAAGGCTACCATCCATTGGAGTAACAAAAATCTCGAAAATAGACTACCTTCAATACTGACAAGGCTAATATCCATTGGAGTAACAAAAATCTTGACAACAGACTACCTTCCATAATGACAAGGCTACCATCTATAGGAACAAAAAAAAAATTCTCGAGAACAGACTGCCTTCCATAATGACAAGGCTACCATCCAATGGAATAACAAAAATATCGACAACATACTACCTTCCATAATGACAAGGCTACCATTCATTGGAGTAACCAAAATATCGACAACAGACTACCTTCCATAATGACAAGGCTACCATCCATTGTAGTAACAAAAATCTCGACAACAGACTACCTTCCAGAATGACAAAGCTACCATCCATTGGAGTAACCAAAATCTCGACAACAGACAACTTCTATAATGACAAGGCTAACATCTATTGGAAAAACAAAAATCTCGAGAACATACTACCTTCCATAATGACAAGGCTACCATCCAATGGAATAACAAAAATCTCGACAACATACTACCTTCCATAATGACAAGGCTACCATCCATTAAACTAACAAAAATCTCGACAATAGACTACCTTCCATAATGACTAGGCTACCTTCCATTAGAGTAACAAAGATATTGACAACAGACTACCTTCCATAATGACAAGGCTACCATCCATTGGAGTTACAAAAATCTTAAGAACAAACTACCTTCCATAATGACAAGGCTACCATCCATTGGAGTAACAAAAATCTCGAAAATAGACTACCTTCGATACTGACAAGGCTAATATCCATTGGAGTAACAAAAATCTTGACAACAGACTACCTTCCATAATGACAAGGCTACCATCTATAAGAATAAAAAAAATCTCGAGAACAGACTGCCTTCCATAATGACAAGGCTACCATCCAATGGAATAACAAAAATATCGACAACATACTACCTTCCATAATGACAAGGATACCATCCATTGGAGTAACCAAAATATCGACAACAGACTACCTTCCATAATGACAAGGCTACCATCAATTATAGTAACCAAAATATCAACAACAGACTACCTTCCATAATGACAAGGCTATCGTCCATTGTAGTAACAAAAATCTTGACAACATACTACCTTCCATAATGACAATGCTACCATCCATTGGAGTAACAAAAATCTCGACAATAGACTACCTTCCATAATGACAAGGCTACCATCCATTGTAGTAACAAAAATCTCGACAATAGACTACCTTCCAGAATGACAAAGCTACCATCCATTGGAGTAACCAAAATCTCGACAACAGACAACTTCTATAATGACAAGGCTACCATCTATTGGAATAACAAAAATCTCGAGAACAAACTACCTTCCATAATGACAAGGCTACCATCCAATGGAATAACAAAAAATTCGACAACATACTACCTTCCATAATGACAAGGCTACCATCCATTAGAGTGACAAAAATGTCGACAACAGACTACCTTCCATAATGACTAGGCTACCTTCCATTAGAGTAACAAAGATATCGACAACAGACTACCTTCCATAATGACAAGGCTACCATCCATTGGAGTTACAAAAATCTCAACAACAAACTACCTTCCATAGTGACAAGGCTACCATCCATTGGAGTAACAAAAATCTCGAAAATAGACTACCTTCAATACTGACAAGGCTAATATCCATTGGAGTAACAAAAATCTTGACAACAGACTACCTTTCATAATGACAAGGCTACCATGTATAGGAATAAATAAAATCTCGAGAACAGACTGCCTTCCATAATGACAAGGCTACCATCCAATGGAATAACAAAAATATCGACAACATACTACCTTCCATAATGACAAGGCTACCATCCATTGGAGTAACCAAAATATCGATAACAGACTACCTTCCATAATGACAAGGCTACCATCCATTGTAGTAACAAAAATCTCGACAACAGACTACCTTCCAGAATGACAAAGCTACCATCCATTGGAGTAACCAAAATCTCGACAACAGACAACTTCTATAATGACAAGGCTAACATCTATTGGAAAAACAAAAATCTCGAGAACATACTACCTTCCATAATGACAAGGCTACCATCCAATGGAATAACAAAAATCTCGACAACATACTACCTTCCATAATGACAAGGCTACCATCCATTAAAGTAACAAAAATATCGACAATAGACTACCTTCCATAATAACTAGGCTACCTTCCATTAGAGTAACAAAGATATTGACAACAGACTACCTTCCATAATGACAAGGCTACCATCCATTGGAGTTACAAAAATCTCAAGAACAAACTACCTTCCATAATGACAAGGCTACCATCCATTGGAGTAACAAAAATCTCGAAAATAGACTACCTTCAATACTGACAAGGCTATTATCCATTGGAGTAACAAAAATCTTGACAACAGACTACCTTCCATAATGACAAGGCTACCATCTATAGGAATAAAAAAAATCTCGAGAACAGACTGCCTTCCATAATGACAAGGCTACCATCCAATGGAATAACAAAAATATCGACAACATACTACCTTCCATAATGACAAGGCTACCATTCATTGGAGTAACCAAAATATCGACAACAGACTACCTTCCATAATGACAAGGCTACCATCCATTGTAGTAACAAAAATCTCGACAACAGACTACCTTCCAGAATGACAAAGCTACCATCCATTGGAGTAACCAAAATCTCGACAACAGACAACTTCTATAATGACAAGGCTAACATCTATTGGAAAAACAAAAATCTCGAGAACATACTACCTTCCATAATGACAAGGCTACCATCCAATGGAATAACAAAAATCTCGACAACATACTACCTTCCATAATGACAAGGCTACCATCCATTAAAGTAACAAAAATCTCGACAATAGACTACCTTCCATAATGACTAGGCTACCTTCCATTAGAGTAACAAAGATATTGACAACAGACTACCTTCCATAATGACAAGGCTACCATCCATTGGAGTTACAAAAATCTCAAGAACAAACTACCTTCCATAATGACAAGGCTACCATCCATTGGAGTAACAAAAATCTCGAAAATAGACTACCTTCGATACTGACAAGGCTAATATCCATTGGAGTAACAAAAATCTTGACAACAGACTACCTTCCATAATGACAAGGCTACCATCTATAAGAATAAAAAAAATCTCAAGAACAGACTGCCTTCCATAATGACAAGGCTACCATCCAATGGAATAACAAAAATATCGACAACATACTACCTTCCATAATGACAAGGATACCATCCATTGGAGTAACCAAAATATCGACAACAGACTACCTTCCATAATGACAAGGCTACCATCCATTGTAGTAACAAAAATCTCGACAACAGACTACCTTCCAGAATGACAAAGCTACCATCCATTGGAGTAACCAAAATCTCGACAACAGACAACTTCTATAATGACAAGGCTAACATCTATTGGAAAAACAAAAATCTCGAGAACATACTACCTTCCATAATGACAAGGCTACCATCCAATGGAATAACAAAAATCTCGACAACATACTACCTTCCATAATGACAAGGCTACCATCCATTAAAGTAACAAAAATATCGACAATAGACTACCTTCCATAATAACTAGGCTACCTTCCATTAGAGTAACAAAGATATTGACAACAGACTACCTTCCATAATGACAAGGCTACCATCCATTGGAGTTACAAAAATCTCAAGAACAAACTACCTTCCATAATGACAAGGCTACCATCCATTGGAGTAACAAAAATCTCGAAAATAGACTACCTTCAATACTGACAAGGCTATTATCCATTGGAGTAACAAAAATCTTGACAACAGACTACCTTCCATAATGACAAGGCTACCATCTATAGGAATAAAAAAAATCTCGAGAACAGACTGCCTTCCATAATGACAAGGCTACCATCCAATGGAATAACAAAAATATCGACAACATACTACCTTCCATAATGACAAGGCTACCATCCATTGGAGTAACCAAAATATCGACAACAGACTACCTTCCATAATGACAAGGCTACCATCCATTGTAGTAACAAAAATCTCGACAACAGACTACCTTCCAGAATGACAAAGCTACCATCCATTGGAGTAACCAAAATCTCGACAACAGACAACTTCTATAATGACAAGGCTAACATCTATTGGAAAAACTAAAATCTCGAGAACATACTACCTTCCATAATGACAAGGCTACCATCCAATGGAATAACAAAAATCTCGACAACATACTACCTTCCATAATGACAAGGCTACCATCCATTAAAGTAACAAAAATCTCGACAATAGACTACCTTCCATAATGACTAGGCTACCTTCCATTAGAGTAACAAAGATATTGACAACAGACTACCTTCCATAATGAAAAGGCTACCATCCATTGGAGTTACAAAAATCTCAAGAACAAACTACCTTCCATAATGACAAGGCTACCATCCATTGGAGTAACAAAAATCTCGAAAATAGACTACCTTCGATACTGACAAGGCTAATATCCATTGGAGTAACAAAAATCTTGACAACAGACTACCTTCCATAATGACAAGGCTACCATCTATAAGAATAAAAAAAATCTCGAGAACAGACTGCCTTCCACAATGACAAGGCTACCATCCAATGGAATAACAAAAATATCGACAACATACTACCTTCCATAATGACAAGGATACCATCCATTGGAGTAACCAAAATATCGACAACAGACTACCTTCCATAATGACAAGGCTACCATCAATTATAGTAACCAAAATATCAACAACAGACTACCTTCCATAATGACAAGGCTATCGTCCGTTGTAGTAACAAAAATCTTGACAACAGACTACCTTCCATAATGACAATGCTACCATCCATTGGAGTATCAAAAAGCTCGACAATAGACTACCTTCCATAATGACAAGGCTACCATCCATTGTAGTAACAAAAATCTCGACAATAGACTACTTTCTATAATGACAAAGCTACCATCCATTGGAGTAACCAAAATCTCGACAACAGACAACTTCTATAATGACAAGGCTACCATCTATTGGAATAACAAAAATCTCGAGAACAAACTACCTTCCATAATGACAAGGCTACCATCCAATGGAATAACAAAAAATTTGACAACATACTAACTTCCATAATGACAAGGCTACCATCCATTAGAGTGACAAAAATCTCGACAACAGACTACCTTCCATAATGACTAGGCTACCTTCCATTAGAGTAACAAAGATATCGACAACAGACTACCTTCCATAATGACAAGGCTACCATCCATTGGAGTTACAAAAATCTCAACAACAAACTACCTTCCATAATGACAAGGCTACCATCCATTGGAGTAACAAAAATCTCGAAAATAGACTACCTTCAATACTGACAAGGCTAATATCCATTGGAGTAACAAAAATCTTGACAACAGACTACCTTCCATAATGACAAGGCTACCATCTATAAGAATAAAAAAAATCTCGAGAACAAACTACCTTCCATAATGACAAGGCTACCATCCAATGGAATAACAAAAAATTCGACAACATACTACCTTCCATAATGACAAGGCTACCATCCATTAGAGTGACAAAAATCTCGACAACAGACTACCTTCCATAATGACTAGGCTACCTTCCATTAGAGTAACAAAGATATCGACAACAGACTACCTTCCATAATGACAAGGCTACCATCCATTGGAGTTACAAAAATCTCAACAACAAACTACCTTCCATAATGACAAGGCTACCATCCATTGGAGTAACAAAAATCTCGAAAATAGACTACCTTCAATACTGACAAGGCTATTATCCATTGGAGTAACAAAAATCTTGACAACAGACTACCTTCCATAATGACAAGGCTACCATCTATAGGAATAAAAAAAATCTCGAGAACAGACTGCCTTCCATAATGACAAGGCTACCATCCAATGGAATAACAAAAATATCGACAACATACTACCTTCCATAATGACAAGGCTACCATCCATTGGAGTAACCAAAATATCGACAACAAACTACCTTCCATAATGACAAGGCTACCATCCATTGTAGTAACAAAAATCTCGACAACAGACTACCTTCCAGAATGACAAAGCTACCATCCATTGGAGTAACCAAAATCTCGACAACAGACAACTTCTATAATGACAAGGCTAACATCTATTGGAAAAACTAAAATCTCGAGAACATACTACCTTCCATAATGACAAGGCTACCATCCAATGGAATAACAAAAATCTCGACAACATACTACCTTCCATAATGACAAGGCTACCATCCATTAAAGTAACAAAAATCTCGACAATAGACTACCTTCCATAATGACTAGGCTACCTTCCATTAGAGTAACAAAGATATTGACAACAGACTACCTTCCATAATGACAAGGCTACCATCCATTGGAGTTACAAAAATCTCAAGAACAAACTACCTTCCATAATGACAAGGCTACCATCCATTGGAGTAACAAAAATCTCGAAAATAGACTACCTTCGATACTGACAAGGCTAATATCCATTGGAGTAACAAAAATCTTACCAACAGACTACCTTCCATAATGACAAGGTACCATCTATAAGAATAAAAAAAATCTCGAGAACAGACTGCCTTCCATAATGACAAGGCTACCATCCAATGGAATAACAAAAATATCGACAACATACTACCTTCCATAATGACAAGGCTACCATCCATTGGAGTAACCAAAATATCGACAACAGACTACCTTCCATAATGACAAGGCTACCATCAATTATAGTAACCAAAATATCAACAACAGACTACCTTCCATAATGACAAGGCTATCGTCCATTGTAGTAACAAAAATCTTGACAACATACTACCTTCCATAATGACAATGCTACCATCCATTGGAGTAACAAAAATATCGACAATAGACTACCTTCCATAATGACAAGGCTACCATCCATTGTAGTAACAAAAATCTCGACAATAGACTACCTTCCAGAATGACAAAGCTACCATCCATTGGAGTAACCAAAATCTCGACAACAGACAACTTCTATAATGACAAGGCTACCATCTATTGGAATAACAAAAATCTCGAGAACAAACTACCTTCCATAATGACAAGGCTACCATCCAATGGAATAACAAAAAATTCGACAACATACTACCTTCCATAATGACAAGGCTACCATCCATTAGAGTGACAAAAATGTCGACAACAGACTACCTTCCATAATGACTAGGCTACCTTCCATTAGAGTAACAAAGATATCGACAACAGACTACCTTCCATAATGACAAGGCTACCATCCATTGGAGTTACAAAAATCTCAACAACAAACTACCTTCCATAGTGACAAGGCTACCATCCATTGGAGTAACAAAAATCTCGAAAATAGACTACCTTCAATACTGACAAGGCTAATATCCATTGGAGTAACAAAAATCTTGACAACAGACTACCTTTCATAATGACAAGGCTACCATGTATAGGAATAAATAAATCTCGAGAACAGACTGCCTTCCATAATGACAAGGCTACCATCCAATGGAATAACAAAAATATCGACAACATACTACCTTCCATAATGACAAGGCTACCATCCATTGGAGTAACCAAAATATCGACAACAGACTACCTTCCATAATGACAAGGCTACCATCCATTGTAGTAACAAAAATCTCGACAACAGACTACCTTCCAGAATGACAAAGCTACCATCCATTGGAGTAACCAAAATCTCGACAACAGACAACTTCTATAATGACAAGGCTAACATCTATTGGAAAAACAAAAATCTCGAGAACATACTACCTTCCATAATGACAAGGCTACCATCCAATGGAATAACAAAAATCTCGACAACATACTACCTTCCATAATGACAAGGCTACCATCCATTAAAGTAACAAAAATATCGATAATAGACTACCTTCCATAATAACTAGGCTACCTTCCATTAGAGTAACAAAGATATTGACAACAGACTACCTTCCATAATGACAAGGCTACCATCCATTGGAGTTACAAAAATCTCAAGAACAAACTACCTTCCATAATGACAAGGCTACCATCCATTGGAGTAACAAAAATCTCGAAAATAGACTACCTTCGATACTGACAAGGCTAATATCCATTGGAGTAACAAAAATCTTGACAACATACTACCTTCCATAATGATAAGGCTACCATCTATAAGAATAAAAAAAATCTCGAGAACAAACTACCTTCCATAATGACAAGGCTACCATCCAATGGAATAACAAAAAATTCGACAACATACCACCTTCCATAATGACAAGGCTACCATCCATTAGAGTGACAAAAATCTCGACAACAGACTACCTTCCATAATGACTAGGCTACCTTCCATTAGAGTAACAAAGATATCGACAACAGACTACCTTCCATAATGACAAGGCTACCATTCATTGGAGTTACAAAAATCTCAACAACAAACTACCTTCCATAATGACAAGGCTACCATCCATTGGAGTAACAAAAATCTCGAAAATAGACTACCTTCAATACTGACAAGGCTATTATCCATTGGAGTAACAAAAATCTTGACAACAGACTACCTTCCATAATGACAAGGCTACCATCTATAGGAATAAAAAAAATCTCGAGAACAGACTGCCTTCCATAATGACAAGGCTACCATCCAATGGAATAACAAAAATATCGACAACATACTACCTTCCATAATGACAAGGCTACCATTCATTGGAGTAACCAAAATATCGACAACAGACTACCTTCCATAATGACAAGGCTACCATCCATTGTAGTAACAAAAATCTCGACAACAGACTACCTTCCAGAATGACAAAGCTACCATCCATTGGAGTAACCAAAATCTCGACAACAGACAACTTCTATAATGACAAGGCTAACATCTATTGGAAAAACAAAAATCTCGAGAACATACTACCTTCCATAATGACAAGGCTACCATCCAATGGAATAACAAAAATCTCGACAACATACTACCTTCCATAATGACAAGGCTACCATCCATTAAAGTAACAAAAATCTCGACAATAGACTACCTTCCATAATGACTAGGCTACCTTCCATTAGAGTAACAAAGATATTGACAACAGACTACCTTCCATAATGACAAGGCTACCATCCATTGGAGTTACAAAAATCTCAAGAACAAACTACCTTCCATAATGACAAGGCTACCATCCATTGGAGTAACAAAAATCTCGAAAATAGACTACCTTCGATACTGACAAGGCTAATATCCATTGGAGTAACAAAAATCTTGACAACAGACTACCTTCCATAATGACAAGGCTACCATCTATAAGAATAAAAAAAATCTCGAGAACAGACTGCCTTCCATAATGACAAGGCTACCATCCAATGGAATAACAAAAATATCGACAACATACTACCTTCCATAATGACAAGGATACCATCCATTGGAGTAACCAAAATATCGACAACAGACTACCTTCCATAATGACAAGGCTACCATCAATTATAGTAACCAAAATATCAACAACAGACTACCTTCCATAATGACAAGGCTATCGTCCATTGTAGTAACAAAAATCTTGACAACAGACTACCTTCCATAATGACAATGCTACCATCCATTGGAGTATCAAAAATCTCGACAATAGACTACCTTCCATAATGACAAGGCTACCATCCATTGTAGTAACAAAAATCTCGACAATAGACTACCTTCTATAATGACAAAGCTACCATCCATTGGAGTAACCAAAATCTCGACAACAGACAACTTCTATAATGACAAGGCTACCATCTATTGGAATAACAAAAATCTCGAGAACAAACTACCTTCCATAATGACAAGGCTACCATCCAATGGAATAACAAAAAATTCGACAACATACTACCTTCCATAATGACAAGGCTACCATCCATTAGAGTGACAAAAATCTGGACAACAGACTACCTTCCATAATGACTAGGCTACCTTCCATTAGAGTAACAAAGATATCGACAACAGACTACCTTCCATAATGACAAGGCTACCATCCATTAGAGTTACAAAAATCTCAACAACAAACTACCTTCCATAATGACAAGGCTACCATCCATTGGAGTAACAAAAATCTCGAAAATAGACTACCTTCAATACTGACAAGGCTAATATCCATTGGAGTAACAAAAATCTTGACAACAGACTACCTTCCATAATGACAAGGCTACCATCTATAAGAATAAAAAAAATCTCGAGAACAAACTACCTTCCATAATGACAAGGCTACCATCCAATGGAATAACAAAAAATTCGACAACATACTACCTTCCATAATGACAAGGCTATCATCCATTAGAGTGACAAAAATCTCGACAACAGACTACCTTCCATAATGACTAGGCTACCTTCCATTAGAGTAACAAAGATATCGACAACAGACTACCTTCCATAATGACAAGGCTACCATCCATTGGAGTTACAAAAATCTCAACAACAAACTACCTTCCATAATGACAAGGCTACCATCCATTGGAGTAACAAAAATCTCGAAAATAGACTACCTTCAATACTGACAAGGCTAATATCCATTGGAGTAACAAAAATCTTGACAACAGACTACCTTCCATAATGACAAGGCTACCATCTATAGGAATAAAAAAAATCTCGAGAACAGACTGCCTTCCATAATGACAAGGCTACCATCCAATGGAATAACAAAAATATCGACAACATACTACCTTCCATAATGACAAGGCTACCATCCATTGGAGTAACCAAAATATCGACAACAGACTACCTTCCATAATGACAAGGCTACCATCCATTGTAGTAACAAAAATATCGACAACAGACTACCTTCCAGAATGACAAAGCTACCATCCATTGGAGTAACCAAAATCTCGACAACAGACAACTTCTATAATGACAAGGCTAACATCTATTGGAAAAACAAAAATCTCGAGAACATACTACCTTCCATAATGACAAGGCTACCATCCAATGGAATAACAAAAATCTCGACAACATACTACCTTCCATAATGACCAGGCTACCATCCATTAAAGTAACAAAAATCTCGACAATAGACTACCTTCCATAATGACAACGCTACCATCCATTGGAGTAACAAAAATCTCGACAACACACTACCTTCCATAATGACAAGGCTACCATCCATTAGAGTAACAAAAATCTCAACTATAGACTACCTTCCATAATGACAAGGCAACGATCCATTAGAGTAAAAAAAATATCGACAACAGACTACCTTCCATAATGACAAGGCTACCATCCATTGGAGTAATTAAAATATCAACAAGAGACTACCTTCCATAATGACAAGGCTACCATGCATTAGAGTAATGAAAATATCAACAAGAGACTACCTTCCATATTAACAAGGCTACCATCCATTGGAGTAACAAAAAGTTCGCCAACAGACTACGTTCCATAATGACAAGGCTTCCACCCATTGGATTAACAAAGATATCGACAACAAACTACCTTCCATAATGACAAGGCTACCATCCATTGCAGTGACAAAAATCTCAACAACAAACTAACTTCCATAATGACAAGGCTACCATCCATTGGAGTAACAAAAATCTCGAAAACAGACTACCTTCGATAATGACAAGGCTAATATCCATTGGAGTAACAAAAATCTCAACAACTGACTACCTTCCATAATGACAAGGCTACCATCTATAGGAATAAAACAAATATCGAGAACAGACTGCCTTCCATAATGTCTAGGCTACCATCCAATGGAATAACAAAAATATCGACAACATACTACCTTCCATAATGACAAGGCTACCATCAATTATAGTAACCAAAATATCAAGAAAAGACTACCTTCCCTAATGACAAGGCTACCGTCCATTGTAGGAACAAAAATCTTGACAACAGACTACCTTCCAGAATGACAAAGCTACCATCCATTGGAGTAACCAAAATCTCAACAACAGACAACTTCTATAATGACAAGGCTACTGTAAATTGGAATAACAAAAATCTCGAGAACATACTACCTTCCATAATGACAAGGCTACCATCCAATGGAATAACAAAAATCTCGACAACATACTACCTTCCATAATGACAAGGCTACCATCCATTAGAGTGACAAAAATCGCGACAATAGACTACCTTCCATAATGACTAGGCTACGATCCATTGGAGTAATGAAAATATCAACAAGAGACTACCTTCCATAATGACAAGGCTACCATGCATTGGAGTAATGAAAATATCAACAAGAGACAACCTTCCATAATGACAAGGCTACCATCCATTGTAGTAACAAAAAGCTCGCCAACATTTGATAATGACAATGTTACTATCTATTGGAGTGACAAAAATATCGACATTAGACTACCTTCCATAATGACATGGCTACCATCAATTGGATAACAAAATCTCTACAACAGACTACCTTTCATTATGACATGGCTACTATCCATTGGAGTAACAAAAATCTCGACAACAAACTACCTTCCAAAATGATAAGGCTACCATCCATTGGAATAACAAAAATATCGAAAACAAACTACGTTCCATAATGACAAGGCTACCATCCATTGGAGTAATAAAAATATCGACAACACACTACCTTCCATAATGACAAGGCTACCATCCATTGGAGTAAAAAAAATATAGACAACAAACCACCTTCCATAATGACAAGGCTACCATCCATTGGAGTAACTAAAATATCCACAAGAGACTACTTTCCATAATGACAAGGCTACCATCCATTGGAGTAACAAAAATCGCAACAACAGACTACCTTCCATAATGACAAGGCTACCATCCATTGGAGTAACAAAAATATTAACAAGAGACTACCTTCCATAATGATAAGGTTATCATCCATTGGAGTAACAAGAATCTCGCCAACAGACTACCTTCCATAATGACAAGGCTACCATCCATTGGAATTACAAAATTATCGACAACAAACTACGTTCCACAATGACAAGGCTATCATCCATTGGAGTAACAAAAATATCGACAACAGACTACCTTCCATAATGACAAGGCTACCATCCATTGGAGTAACAAAAATATCGAGAAAAGACAACCTTCCTTAATGAAAAGCCTACCATCCATTGGAGTAACAAAAAATCTCGAAAACATAATACCTTCCATAATGACTAGGCTACCATCCATTGGAGTAACAAAGATATCGAAAACAGACTACCTTCCATAATGACAAGGCTACCATCAATTGGAGTGACAATAATCTCAACAACAAACTACCTTCCATAATGACAAGGCTACCATCCATTGGAGTAACAAAAATCTTGAAAACTGACTACCTTCCATAATGACAAGGCTACGATCCATTAGAGTAACAGAAATCTCAACTATAGACTACCTTCCATAATGACATGGCTACCATCCATTGGAGTAACAAAAAGTTCGCGAACAGACTATCTTCCATAATGACAAGGCTACCATCCATTGGATTAACAAAGATATCGACAACAGACTACCTTCCATAATGACAAGGCTACCATCCATTGGAGTTACAAAAATCTCAACAACAAACTACCTTCCATAATGACAAGGCTACCATCCATTGGAGTAACAAAAATCTCGAAAACAGACTACCTTCGATACTGACAAGGCTAATATCCATTGGAGTAACAAAAATCTTGACAATAGACTACCTTCCATAATGACAAGGCTACCATCTATAGGAATAAAAAAAATCTCGAGAACAGACTGCCTTCCATAATGTCAAGGCTACCATCCAATGGAATAACAAAAATATCGACAACATACTACCTTCCATAATGACAAGGCTACCATCAATTATAGTAACCAAAATATCGACAACAGACTACCTTCCATACTGACAAGGCTACCGTCCATTGTAGTAACAAAAATCTTGACAACATACTACCTTCCAGAATGACAAAGCTACCATCCATTGGAGTAACCAAAATCTCGACAACAGACAACTTCTATAATGACAAGGCTACCATCTATTGGAATAACAAAAATCTCGAGAACATACTACCTTCCATAATGACAAGGCTACCATCCAATGGAATAACAAAAATCTCGATAACATACTACCTTCCATAATGACAAGGCTACCATCCATTAGAGTGACAAAAATCTCGATAATAGACTACCTTCCATAATGGCTAGGCTACCTTCCATTAGAGTAACAAAGATATCGACAATAGACTACCTTTTATCTACTGACAAGGCTACCATACATTGTAATAACAAAAATCTCGACAGCAAACTACCTTCCATAATGACAAGGCTACCATCCATTAGAGTAACAAAAATCTCGACAATAGACTACCTTCCATAATGACAAGGCTACCATCCATTGGAGTAACAAAAATCTCGACAACACACTACCTTCCATAATGACAAGGCTACGATCCATTAGAGTAACAGAAATCTCAACTATAGACTACCTTCCATAATGACAAGGCTACGATCCATTAGAGTAAAAAAAATCTTGACAACAGACTACCTTCCATAATGACAAGGCTACCATCCATTGGAGTAATGAAAATATCAACAAGAGACTACCTTCCATAATGATAAGGCTACCATGCAATGGAGTAATGAAAATATCAACAAGAGACTACCTTCCATATTAACAAGGCTATCATCCATTGTAGTAACAAAAAGTTCGCCAACAGACTACCTTCCATAATGACAAGGCTACCACCCATTGGATTAACAAAGATATCGACAATAGACTACCTTCCATAATGACAAGGCTACCATCCATTGGAGTGAAAAAAATCTCAATAAAAAACTACCTTCCATAATGACAAGGCTACCATCCATTGGAGTAACAAAAATCTCGAAAACAGACTACCTTCGATAATGACAAGGCTAATATCCATTGGAGTAACAAAAATCTCGACAACAGACTACCTTCCATAATGACAAGGCTACCATCTATAGGAATAAAACAAATCTCGAGAATGGACTGCCTTCCATAATGTCAAGGCTACCATCCAATGGAATAACAAAAATATCGACAACATACTACCTTCCATAATTACAAGGCTACCATCAATTATAGTAACCAAAATATCGACAACAGACTACCTTCCATAATGACAAGGCTACCGTCCATTGTAGTAACAAAAATCTTGACAACAGACTACCTTCCAGAATGACAAAGCTACCATCCATTGGAGTAACCAAAATCTCGACAACAGACAACTTCTATAATGACAAGGCTACCATCTATTGGAATAACAAAAATCTCGAGAACACACTACCTTCCATAATGACAAGGCTACCATCCAATGGAATAACAAAAATCTCGACAACATACTACCTTCCATAATGACAAGGCTACCATCCATTAGAGTGACAAAAATCTCGATAATAGACTACCTTCCATAATGACTAGGCTACCTTCCATTAGAGTAACAAAGATATCGACAATAGACTACCTTCTATATACTGACAAGGCTACCATACATTGTAATAACAAAAATCTCGACAGCAAACTACCTTCCATAATGACAAGGCTACCATCCATTAGAGTAACAAAAATCTCGACAATAGACTACCTTCCATAATGACAAGGCTACCATCCATTGGAGTAACAAAAATCTCGACAACACACTACCTTCCATAATGACAAGGCTACGATCCATTAGAGTAACAGAAATCTCAACTATAGACTACCTTCCATAATGACAAGGCTACGATCCATTAGAGTAAAAAAAATCTCGACAACAGACTACCTTCCATAATGACAAGGCTACCATCCATTGGAGTAATGAAAATATCAACAAGAGACTACCTTCCATAATGACAAGGCTACCATGCATTGGAGTAATGAAAATATCAACAAGAGACTACCTTACATATTAGCAAGGCTACCATCCATTGGAGTAACAAAAAGTTCGCCAACAGACTACCTTCCATAATGACAAGGCTACCACCCATTGGATTAACAAAGATATCGACAATAGACTACCTTCGATAATGACAAGGCTACCATCCATTGGAGTGACAAAAATCTCAATAACAAACTACCTTCCATAATGACAAGGCTACCATCCATTGGAGTAACAAAAATCTCAAAAACAGACTACCTTCTATAATGACAAGGCTAATATCCATTGGAGTAACAAAAATCTCGACAACAGACTACCTTCCATAATGACAAGGCTACCATCTATAGGAATAAAACAAATCTCGAGAACGGACTGCCTTCCATAATGTCAAGGCTACCATCCAATGGAATAACAAAAATATCGATAACATACTACCTTCCATAATGACAAGGCTACCATCAATTATAGTAACCAAAATATCGATAACAGACTACCTTCCATAATGACAAGGCTACCGTCCATTGTAGTAACAAAAATCTTGACAACAGACTACCTTCCAGAATGACAAAGCTACCATCCATTGGAGTAACCAAAATCTCGACAACAGACAACTTCTATAATGACAAGGCTATCATCCATTGTAGTAACAAAACTCTCGACAACAGACAACTTCTATAATGACAAGGCTACCATCTATTGGAATAACAAAAATATCGAGAACAGACTACCTTCCATAATGACAAGTCTACCATCCAATGGAATAACAAAAATCACGACAACATACTACCTTCCATAATGACAAGGATACCATCCATTAGAGTGACAAAAATATCGACAATAGACTACCTTCCATAATGACAAGGCTGCCATCCATTAGAGTATCAAAGATATCAACAACAGACTACCTTCTATAATGACAAGGCTACCATACGTTGTAATAACAAAAATCTCGACAGCAAACTACCTTTCACAATGACAAGGCTACCATCCATTGGAGTAACAAAAATCTCGAAAATAGACTACCTTCCAAAATGACAAGGCTACCATCCATTGGACTAACAAAAATCTCGACAACACACTACCTTCCATAATGACAAGGCTACCATCCATTAGAGTAACAAAAATCTCAACTACAGACTACCTTCTATAATGACAAGGCTACGATCCATTAGAGTAAAAAAAATCTCGACAACAGACTACCTTCCATAATGACAAGGCTACCATCCATTGGAGTAATGAAAATATCAACAAGAGACTACCTTCCATAATGACAAGGCTACCATGCATTGGAGTAATGAAAATATCAACAAGAGACTACCTTTCATATTAACAAGGCTACCATCCATTGGAGTAACAAAAAGCTCGCCAACAGACTACCTTCCATAATGACAAGGCTACCATCCATTGGAGTAATAAAATCTCGACAACAGACTACCTTTCATTATGACATGGCTACTATCCATTGGAGTAACAAAAATCTCGACAACAAACTACCTACCAAAATGACAAGGCTACCATCTATAGGAATAAAAAAAATCTCGAGAACAGACTGCCTTCCATAATGACAAAGCTACCATCCAATGGAATAACAAAAATATCGACAACATACTACCTTCAATAATGACAAGGCTACCATTCATTGGAGTAACCAAAATATCGACAACAGACTACCTTCCATAATGACAAGGCTACCATCCATTGTAGTAACAAAAATCTCGACAACAGACTACCTTCCAGAATGACAAAGCTACCATCCATTGGAGTAACCAAAATCTCGACAACAGACAACTTCTATAATGACAAGGCTAACATCTATTGGAAAAACAAAAATCTCGAGAACATACTACCTTCCATAATGACAAGGCTACCATCCAATGGAATAACAAAAATCTCGACAACATACTACCTTTCATAATGACAAGGCTACCATCCATTAGAGTGACAAAAATCTCGATAATAGACTACCTTCCATAATGACTAGGCTACCATCCATTAGAGTAACAAAGAAATCGACAACAGACTACCTTCTATATACTGTCAAGGCTACCATACATTGTAATAACAAAAATCTCGACAGCAAACTACCTTCCACAATGACAAGGCTACCATCCATTAGAGTAACAAAAATCTCGACAATAGACTACCTTCCATAATGACAAGGCTACCATCCATTGGAGTAACAAAAATCTCGACAACACACTACCTTCCATAATGACAAGGCTACCATCCATTAGAGCAACAAAAATCTCAACTATAGACTACCTTCCATAATTACAAGGCTACGATCCATTAGAGTAAAAAAAATCTCGACAACAGACTACCTTCCATAATGACAAGTCTACCATCCATTGGAGTAATGAAAATATCAACAAGAGACTACCTTCCATAATGACAAGGCTACCATGCATTGGAGTAATGAAAATATCAACAAGAGACTACCTTCCATATTAACAAGGCTACCATCCATTGGAGTAACAAAAAGTTCGCCAACAGACTACCTTCCATAATGACAAGGCTACCACCCATTGGATTAACAAAGATATCGACAATAGACTACCTTCCATAATGACAAGGCTACCATCCATTGGAGTGACAAAAATCTCAATAACAAACTACCTTCCATAATGACAAGGCTACCATCCATTGGAGTAACAAAAATCCCGAAAACAGACTACCTTCGATAATGACAAGGCTAATATCCATTGGAGTAACAAAAATCTCGACAACAGACTACCTTCTATAATGACAAGGCTACCATCTATAGGAATAAAACAAATCTCGAGAACAGACTGCCTTCCATAATGTCAAGGCTACCATCCAATGGAATAACAAAAATATCGACAACATACTACCTTCCATAATGACAAGGCTACCATCAATTATAGTAACCAAAATATCGACAACAGACTACCTTCCATACTGACAAGGCTACCGTCCATTGTAGTAACAAAAATCTTGACAACATACTACCTTCCAGAATGACAAAGCTACCATCCATTGGAGTAACCAAAATCTCGACAACAGACAACTTCTATAATGACAAGGCTACCATCTATTGGAATAACAAAAATCTCGAGAACATACTACCTTCCATAATGACAAGGCTACCATCCAATGGAATAACAAAAATCTCGATAACATACTACCTTCCATAATGACAAGGCTACCATCCATTAGAGTGACAAAAATCTCGATAATAGACTACCTTCCATAATGGCTAGGCTACCTTCCATTAGAGTAACAAAGATATCGACAATAGACTACCTTTTATCTACTGACAAGGCTACCATACATTGTAATAACAAAAATCTCGACAGCAAACTACCTTCCATAATGACAAGGCTACCATCCATTAGAGTAACAAAAATCTCGACAATAGACTACCTTCCATAATGACAAGGCTACCATCCATTGGAGTAACAAAAATCTCGACAACACACTACCTTCCATAATGACAAGGCTACGATCCATTAGAGTAACAGAAATCTCAACTATAGACTACCTTCCATAATGACAAGGCTACGATCCATTAGAGTAAAAAAAATCTTGACAACAGACTACCTTCCATAATGAGAAGGCTACCATCCATTGGAGTAATGAAAATATCAACAAGAGACTACCTTCCATAATGATAAGGCTACCATGCAATGGAGTAATGAAAATATCAACAAGAGACTACCTTCCATATTAACAAGGCTATCATCCATTGTAGTAACAAAAAGTTCGCCAACAGACTACCTTCCATAATGACAAGGCTACCACCCATTGGATTAACAAAGATATCGACAATAGACTACCTTCCATAATGACAAGGCTACCATCCATTGGAGTGAAAAAAATCTCAATAAAAAACTACCTTCCATAATGACAAGGCTACCATCCATTGGAGTAACAAAAATCTCGAAAACAGACTACCTTCGATAATGACAAGGCTAATATCCATTGGAGTAACAAAAATCTCGACAACAGACTACCTTCCATAATGACAAGGCTACCATCTATAGGAATAAAACAAATCTCGAGAATGGACTGCCTTCCATAATGTCAAGGCTACCATCCAATGGAATAACAAAAATATCGACAACATACTACCTTCCATAATTACAAGGCTACCATCAATTATAGTAACCAAAATATCGACAACAGACTACCTTCCATAATGACAAGGCTACCGTCCATTGTAGTAACAAAAATCTTGACAACAGACTACCTTCCAGAATGACAAAGCTACCATCCATTGGAGTAACCAAAATCTCGACAACAGACAACTTCTATAATGACAAGGCTACCATCTATTGGAATAACAAAAATCTCGAGAACACACTACCTTCCATAATGACAAGGCTACCATCCAATGGAATAACAAAAATCTCGACAACATACTACCTTCCATAATGACAAGGCTACCATCCATTAGAGTGACAAAAATCTCGATAATAGACTACCTTCCATAATGACTAGGCTACCTTCCATTAGAGTAACAAAGATATCGACAATAGACTACCTTCTATATACTGACAAGGCTACCATACATTGTAATAACAAAAATCTCGACAGCAAACTACCTTCCATAATGACAAGGCTACCATCCATTAGAGTAACAAAAATCTCGACAATAGACTACCTTCCATAATGACAAGGCTACCATCCATTGGAGTAACAAAAATCTCGACAACACACTACCTTCCATAATGACAAGGCTACGATCCATTAGAGTAACAGAAATCTCAACTATAGACTACCTTCCATAATGACAAGGCTACGATCCATTAGAGTAAAAAAAATCTCGACAACAGACTACCTTCCATAATGACAAGGCTACCATCCATTGGAGTAATGAAAATATCAACAAGAGACTACCTTCCATAATGACAAGGCTACCATGCATTGGAGTAATGAAAATATCAACAAGAGACTACCTTACATATTAGCAAGGCTACCATCCATTGGAGTAACAAAAAGTTCGCCAACAGACTACCTTCCATAATGACAAGGCTACCACCCATTGGATTAACAAAGATATCGACAATAGACTACCTTCGATAATGACAAGGCTACCATCCATTGGAGTGACAAAAATCTCAATAACAAACTACCTTCCATAATGACAAGGCTACCATCCATTGGAGTAACAAAAATCTCAAAAACAGACTACCTTCTATAATGACAAGGCTAATATCCATTGGAGTAACAAAAATCTCGACAACAGACTACCTTCCATAATGACAAGGCTACCATCTATAGGAATAAAACAAATCTCGAGAACGGACTGCCTTCCATAATGTCAAGGCTACCATCCAATGGAATAACAAAAATATCGATAACATACTACCTTCCATAATGACAAGGCTACCATCAATTATAGTAACCAAAATATCGATAACAGACTACCTTCCATAATGACAAGGCTACCGTCCATTGTAGTAACAAAAATCTTGACAACAGACTACCTTCCAGAATGACAAAGCTACCATCCATTGGAGTAACCAAAATCTCGACAACAGACAACTTCTATAATGACAAGGCTACCATCCATTGTAGTAACAAAACTCTCGACAACAGACAACTTCTATAATGACAAGGCTACCATCTATTGGAATAACAAAAATCTCGAGAACAGACTACCTTCCATAATGACAAGTCTACCATCCAATGGAATAACAAAAATCACGACAACATACTACCTTCCATAATGACAAGGATACCATCCATTAGAGTGACAAAAATATCGACAATAGACTACCTTCCATAATGACAAGGCTGCCATCCATTAGAGTATCAAAGATATCAACAACAGACTACCTTCTATAATGACAAGGCTACCATACGTTGTAATAACAAAAATCTCGACAGCAAACTACCTTTCACAATGACAAGGCTACCATCCATTGGAGTAACAAAAATCTCGAAAATAGACTACCTTCCAAAATGACAAGGCTACCATCCATTGGACTAACAAAAATCTCGACAACACACTACCTTCCATAATGACAAGGCTACCATCCATTAGAGTAACAAAAATCTCAACTACAGACTACCTTCTATAATGACAAGGCTACGATCCATTAGAGTAAAAAAAATCTCGACAACAGACTACCTTCCATAATGACAAGGCTACCATCCATTGGAGTAATGAAAATATCAACAAGAGACTACCTTCCATAATGACAAGGCTACCATGCATTGGAGTAATGAAAATATCAACAAGAGACTACCTTTCATATTAACAAGGCTACCATCCATTGGAGTAACAAAAAGCTCGCCAACAGACTACCTTCCATAATGACAAGGCTACCATCCATTGGAGTAATAAAATCTCGACAACAGACTACCTTTCATTATGACATGGCTACTATCCATTGGAGTAACAAAAATCTCGACAACAAACTACCTACCAAAATGATAAGGCTACCATCCATTGGAATAACAAAAATATTGACAACAAACTACGTTCCATAATGACAAGGCTACCATCCATTGGAGTACCAAAAATCGTGACGATAGACTACCTTCCATAATTACAAGGCTACCATCCATTGGAGTAACAAAAATATCAACAAGAGACTACCTTCCATAATGACAAGGCTACCATCCATTGGAGTAACAAAAATCTCACCAACAGACTACCTTCCATAATGACAAGGCTACCATCCATTGGAATAACAAAAATATCGACAACAAACTACGTTCCATAATGACAAGGCTACCATCCATTGGAGTAACAAAAATATCGACAACAGACTACCTTCATGAATGACAAGGCAACCATTCATTGGAGTAATAAAAATATCGAGAATAAACTACCTTCCATAATGAAAAGCCTACCATCCATTGGAGTAACAAAAATATCGACAACATAATACCTTTCATAATGACTAGGCTACCATCCATTGGAGTAACAAAGATATCGACAACATACTACCTTCCATAATGAAAAGGCTACCATCCATTGGAGTGACAAAAATCTCGACAACAGACTACCTTCCATAATGACAAGGATACCATCCATTGGAGTAACAAAAATCTCGAAAACAGACTACCTTCCATAATGACAAGGCTACCATCCAATGGAATAACAAAAATATCGAAAACAAACTACGTTCCATAATGACAAGGCTACCATCCATTGGAGTAACAAAAATATCGACAACAGACTACCTTCCATAATGACAAGGCTACCATCCATTGGATTAATAAAAATCTAGACAACAAACTACCTTCCATAATTACAATGCTACCATCCATTGGAATAACAAAAATATCAACAAGAGAGTACATTCCATAATGACAAGGCTACCATCCATTGGAGTAAAAAAAATCGCGACAACAAACTACCTTCCATAATGACTAGGCTATCATCCATTGGAGTAACAAAAATAACAACAAGAGACTACCTTCCATAATGACAAGGCTACCATCCATTGGAGTAACAAAAATATCAACAAGAGACTACCTGCCATAATAAAAAGGCTACCATCCATTCGAGTAAAAAAAATCTCGCCAACAAACTACCTTCCATAATGAAAAGCCTACCATCCATTGGAGTAACAAAAATCTCGACAACAAAATACCTTCCATAATGACTAGGCTACCATCCATTGGAGTAACACAGATAACCACAACAGACTACCTTCCATAATGAAAAGGCTATTATCTATTGGAGTGACAAAAATCTCGACAACAGACTACCTTCCATAATGACAAGGCTACCATCCATTGGAGTAACAAAAATCTCGAAAACAGACAGCCTACCATAATGACAAGGCTACCATCCGATGGAATAACAAAAATCTCGACAACAGACTACCTTCCATAATGACAATGCTACCATCAATTGAAGTAAAAAAAACCTAGACAATAGACTACCTTCAATAATGACAAGGCTACCATCCATTGGAGTAACCAAAATCTCGACAACAGACAACTTCTATATTGACAAGGCTACCATCTATTGGAATAACAAAAATTTCGACAACAGACTACCTTCCATAATGACAAGGCTACTGACGGGGTGTGTAACGTATAGCCTAAATATAGTACTGCAGGTGCACAGCCTATCGAAGTAATATATAAGATTATCGAACCACAGAGACCAATTGTCAATCTATCAACTCTATTGCTAAGCTGTTTATCTAAGGTGAACAAGAATATTGATGTGAGTGCAGTGCAACAAAGTAAATGAGCGAGGTAAATAACAGTTTAAAAGACAGGTTGGAATGTAAATCATGTAATCAGATATTGGTCCGGTCATGCGTAGATGAAACTACTTATGGGGCAGTATTTTCTATTGATAGCAAAGAATCAATTTAACGGGAACTTGTAGCTTTTGACTACTAAGAACCGAATTTACTCTTTAAATTAAATTCCTTTATTGTCACATATAAAGCGTGCCTTCCGCGTTAAAGAGGTAAACCTATTTTTAAGAAATTGATAGTTTTGACTTAACAGAAAAGTAATTTTACTTGGAAAGATTAACTTAAAGAGACTTTTGGCTTTTGACCAAGAGTCAGATTTCAAACCTACAAACGCGTTCGAAAATAGATTCAAAATCATTTTCTAAAAAGGTCAATGATTCCTATTTAACCAATCGACGGCTTTCGCTCTTTTCGTTTGATTAAATAATAATCAAGTCGTATCATTAGTTTGGACGGCTTTCGATCTTACCCAATAAACATTTAAACATAATTGACTTAAGTTAAAAGCAAAACATCCCCAGAGTATTTTCACTAGCATGATAATTGGAACATGACCATGATGACAATCATTACATCCAAACCTTTATAGTTTAGCCAGACATAATAAGTGCGAGTCTATAAAACGTGTAGACTATGGTAAGAGCAATTAGAGTCTATAAAACGTGTAGACTATGGTAAGAGCATTTAGAGTCTATAAAACATGTAGACTATGGTAAGAGCATTTAGAGTCTATAAAACGTGTAGACTATGGTAAGAGCAATTATAAGTAAAGAAATGCAATAAATTAGAACCTTGCTCCAGTCGGAGACTTGAATCTGATACAAATCTGCGGAATGGTAAGGCTGGTATGATAAACTTCAACCAAAGTGCTCCAAGACTCGATTACAACTCAATCTACACCGCAATAACTCCCCGATGTGAAGAGATTATTACTTTACAGAAACTGATAGTATATGGCTTAAGATTGTACTAAGCTTGGATCAAACTAAAGAATGAAAATCGAAAACTATTTATAGAGGATCCTTGAGATGCGTAAAGACCAGCATGCCCCTCAACTTATTTTGAGCGGGAAGCTTTTTGTGAAGGCCGCGGGCGCGGTGGCAGTGGCCGCGGGCGCGGTGGCTGGAACTGCCACATCAAGGGAATGTGGCAGTTGGTCTCTGGGTGAAAGTGGGCCACGTCATCACGTTCCCTGTAGCCAGCGCGGCGCTTAACGCCATAAGTGCAGAATATCTTGAAAAACCCTAATTTCTTGGCGTTTTGGCTCGTTTCTTCACAGAAGGCTCTGAAATGACAAGAATCCTGAAAACAAAGGAAAAAGGAACATAATACGAGAAAATGATAATAAAGACTAAGGGAAAACATGTGATATTTGAGTCAGAAACATAATGCGATCAAATCCTCCCACGCTTAGACCTTTGCTTGTCCTCAAGCAACAACTCTTAGAAGTAGATGAAAGAAAATTATGGTGTATACAGGTTTTGGGAAAAGAGGGCTTCTAAGTTCGAGTAAGGGTGTGTTGTCAGGCACTAACTATCTGAATCAAGGGTATCGTAATTACACTACTCGCAGAAATGCGGACATAAACCTCATAAGTATACAGATCGATCCTAATATCCTTACTATGCTAAGACTTCTTTTTGTACGAGGTCCTTTTTCATTCAGGCGCAATCACATTAAGCCCGTTATCCGTACATACTCATGGTGTAGTGACCGGTTAGTGACTCTGATCTCAAGTGATGGGATTCTGGTACAAGAGTTGGTTTAACCCCTTTTTATTTTACCCATTTGCAGTTGCGGGGGATCGGACCGTAGTCCGCCCTACCAAGTCCAGCACCAGATACCTCTGGACCAACTACAACGGATGTGCCTTATATATATATATATTTTTTTTTTCTTTGTTTTTATTAGTGTTTACAACTTTCTTGAGTTGAGTAATCTTTGTGAGGATCACCCAACTCGTAGTCGTATTCATACTTTATTTTATAAACTTTTAAGGCAAAATAGAGATCATCCACTTATAATCATCGATCCTACACTTAGAGCATGCTTAGGCCGGAGCTGACTGCTAAGATAAACTACTTGAAGACCTATTCGTACAGTTTTATTCAAAATCATAGCATATTGGGAAGAAAGGATCTAATCTAAATGTTCAAAAAGGCTTACGGTGTTAAAATGATAACGAATTTTTCAAAAAGTGAGTGCCCAAGAAATAGACCCTATCTAGGACCTGTCTCATAGCCCAAATCCTTAAAAACAACCACAATTCTTTGAAAAAGATTTTGTAAAAATTTTGTAAGGCTAAAAAGTGGGGGAAATGAAAGGGTACACTACGCAGAAAGACTCGCCTATCACATGCATTTTATTAAATACGAATATAACATACCTAAAAGAAAAAATGCGGAAGGGAAATAAAAGCAGGAAAAACAGGAAATAAAAGCGATAAATGCTCCTCCCACACTTAAATCAGACATTATCCTCAATGTTCCAAAATAAGGTAGGAGGAGGTACCTGAAAACGCTAGTGGGGGCCACTAGGACCTTCACCATCCTGGTTGGTACGACCGGAACGGCGGCTACGGCTGTGACGACGACTCTCTCAATCCAAAACTAGCTGCTCCATTCTCTCTGTCAAGGCGGCATTTGCCGCTTGTAGCTCTTGGGTCCTACCAATGAGGGTGCCTTGGGTTGCCTCCATCAATTGGAAGTGACGAGCGTATGTGGTCTGGTTAAGGTGCTGTTGTCTCTGGAAAGCCAGCTGACTTTCCATAATAGTGCGCAGAGAGCTAGCATTTTGTTGTTGGGATGCTTGCATGAAGGCCATGTTATCGATCGCCTGTTGCTGCAAAGTAGCAAGGAGGGTGTCCCTCTGGGCCTCTCGGGCCATATGCTCACGCCACATGTCCTCAGTGACATGGAAACTAGGAGTTGTACCTGCATGTGGGTTAGAAGTAGATGGTGTCATGTGTGGTGGTGAAAAATGGGGTGGTTCTTTCGTCTGGAAATCGTACTCATCATCAATGTTTTTTACCCTCATTTAAAGGTAGATTTGGGGGCAACGGACCAATAAAAGCAGGAGCGTTGAGATCGTAGGTCCAGTTATGCTCAAATCTGATATCAGTACGACGGGTGCAGGGAATAACAACACTGGGTACAACGGCACCTCCAACCATGAGGAAGTAACCACCTTCCCTCCTCGACTTGCATAAACGCATATCCCTTAAAAATTTAAGATTTGCAATACGAGGAGGAAGTGGCTCAAGGGTGGCAAGTTTTGTATCCAATCCTATGGCATGGGCAATAGTAGTAATCAGTCCACCAAAGGAAATCGACCCACCTTTTCTTAAAACATGGTGCATGTGGGCAATCATAAATGGGACTGGATTAACTTTGGTGTCTGTGAGGAAGCTCTGCATGATAATTAATTCTTTAGCATTCACCTTGTTTGGGTTTTCCCGAGCAAAGATGGTGGATGCTAAAAGAAATCTAAAAACACGAAGGGCAGGATTGTGGATGTGAGAAGCAAGCAGGCCATCAAAAGATGTTGCATTTTGTTTAGTAATCCTGGCCCAAAATGCTTCAAATGCCCAATCCGTGTCTAAAGGTGCTTCACAAACGGCACCCTCCCCATAAGGCCATCCTAACATGGCAGCTAGACCGTCAGTGGAGTAGTCATATTCAACATTAAACATTCTAAATTTGACTCCACCTACGGTGCTAGCAGTGTTAGGAGAGACGTTATAAATTAAAGAACTCAAAAATTCGAACGTCAGCCTAGGGTAGGTTGGTGCTTGAGTAGCAAAAATATCATGCATGCCTATTTTGTCGAGAAGGAAAAATACACTATGGTATATACCTAATGAATATAGACAGTTTTCATCGATATACCTGGTAGAGTGTATTGGTGTTGTCAGCAATTTCTCAAGCCGCTTTTGTTGTCTTTCTCCGGGTTGGCCATCTTGCAAAATGTAGCCGTGATACTCCATAGGATTTTCTTGAAGATGAATATAAAGAGAAAGAATGGGATGTAGAAGTAGTGAAGGTGTGAGGAAGAAAATGAAATAGTGGGGGTATTTATAGGAAGTGAAGAAAAATGGTGGTTGATGAATATTTATGATGGGAATAATGGGAATAAATGTAGTGGGGTAGGTATGGATAATTAAGGAAGTTATGGGGGGTTAAGAATGGAAGAAAATGGGATTGGAAGTGGAAAAAGAGGCAAAATGGGGGGAAAAACGAGCCACTAGCCGTTAGGTGACCGTTACGTCACCGCGGGCGCGGTAGGGATCACCGCGGGCGCGGTGAGGGCGAGGCAAGTTGGGCTGGTCTTGCTTCCTTTCCATTGGGCTTTTCCTTCCTTGCCATTAGCTTCAATTTTTTGGAGGTGTACCTATTTTTCTTACGAACGTGCATATATGTATGTGAATACATATATACATGTATATTTATTTATTTTTATATCAAAATTTTCATTATGGTGACCAGAAAAACAAAAACATTAGTAAAGGAAAGGTAGATATAGAGAAAAAAACACATATGCATATATATATATATATATAGGTACGGACATCGGGTCACCAAAATAGTTATTAATAATGCAGGAAACAGATAATGCAAAATAAAAATGAGTCTGAAAAGGAAATCAACATAATACTAATAATACTGGAACTAGGGATCTTGTGAATACCACAGATCTATCGCCAACCGGGAGGATGCTCTGCAGGAGTGTCTGGGCCATGCAGCTCAGTCAGCTGGCATCGAATCTCTGCCACCTCGTGAGCTAATTCATCTAACTCACCAGCAAAGGTAACATCATTCAGTTCCAACTGTAAATGAAGGTCAGCCACCTTATTGCGGAGAGTGGCTATCTCAGTGCGCATAGCAGTCAACAGAGTGCGAATATCAGGTTCCTACAAGCTGAGGTTATTAGTAAGAACAGTAGTGTGTGTAACCTCGGGTCGAGATGTGTGATCTGGAGTAGAGTCCTCGGGAGCAGGAGTGTATTCAGGAGTAGGATCTTCGGAAGCAGGAGTGTATTCTGGAGTGGGATCTTCGGAAGCAGGAGTATATTCTGGAGTGTACTCTGATATCTCACCCCAACCTTCTACAGAATAGTTCCAATTAGCAGGGTTGGAAACACAAGTCATCTGAGGGTCTGGCAGTGTGAAGGTGTAAACTGTCTGGTCATCGATGAGCAATCTGTACTGATATGGGTGGAAAGAGGCCCTCCTCATGAGCCCACGATCCATGCAAAAGTCTAAATCCAGGAAAGTATATCCACAGTATGGGGTCAGCTGTGCTATCATACTGTCCAAACCCAAAGCAGAAGCTATCTGTGTCACATTCCCTCCGGAATGAATGAGTCCTACAGCGGATCGAGCAGTCTGCTCGAGGCTCTCTATCAGAAAACCTCCACTAGCTATAGGTCTGGACTGACTGGCACAGTATAGGAAAAGGATCTCCTCAGCGGTGACTAAGTGGTCACAGTAACTCCTCCCAAAGAAAGTGTGGCACAGGATCATCTCGAAGTATCGGAAAGCCGGGTTATGGATCTTCCTGGACAGCTGGGTAGAGGGGTCAAGGCTGGCTCTATCAGTAATGTCCTGCAAAAATTTATCAATATCTCTGTCCATATAGTAACTCAATGG
Source organism: Vicia faba (assembly GCA_948472305.1). Taxonomy (NCBI): domain Eukaryota; kingdom Viridiplantae; phylum Streptophyta; class Magnoliopsida; order Fabales; family Fabaceae; genus Vicia; species Vicia faba. The sequence goes on from OX451738.1 coordinate 754,022,562, forward strand.
TAACTCAGTGATAGCGGTCGGTCTAGTTTGGAAACCAAGCAAATCCCCAAATTCTTTGATGGTCAGGGTATACTCGGTACCAAACAATCTGAAACTTAGGCATCCTCGCTCATCTCCTTCACCCACCCGTGGGTTATAATCCACAGAGCTAAGAAACTCCACAGTAAGGTTCCTGTAGGTTTTGTGGACATCATCAGCAATAGAATCCCAACCAAGTTGGTTGCACAGATACCTAATACTTGGCTCAATCCCGAGTGCCTCCATGCAGCTCTGATCGGGGTACCTAGTGGGTACCATAGGTCTAGCAGATAAGGTAGCAAATCGGGCTTTTTGTGCTTCATCCCTGAAAATCACAACCATACCATGGGGGTAATGCATCCTGAAAATATAAACACAAGAAATTAGTCCAGATAAAACATATATAAATTAATAAAATAAAATAAAATAAAATAAAGAATAAACCATGGGTTGCCTCCCATGCAGCGCTTGTTTAACGTCTTTAGCTTGACGATTAGATCTTACTTTATGTGGGTATTGGTGGGTCTATAAGAATATGACTAGAGTAGTCAACAGGCAAATTGCCTCCTTTGTATAGCTTCAGTCTTTGTCCATTTACCACAAATGGAGCGCATGAATTGTTTTTGATTTCTACTGCTCCAGACTTTAGAACTTTTGACACTTCAAATGGACATGTCCATCTTGAACGAAGCTTACCAGGAAAAAGTCGTAACCTTGAGTTAAATAGGAGAACAGGGTAACCAATGTTGAAATCTTTCTTGATGATCTTTTTATCATGCCACATCTTGGTTCTTTCCTTATATATGATGGCATTCTCATAGGCATTCAAGCGAAGCTCTTCCAGCTTGTGAATGTCCAGGATACGTTTTTCTCCGGCTTTTAGGTAATCTAGATTCAAGGATTTAATGGCCCAATAGGCTTTATGTTCTAGTTCGAAGGGTAAATGACAGGACTTTCCATAAACCAATTGATAAGGAGTCGTTCCAATAGGGGTTTTATAAGCCGTTCTATAATCCCATAAGGCGTCTTTAAGTTTTCCAGACCAGTCTTTTCTGGATAATGATACGGTTTTCTCTAGGATCTACTTAATCTCCCTATTCGATACTTCTACTTGGCCACTGGTTTGCGGGTGATATGGTGTTGCTACTCTATGTTTTACTCCGTATTTGCTTAGAAGCTTGTCAAATATCTTAGATATAAAATGCGATCCTCCATCACTTATGACTAACCTCGGGGTTCCAAACCTAGGAAAAATAATATCCTTAAACAGTTTGATAACTACCTTGGTATCGTTTATGGGTGATGCAACAGCTTCTATCCACTTTGAGACATAATCGACAGCTACTAGGATATACTTGTTACCCATTGAGGAAGGAAAAGGTCCCATGAAATCTATACCCCAGACATCAAATATTTCCACTTCTTGGATGTTACTTAAAGGCATTTCATCACGTCTTGAGATGTTCCCAGTGCGTTGGCATCGGTCACATTTTGTAATGTAAGTGTGGACATCGCGCCATACAGTAGGCCAATAAAAACCTGCTTGAAATATTTTGGCGCATGTTTTAGATGTGCTTGCATGTCCACCATAAGGTGCAGCATGACAATGTTTAATGATGTTGCCTACTTCTTCTTCCGGCACACATCGTCTGAATATATTATCTATTCCTCTTTTGAATAGGAGGGGTTCATCCCAAAAGAAGTGTTTAACATCACTAAAAAACTTCTTCTTCTGTTGGTAGCTTAAGTCAGGGGGTATGATATCAGCGGCCAGATAATTCACAATATCTGCGTACCATGGTATGTTGTTCAAGGTTGAGATTTCCTCATAGGTCTCTTCTTCAGTTGAGTTTATCCCAGCTATTAATCTTTCATAAGTAGAGTGATAGTCTATAGGTATAAGTTCAGGTTTAAGGTGTTCTAACCTAGAGAGATGATCAGCTACTAAGTTTTTAGCTCCTTTTTTATCCTTAATATCCAAGTCAAATTCTTGGAGTAAAAGAACCCATCTGAGCAATCTAGGCTTAGCATCTTTCTTACTTAACAAGTACCAGATTGCTGCATGATCTGTGTATACTATTATTTTTGCTCCCACCAAATAAGATCGAAATTTATCGATAGCAAAAACTACGGCTAGCAATTCCTTTTCTGTGCTTGTATAATTTAGCTGGGCAGCGTCTAGTGTTCTACTAGCGTAGTAAATAGCATGCAGTTTCTTGTCTTTTCTTTGCCCTAGTACAGCTCCTACAGCGAAATCACTAGCATCACACATGATTTCAAAGGGTTGTGTCCAATCAGGTGGTCTTATGATAGGTGCTGAAATAAGAGCTTGCTTTAAAACTTCAAAGGCCTCAAGACATTTTTGGTCGAATTCAAACTCGACATCCTTCATCAATAAGTTAGTTAAAGGTTTTGTTATTCCGGAAAAATTCATGATGAAACGTCGGTAGAACCCGGCATGTCCTAGAAAACTTCTTACTTCCCTAACGGTCTTAGGTGGGTTTAGGTTTTCTATAACTTCTATCTTGGCCTTATCGACTTCTATACCTCTTTCAGAAATAATGTGTCCCAAGACTATCCCTTCATTTACCATAAAGTGGCACTTTTCCCAATTCAACACAAGGTTTACTTCCACACATCTTTTTAAGATTTTCTCTAAGTTTGAGAGGCAGTTTTTGAAATCAAACCCACACACTGAAAAATCGTCCATAAATACTTCCATAATTCCATCTAGGTAGTCTGCGAAAATTGACATCATACAACGTTGGAAAGTGGCAGGTGCATGACAGAGTCCAAAGGGCATTCGTCTATAAGCGAATGTTCCATAAGGGCAAGTAAATGTGGTTTTTTCTTGGTCCTCTGGGTGAATAGGGATTTGGAAAAACCCCGAATACCCATCAAGATAGCAGAAATATGAGTGTCTTACTAGACGTTCAAGCATCTGACCTATAAATGGGAGAGGGAAATGGTCTTTTCTCGTCGCCTTATTCAACTTTCTGTAATCTATACACATACGCCATCCTCCTTCTGTTCGTTTTGCCACATGCTCACCTTTTTCATTTTTCAGAACAATGATACCTCCTTTCTTGGGTACCACATGGACTGGACTTACCCATTCACTATCAGAAATTTGGTATATGATACCAGCTTCTAATAACTTAAGAACTTATTTCCTGACTACATCACTCATGATATGGTTTATTCTTCTTTGATGTTCTCTTGAGGGTTTTGAATCTTCTTCTAGCATAATCCGATGCATGCATACGGATGGGCTTATACCTTTTAAATCTGAAACTTTATACCCTAAAGCTGAGGGATATTTTCGCAAGGTATCTAAGAGTTGATTTGTTTCTATTTGGTTTAGAGCGGCGCTAATTATAACAGGTCTATTCATCTCCTCATCCAAAAACTCATATCTTAGATTCTTGGGTAGTTCCTTAAGTTTTATAGTGGGTTTCTCAGTACGCGACATAAGGTCAGGGGTAAGAGCTAAGCATTCGAAAAGGTTGTCGTCAATGTACGGTTCGATACTCTTAAATCTGTCATCCTCTAAAATAGGGGTTGATGGTAATTTGATTAAAGATTGGTTTTGTTCGAGCTCATTTACACATTCGTCAATTACGTCGATGGCATAACACGCATCTCCTATCACTGGTGCCATTAGAAACTTTGATAAAATGAACTCAATCTTTTCATATCCTACCTCGAAAGTTAGTTTACCTTTCTTAACATCTATTATAGCTCCGGCGGTCGATAGGAATGGTCTTCCTAAGAGGATTGGGATGTCTTCATCTTCTTTAATATCCATTACGACGAAGTCGGTCGGAATGTACAACTGACCAATCTTGACAGGTATGTCTTCTAAAATACCCATGGGATATTTGACAGATCTATCAGCTAGTTGTAAGGACATCTTAGTAGGTTGAAGTTCTCCTAATTTTAACCTCTTACAGACGGCCAGAGGCATCAGACTTACGCTTGCTCCTTAGTCTAAAAATGCTTTGTCTATCATATGGTTACCTAGGATGCAAGGGATAGAAAAACTTCCAGGGTCTTTATCTTTCTTGGCGAGTTTATTTTCGGATATAGAATGACATTCTAAAGGCTTGGGATCATCGAGTCGCCGTTTATTGGTCAAAATATCTTTCAAGAACTTAGCATATGATGGTATCTGGGTTATAGCTTCAGTAAAAGGAATCTCTACATGGAGTTTCTCTATTACCTTAATAAACTTTTGGTACTGGTTTTCTACTTTGGTGTTTTTCAGCCTCTGTGGGAACGGAATAGGTGGTTTATAAGGTTGTTGAGTGTTATTCCCTACTTCTGGTTTTGATTGCTTTTCTGGTTTCTCTGGTTCCTCTACCTGGTCTTTAGGTGTAGCATCTTCCATAGGTTTTTCTGATGTGCTTAAGTTAGGATTTCTAGGCCCTTCATAAGCAGTTCCACTTCTTAAGGTGATAGAATTTGCTTGGCCTTTTGGATTTGGTTGAGTTTGTCCAGGAAATTGTCCTCCAGGTGCAACTTGTACAGAGGTGTTTTGTGCTACTTGGGAAATCTGAGTCTCAAGCATTTTGGTGTGGGTTATTATCTGGTCAAACTTGGTTGCCAATTGAGTAACTAGTTCGTTCGTGTGAATGTGTTGGTTCATAAACTCCTTATTTTGCTGAGTTTGAGTCTGAATAAAGGTGTTTATGGTTTCTTTAAGGTTTGGTCTTGGGGGCACTATTTTCATAGGTTGGTTTTGTTTTTGCGTTTGGAATCCTTGAGGTCTCGAAGGTCCGGGATTTTGGATAGGGTTATTGTTTTTGTAAGAGAAATCCGGGTGGTTCCTCCATCCAGGATTGTAGGTATTCGAGAAAGGGTTCCCTTGGGTATAGTTAACTTGGTCTAAGCTAGATTCGTTCAAAAGGTTACAGTCAACGGTTTGATGTCCTTGAGTTCCACAGAGTTCGCATTCCGATTGGATTGCTGCTACTGTGGTTGGGTTTTGAGACATGTTCTCGACTCTCAAAGCTAGGGCGTCCATCTTGGCATTAATCATGTCCATGCAACTTACCTCATTCTTTCCTCCATGGCTCTCCTTTTTCTCTACTGTCGCTCGTTCTAATCCCCACTGGGCGTGGTTTTGGGCCATGTCCTCTATTAGGGCACAAGGTCAGGGTAAGGTTTGTTCATCAACGCTCCGCCAGCGGCAGCGTCTATGGACATCTTTGTGTTGTAATGGAGTCCATTATAGAAGGTATGTATGATTAACCATTGCTCCAGGCCATGGTGCGGACAAGCTCTTAAAAGTTCTTTATATCTCTCCCAGGCATCAAAAAGTGATTCGCCTTGGTTTTGGGTGAAACAAGTGATCAGGTTCCTAAGAACAGCGGTCTTGCTTGGTGGAAAATATCTCGCAAGAAAAGCTCTCCTAAGGTCTTCCCAAGTTGTTATTGAGTTAGTTGGAAGGGCGTCTAACCAGTCGTAAGCTTTACCTCTAAGGGAAAAAGGAAACAGTCTTAAACGGATCGCTTCGGGAGTGGCTCCATTTGCCTTAAGGGTGTCAGCTAACTGGATAAATACCTTTAAATGTTGATTCGGGTTCTCGGTAGCGAGACCAGCGAATTGGTTTTGTTGTACTAATTGTAATAATGAGGGCTTTAGTTCAAAATTATTGGTAGTTATAGTAGGGTTTACTATACTAGAACTAGGTTCCTCGTTAGATGGTTGGGCGAATTCCTTGAGTGGTCTTTGGTTACGATCTTCTGCCATAGCTCTTCTTATCTTACGAATAAAAAGACGGGCACGAGCGTAACGTTCAGGTTCTACTAAAGGATCTATTAGGTTACCGGTGCTACGATTTCTACGCATCTACCGGCTAAAATAGCCTTTGTCTAAACGGGATAACAATAGGGTACGAAATTTGACGAAGTTGGTCCCCGGCAACGGCGCCAAAAACTTGATGGGGTGTGTAACGTATAGCCTAAATATAGTACTGCAAGTGCACAGCCTATCAAAGTAATATATAAGATTATCGAACCACAGAGACCAATTGTCAATCTATCAACTCTATTGCTAAGGTGTTTATCTAAGGTGAACAAGAATATTGATGTGAGTGCAGTGCAACAAAGTAAATGAGCGAGGTAAATAACAGTTTAAAAGACAGGTTGGAATGTAAATCATGTAATCAGATATTGGTCCGGTCATGCGTAGATGAAACTACTTATGGGGCAGTATTTTCTATTGATAGCAAAGAATCAATTTAACGGGAACTTGTAGCTTTTGACTACTAAGAACCGAATTTACTCTTTAAATTAAATTCCTTTATTGTCACATATAAAGGGTGCCTTCCGCGTTAAAGAGGTAAACCTATTTTTAAGAAATTGATAGTTTTGACTTAACAGAAAAGTAATTTTACTTGGAAAGATTAACTTAAAGAGAATTTTGGCTTTTGACCAAGAGTCAGATTTCAAACCTACAAACGCGTCCGAAAATAGTTTCAAAATCGTTTTCTAAAAAGGTCAATGATTCCTATTTAACCAATCGACGGCTTTCGCTCTTTTCGTTTGGTTAAATAATAATCAAGTCGTATCATTAGTTTGGACGGCTTTCGATCTTACCCAATAAACATTTAAACATAATTGAATTAAGTTAAAAGCAAAACATCCCCAGAGTATTTTCACTAGCATGATAATTGGAACATTACCATGATGACAATCATTACATCCAAACCTTTATAGTTTAGCCAGACATAATAAGTGCGAGTCTATAAAACGTGTAGACTATGGTAAGAGCAATTAGAGTCTATAAAACGTGTAGACTATGGTAAGAGCATTTAGAGTCTATAAAACGTGTAGACTATGGTAAGAGCATTTAGAGTCTATAAAACGTGTAGACTATGGTAAGAGCATTTAGAGTCTATAAAACGTGTAGACTATGGTAAGAGCAATTATAAGTAAAGAAATGCAATAAATTAGAACCTTGCTCCAGTCGGAGACTTGAATCTGATACAAATCTGCGGAATGGTAAGGCTGGTATGATAAACTTCAACCAAAGTGCTCCAAGACTCGATTACAACTCAATCTACACCGCAATAACTCCCCGATGTGAAGAGATTATTACTTTACAGAAACTGATAGTATATGGATTAAGATTGTACTAAGCTTGGATCAAACTAAAGAATGAAAATCGAAAACTATTTATAGAGGATCCTTGAGATGCGTAAAGACAAGCATGCCCCTCAACTTCTTTTGAGCGGGAAGCTTTTTGTGAAGGCCGCGGGCGCGGTGCTAGTTGCCGCGGGCGCGGTGGCTGGAACTGCCACATCATGGGAATGTGGCAGTTGGTCTCTGGGTGAAAGTGGGCCACGTCATCGCGTTCCCTGTAGCAAGCGCGGTGCTGAACGCCATAAGTGCAGAATATCTTGAAAAACCCTAATTTCTTGGTGTTTTGGCTCGTTTCTTCACAGAAGGCTCTGAAATTACAAGAATCCTGAAAACAATGGAAAAAGGAACATAATACGAGAAAATGATAATAAAGACTAAGGGAAAACATGTGATATTTGAGTCAGAAACATAGTGCGATTTAGTGCAATCAGCTACCATCCATTGGAGTAATGAAAATATCAACAAGAGACTACCTTCCATAATGACAAGGCTACCATGCATTGGAGTAATGAAAATACCAACATACTACCTTCCTTAATGACAAGGCTATCATCCATTGTAGTAACAAAAAGATCGCCTACAAACTACCTTCGATAATGACAAGGCTACTATCTATTGGAGTGACAAAAATCTCGACAATAGACTACCTTCCATAATGACAAGGATACCATCAATTGGAGTAAAAAAATCTCGACAACAAACTACCTTTCATTATGACATGGCTACTCTCCATTGGAGTAACAAAAATCTCGACAACAAACTAGCTTCCAAATTGATAAGGCTACCATCCATTGGAATAACAAAAATATCGACAACAAACTACGTTCCATAATGACAAGGCTACCATCCATTGGAGTACCAAAAATCGTGATGATAGACTACCTTCCATAATTACAAGGCTACCATCCATTGGAGTAACAAAAATATCAACAAGAGACTACTTCCATAATGACAAGGCTACCATCCATTGGAGTAACAAAAATCTCACCAACAGACTACCTTCCATAATGACAAGGCTACCATCCATTGGAATAACAAAAATATCGACAACAAACTACGTTCCATAATGACAAAGCTACCATCCATTGGAGTAACAAAAATATCGACAATAGACTACCTTCCAGAATGACAAGGCAACCATTCATTGGAGTAATAAAAATATCGAGAATAAACATCCTTCCATAATGAAAAGCCTACCATCCACTGGAGTAACAAAAATCTCGACAACATAATACCTTTCATAATGACTAGGCTACCATCCATTGGAGTAACAAAGATATCGACAACATACTACCTTCCATAATGAAAAGGCTACCATCCATTGGAGTGACAAAAATCTCGACAACAGACTACCTTCCATAATGACAAGGATACCATCCATTGGAGTAACAAAAATCTCGAAAACAGACTACCTTCCATAATGACAAGGCTACCATCCAATGGAATAACAAAAATATCGAAAACAAACTACGTTCCATAATGACAAGGCTACCATCCATTGGAGTAACAAAAATATCGACAACAGACTACCTTCCATAATGACAAGGCTACCATCCATTGGATTAATAAAAATCTAGACAACAAACTACCTTCCATAATTACAAGGCTACCATCCATTGGAATAACGAAAATATCAACAAGAGAGTACATTCCATAATGACAAGGCTACCATCCATTGGAGTAAAAAAAATCGCGACAACAGACTACCTTCCATAATGACAAGGCTATCATCCATTGGAGTAACAAAAATAACAACAAGAGACTACCTTCCATAATGACAAGGCTACCATCCATTGGAGTAACAAAAATATCAACAAGAGACTACCTTCCATAATAAAAAGGCTACCATCCATTCGAGTAAAAAAAATCTCGCCAACAAACTACCTTCCATAATGAAAAGCCTACCATCCATTGGAGTAACAAAAATCTCGACAACAAAATACCTTCCATAATGACTAGGCTACCATCCATTGGAGTAACACAGATAACGACAACAGACTACCTTCCATAATGACAAGGCTATTATCTATTGGAGTGACAAAAATCTCGACAACAGACTACCTTCCATAATGACAAGGCTACCATCCATTGGAGTAACAAAAATCTCGAAAACAGACAGCCTACCATAATGACAAGGCTACCATCTGATGAAATAACAAAAATCTCGACAACAGACTACCTTCCATAATGACAATGCTACCATCAATTGAAGTAAAAAAAACCTAGACAATAGACTACCTTCCATAATGACAAGGCTACCATCCATTGGAGTAACCAAAATCTCGACAACAGACAACTTCTATAATGACAAGGCTACCATCTATTGGAATAACAAAAATTTCGACAACAGACTACCTTCCATAATGACAAGGCTACCATCCATTGGAGTAATGAAAATATCAACAAGAGACTACCTTCCATAATGACAAGGCTACCATGCATTGGAGTAATGAAAATACCAACATACTACCATCCTTAATGACAAGGCTATCATCCATTGTAGTAACAAAAAGATCGCCAACAAACTACCTTCGATAATGACAAGGCTACTATCTATTGGAGTGACAAAAATCTCGACAATAGAATACCTTCCATAATGACAAGGATACCATCAATTGGAGTAAAAAAATCTCGACAACATACTACCTTTCATTATGACATGGCTACTATCCATTGGAGTAACAAAAATCTCGACAACAAACTACCTTCCAAATTGATAAGGCTACCATCCATTGGAATAACAAAAATATCGACAACAAACTACGTTCCATAATTACAAGGCTACCATCCATTGGAGTACCAAAAATCGTGACGATAGACTACCTTCCATAATTACAAGGCTACCATCCATTGGAGTAACAAAAATATCAACAAGAGACTACCTTCCATAATGACAAGGCTACCATCCATTGGAGTAACAAAAATCTCACCAACAGACTACCTTCCATAATGACAAGGCTACCATCCATTGGAGTAACCAAAATCTCGACAACAGACTACCTTCCAGAATGAGAAGGCAACCATTCATTGGAGTAATAAAAATATCGAGAATAAACTACCTTCCATAATGAAAAGCCTACCATCCATTGGAGTAACAAAAATCTCGACAACATAATACCTTTCATAATGACTAGGCTACCATCCATTGGAGTAACAAAGATATCGACAACATACTACCTTCCATAATGAAAAGGCTACCATCCATTGGAGTGACAAAAATCTCGACAACTGACTACCTTCCATAATGACAAGGATACCATCCATTGGAGTAACAAAAATCTCGAAAATAGGCTACCTTCCATAATGACAAGGCTACCATCCAATGGAATAACAAAAATATCGAAAACAAACTACGTTCCATAATGACAAGGCTACCATTCATTGGAGTAACAAAAATATCGACAACAGACTACCTTCCATAATGACAAGGCTACCATCCATTGGATTAATAAAAATCTAGACAACAAACTACCTTCCATAATTACAAGGCTACCATCCATTGGAATAACGAAAATATCAACAAGAGAGTACATTCCATATTGACAAGGCTACCATCCATTGGAGTAAAAAAAATCGCGACAACAGACTACCTTCCATAATGACAAGGCTATCATCCATTGGAGTAACAAAAATAACAACAAGAGACTACCTTCCATAATGACAAGGCTACCATCCATTGGAGTAACAAAAATATCAACAAGAGACTACCTTCCATAATAAAAAGGCTACCATCCATTCGAGTAAAAAAAATCCCGCCAACAAACTACCTTCCATAATGAAAAGCCTACCATCCATTGGAGTAGCAAAAATCTCGACAACAAAATACCTTCCATAATGACTAGGCTACCATCCATTGGAGTAACACAGATAACGACAACAGACTACCTTCCATAATTAAGGCTATTATCTATTGGAGTGACAAAAATCTCGACAACAGACTACCTTCCATAATGACAAGGCTACCATCCATTGGAGTAACAAAAATCTCGAAAACAGACAGCCTACCATAATCACAAGGTTACCATCCGATGGAATAACAAAAATCTCGACAACAGACTACCTTCCTTAATGACAAGGCTACCATCCATTGGAGTAACCAAAATCTCGACAACAGACAACTTCTATAATGACAAGGCTACCATCTATTGGAATAACAAAAATTTCGACAACAGACTACCTTCCATAATGACAAGGCTACCATCCATTGGAGTAATGAAAATATCAACAAGAGACCACCTTCCATAATGACAAGGCTACCATGCATTGGAGTAATGAAAATACCAACATACTACCTTCCTTAAGGACAAGGCTATCATCCATTGTAGTAACAAAAAGATCGCCAACAAACTACCTTCGATAATGACAAGGCTACTATCTATTGGAGTGACAAAAATCTCGACAATAGACTACCTTCCATAATGACAAGGATACCATCAATTGGAGTAAAAAAATATCGACAACAGACTACCTTTCATTATGACATGGCTACTATCCATTGGAGTAACAAAAATCTCGACAACAAACTACCTTCCATAATGACAAGTCTACCATCCATTGGAGTAACAAAAATTTAGACAACAAACTACCTTCCATAATGACAAGGCTACCATCCATTGGAGTAACGAAAATATCAACAAGAGACTAATTTCTATAATGACAAGGCTACCATCCATTGGAGTAACAAAAATCGCGACAACAAATTACCTTCCATAATGACAAGTCTACCATCCATTGGAGTAACAAAAATTTAGACAACAAACTACCTTCCATAATGACAAGGCTACCATCCATTGGAGTAACGAAAATATCAACAAGAGACTAATTTCTATAATGACAAGGCTACCATCCATTGGAGTAACAAAAATCGCGACAACATACTACCTTCCCTAATGACAAGGCTACAATCCATTGGAGTAACAAAAATATCAACAAGAGACTACCTTCCATAATGACAAGGCTACCATCCATTGGAGTAACAAAAATCTCGCCAACAGACTACCTTCCATAATGACAAGGCTACCATCCATTGGAATAACAAAAATATCGACAACAAACTACGTTCCCTAAAGACAAGGCTACCATCCATTGGAGTAACAAAAATATCGACAACAGACTACCTTCCATAATGACAAGGCTACCATCCATTGGAGTAACAAAAATATCGAGAATAGACTACCTTCCATAATGAAAAGCCTACCATACATTGGAGTAACAAAAATATCGACAACATAATACCTTCCATAATGACTAGGCTACCATCCATTGGAGTAACAAAGATATCGACAACATACTACCTTCCATAATGACAAGGCTACCATCCATTGGAGTGACAAAAATCTCGACAACAGACTACTTTTCATAATGACAAGGATAACATCCATTGGAGTAACAAAAATCTCGAAAACAGACTACCTTCCATAATGACAAGGCTACCATCCAATGGAATAACAAAAGTATCGACAACATACTACCTTCCATAATGACAAGGCTACCATTAATTGTAGTAACCAAAATCTCGACAACAGATTACCTTCAATAATGACAAGGCTACCGTTCATTGTAGTAACAAAAATCTCGACAACATACTACCTTCCATAATGACAATGCTACCATCCATTGGAGTAACGAAAATATCAACAAGAGAGTACTTTCCATAATGTCAAGGCTACCATCCATTGGAGTAACAAAAATCGCGGCAACATATTACCTTCCATAATGACAAGGCTACCATCCATTGTAGTAATAAAAATATCAACAATAGACTACCTTCCATAATGACAAGGCTACCATCCATTCGAGTAACAAAAATCTCGCCAACAGACTACCTTCCATAATGACAAGGCTACCATCCATTGGAATAACAAAAATATCGACAACAAACTACATTCCATAATGACAAGGCTACCAACCATTGGAGTAACAAAAATATCAAGAACAGACTACCTTCCATAATGAAAAGGCTACCATCCATTGGAGTAACAAAAATATCGCGAAAAGACTACCTTCCATAATGAAAAGCCTACCATCAATTGGAGTAACAAAAATCTCGAAAACATAATACCTTCCATAATGACTAGGCTACCATCCATTGGAGTAACAAACATATCGACAACAGACTACCTTCCATAATGACAAGGCTACCATCCATTGGAGTGACAAAAATCTCAACAACAAACTACCTTCCATAATGACAACGCTACCATCCATTGGAGTAACAAAAATCTCGAAAACAAACTACCTTCCATAATGACAAGGCTAAAATCCATTGGAGTATCAAAAATCTCGACAACAGACTACCTTCCATAATGACAAGGCTACCATCTATAGGAATAAAAAAAATCTCGAGAACATACTGCCTTCAATAATGACAAGGCTACCATCCAATGGAATAACAAAAATATCGACAACATACTACCTTCCATAATGATAAGGCTACCATCAATTGTAGTAACCAAAATATCGACAACAGACTACCTTCCATAATGACAAGGCTACCGTCCATTGTAGTAACAATAATCTCGACAACAGACTACCTTCCATAATGACAATGCTACCATCCATTGGCGTAACAAAAATCTTGACAATAGTCTACCTTCCATAATGACAAGGCTACCATCCAATGGAATAACAAAAATATCGACAACATACTGACTTCCATAATGATAAGGCTACCATCAATTGTAGTTACCAAAATATCGACAACAGACCACCTTCCATAATGACAAGGCTATCGTAAATTGTAGTAACAAAAAACTCGACAACAGACTACCTTCTATAATGACAATGCTACCATCCATTGTAGTAACAAAAATCTCGACAACAGGCTACCTTCCACAATGACTAGGCTACCATCCATTGGAGTAACCAAAATCTCGACAATAGACCACTTCTATAATGACAAGGCTAGCATCTGTTGGAATAACAAAAATCTCGAGAACAGACTACCATCCATAATGACAAGGCTACCATCCAATGGAATAACAAAAATCTCGACAACATACTACCTTCCATAATGACAAGGCTACCATCCATTAGAGTGTAAAAAATCTCGACAATAGACTACCTTCCATAATGACTAGGCTACCATCCATTAGAGTAACAAAGATATCGACAACAAAATACCTTCTATAATGACAAGGCTACCATACATTGTAATAACAAAAATCTCGACAGCAAACTACCTTCCATAATGACAAGGCTACCATCCATTGGAGTAACAAAAATTTCGACAATAGACTACCTTCCATAATGACAAGGCTACCATCCATTGGAGTAACAAAAATCTCGACAACACACTACCTTCCATAATGACAAGGCTACCATCCATTAGAGTAACAAAAATCTTGACTACAGACAACCTTCCATAAATACAAGGCTACGATCCATTAGAGTAAGAAAAATCTCGAGAACAGACTACCTTCCATAATGACAAGGCTACCATCCATTGGATTAATGAAAATATCAACAAGAGACTACCTTCCATAATGACAAGGCTACCATGCATTGGAGTAATGAAAATATCAATAAGAGACTACCTTCCATATTAACAAGGCTACCATCCATTGGAGTAACAAAAAGCTCGCCAACAGACTACCTTCCATAATGACAAGGCTACCATCCATTAGAGTAACAAAATCTCGACATCAGACTACCTTACAATGTGACATGGATACTATCCATTGGAGTAAAAAAAATCTATACAACAAACTACCTACCAAAATGATAAGGCTACCATCCATTGGAATAACAAAAATATCGACAACAAACTACGTTCCATAATGACAAGGCTGCCATCCATTGGAGTACCAAAAATCACGACAACAGACTACCTTCCATAATGATAAGGCTATCATCCATTGGAGTAACAAAAATAACAACAAGAGACTACCTTCCATAATGACAAGGCTACCATCTATAGGAATAAAAAAAATCTCTAGAACAAACTGCCTTCCATAATGACAAGGCTACCATCCAATGGAATAACAAAAATATCGACAACATACTACCTTCCATAATGACAAGGCTACCATCCATTGGAGTGACAAAAATCTTGACAACAGACTACCTTCCATAATGACAAGGCTATCGTCCATTGGAGAAACAAAAATCTCCAAAATAGACTACCTTCCATAACGACAAGGCTAAAATCCATTAGAGTAACAAAAATCTCGACAACAGACTACCTTCCATAATGACAAGGCTACCATCTATAGGAATAAAAAAAATCTCGAGAACAGATTGCATTCCATAATGACAAGGCTACCATCGAATGGAATAACAAAAATATCGACAACATACTACCTTCTATAATGACAAGGCTACCATCAATTGGAGTAATAAAAATCTCGACAATAGGCTACCTTCCATAATGACAAGGCTATCATCCATTGTAGTAACAAGAATCTCGACAACTTACTACCTTCAATAATGACAAGGCTACCATCCATTGGAGTAACCAAAATAGCGACAACAGATAACTTCTATAATCACAAGGCTACCATCTATTGGAATAACAAAAATCTCGAGAACAGACTACCTTCCATAATGACACGGCTACCATCCAATGGAATAAAATAAATATCGACAACATACTACCTTCCATAATGACAATGCTACCATCCATTAGAGTGACAAAAATCTCGATAATAGACTACCTTCCATAATGACTAGGCTCCCATCCATTAGAGTAACAAAGATATCGACAACAAACTACCTTCTATAATGACAAGGCTACCATACATTGTAATAACAAAAATCTTGACAACAAACTACCTTCCATAATGACAAGGCTACCATCCATTGGAGTAACAAAAATCTCGACAATATACTACCTTCCATAATGACAAGGCTACCATCCATTGGAATAACAAAAATATCAACAAGAGATTACTTTCCATAATGACAAGGCTACCATCCATTGGAGTAACAAAAATTGCGACAACAGACTATCTTCCATAATGACAAGGCTACCATCCATTGGAGTAACAATAATCTCACCAACAGACTACCTTCCATAATGACAAGGCTAACATCCACTGGAATAACAAAAATATCGACAACAAACTATGTTCCATAATGACAAGGCTACCATCCATTGGAGTAACAAAAATATCGACAACAGACTAATTTCCATAATGACAAGGCTACCATCCATTGGAGTAACAAAAATATCGAGAATAGACTACCTTCCATAATGAAAAGCCTACCATCCATTGGAGTAACAAAAATCTCGAAAAAAGACTACCTTACATAATGACAAGGCTACCATCCATTGGAGTAACAAAAATCTCGACAACAGACTACCTTCAATAATGACAAGGCTACCATCCATTAGAGTAACAAAAATCTCGACAACAGACTACCTTACATAATGACAAGGCTACCATCCATTGGAGTAACAAAAATCTCGACAACAGACTACCTTCAATAATGACAAGGCTACCATCCATTAGACTATCAAAAATCTCGACAACAGACTACCTTTCATAATGACAAGGCTACCATCAATTGGAGTAAGAAAAATCTCGACAACAGACTAACTTCCATAATTACAAGGCTACCATCCATTAGAGTAACAAATATCTCGTAAATAGAGTACCTTCCATAATGATAAGGCTACCATCCATTGGACTATCAAAATACTCGACAACAGACTACCTTCCATAATGACAAGGCTACCATCCAATGGAATACCAAAAATCTCAACAATAGACTACTTCCATAATGACAAGGTTACCATCCATTGGAGTAACAAAAATATGAACTATAGACTACCCTCCATAATGACAAGGCTACCATTCATTGGAGTAACAAAAATCTCGACAACAGACTAACTTCCATAATAACAAGGCTACCATCCATTGGAGTAACCAAAATATCGATAATAGACTACCTTCTACAATGACAAGGCTAGCATCCATTGGAGTAACAAAAATCTCGACAACAAACTACCTTCCATAATGAAAAGGGTACCATCCATTGGAGTAACAAAAATCTCGACAACAGACTACCTTCCATAATGACAAGGCTACCATCCATTAGACTATCAAAAATCTCGACAGCAGACTACCTTTCATAATGACAAGGCTACCATCCATTGGAGTAACAAAAATCTCGACAACAAACTAACTTCCATAATTACAAGCCTACCATCCATTGGAGTAACAAAAATCTCGACAATAGACTACCTTCCATAATGATAAGGCTACCATCCATTGGCCTATCAAAATCCTCGACAACAGACTACCTTCCATAATGACAAGGCTACCATCCAACGGAATACCAAAAATCTCAACAACAGACTACTTCCATAATGACAAGGCTACTATCCATTGGAGTAACAAAAATCTGAACTACAGACTACCTTCCATAATGACAAGGCTACCATCCATTGGAGTAACAAAAATCTCGACAACACACTAATTTCCATAATTACAAGGCTACCATCCATTGGAGTAACAAATATCTCGACAAAACACTACCTTCCATAATGACAAGGCTACCATCCATTGGAGTAACCAAAATATCGACAACAGACTACCTTCCATAATGAGAAGGCTACCATCCATTGGAGTAAAAAAATTCTCGACAACAGACTACTTTCCATAATGACAACGCTACCATCCATTGGAGTAACAAAAATCTCGACAACAGACTACCTTACATAATGACAATGCTACCATCCATTGGAGTAACAAAAATATCGACAACACACTATGTTCCATAATGACAAGGCTACCATCCATTGGAGTAACAAAAATCTCGACAACAGACTACCTTCCATAATGACAAGGCTACCATCCATTAGACTATCAAAAATCTCGACAGCAGACTACCTTTCTTAATGACAAGGCTACCATCCAATGGAGTAACAAAAATCTCGACAACAAACTAACTTCCATAATTACAAGGCTACCATCCATTGGAGTAACAAATATCTCGACAACAGACTACCTTCCATAATGATAAGGCTACCATCCATTGGAGTAACAAATATCTCGACAACAGACTACCTTCCATAATGACAAGGCTACCATCCATTGGAGTAACAAAAATATCGACAACAGACTACCTTCCATAATGAGAAGGCTACCGTCCATTGGAGTAAAAAAATTCTCGACAACAGACTACCTTCCATAATGACAACGCTACCATCCATTGGAGTAACAAAAATCTCGACAACAGACTACCTTACATAATGACAATGCTACCATCCATTGGAGTAACAAAAATTTCGACAACACACTATATTCCATAATGACAAGGCTACCAGCCATTGGAGTAACAAAAATCTCGACAACAGACTACCTTCCATAATGACAAGGCTACCATCAATTAGACTATCAAAAATCTCAACAGCAGACTACCTTTCATAATGACAAGGCTACCATCCATTGGAGTAACAAAAATCTCGACAACAAACTAACTTCCATAATTACAAGGCTACCATCCAATGGAGTAACAAATATCTCGACAACAGACTACCTTCCATAATGATAAGGCTACCATCCATTGGACTATCAAAATCCTCGACAACAGACTACCTTCCATAATGACAAGGCTACCATCCAATGGAATACCAAAAATCTTAACAACAGACTACTTCCATAATGACAAGGCTACCATCCATTGGAGTAACAAAAATCTGAACTACAGACTACCTTCCATAATGACAAGGCTACCATCCATTGGAGAAACAAAAATCACGACAATAGACTAACTTCCATAATTACAAGTCTACCATCCATTGGAGTAACAAATATGTCGACAAAAGACTACCTTCCATAATGACAAGGCTACCATCCATTGGAGTAACCAAAATATCGACAATAGACTACCTTCTATAATGATAAGGCTAGCATCCATTGGAGTAACAAAAATCTCGACAACAAACTACCTTCCATAATGAAAAGGGTACCATACATTTGAGTAACAAAAATATCGACAACAAACTACCTTCCATAATGACAAGGCTACCATCCATTGGAGTATTAGAAATATCGACAGCAGACTACCTTCCATAATTACAAGGCTACCATCCATTGGAGTAACAAAATCTCGACAATAGACTAACTTCTATAATTACAAGGCTACCATCCATTGGAGTAACAAATATCTCGACAACAGACTACCTTCCATAATGATAAGGCTACCATCCATTGGACTATCAAAATCCTCGACAACAAACTACCTTCCATAAAGACAAGGCTAGCATCCAATGGAATACCAAAAATCTCAACAACAGACTCATTCCATAATGACAAGGCTACCATCCATTGGAGTAACAAAAATCTCGACAATAGACTACCTTCCATAATGACAAGGCTACCATCCATTGGAGTAACAAAAATCTCGACAACAGACTAACTTCTATAATTACAAGGCTACCATCCATTGGAGTAACAAATATCTCGACAACAGACTACCTTCCATAATGATAAGGCTACCATCCATTGGACTATCAAAATCCTCGACAATAGACTACCTTCTATAATGACAAGGCTAGCATCCTTTCGAGTAACAAAAATCCTGACAACAAACTACCTTCCATAATGAAAAGGGTACCATCCATTGGAGTAACAAAAACTCGACAATAGACTACCTTCCATAATGAGAAGGCTACCATCCATTGGAGTAAAAAAATTCTCGACAACAGACTACCTTCCATAATGACAAGGCTACCATCCATTGGAGTAACAAAAATCTCGACAACAGACTACCTTACATAATGACAATGCTACCATCCATTGGAGTAACAAAAATTTCGACAACACACTATATTCCATAATGACAAGGCTACCAGCCATTGGAGTAACAAAAATCTCGACAACAGACTACCTTCCATAATGACAAGGCTACCATCAATTAGACTATCAAAAATCTCAACAGCAGACTACCTTTCATAATGACAAGGCTACCATCCATTGGAGTAACAAAAATCTCGACAACAAACTAACTTCCATAATTACAAGGCTACCATCCAATGGAGTAACAAATATCTCGACAACAGACTACCTTCCATAATGATAAGGCTACCATCCATTGGACTATCAAAATCCTCGACAACAGACTACCTTCCATAATGACAAGGCTACCATCCAATGGAATACCAAAAATCTTAACAACAGACTACTTCCATAATGACAAGGCTACCATCCATTGGAGTAACAAAAATCTGAACTACAGACTACCTTCCATAATGACAAGGCTACCATCCATTGGAGAAACAAAAATCACGACAATAGACTAACTTCCATAATTACAAGTCTACCATCCATTGGAGTAACAAATATGTCGACAAAAGACTACCTTCCATAATGACAAGGCTACCATCCATTGGAGTAACCAAAATATCGACAATAGACTACCTTCTATAATGATAAGGCTAGCATCCATTGGAGTAACAAAAATCTCGACAACAAACTACCTTCCATAATGAAAAGGGTACCATCCATTTGAGTAACAAAAATATCGACAACAAACTACCTTCCATAATGACAAGGCTACCATCCATTGGAGTATTAGAAATATCGACAGCAGACTACCTTCCATAATTACAAGGCTACCATCCATTGGAGTAACAAAATCTCGACAATAGACTAACTTCTATAATTACAAGGCTACCATCTATTGGAGTAACAAATATCTCGACAACAGACTACCTTCCATAATGATAAGGCTACCATCCATTGGACTATCAAAATCCTCGACAACAAACTACCTTCCATAAAGACAAGGCTAGCATCCAATGGAATACCAAAAATCTCAACAACAGACTCATTCCATAATGACAAGGCTACCATCCATTGGAGTAACAAAAATCTCGACAATAGACTACCTTCCATAATGACAAGGCTACCATCCATTGGAGTAACAAAAATCTCGACAACAGACTAACTTCTATAATTACAAGGCTACCATCCATTGGAGTAACAAATATCTCGACAACAGACTACCTTCCATAATGATAAGGCTACCATCCATTGGACTATCAAAATCCTCGACAATAGACTACCTTCTATAATGACAAGGCTAGCATCCTTTCGAGTAACAAAAATCCTGACAACAAACTACCTTCCATAATGAAAAGGGTACCATCCATTGGAGTAACAAAAACTCGACAATAGACTACCTTCCATAATGAGAAGGCTACCATCCATTGGAGTAAAAAAATTCTCGACAACAGACTACCTTCCATAATGACAAGGCTACCATCCATTGGAGTAACAAAAATCTCGACAACAGACTACCTTACATAATGACAATGCTACCATCCATTGGAGTAACAAAAATATCGACAACACACTATGTTCAATAATGACAAGGATACCATCCATTGGAGTAACAAAAATCTCGACAACAGACTACCTTCCATAATGACAAGTCTACCATCCATTAGACTATCAAAAATCTTGACAACAAACTACCTTTCATAATGACAAGGGTACCATCCATTGGAGTAACAAAAATCTCGACAACAGACTAACTTCCATAATTACAAGGCTACCATCCATTGGAGTAACAAATATCTCGACAACAGACTACCTTCCATAATGATAAGGCTACCATCCATTGGACTATCAAAATCCTCGACAATAGACTACCTTCCATAATGACAAGGCTACCATCCAATGGAATACCAAAAATCTCAACAACAGACTACTTCCATAATGACAAGGCTACCATCCATTGGATTAACAAAAATCTGAACTACAGACTACCTTCCATAATGACAAGGCTACCATCCATTGAGTAACAAAAATCTCGACAATAGACTAACTTCCATAATTACAAGGCTACCATCCATTGGAATAACAAATATCTCGACAAAAGACTACCTTCTATAATGACAAGGCTACCATCCATTGGAGTAACCAAAATATCGACAATAGACTACCTTCTATAATGACAAGGTTAGCATCCATTGGAGTAACAAAAATCTTGACAACAAACTACCTTCCATAATGACAAGGCTACCATCCATTGGAGTATGAAAAATATCAACGACAAACTACCTTCCATAATTACAAGGCTACCATCCATTGGAGTAACAAAAACTTGACAACAGACTACCTTCCATAATGACAAGGTTACCATCCATTGGAATAACAAAAATCTCGACAACAGACTACCTTCCATAATGAAAAGGCTACCATCAAACGAAATAACAAAAATCTCGACAACAGACTACCTTCCATAATGAGAAGGCTACCATTCCTTGGAGTAAAAAAATTCTCGACAACAGACTACCTTCCATAATGACAAGGCTACCATCAATTAGACTATCAAAAATCTCAACAGCAGACTACCTTTCATAATGACAAGGCTACCATCCATTGGAGTAACAAAAATCTCGACAACAAACTAACTTCCATAATTACAAGGCTACCATCCAATGGAGTAACAAATATCTCAACAACAGACTACCTTCCATAATGATAAGGCTACCATCCATTGGACTATCAAAATCCTCGACAACAGACTACCTTCCATAATGAGAAGGCTACCATTCCTTGGAGTAAAAAAATTCTCTACAACAGACTACCTTCCATAATGACAAGGCTACCATCAATTAGACTATCAAAAATCTCAACAGCAGACTACCTTTCATAATGACAAGGCTACCATCCATTGGAGTAACAAAAATCTCGACAACAAACTAACTTCCATAATTACAAGGCTACCATCCAATGGAGTAACAAATATCTCGACAACAGACTACCTTCCATAATGACAAGGCTACCATCCATTGGAGTAACAAAAATTGCGACAACAGACTATCTTCCATAATGACAAGGCTACCATCCATTGGAGTAACAATAATCTCACCAACAGACTACCTTCCATAATGACAAGGCTAACATCCACTGGAATAACAAAAATATCGACAACAAACTATGTTCCATAATGACAAGGCTACCATCCATTGGAGTAACAAAAATATCGACAACAGACTAATTTCCATAATGACAAGGCTACCATCCATTGGAGTAACAAAAATATCGAGAATAGACTACCTTCCATAATGAAAAGCCTACCATCCATTGGAGTAACAAAAATCTCGAAAAAAGACTACCTTACATAATGACAAGGCTACCATCCATTGGAGTAACAAAAATCTCGACAACAGACTACCTTCAATAATGACAAGGCTACCATCCATTAGAGTAACAAAAATCTCGACAACAGACTACCTTACATAATGACAAGGCTACCATCCATTGGAGTAACAAAAATCTCGACAACAGACTACCTTCAATAATGACAAGGCTACCATCCATTAGACTATCAAAAATCTCGACAACAGACTACCTTTCATAATGACAAGGCTACCATCAATTGGAGTAAGAAAAATCTCGACAACAGACTAACTTCCATAATTACAAGGCTACCATCCATTAGAGTAACAAATATCTCGTAAATAGAGTACCTTCCATAATGATAAGGCTACCATCCATTGGACTATCAAAATACTCGACAACAGACTACCTTCCATAATGACAAGGCTACCATCCAATGGAATACCAAAAATCTCAACAATAGACTACTTCCATAATGACAAGGTTACCATCCATTGGAGTAACAAAAATATGAACTATAGACTACCCTCCATAATGACAAGGCTACCATTCATTGGAGTAACAAAAATCTCGACAACAGACTAACTTCCATAATAACAAGGCTACCATCCATTGGAGTAACCAAAATATCGATAATAGACTACCTTCTACAATGACAAGGCTAGCATCCATTGGAGTAACAAAAATCTCGACAACAAACTACCTTCCATAATGAAAAGGGTACCATCCATTGGAGTAACAAAAATCTCGACAACAGACTACCTTCCATAATGACAAGGCTACCATCCATTAGACTATCAAAAATCTCGACAGCAGACTACCTTTCATAATGACAAGCCTACGATCCATTGGAGTAACAAAAATCTCGACAACAAACTAACTTCCATAATTACAAGCCTACCATCCATTGGAGTAACAAAAATCTCGACAATAGACTACCTTCCATAATGATAAGGCTACCATCCATTGGCCTATCAAAATCCTCGACAACAGACTACCTTCCATAATGACAAGGCTACCATCCAACGGAATACCAAAAATCTCAACAACAGACTACTTCCATAATGACAAGGCTACTATCCATTGGAGTAACAAAAATCTGAACTACAGACTACCTTCCATAATGACAAGGCTACCATCCATTGGAGTAACAAAAATCTCGACAACACACTAATTTCCATAATTACAAGGCTACCATCCATTGGAGTAACAAATATCTCGACAAAACACTACCTTCCATAATGACAAGGCTACCATCCATTGGAGTAACCAAAATATCGACAACATACTACCTTCCATAATGAGAAGGCTACCATCCATTGGAGTAAAAAAATTCTCGACAACAGACTACTTTCCATAATGACAACGCTACCATCCATTGGAGTAACAAAAATCTCGACAACAGACTACCTTACATAATGACAATGCTACCATCCATTGGAGTAACAAAAATATCGACAACACACTATGTTCCATAATGACAAGGCTACCATCCATTGGAGTAACAAAAATCTCGACAACAGACTACCTTCTATAATGACAAGGCTACCATCCATTAGACTATCAAAAATCTCGACAGCAGACTACCTTTCTTAATGACAAGGCTACCATCCAATGGAGTAACAAAAATCTCGACAACAAACTAACTTCCATAATTACAAGGCTACCATCCATTGGAGTAACAAATATCTCGACAACAGACTACCTTCCATAATGATAAGGCTACCATCCATTGGAGTAACAAATATCTCGACAACAGACTACCTTCCATAATGACAAGGCTACCATCCATTGGAGTAACAAAAATATCGACAACAGACTACCTTCCATAATGAGAAGGCTACCGTCCATTGGAGTAAAAAAATTCTCGACAACAGACTACCTTCCATAATGACAACGCTACCATCCATTGGAGTAACAAAAATCTCGACAACAGACTACCTTACATAATGACAATGCTACCATCCATTGGAGTAACAAAAATTTCGACAACACACTATGTTCCATAATGACAAGGCTACCAGCCATTGGAGTAACAAAAATCTCGACAACAGACTACCTTCCATAATGACAAGGCTACCATCAATTAGACTATCAAAAATCTCAACAGCAGACTACCTTTCATAATGACAAGGCTACCATCCATTGGAGTAACAAAAATCTCGACAACAAACTAACTTCCATAATTACAAGGCTACCATCCAATGGAGTAACAAATATCTCGACAACAGACTACCTTCCATAATGATAAGGCTACCATCCATTGGACTATCAAAATCCTCGACAACAGACTACCTTCCATAATGACAAGGCTACCATCCAATGGAATACCAAAAATCTTAACAACAGACTACTTCCATAATGACAAGGCTACCATCCATTGGAGTAACAAAAATCTGAACTACAGACTACCTTCCATAATGACAAGGCTACCATCCATTGGAGAAACAAAAATCACGACAATAGACTAACTTCCATAATTACAAGTCTACCATCCATTGGAGTAACAAATATGTCGACAAAAGACTACCTTCCATAATGACAAGGCTACCATCCATTGGAGTAACCAAAATATCGACAATAGACTACCTTCTATAATGATAAGGCTAGCATCCATTGGAGTAACAAAAATCTCGACAACAAACTACCTTCCATAATGAAAAGGGTACCATCCATTTGAGTAACAAAAATATCGACAACAAACTACCTTCCATAATGACAAGGCTACCATCCATTGGAGTATTAGAAATATCGACAGCAGACTACCTTCCATAATTACAAGGCTACCATCCATTGGAGTAACAAAATCTCGACAATAGACTAACTTCTATAATTACAAGGCTACCATCCATTGGAGTAACAAATATCTCGACAACAGACTACCTTCCATAATGATAAGGCTACCATCCATTGGACTATCAAAATCCTCGACAACAAACTACCTTCCATAAAGACAAGGCTAGCATCCAATGGAATACCAAAAATCTCAACAACAGACTCATTCCATAATGACAAGGCTACCATCCATTGGAGTAACAAAAATCTCGACAATAGACTACCTTCCATAATGACAAGGCTACCATCCATTGGAGTAACAAAAATCTCGACAACAGACTAACTTCTATAATTACAAGGCTACCATCCATTGGAGTAACAAATATCTCGACAACAGACTACCTTCCATAATGATAAGGCTACCATCCATTGGACTATCAAAATCCTCGACAATAGACTACCTTCTATAATGACAAGGCTAGCATCCTTTCGAGTAACAAAAATCCTGACAACAAACTACCTTCCATAATGAAAAGGGTACCATCCATTGGAGTAACAAAAACTCGACAATAGACTACCTTCCATAATGAGAAGGCTACCATCCATTGGAGTAAAAAAATTCTCGACAACAGACTACCTTCCATAATGACAAGGCTACCATCCATTGGAGTAACAAAAATCTCGACAACAGACTACCTTACATAATGACAATGCTACCATCCATTGGAGTAACAAAAATATCGACAACACACTATGTTCAATAATGACAAGGATACCATCCATTGGAGTAACAAAAATCTCGACAACAGACTACCTTCCATAATGACAAGTCTACCATCCATTAGACTATCAAAAATCTTGACAACAAACTACCTTTCATAATGACAAGGGTACCATCCATTGGAGTAACAAAAATCTCGACAACAGACTAACTTCCATAATTACAAGGCTACCATCCATTGGAGTAACAAATATCTCGACAACAGACTACCTTCCATAATGATAAGGCTACCATCCATTGGACAATCAAAATCCTCGACAATAGACTACCTTCCATAATGACAAGGCTACCATCCAATGGAATACCAAAAATCTCAACAACAGACTACTTCCATAATGACAAGGCTACCATCCATTGGATTAACAAAAATCTGAACTACAGACTACCTTCCATAATGACAAGGCTACCATCCATTGAGTAACAAAAATCTCGACAATAGACTAACTTCCATAATTACAAGGCTACCATCCATTGGAATAACAAATATCTCGACAAAAGACTACCTTCTATAATGACAAGGCTACCATCCATTGGAGTAACCAAAATATCGACAATAGACTACCTTCTATAATGACAAGGTTAGCATCCATTGGAGTAACAAAAATCTTGACAACAAACTACCTTCCATAATGACAAGGCTACCATCCATTGGAGTATGAAAAATATCAACGACAAACTACCTTCCATAATTACAAGGCTACCATCCATTGGAGTAACAAAAACTCGACAACAGACTACCTTCCATAATGACAAGGTTACCATCCATTGGAATAACAAAAATCTCGACAACAGACTACCTTCCATAATGAAAAGGCTACCATCAAACGAAATAACAAAAATCTCGACAACAGACTACCTTCCATAATGAGAAGGCTACCATTCCTTGGAGTAAAAAAATTCTCGACAACAGACTACCTTCCATAATGACAAGGCTACCATCAATTAGACTATCAAAAATCTCAACAGCAGACTACCTTTCATAATGACAAGGCTACCATCCATTGGAGTAACAAAAATCTCGACAACAAACTAACTTCCATAATTACAAGGCTACCATCCAATGGAGTAACAAATATCTCAACAACAGACTACCTTCCATAATGATAAGGCTACCATCCATTGGACTATCAAAATCCTCGACAACAGACTACCTTCCATAATGAGAAGGCTACCATTCCTTGGAGTAAAAAAATTCTCTACAACAGACTACCTTCCATAATGACAAGGCTACCATCAATTAGACTATCAAAAATCTCAACAGCAGACTACCTTTCATAATGACAAGGCTACCATCCATTGGAGTAACAAAAATCTCGACAACAAACTAACTTCCATAATTACAAG
Organism: Vicia faba; assembly: GCA_948472305.1. Classification (NCBI taxonomy): domain Eukaryota; kingdom Viridiplantae; phylum Streptophyta; class Magnoliopsida; order Fabales; family Fabaceae; genus Vicia; species Vicia faba. The sequence goes on from OX451738.1 coordinate 754,050,707, forward strand.
GCTACCATCCAATGGAGTAACAAATATCTCGACAACAGACTACCTTCCATAATGACAAGGCTACCATCCATTGGAGTAACAAAAATCTCGACAACAAACTAACTTCCATAATTACAAGGCTACCATCCAATGGAGTAACAAATATCTCGACAACAGACTACCTTCCATAATGATAAGGCTACCATCCATTGGACTATCAAAATCCTCGACAATAGACTACCTTCTATAATGACAAGGCTAGCATCCATTCGAGTAACAAAAATCCTGACAACAAACTACCTTCCATAATGAAAAGGGTACCATCCATTGGAGTAACAAAAACTCGACAATAGACTACCTTCCATAATGAGAAGGCTACCATCCATTGGAGTAAAAAAATTCTCGACAACAGACTACCTTCCATAATGACAAGGCTACCATCCATTGGAGTAACAAAAATCTCGACAACAGACTACCTTACATAATGACAATGCTACCATCCATTGGAGTAACAAAAATATCGACAACACACTATGTTCAATAATGACAAGGATACCATCCATTGGAGTAACAAAAATATCGACAACAGACTACCTTCAATAATGACAAGGCTACCATCCAATGGAATAACAAAAATATCGACAACATACTACCTTCCATAATGATAAGGCTACCATCAATTATAGTAACCAAAATATCGACAACAGACTACCTTCCATAATGACAAGGCTACCGTCCATTGTAGTAACAATAATCTCGACAACAGACTACCTTCCATAATGACAATGCTACCATCCATTGGCGTAACAAAAATCTTGACAATAGACTACCTTCCATAATGACAAGGCTACCATCCAATGGAATAACAAAAATATCGACAACATACTACCTTCCATAATGATAAGGCTACCATCAATTGTAGTTACCAAAATATCGACAACAGACCACCTTCCATAATGACAAGGCTATCGTCAATTGTAGTAACAAAAAACTCGACAACAGACTACCTTCTATAATGACAATGCTACCATCCATTGTAGTAACAAAAATCTCGACAACAGGCTACCTTCCACAATGACTAGGCTACCATCCATTGGAGTAACCAAAATCTCGACAATAGACCACTTCTATAATGACAAGGCTAGCATCTGTTGGAATAACAAAAATCTCGAGAACAGACTACCATCCATAATGACAAGGCTACCATCCAATGGAATAACAAAAATCTCGACAACATACTACCTTCCATAATGACAAGGCTACCATCCATTAGAGTGTAAAAAATCTCGACAATAGACTACCTTCCATAATGACTAGGCTACCATCCATTAGAGTAACAAAGATATCGACAACAAAATACCTTCTATAATGACAAGGCTACCATACATTGTAATAACAAAAATCTCGACAGCAAACTACCTTCCATAATGACAAGGCTACCATCCATTGGAGTAACAAAATTTTCGACAATAGACTACCTTCCATAATGACAAGGCTACCATCCATTGGAGTAACAAAAATCTCGACAACACACTACCTTCCATAATGACAAGGCTACCATCCATTGGAGTAACAAAAATCTTGACTACAGACAACCTTCCATAAATACAAGGCTACGATCCATTAGAGTAAGAAAAATCTCGAGAACAGACTACCTTCCATAATGACAAGGCTACCATCCATTGGATTAATGAAAATATCAACAAGAGACTACCTTCCATAATGACAAGGCTACCATGCATTGGAGTAATGAAAATATCAATAAGAGACTACCTTCCATATTAACAAGGCTACCATCCATTGGAGTAACAAAAAGCTCGCCAACAAACTACCTTCCATAATGACAAGGCTACCATCCATTAGAGTAACAAAATATTGACATCAGACTACCTTACAATGTGACATGGCTACTATCCATTGGAGTAAAAAAAATCTATACAACAAACTACCTACCAAAATGATAAGGCTACCATCCATTGGAATAACAAAAATATCGACAACAAACTACGTTCCATAATGACAAGGCTGCCATCCATTGGAGTACCAAAAATCACGACAACAAACTTCCTTCCATAATGATAAGGCTATCATCCATTGGAGTAACAAAAATAACAACAAGAGACTACCTTCCATAATGACAAGGCTACCATCTATAGGAATAAAAAAAATCTCTAGAACAGACTGCCTTCCATAATGACAAGGCTACCATCCAATGGAATAACAAAAATATCGACAACATACTACCTTCCATAATGACAAGGCTACCATCCATTGGAGTGACAAAAATCTTGACAACAGACTACCTTCCATAATGACAAGGCTATCGTCCATTGGAGAAACAAAAATCTCCAAAATAGACTACCTTCCATAACGACAAGGCTAAAATCCATTAGAGTAACAAAAATCTCGACAACAGACTACCTTCCATAATGACAAGGCTACCATCTATAGGAATAAAAAAAATCTCGAGAACAGATTGCATTCCATAATGACAAGGCTACCATCGAATGGAATAACAAAAATATCGACAACATACTACCTTCTATAATGACAAGGCTACCATCAATTGGAGTAATAAAAATCTCGACAATAGGCTACCTTCCATAATGACAAGGCTATCATCCATTGTAGTAACAAGAATCTCGACAACTTACTACCTTCAATAATGACAAGGCTACCATCCATTGGAGTAACCAAAATATCGACAACAGATAACTTCTATAATCACAAGGCTACCATCTATTGGAATAACAAAAATCTCGAGAACAGACTACCTTCCATAATGACACGGCTACCATCCAATGGAATAAAATAAATATCGACAACATACTACCTTCCATAATGACAATGCTACCATCCATTAGAGTGACAAAAATCTCGATAATAGACTACCTTCCATAATGACTAGGCTCCCATCCATTAGAGTAACAAAGATATCGACAACAAACTACCTTCTATAATGACAAGGCTACCATACATTGTAATAACAAAAATCTTGACAACAAACTACCTTCCATAATGACAAGGCTACCATCCATTGGAGTAACAAAAATCTCGACAATAGACTACCTTCCATAATGACAAGGCTACCATCCATTGGAATAACAAAAATATCAACAAGAGATTACTTTCCATAATGACAAGGCTACCATCCATTGGATAACAAAAATTGCGACAACAGACTATCTTCCATAATGACAAGGCTACCATCCATTTGAGTAACAATAATCTCACCAACAGACTACCTTCCATAATGACAAGGCTAACATCCACTGGAATAACAAAAATATCGACAACAAACTATGTTCCATAATGACAAGGCTACCATCCATTGGAGTAACAAAAATATCGACAACAGACTAATTTCCATAATGACAAGGCTACCATCCATTGGAGTAACAAAAATATCGAGAATAGACTACCTTCCATAATGAAAAGCCTACCATCCATTGGAGTAACAAAAATCTCGACAACAGACTACCTTACATAATGACAAGGCTACCATCCATTGGAGTAACAAAAATCTCGACAACAGACTACCTTCAATAATGACAAGGCTACCATCCATTAGAGTAACAAAAATCTCGACAACAGACTACCTTACATAATGACAAGGCTACCATCCATTGGAGTAACAAAAATCTCGACAACAGACTACCTTCAATAATGACAAGGCTACCATCCATTAGACTATCAAAAATCTCGACAGCAGACTACCTTTCATAATGACAAGGCTACCATCAATTGGAGTAACAAAAATCTCGACAACAGACTAACTTCCATAATTACAAGGCTACCATCCATTAGAGTAACAAATATCTCGTAAATAGACTACCTTCCATAATGATAAGGCTACCATCCATTGGACTATCAAAATACTCGACAACAGACTACCTTCCATAATGACAAGGCTACCATCCAATGGAATACCAAAAATCTCAACAATAGACTACTTCCATAATGACAAGGTTACCATCCATTGGAGTAACAAAAATATGAACTATAGACTACCCTCCATAATGACAAGGCTACCATTCATTGGAGTAACAAAAATCTCGACAACAGACTAACTTCCATAATAACAAGGCTACCATCCATTGGAGTAACCAAAATATCGATAATAGACTACCTTCTACAATGACAAGGCTAGCATCCATTGGAGTAACAAAAATCTCGACAACAAACTACCTTCCATAATGAAAAGGGTACCATCCATTGGAGTAACAAAAATCTCCACAACAGACTACCTTCCATAATGACAAGGCTACCATCCATTAGACTATCAAAAATCTCGACAGCAGACTACCTTTCATAATGACAAGGCTACCATCCATTGGAGTAACAAAAATCTCGACAACAAACTAACTTCCATAATTACAAGCCTACCATCCATTGGAGTAAAAAATATCTCGACAATAGACTACCTTCCATAATGATAAGGCTACCATCCATTGGCCTATCAAAATCCTCGACAACAGACTACCTTCCATAATGACAAGGCTACCATCCAACGGAATACCAAAAATCTCAACAACAGACTACTTCCATAATGACAAGGCTACTATCCATTGGAGTAACAAAAATCTGAACTACAGACTACCTTCCATAATGACAAGGCTACCATCCATTGGAGTAACAAAAATCTCGACAACACACTAATTTCCATAATTACAAGGCTACCATCCATTGGAGTAACAAATATCTCGACAAAACACTACCTTCCATAATGACAAGGCTACCATCCATTGGAGTAACCAAAATATCGACAACAGACTACCTTCCATAATGAGAAGGCTACCATCCATTGGAGTAAAAAAATTCTCGACAACAGACTACTTTCCATAATGACAACGCTACCATCCATTGGAGTAACAAAAATCTCGACAACAGACTACCTTACATAATGACAATGCTACCATCCATTGGAGTAACAAAAATATCGACAACACACTATGTTCCATAATGACAAGGCTACCATCCATTGGAGTAACAAAAATCTCGACAACAGACTACCTTCCATAATGACAAGGCTACCATCCATTGGAGTAACAAAAATATCGACAACAGACTACCTTCCGTAATGAGAAGGCTACCGTCCATTGGAGTAAAAAAATTCTCGACAACAGACTACCTTCCATAATGACAACGCTACCTTCCATTGGAGTAAAAAAAATCTCGACAACAGACTACCTTACATAATGACAATGCTACCATCCATTGGAGTAACAAAAATTTCGACAACACACTATGTTCCATAATGACAAGGCTACCAGCCATTGGAGTAACAAAAATCTCGACAACAGACTACCTTCCATAATGACAAGGCTACCATCAATTAGACTATCAAAAATCTCAACAGCAGACTACCTTTCATAATGACAAGGCTACCATCCATTGGAGTAACAAAAATCTCGACAACAAACTAACTTCCATAATTACAAGGCTACCATCCAATGGAGTAACAAATATCTCGACAACAGACTACCTTCCATAATGATAAGGCTACCATCCATTGGACTATCAAAATCCTCGACAACAGACTACCTTCCATAATGACAAGGCTACCATCCAATGGAATACCAAAAATCTCAACAACAGACTACTTCCATAATGACAAGGCTACCATCCATTGGAGTAACAAAAATCTGAACTACAGACTACCTTCCATAATGACAAGGCTACCATCCATTGGAGAAACAAAAATCACGACAATAGACTAACTTCCATAATTACAAGTCTACCATCCATTGGAGTAACAAATATGTCGACAAAAGACTACCTTCCATAATGACAAGGCTACCATCCATTGGAGTAACCAAAATATCGACAATAGACTACCTTCTATAATGATAAGGCTAGCATCCATTGGAGTAACAAAAATCTCGACAACAAACTACCTTCCATAATGAAAAGGGTACCATCCATTTGAGTAACAAAAATATCGACAACAAACTACCTTCCATAATGACAAGGCTACCATCCATTGGAGTATTAGAAATATCGACAGCAGACTACCTTCCATAATTACAAGGCTACCATCCATTGGAGTAACAAAATCTCGACAACAGACTAACTTCTATAATTACAAGGCTACCATCCATTGGAGTAACAAATATCTCGACAACAGACTACCTTCCATAATGATAATGCTACCATCCATTGGACTATCAAAATCCTCGACAACAAACTACCTTCCATAAATACAAGGCTAGCATCCAATGGAATACCAAAAATCTCAACAACAGACTCATTCCATAATGACAAGGCTACCATCCATTGGAGTAACAAATATCTCGACAACAGACTACCTTCCATAATGATAAGGCTACCATCCATTGGACTATCAAAATCCTCGACAATAGACTACCTTCTATAATGACAAGGCTAGCATCCATTCGAGTAACAAAAATCCTGACAACAAACTACCTTCCATAATGAAAAGGGTACCATCCATTGGAGTAACAAAAACTCGACAATAGACTACCTTCCATAATGAGAAGGCTACCATCCATTGGAGTAAAAAAATTCTCGACAACAGACTACCTTACATAATGACAAGGCTACCATCCATTGGAGTAACAAAAATATCGACAACAGACTACCTTACATAATGACAATGCTACCATCCATTGGAGTAACAAAAATATCGACAACACACTATGTTCAATAATGACAAGGATACCATCCATTGGAGTAACAAAAATCTCGACAACAGACTACCTTCCATAATGACAAGTCTACCATCCATTAGACTATCAAAAATCTTGACAAAAAACTACCTTTCATAATGACAAGGCTACCATCCATTGGAGTAACAAAAATCTCGACAACAGACTAACTTCCATAATTACAAGGCTACCATCCATTGGAGTAACAAATATCTCGACAACAGACTACCTTCCATAATGATAAGGCTACCATCCATTGGACTATCAAAATCCTCGACAATAGACTACCTTCCATAATGACAAGGCTACCATCCAATGGAATACCAAAAATCTCAACAACAGACTACTTCCATAATGACAAGGCTACCATCCATTGGATTAACAAAAATCTGAACTACAGACTACCTTCCATAATGACAAGGCTACCATCCATTGAGTAACAAAAATCTCGACAATAGACTAACTTCCATAATTACAAGGCTACCATCCATTGGAATAACAAATATCTCGACAAAAGACTACCTTCTATAATGACAAGGCTACCATCCATTGGAGTAACCAAAATATCGACAATAGACTACCTTCTATAATGACAAGGTTAGCATCCATTGGAGTAACAAAAATCTTGACAACAAACTACCTTCCATAATGACAAGGCTACCATCCATTGGAGTATGAAAAATATCAACGACAAACTACCTTCCATAATTACAAGGCTACCATCCATTGGAGTAACAAAAACTCGACAACAAACTACCTTCCATAATGACAAGGTTACCATCCATTGGAATAACAAAAATCTCGACAACAGACTACCTTCCATAATGAAAAGGCTACCATCAAACGAAATAACAAAAATCTCGACAACAGACTACCTTCCATAATGAGAAGGCTACCATTCCTTGGAGTAAAAAAATTCTCAACAACAGACTACCTTCCATAATGACAAGGCTACCATCAATTAGACTATCAAAAATCTCAACAGCAGACTACCTTTCATAATGACAAGGCTACCATCCATTAGAGTAACAAAAATCTCGACAACAGACTACCTTCCATAATGACAAGGCTACCATCGAGATATTTGACTATCAAAAATCTCGACAGCAGACTACCTTTAATAATGACAAGGCTACCATCCATTGGAGTAACAAAAATCTCGACAACAGACTAACTTCCATAATTACAAGGCTACCATCCATTGGAGTAACAAATATCTCGTAAATAGACTACCTTCCATAATGATAAGGCTACCATCCATTGGACTATCAAAATCCTAGACAACAGACTACCTTCCATAATGACAAGGCTACCATCCAATGGAATACCAAAAATCTCAACAACAGACTACTTCCATAATGACAAAGCTACCATCCATTGGAGTAACTAAAATCTGAACTACAGACTACCTTCCATAATGACAAGGCTACCATCCATTGGAGTAACAAAAATCTCGACAATAGACTAACTTCCATAATTATAAGGCTACCATCCATTGGATTAACAAATATCTCGACAAAAGACTACCTTCCATAATGAAAAGGCTACCATCCATTGGAGTAACGAAAAAAACGACAATAGACTACCTTCAATATTGACAAGGCTAACATCCATTGGAGTAACAAAAATCTCGACAACAAACTACCTTCCATAATTAAAAGGGTACCATCCATTGGAGTAACAAAAATATCGACAAGAAACTACCTTCCATAATGACAAGGCTACAATCCATTGGAGTATGAAAAATATCGACAACAAACTACATTCCATAATTACAAGGCTACCATCCATTGGAGTAACAAAAACTCGACAACAGACTACCTTCCATAATGACAAGGTTACCATCCATTGGAATAACAAAAATCTCGACAACAGAGTACCTTCCATAATGACAAGGCTACCATCCATTGGAGTAACAAAAATCTCGACAACAGACTACCTTCCATAATTAGAAGGCTACCATCCCTTGGAGTAAAAAAATTCTCGACAACAGACTACCTTCCATAATGACAAGGCTAACATCCATTAGAGTAACAAAAATGTCGACAACAAACTACCTTACATAATGACAAGGCTACCATCCATTGGAGTAACAAAAATCTCGACAACAGACTACCATCAATAATGACAAGGCTACCATCCATTAGACTATCAAAAATCACGACAGCAGACTACCTTTCATAATGACAAGGCTACCATCCATTGGAGTAACAAAAATCTCGACAATAGACTAACTTCCATAATTACAAGGCTACCATCCATTGGAGTAACAAATATCTCGTAAATAGACTACCTTCCATAATGATAAGGCTACCATCCATTGGACTATCAAAATACTCGACAACAGACTACCTTCCATAATGACAAGGCTACCATCCAATGGAATACCAAAAATCTCAACAACAGACTACTTCCATAATGACAAGGCTACCATCTATTGGAGTAACAAAAATCTGAACTATAGACTACCTTCCATAATGACAAGGCTACCATTCATTGGAGTAACAAAAATCTCGACAACAGACTAACTTCCATAATAACAAGGCTACCATCCATTGGAGTAACCAAAATATCGACAAAAGACTACCTTCTACAATGACAAGGCTAGCATCCATTGGAGTAACAAAAATCTCGACAACAGACTACCTTCCATAATGACAAGGCTACCATCCATTAGACTATCAAAAATCTCGACAGCAGACTACCTTTCATAATGGCAAGGCTACCATCCATTGGAGTAACAAAAATCTCGACAACAAACTAACTTCCATAATTACAAGGCTACCATCCATTGGAGTAACAAATATCTCGACAATAGACTACCTTCCATAATGATAAGGATACCATCCATTGGACTATCAAAATCCTCGACAACAGACTACCTTCCATAATGACAAGGCTACCATCCAATGGAATACCAAAAATCTCAACAACAGACTACTTCCATAATGACAAGGCTATTATCCATTGGAGTAACAAAAATCTGAACTACAGACTACCTTCCATAATGACAAGGCTACCATCCATTGGAGTAACAAAAATCTCGACAACACACTAACTTCCATAATTACAAGGCTACCATCCATTGGAGTAACAAATATCTCGACAAAAGACTACCTTCCATAATGACAAGGCTACCATCCATTGGAGTAACCAAAATATGGACAACAGACTACCTTCCATAATGAGAAGGCTACCATCCATTGGAGTAAAAAAATTCTCGACAACAGACTACTTTCCATAATGACAACGCTACCATCCATTGGATTATTAGAAATATCGACAACAGACTACCTTCCATAATTACAAGGCTACCATCCATTGGAGTAACAAAATCTCGACAACAGACTACCTTCCATAATTAAAAGGCTACCATCCATTGGAGTAACAAATATCTCGACAAAAGACTACCTTCCATAATGACAAGGCTACCATCCATTGGAGTAACCAAAATATCGACAATAGACTACCTTCCATAATGAGAAGGCTACCATCCATTGGAGTAAAAAAATTCTCGACAACAGACTACTTTCGATAATGACAACGCTACCATCCATTGGAGTAACAAAAATCTCGACAACAGACTACCTTACATAATGACAATGCTACCATCCATTGGTGTAACAAAAATATCGACAACACACTATGTTCCATAATGACAAGGTTACCATCCATTGGAGTAACAAAAATCTCGACAACAGACTACCTTCCATAATGACAAGGCTACCATCCATTAGACTATCAAAAATCTCGACAGCAGACTACCTTTCATAATGACAAGGCTACCATCCATTGGAGTAACAAAAATCTCGACAACAAACTAACTTCCATAATTACAAGGCTACCATCCATTGGAGTAACAAATATCTCGACAACAGACTACCTTCCATAATGATAAGGCTACCATCCATTGGAGTAACAAATATCTCGACAACAGACTACCTTCCATAATTACAAGGCTACCATCCATTGGAGTAACAAAAATATCGACAACAGACTACCTTCCATAATGAGAAGGCTACCATCCATTGGAGTAAAACAATTATCGACAATAGACTACCTTCCATAATGACAACGCTACCATCCATTGGAGTAACAAAAATCTCGACAACAGACTACCTTACATAATGACAATGCTACCATCCATTGGAGTAACAAAAATATCGACAACACACTATATTCCATAATGACAAGGCTATCATCCATTGGAGTAACAAAAATCTCGACAACAGACTACCTTCCATAATGATAAGGCTACCATCCATTAGACTATCAAAAATTTCGACAGCAGACTACCTTTCATAATGACAAGGCTACCATCCATTGGAGTAACCAAAATCTCGACAACAAACTAACTTCCATAATTACAAGGCTACCGTCCATTGGAGTAACAAATATCTCGACAACAGACTACCTTCCATAATGATAAGGCTACCATCCGTTGGAGTAACAAATATCTCGACAACAGACTACCTTCCATAATGACAAGGCTACCATCCATTGGAGTAAAAAAATTCTCGACAACAGACTACCTTCCATAATGACAAGGATACCATCCATTGGAGTAACAAAAATCTCGACAACAGACTACCTTACATAATGACAATGCTACCATCCATTAGACTATCAAAAATCTCGACAGCAGAGTACCTTTCATAATGACAAGGCTACCATCCATTAGAGTAACAAAAATCTCGACAACAAACTAACTTCCATAATTACAAGGCTACCATCCATTGGAGTAACAAATATCTCGACAACAGACTACCTTCCATAATGATAAGGCTACCATCCATTGGAGTAACAAATATCTTGACAACAGACTACCTTCCATAATTACAAGGCTACCATCCATTGGAGTAACAAAAATATCGACAACAGACTACCTTCCATAATGAGAAGGCTACCATCCATTGGAGTAAAAAAATTCTCGACAATAGACTACCTTCCATAATGACAACGCTACCATCCATTGGAGTAACAAAAATCTCGACAACAGACTACCTTACATAATGACAATGCTACCATCCATTGGAGTAACAAAAATATCGACAACACACTATATTCCATAATGACAAGGCTACCATCCATTGGAGTAACAAAAATCTCGACAACAGACTACCTTCCATAATGATAAGGCTACCATCCATTAGACTATGAAAATTTTCGAAAGCAGACTACCTTTCATAATGACAAGGCTACCATCCATTGGAGTAACAAAAATCTCGACAACAAACTAACTTCCATAATTACAAGGCTACCGTCCATTGGAGTAACAAATATCTCGACAACAGACTACCTTCCATAATGATAAGGCTACCATCCGTTGGAGTAACAAATATCTCGACAACAGACTACCTTCCATAATGACAAGGCTACCATCCATTGGAGTAAAAAAATTCTCGACAACAGACTACCTTCCATAATGACAAGGCTACCATCCATTGGAGTAACAAAAATATCGACAACAGACTACCTTACATAATGACAATGCTACCATCCATTGGAGTAACAAAAATATCGACAACACACTATGATCAATAATTACAAGGTTACCATCCATTGGAGTAACAAAAATCTCGACAACACACTACCTTCCATAATGACAAGCCTACCATCCATTAGACTATCAAAAATCTCGACAACAAACTACCTTTAATAATGACAAGGCTACCATCCATTGGAGTAACAAAAATCTCGACAACAGACTAACTTCCATAATTACAAGGCTACCATCCATTGGAGTAACAAATATCTCGACAACAGACTACCTTCCATAATGATAAGGCTACCATCCATTGGACTATCAAAATCCTCGACAATAGACTACCTTCCATAATGACAAGGCTACCATCCAATGGAATACCAAAAATCTCAACAACAGACTACTTCCATAATGACAAGGCTACCATCCATTGGAGTAACAAAAATTTGAACTATAGACTACCTTCCATAATTACAAGGCTACCATCCATTGAGTAACAAAAATCTCGACAATAGACTAACTTCCATAATTACAAGTCTACCATCCATTGGAGTAACAAATATGTCGAAAAAAGACTACCTTCCATAATGACAAGGCTACCATCCATTGGAGTAACCAAAATATCGACAATAGACTACCTTCTATAATGATAAGGCTAGCATCCATTGGAGTAACAAAAATCTCGACAACAAACTACCTTCCATAATGAAAAGGGTACCATCCATTTGAGTAACAAAAATATCGACAACAAACTACCTTCCATAATGACAAGGCTACCATCCATTGGAGTATTAGAAATATCGACAGCAGACTACCTTCCATAATTACAAGGCTACCATCCATTGGAGTAACAAAATCTCGACAACAGACTAACTTCTATAATTACAAGGATACCATCCATTGGAGTAACAAATATCTCGACAACAGACTACCTTCCATAATGATAAGGCTACCATCCATTGGACTATCAAAATCCTCGACAACAAACTACCTTCCATAAAGACAAGGCTAGCATCCAATGGAATACCAAAAATCTCAACAACAGACTCATTCCATAATGACAAGGCTACCATCCATTGGAGTAACAAAAATCTCGACAATAGACTACCTTCCATGATGACAAGGCTACCATCCATTGGAGTAACAAAAATCTCGACAACAGACTAACTTCTATAATTACAAGGCTACCATCCATTGGAGTAACAAATATCTCGACAACAGACTACCTTCCATAATGATAAGGCTACCATCCATTGGACTATCAAAATCCTCGACAATAGACTACCTTCTATAATGACAAGGCTAGCATCCATTCGAGTAACAAAAATCCTGACAACAAACTACCTTCCATAATGAAAAGGGTACCATCCATTGGAGTAACAAAAACTCGACAATAGACTACCTTCCATAATGAGAAGGCTACCATCCATTGGAGTAAAAAAATTCTCGACAACAAACTACCTTCCATAATGACAAGGCTACCATCCATTGGAGTAACAAAAATCTCGACAACAGACTACCTTACATAATGACAATGCTACCATCCATTGGAGTAACAAAAATATCGACAACACACTATGTTCAATAATGACAAGGATACCATCCATTGGAGTATCAAAAATCTCGACAACAGACTACCTTCCATAATAACAAGTCTACCATCCATTAGACTATCAAAAATGTTGACAACAAACTACCTTTCATAATGACAAGGCTACCATCCATTGGAGTAACAAAAATCTCGACAACAGACTAACTTCCATAATTACAAGGCTACCATCCATTGGAGTAACAAATATCTCGACAACAGACTACCTTCCATAATGATAAGGCTACCATCCATTGGACTATCAAAATCCTCGACAATAGACTACCTTCCATAATGACAAGGCTACCATCCAATGGAATACCAAAAATCTCAACAACAGACTACTTCCATAATGACAAGGCTACCATCCATTGGAGTAACAAAAATCTGAACTACAGACTACCTTCCATAATGACAAGGCTACCATCCATTGAGTAACAAAAATCTCGACAATAGACTAACTTCCATAATTACAAGGCTACCATCCATTGGAATAACAAATATCTCGACAAAAGACTACCTTCTATAATGACAAGGCTACCATCCATTGGAGTAACCAAAATATCGACAATAGACTACCTTCTATAATGACAAGGTTAGCATCCATTGGAGTAACAAAAATCTTGACAACAAACTACCTTCCATAATGACAAGGCTACCATCCATTGGAGTATGAAAAATATCAACGACAAACTACCTTCCATAATTACAAGGCTACCATCCATTGGAGTAACAAAAACTCGACAACAGACTACCTTCCATAATGACAAGGTTACCATCCATTGGAATAACAAAAATCTCGACAACAGACTACCTTCCATAATGAAAAGGCTACCATCAAACGAAATAACAAAAATCTCGACAACAGACTACCTTCCATAATGAGAAGGCTACCATTCCTTGGAGTAAAAAAATTCTCGACAATAGACTACCTTCCATAATGACAAGGCTACCATCCATTGGAGTAACAAAAATCTCGACAACAGAATACCTTACATAATGACAAGGCTACCATCCATTAGAGTAACAAAAATCTCGACAACAGACTACCTTCCATAATGACAAGGATACCATCCATTAGACTATCAAAAATCTCGACAGTAGACTACCTTTCATAATGACAAGGCTACCATCCATTGGAGTAACAAAAATCTCGACAACAGACTAACTTCCATAATTACAAGGCTACCATCCATTGGAGTAACAAATATCTCGTAAATAGACTACCTTCCATAATGATAAGGCTACCATCCATTGGACTATCAAAATCCTAGACAACAGACTACCTTCCATAATGACAAGGCTACCATCCAATGGAATACCAAAAATCTCAACAACAGACTACTTCCATAATGACAAGGCTACCATCCATTGGAGTAACTAAAATCTGAACTACAGACTACCTTCCATAATGACAAGGCTACCATCCATTGGAGTAACAAAAATCTCGACAATAGACTAACTTCCATAATTATAAGGCTACCATCCATTGGATTAACAAATATCTCGACAAAAGACTACCTTCCATAATGAAAAGGCTACCATCCATTGGAGTAACGAAAAAAACGACAATAGACTACCTTCAATATTGACAAGGCTAACATCCATTGGAGTAACAAAAATCTCGACAACAAACTACCTTCCATAATTAAAAGGGTACCATCCATTGGAGTAACAAAAATATCGACAAGAAACTACCTTCCATAATGACAAGGCTACAATCCATTGGAGTATGAAAAATATCGACAACAAACTACCTTCCATAATTACAAGGCTACCATCCATTGGAGTAACAAAAATTCGACAACAGACTACCTTCCATAATGACAAGGTTACCATCCATTAGAATAACAAAAATCTCGACAACAGAGTACCTTCCATAATGACAAGGCTACCATCCATTGGAGTAACAAAAATCTCGACAACAGACTACCTTCCATAATTAGAAGGCTACCATCCCTTGGAGTAAAAAAATTCTCGACAACAGACTACCTTCCATAATGACAAGGCTAACATCCATTAGAGTAACAAAAATCTCGACAACAAACTACCTTACATAATGACAAGGCTACCATCCATTGGAGTAACAAAAATCTCGACAACAGACTACCATCAATAATGACAAGGCTACCATCCATTAGACTATCAAAAATCACGACAGCAGACTACCTTTCATAATGACAAGGCTACCATCCATTGGAGTAACAAAAATCTCGACAACAGACTAACTTCCATAATTACAAGGCTACCATCCATTGGAGTAACAAATATCTCGTAAATAGACTACCTTCCATAATGATAAGGCTACCATCCATTGGACTATCAAAATACTCGACAACAGACTACCTTCCATAATGACAAGGCTACCATCCAATGGAATACCAAAAATCTCAACAACAGACTACTTCCATAATGACGAGGCTACCATCCATTGGAGTAACAAAAATCTGAACTATAGACTACCTTCCATAATGACAAGGCTACCATTCATTGGAGTAACAAAAATCTCGACAACAGACTAACTTCCATAATAACAAGGCTACCATCCATTGGAGTAACCAAAATATCGACAAAAGACTACCTTCTACAATGACAAGGCTAGCATCCGTTGGAGTAACAAAAATCTCGACAACAAACTACCTTCCATAATGAAAAGGGTACCATCCATCGGAGTAACAAAAATCTCGACAACAAACTACCTTCCATAATGACAAGGCTACCATCCATTAGACTATCAAAAATCTCGACAGCAGACTACCTTTCATAATGGCAAGGCTACCATCCATTGGAGTAACAAAAATCTCGACAACATACTAACTTCCATAATTACAAGGCTACCATCCATTGGAGTAACAAATATCTCGACAATAGACTACCTTCCATAATGATAAGGATACCATCCATTGGACTATCAAAATCCTCGACAACAGACTACCTTCCATAATGACAAGGCTACCATCCAATGGAATACCAAAAATCTCAACAACAGACTACTTCCATAATGACAAGGCTATTATCCATTGGAGTAACAAAAATCTGAACTACAAACTACCTTCCATAATGACAAGGCTACCATCCATTGGAGTAACAAAAATCTCGACAACACACTAACTTCCATAATTACAAGGCTACCATCCATTGGAGTAACAAATATCTCGACAAAAGACTACCTTCCATAATGACAAGGCTACCATCCATTGGAGTAACTAAAATATCGACAACAGACTACCTTCCATAATGAGAAGGCTACCATCCATTGGAGTAAAAAAATTCTCGACAACAGACTACTTTCCATAATGACAACGCTACCATCCATTGGATTATTAGATATATCGACAACAGACTACCTTCCATAATTACAAGGCTAACATCCATTGGAGTAACAAAATCTCGACAACAGACTACCTTCCATAATTACAAGGCTACCATCCATTGGAGTAACAAATATCTCGACAAAAGACTACCTTCCATAATGACAAGGCTACCATCCATTGGAGTAACCAAAATATCGACAACAGACTACCTTCCATAATGAGAAGGCTACCATCCATTGGAGTAAAAAAATTCTCGACAACAGACTACTTTCGATAATGACAACGCTACCATCCATTGGAGTAACAAAAATCTCGACAACAGACTACCTTACATAATAACAATGCTACCATCCATTGGAGTAACAAAAATATCGACAACACACTATGTTCCATAATGACAAGGCTACCATCCATTGGAGTAACAAAAATCTTGACAACAGACTACTTTCCATAATGACAAGGCTACCATCCATTAGACTATCAAAAATCTCGACAGCAGACTACCTTTCATAATGACAAGGCTACCATCCATTGGAGTAACAAAAATCTCGACAACAAACTAACTTCCATAATTACAAGGCTACCATCCATTGGAGTAACAAATATCTCGACAACAGACTACCTTCCATAATGATAAGGCTACCATCCATTGGAGTAACAAATATCTCGACAACAGACTACCTTCCATAATGACAAGGCTACCATCCATTAGACTATCAAAAATCTCGACAGCAGACTACCTTTCATAATGACAAGGCTACCATCCATTGGAGTAACAAAAATCTCGACAACAAACTAACTTCCATAATTACAAGGCTACCATCCATTGGAGTAACAAAAATATCGACAACACACTATGTTCCATAATGACAAGGCTACCATCCATTGGAGTAACAAAAATCTCGACAACAAACTAACTTCCATAATTACAAGGCTACCATCCATTGGAGTAACAAATATCTCGACAACAGACTACCTTCCATAATGATAAGGCTACCATCCATTGGAGTAACAAATATCTCGACAACAGACTACCTTCCATAATGACAAGGCTACCATCCATTAGACTATCAAAAATCTCGACAGCAGACTACCTTTCATAATGACAAGGCTACCATCCATTGGAGTAACAAAAATCTCGACAACAAACTAACTTCCATAATTACAAGGCTACCATCCATTGGAGTAACAAAAATATCGACAACACACTATGTTCCATAATGACAAGGCTACCATCCATTGGAGTAACAAAAATCTCGACAACAGACTACCTTCCATAATGACAAGGCTACCATCCATTAGACTATCAAAAATCTCGACAGCAGACTACCTTTCATAATGACAAGGCTACCATCCATTGGAGTAACAAAAATCTCGACAACAAACTAACTTCCATAATTACAAGGCTACCATCCATTGGAGTAACAAATATCTCGACAACAGACTACCTTCCATAATGATAAGGCTACCATCCATTGGAGTAACAAATATCTCGACAACAGACTACCTTCCATAATGAAAAGGCTACCATCCATTGGAGTAACAAAAATATCGACAACAGACTACCTTCCATAATGAGAAGACTACCATCCATTGGAGTAAAAAAATTCTCGACAATAGACTACCTTCCATAATGACAACGCTACCATCCATTGGAGTAACAAAAATCTCGACAACAGACTACCTTACATAATGACAATGCTTCCATCCATTGGAGTAACAAAAATATCGACAACACACTATATTCCATAATGACAAGGCTACCATCCATTGGAGTAACAAAAATCTCGACAACAGACTACCTTCCATAATGATAACGCTACCATCCATTAGACTATCAAAAATTTCGACAGCAGACTACCTTTCATAATGACAAGGCTACCATCCATTGGAGTAACAAAAATCTCGACAACAAACTAACTTCCATAATTACAAGGCTACCGTCCATTGGAGTAACAAATATCTCGACAACAGACTACCTTCCATAATGATAAGGCTACCATCCGTTGGAGTAACAAATATCTCGACAACAGACTACCTTCCATAATGACAAGGCTACCATCCATTGGAGTAAAAAAATTCTCGACAACAGACTACCTTCCATAATGACAAGGCTACCATCCATTGGAGTAACAAAAATCTCGACAACAGACTACCTTACATAATGACAATGCTACCATCCATTGGAGTAACAAAAATATCGACAACACACTATGATCAATAATTACAAGGATACCATCCATTGGAGTAACAAAAATCTCGACAACAGACTACCTTCCATAATGACAAGCCTACCATCCATTAGACTATCAAAAATCTCGACAACAAACTACCTTTAATAATGACAAGGCTACCATCCATTGGAGTAACAAAAATCTCGACAACAGACTAACTTCCATAATTACAAGGCTACCATCCATTGGAGTAACAAATATCTCGTAAATAGACTACCTTCCATAATGATAAGGCTACCATCCATTGGACTATCAAAATACTCGACAACAGACTACCTTCCATAATGACAAGGCTACCATCCAATGGAATACCAAAAATCTCAACAACAGACTACTTCCATAATGACGAGGCTACCATCCATTGGAGTAACAAAAATCTGAACTATAGACTACCTTCCATAATGACAAGGCTACCATTCATTGGAGTAACAAAAATCTCGACAACAGACTAACTTCCATAATAACAAGGCTACCATCCATTGGAGTAACCAAAATATCGACAAAAGACTACCTTCTACAATGACAAGGCTAGCATCCGTTGGAGTAACAAAAATCTCGACAACAAACTACCTTCCATAATGAAAAGGGTACCATCCATCGGAGTAACAAAAATCTCGACAACAAACTACCTTCCATAATGACAAGGCTACCATCCATTAGACTATCAAAAATCTCGACAGCAGACTACCTTTCATAATGGCAAGGCTACCATCCATTGGAGTAACAAAAATCTCGACAACAAACTAACTTCCATAATTACAAGGCTACCATCCATTGGAGTAACAAATATCTCGACAATAGACTACCTTCCATAATGATAAGGATACCATCCATTGGACTATCAAAATCCTCGACAACAGACTACCTTCCATAATGACAAGGCTACCATCCAATGGAATACCAAAAATCTCAACAACAGACTACTTCCATAATGACAAGGCTATTATCCATTGGAGTAACAAAAATCTGAACTACAAACTACCTTCCATAATGACAAGGCTACCATCCATTGGAGTAACAAAAATCTCGACAACACACTAACTTCCATAATTACAAGGCTACCATCCATTGGAGTAACAAATATCTCGACAAAAGACTACCTTCCATAATGACAAGGCTACCATCCATTGGAGTAACTAAAATATCGACAACAGACTACCTTCCATAATGAGAAGGCTACCATCCATTGGAGTAAAAAAATTCTCGACAACAGACTACTTTCCATAATGACAACGCTACCATCCATTGGATTATTAGATATATCGACAACAGACTACCTTCCATAATTACAAGGCTAACATCCATTGGAGTAACAAAATCTCGACAACAGACTACCTTCCATAATTACAAGGCTACCATCCATTGGAGTAACAAATATCTCGACAAAAGACTACCTTCCATAATGACAAGGCTACCATCCATTGGAGTAACCAAAATATCGACAACAGACTACCTTCCATAATGAGAAGGCTACCATCCATTGGAGTAAAAAAATTCTCGACAACAGACTACTTTCGATAATGACAACGCTACCATCCATTGGAGTAACAAAAATCTCGACAACAGACTACCTTACATAATAACAATGCTACCATCCATTGGAGTAACAAAAATATCGACAACACACTATGTTCCATAATGACAAGGCTACCATCCATTGGAGTAACAAAAATCTTGACAACAGACTACTTTCCATAATGACAAGGCTACCATCCATTAGACTATCAAAAATCTCGACAGCAGACTACCTTTCATAATGACAAGGCTACCATCCATTGGAGTAACAAAAATCTCGACAACAAACTAACTTCCATAATTACAAGGCTACCATCCATTGGAGTAACAAATATCTCGACAACAGACTACCTTCCATAATGATAAGGCTACCATCCATTGGAGTAACAAATATCTCGACAACAGACTACCTTCCATAATGACAAGGCTACCATCCATTAGACTATCAAAAATCTCGACAGCAGACTACCTTTCATAATGACAAGGCTACCATCCATTGGAGTAACAAAAATCTCGACAACAAACTAACTTCCATAATTACAAGGCTACCATCCATTGGAGTAACAAAAATATCGACAACACACTATGTTCCATAATGACAAGGCTACCATCCATTGGAGTAACAAAAATCTCGACAACAAACTAACTTCCATAATTACAAGGCTACCATCCATTGGAGTAACAAATATCTCGACAACAGACTACCTTCCATAATGATAAGGCTACCATCCATTGGAGTAACAAATATCTCGACAACAGACTACCTTCCATAATGACAAGGCTACCATCCATTAGACTATCAAAAATCTCGACAGCAGACTACCTTTCATAATGACAAGGCTACCATCCATTGGAGTAACAAAAATCTCGACAACAAACTAACTTCCATAATTACAAGGCTACCATCCATTGGAGTAACAAAAATATCGACAACACACTATGTTCCATAATGACAAGGCTACCATCCATTGGAGTAACAAAAATCTCGACAACAGACTACCTTCCATAATGACATGGCTACCATCCATTAGACTATCAAAAATCTCGACAGCAGACTACCTTTCATAATGACAAGGCTACCATCCATTGGAGTAACAAAAATCTCGACAACAAACTAACTTCCATAATTACAAGGCTACCATCCATTGGAGTAACAAATATCTCGACAACAGACTACCTTCCATAATGATAAGGCTACCATCCATTGGAGTAACAAATATCTCGACAACAGACTACCTTCCATAATGAAAAGGCTACCATCCATTGGAGTAACAAAAATATCGACAACAGACTACCTTCCATAATGAGAAGACTACCATCCATTGGAGTAAAAAAATTCTCGACAATAGACTACCTTCCATAATGACAACGCTACCATCCATTGGAGTAACAAAAATCTCGACAACAGACTACCTTACATAATGACAATGCTTCCATCCATTGGAGTAACAAAAATATCGACAACACACTATATTCCATAATGACAAGGCTACCATCCATTGGAGTAACAAAAATCTCGACAACAGACTACCTTCCATAATGATAACGCTACCATCCATTAGACTATCAAAAATTTCGACAGCAGACTACCTTTCATAATGACAAGGCTACCATCCATTGGAGTAACAAAAATCTCGACAACAAACTAACTTCCATAATTACAAGGCTACCGTCCATTGGAGTAACAAATATCTCGACAACAGACTACCTTCCATAATGATAAGGCTACCATCCGTTGGAGTAACAAATATCTCGACAACAGACTACCTTCCATAATGACAAGGCTACCATCCATTGGAGTAAAAAAATTCTCGACAACAGACTACCTTCCATAATGACAAGGCTACCATCCATTGGAGTAACAAAAATCTCGACAACAGACTACCTTACATAATGACAATGCTACCATCCATTGGAGTAACAAAAATATCGACAACACACTATGATCAATAATTACAAGGATACCATCCATTGGAGTAACAAAAATCTCGACAACAGACTACCTTCCATAATGACAAGCCTACCATCCATTAGACTATCAAAAATCTCGACAACAAACTACCTTTAATAATGACAAGGCTACCATCCATTGGAGTAACAAAAATCTCGACAACAGACTAACTTCCATAATTACAAGGCTACCATCCATTGGAGTAACAAATATCTCGACAACAGACTACCTTCCATAATGATAAGGCTACCATCCATTGGACTATCAAAATCCTCGACAATAGACTACCTTCCATAATGACAAGGCTACCATCCAATGGAATACCAAAAATCTCAACAACAGACTACTTCCATAATGACAAGGCTACCATCCATTGGAGTAACAAAAATATCGACAACACACTATGTTCCATAATGACAAGGCTACCATCCATTGGAGTAACAAAAATCTCGACAACAGACTACCTTCCATAATGACAAGGCTACCATCCATTAGACTATCAAAAATCTCGACAGCAGACTACATTTCATAATGACAAGGCTACCATCCATTGGAGTAACAAAAATCTCGACAACAAACTAACTTCCATAATTACAAGGCTACCATCCATTGGAGTAACAAATATCTCGACAACAGACTACCTTCCATAATGATAAGGCTACCATCCATTGGAGTAACAAATATCTCGACAACAGACTACCTTCCATAATGACAAGGCTACCATCCATTGGAGTAACAAAAATATCGACAACAGACTACCTTCCATAATGAGAAGGCTACCATCCATTGGAGTAAAAAAATTCTCGACAATAGACTACCTTCCATAATGACAACGCTACCATCCATTGGAGTAACAAAAATCTCGACAACAGACTACCTTACATAATGACAATGCTACCATCCATTGGAGTAACAAAAATATCGACAACACACTATATTCCATAATGACAAGGCTACCATCCATTGGAGTAACAAAAATCTCGACAACAGACTACCTTCCATAATGATAAGGCTACCATCCATTAGACTATCAAAAATTTCGACAGCAGACTACCTTTCATAATGACAAGGCTACCATCCATTGGAGTAACAAAAATCTCGACAACAAACTAACTTCCATAATTACAAGGCTACCGTCCATTGGAGTAACAAATATCTCGACAACAGACTACCTTCCATAATGATAAGGCTACCATCCGTTGGAGTAACAAATATCTCGACAACAAACTACCTTCCATAATGACAAGGCTACCATCCATTGGAGTAAAAAAATTCTCGACAACAGACTACCTTCCATAATGACAAGGCTACCATCCATTGGAGTAACAAAAATCTCGACAACAGACTACCTTACATAATGACAATGCTACCATCCATTGGAGTAACAAAAATATCGACAACACACTATGATCAATAATTACAAGGATACCATCCATTGGAGTAACAAAAATCTCGACAACAGACTACCTTCCATAATGACAAGCCTACCATCCATTAGACTATCAAAAATCTCGACAACAAACTACCTTTAATAATGACAAGGCTACCATCCATTGGAGTAACAAAAATCTCGACAACAGACTAACTTCCATAATTACAAGGCTACCATCCATTGGAGTAACAAATATCTCGACAACAGACTACCTTCCATAATGATAAGGCTACCATCCATTGGACTATCAAAATCCTCGACAATAGACTACCTTCCATAATGACAAGGCTACCATCCAATGGAATACCAAAAATCTCAACAACAGACTACTTCCATAATGATAAGGCTACCATCCATTGGAGTAACAAAAATATCGACAACACACTATGTTCCATAATGACAAGGCTACCATCCATTGGAGTAACAAAAATCTCGACAACAGACTACCTTCCATAATGACAAGGCTACCATCCATTAGACTATCAAAAATCTCGACAGCAGACTACATTTCATAATGACAAGGCTACCATCCATTGGAGTAACAAAAATCTCGACAACAAACTAACTTCCATAATTACAAGGCTACCATCCATTGGAGTAACAAATATCTCGACAACAGACTACCTTCCATAATGATAAGGCTACCATCCATTGGAGTAACAAATATCTCGACAACAGACTACCTTCCATAATGACAAGGCTACCATCCATTGGAGTAACAAAAATATCGACAACAGACTACCTTCCATAATGAGAAGGCTACCATCCATTGGAGTAAAAAAATTCTCGACAATAGACTACCTTCCATAATGACAACGCTACCATCCATTGGAGTAACAAAAATCTCGACAACAGACTACCTTACATAATGACAATGCTACCATCCATTGGAGTAACAAAAATATCGACAACACACTATATTCCATAATGACAAGGCTACCATCCATTGGAGTAACAAAAATCTCGACAACAGACTACCTTCCATAATGATAAGGCTACCATCCATTAGACTATCAAAAATTTCGACAGCAGACTACCTTTCATAATGACAAGGCTACCATCCATTGGAGTAACAAAAATCTCGACAACAAACTAACTTCCATAATTACAAGGCTACCGTCCATTGGAGTAACAAATATCTCGACAACAGACTACCTTCCATAATGATAAGGCTACCATCCGTTGGAGTAACAAATATCTCGACAACAGACTACCTTCCATAATGACAAGGCTACCATCCATTGGAGTAAAAAAATTCTCGACAACAGACTACCTTCCATAATGACAAGGCTACCATCCATTGGAGTAACAAAAATCTCGACAACAGACTACCTTACATAATGACAATGCTACCATCCATTGGAGTAACAAAAATATCGACAACACACTATGATCAATAATTACAAGGATACCATCCATTGGAGTAACAAAAATCTCGACAACAGACTACCTTCCATAATGACAAGCCTACCATCCATTAGACTATCAAAAATCTCGACAACAAACTACCTTTAATAATGACAAGGCTACCATCCATTGGAGTAACAAAAATCTCGACAACAGACTAACTTCCATAATTACAAGGCTACCATCCATTGGAGTAACAAATATCTCGACAACAGACTACCTTCCATAATGATAAGGCTACCATCCATTGGACTATCAAAATCCTCGACAATAGACTACCTTCCATAATGACAAGGCTACCATCCAATGGAATACCAAAAATCTCAACAACAGACTACTTCCATAATGACAAGGCTACCATCCATTGGAGTAACAAAAATATCGACAACACACTATGTTCCATAATGACAAGGCTACCATCCATTGGAGTAACAAAAATCTCGACAACAGACTACCTTCCATAATGACAAGGCTACCATCCATTAGACTATCAAAAATCTCGACAGCAGACTACATTTCATAATGACAAGGCTACCATCCATTGGAGTAACAAAAATCTCGACAACAAACTAACTTCCATAATTACAAGGCTACCATCCATTGGAGTAACAAATATCTCGACAACAGACTACCTTCCATAATGATAAGGCTACCATCCATTGGAGTAACAAATATCTCGACAACAGACTACCTTCCATAATGACAAGGCTACCATCCATTGGAGTAACAAAAATATCGACAACAGACTACCTTCCATAATGAGAAGGCTACCATCCATTGGAGTAAAAAAATTCTCGACAATAGACTACCTTCCATAATGACAACGCTACCATCCATTGGAGTAACAAAAATCTCGACAACAGACTACCTTACATAATGACAATGCTACCATCCATTGGAGTAACAAAAATATCGACAACACACTATATTCCATAATGACAAGGCTACCATCCATTGGAGTAACAAAAATCTCGACAACAGACTACCTTCCATAATGATAAGGCTACCATCCATTAGACTATCAAAAATTTCGACAGCAGACTACCTTTCATAATGACAAGGCTACCATCCATTGGAGTAACAAAAATCTCGACAACAAACTAACTTCCATAATTACAAGGCTACCGTCCATTGGAGTAACAAATATCTCGACAACAGACTACCTTCCATAATGATAAGGCTACCATCCGTTGGAGTAACAAATATCTCGACAACAGACTACCTTCCATAATGACAAGGCTACCATCCATTGGAGTAAAAAAATTCTCGACAACAGACTACCTTCCATAATGACAAGGCTACCATCCATTGGAGTAACAAATATCTCGACAAAAGACTACCTTCTATAATGACAAGGCTACCATCCATTGGAGTAACCAAAATATCGACAATAGACTACCTTCTATAATGACAAGGCTACCATCCATTGGAGTAACAAATATCTCGACAACAGACTACCTTCCATAATGATAAGGCTACCATCCATTGGACTATCAAAATCCTCGACAATAGACTACCTTCCATAATGACAAGGCTACCATCCAATGGAATACCAAAAATCTCAACAACAGACTACTTCCATAATGACAAGGCTACCATCCATTGGAGTAACAAAAATATCGACAACACACTATGTTCCATATTGACAAGGCTACCATCCATTGGAGTAACAAAAATCTCGACAACAGACTACCTTCCATAATGACAAGGCTACCATCCATTAGACTATCAAAAATCTCGACAGCAGACTACATTTCATAATGACAAGGCTACCATCCATTGGAGTAACAAAAATCTCGACAACAAACTAACTTCCATAATTACAAGGCTACCATCCATTGGAGTAACAAATATCTCGACAACAGACTACCTTCCATAATGATAAGGCTACCATCCATTGGAGTAACAAATATCTCGACAACAGACTACCTTCCATAATGACAAGGCTACCATCCATTGGAGTAACAAAAATATCGACAACAGACTACCTTCCATAATGAGAAGGCTACCATCCATTGGAGTAAAAAAATTCTCGACAATAGACTACCTTCCATAATGACAACGCTACCATCCATTGGAGTAACAAAAATCTCGACAACAGACTACCTTACATAATGACAATGCTACCATCCATTGGAGTAACAAAAATATCGACAACACACTATATTCCATAATGACAAGGCTACCATCCATTGGAGTAACAAAAATCTCGACAACAGACTACCTTCCATAATGATAAGGCTACCATCCATTAGACTATCAAAAATTTCGACAGCAGACTACCTTTCATAATGACAAGGCTACCATCCATTGGAGTAACAAAAATCTCGACAACAAACTAACTTCCATAATTACAAGGCTACCGTCCATTGGAGTAACAAATATCTCGACAACAGACTACCTTCCATAATGATAAGGCTACCATCCGTTGGAGTAACAAATATCTCGACAACAGACTACCTTCCATAATGACAAGGCTACCATCCATTGGAGTAAAAAAATTCTCGACAACAGACTACCTTCCATAATGACAAGGCTACCATCCATTGGAGTAACAAAAATCTCGACAACAGACTACCTTACATAATGACAATGCTACCATCCATTGGAGTAACAAAAATATCGACAACACACTATGATCAATAATTACAAGGATACCATCCATTGGAGTAACAAAAATCTCGACAACAGACTACCTTCCATAATGACAAGCCTACCATCCATTAGACTATCAAAAATCTCGACAACAAACTACCTTTAATAATGACAAGGCTACCATCCATTGGAGTAACAAAAATCTCGACAACAGACTAACTTCCATAATTACAAGGCTACCATCCATTGGAGTAACAAATATCTCGACAACAGACTACCTTCCATAATGATAAGGCTACCATCCATTGGACTATCAAAATCCTCGACAATAGACTACCTTCCATAATGACAAGGCTACCATCCAATGGAATACCAAAAATCTCAACAACAGACTACTTCCATAATGACAAGGCTACCATCCATTGGAGTAACAAAAATATCGACAACACACTATGTTCCATAATGACAAGGCTACCATCCATTGGAGTAACAAAAATCTCGACAACAGACTACCTTCCATAATGACAAGGCTACCATCCATTAGACTATCAAAAATCTCGACAGCAGACTACCTTTCATAATGACAAGGCTACCATCCATTGGAGTAACAAAAATCTCGACAACAAACTAACTTCCATAATTACAAGGCTACCATCCATTGGAGTAACAAATATCTCGACAACAGACTACCTTCCATAATGATAAGGCTACCATCCATTGGAGTAACAAATATCTCGACAACAGACTACCTTCCATAATGACAAGGCTACCATCCATTGGAGTAACAAAAATATCGACAACAGACTACCTTCCATAATGAGAAGGCTACCATCCATTGGAGTAAAAAAATTCTCGACAATAGACTACCTTCCATAATGACAACGCTACCATCCATTGGAGTAACAAAAATCTCGACAACAGACTACCTTACATAATGACAATGCTACCATCCATTGGAGTAACAAAAATATCGACAACACACTATATTCCATAATGACAAGGCTACCATCCATTGGAGTAACAAAAATCTCGACAACAGACTACCTTCCATAATGATAAGGCTACCATCCATTAGACTATCAAAAATTTTGACAGCAGACTACCTTTCATAATGACAAGGCTACCATCCATTGGAGTAACAAAAATCTCGACAACAAACTAACTTCCATAATTACAAGGCTACCGTCCATTGGAGTAACAAATATCTCGACAACAGACTACCTTCCATAATGATAAGGCTACCATCCGTTGGAGTAACAAATATCTCGACAACAGACTACCTTCCATAATGACAAGGCTACCATCCATTGGAGTAAAAAAATTCTCGACAACAGACTACCTTCCATAATGACAAGGCTACCATCCATTGGAGTAACAAAAATCTCGACAACAGACTACCTTACATAATGACAATGCTACCATCCATTGGAGTAACAAAAATATCGACAACACACTATGATCAATAATTACAAGGATACCATCCATTGGAGTAACAAAAATCTCGACAACAGACTACCTTCCATAATGACAAGCCTACCATCCATTAGACTATCAAAAATCTCGACAACAAACTACCTTTAATAATGACAAGGCTACCATCCATTGGAGTAACAAAAATCTCGACAACAGACTAACTTCCATAATTACAAGGCTACCATCCATTGGAGTAACAAATATCTCGACAACAGACTACCTTCCATAATGATAAGGCTACCATCCATTGGACTATCAAAATCCTTGACAATAGACTACCTTCCATAATGACAAGGCTACCATCCAATGGAATACCAAAAATCTCAACAACAGACTACTTCCATAATGACAAGGCTACCATCCATTGGAGTAACAAAAATTTGAACTACAGACTACCTTCCATAATGACAAGGCTACCATCCATTGAGTAACAAAAATCTCGACAATAGACTAACTTCCATAATTACAAGTCTACCATCCATTGGAGTAACAAATATCTCGACAAAAGACTACCTTCTATAATGACAAGGCTACCATCCATTGGAGTAACCAAAATATCGACAATAGACTACCTTCTATAATGACAAGGCTAGCATCCATTGGAGTAACAAAAATCTTGACAACAAACTACCTTCAATAATTACAAGGCTACAATCCATTGGAGTAACAAAAACTCGACAACAGACTACCTTCCATAATGACAAGGTTACCATCCATTGGAATAACAAAAATCTCGACAACAGACTACCTTCCATAATGAAAAGGCTACCATCAAACGAAATAACAAAAATCTCGACAACAGACTACCTTCCATAATGAGAAGGCTACCATTCCTTGGAGTAAAAAAATTCTCGACAATAGACTACCTTCCATAATGACAAGGCTACCATCCATTGGAGTAACAAAAATCTCGACAACAAACTACCTTACATAATGACATGGCTACCATCCATTAGAGTAACAAAAATCTCGACAACAGACTACCTTCCATAATGACAAGGATACCATCCATTAGACTATCAAAAATCTCGACAGCAGACTACCTTTCATAATGACAAGGCTACCATCCATTGGAGTAACAAAAATCTCGACAACAGACTAACTTCCATAATTACAAGGCTACCATCCATTGGAGTAACAAATATCTCGTAAATACACTACCTTCCATAATGATAAGGCTACCATCCATTGGACTATCAAAATCCTAGACAACAGACTACCTTCCATAATGACAAGGCTACCATCCAATGGAATACCAAAAATCTCAACAACAGACTACTTCCATAATGACAAGGCTACCATCCATTGGAGTAACTAAAATCTGAACTACAGACTACCTTCCATAATGACAAGGCTACCATCCATTGGAGTAACAAAAATCTCGACAATAGACTAACTTCCATAATTATAAGGCTACCATCCATTGGATTAACAAATATCTCGACAAAAGACTACCTTCCATAATGAAAAGGCTACCATCCATTCGAGTAACGAAAAAAATGACAATAGACTACCTTCAATGTTGACAAGGCTAACATCCATTGGAGTAACAAAAATCTCGACAACAAACTACCTTCCATAATGAAAAAGGTACCATCCATTGGAGTAACAAAAATATCGACAAGAAACTACCTTCCATAATGACAAGGCTACCATCCATTGGAGTATGAAAAATATCGACAACAAACTACCTTCCATAATTACAAGGCTACCATCCATTGGAGTAACAAAAACTCGACAACAGACTACCTTCCATAATGACAAGGTTACCATCCATTGGAATAACAAAAATCTCGACAACAGAGTACCTTCCATAATGACAAGGCTACCATCCATTGGAGTAACAAAAATCTCGACAACAGACTTCCTTCCATAATTAGAAGGCTACCATCCCTTGGAGTAAAAAAATTCTCGACAACAGACTACCTTCCATAATGACAAGGCTACCATCCATTAGAGTAACAAAAATCTCGACAACAGACTACCTTACATAATGACAAGGCTACCATCCATTGGAGTAACAAAAATCTCGACAACAGACTACCATCAATAATGACAAGGCTACCATCCATTAGACTATCAAAAATCACGACAGCAGACTACCTTTCATAATGACAAGGCTACCATCCATTGGAGTAACAAAAATCTCGACAACAGACTAACTTCCATAATTACAAGGCTACCATCCATTGGAGTAACAAATATCTCGTAAATAGACTACCTTCCATAATGATAAGGCTACCATCCATTGGACTATCAAAATACTCGACAACAGACTACTTTCCATAATGACTACGCTACCATCCAATGGAGTAACAAAAATCTCGACAACAGACTACCTTACATAATGACAATGCTACCATCCATTGGAGTAACAAAAATATCGACAACACACTATGTTCCATAATGACAAGGCTACCATCCATTGGAGTAACAAAAATCTCGACAACAGACTACCTTCCATAATGACAAGGCTACCATCCATTAGACTATCAAAAATCTCGACAGCAGACTACCTTTCATAATGACAAGGCTACCATCCATTGGAGTAACAAAAATCTCGACAACAAACTAACTTCCATAATTACAAGGCTACCATCCATTGGAGTAACAAATATCTCGACAACAGACTACCTTCCATAATGATAAGGCTACCATCCATTGGAGTAACAAATATCTCGACAACAGACTACCTTCCATAATGACAAGGCTACCATCCATTGGAGTAACAAAAATATCGACAACAGACTACCTTCCATAATGAGAAGGCTACCATCCATTGGAGTAAAAAAATTCTCGACAATAGACTACCTTCCATAATGACAACGCTACCATTCATTGGAGTAACAAAAATCTCGACAACAGACTACCTTACATAATGACAATGCTACCATCCATTGGAGTAACAAAAATATCGACAACACACTATATTCCATAATGACAAGGCTACCATCCATTGGAGTAACAAAAATCTCGACAACAGACTACCTTCCATAATGATAAGGCTACCATCCATTAGACTATCAAAAATCTCGACAGTAGACTACCTTTCATAATGACAAGGCTACCATCCATTGGAGTAACAAAAATCTCGACAACAAACTAACTTCCATAATTACAAGGCTAGCGTCCATTGGAGTAACAAATATCTCGACAACAGACTACCTTCCATAATGATAAGGCTACCATCCGTTGGAGTAACAAATATCTCGACAACAGACTACCTTCCATAATGACAAGGCTACCATCCATTGGAGTAACAAAAATATCGACAACAGACTACCTTCCATAATGAGAAGGCTACCATCCATTGGAGTAAAAAAATTCTCGACAACAGACTACCTTCCATAATGACAACGCTACCATCCATTGGAGTAACAAAAATCTCGACAACAGACTACCTTACATAATGACAATGCTACCATCCATTGGAGTAACAAAAATATCGACAACACACTATGTTCCATAATGACAAGGCTACCATCCATTGGAGTAACAAAAATCTCGACAACAGACTACCTTCCATAATGACAAGGCTACCATCCATTAGACTATCAAAAATCTCGACAGCAGACTACCTTTCATAATGACAAGGCTACCATCCACTGGAGTAACAAAAATCTCGACAACAAACTAACTTTCATAATTACAAGGCTACCATCCAATGGAGTAACAAATATCTCGACAACAGACTACCTTCCATAATGATAAGGCTACCATCCATTGGACTATCAAAATCCTCGACAACAGACTACCTTCCATAATGACAAGGCTACCATCCAATGGAATACCAAAAATCTCAACAACAGACTTCTTCCATAATGACAAGGCTACCATCCATTGGAGTAACAAAAATCTGAACTACAGACTACCTTCCATAATGACAAGGCTACTATCCATTGGAGAAACAAAAATCTCGACAATAGACTAACTTCCATAATTACAAGGCTACCATCCATTGGAGTAACAAATATGTCGACAAAAGACTACCTTCCATAATGACAAGGCTACCATCCATTGGAGTAACCAAAATATCGACAATAGACTACCTTCTATAATGATAAGGCTAGCATCCATTGGAGTAACAAAAATCTCGACAACAAACTACCTTCCATAATGAAAAGGGTACCATCCATTTGAGTAACAAAAATATCGACAACAAACTACGTTCCATAATGACAAGGCTACCATCCATTGGAGTATTAGAAATATCGACAGCAGACTACCTTCCATAATTACAAGGCTACCATCCATTGGAGTAACAAAAATCTCGACAACAGACTAACTTCTATAATTATAAGGCTACCATCCATTGGAGTAACAAATATCTCGACAACAGAGTACCTTCCATAATGATAAGGCTACCATCCATTGGACTATCAAAATCCTCGACAAAAGACTACCTTCCATAATGACAAGGCTACCATCCAATGGAATACCAAAAATCTCAACAACAGACTCATTCCATAATGACAAGGCTACCATCCATTGGAGTAACAAAAATCTGAACTACAGACTACCTTCCATAATGACAAGGCTACCATCCATTGGAGTAACAAAAATCTCGACAACAGACTAACTTGCATAATTACAAAGCTACCATCCATTGGAGTAACAAATATCTCGACAAAAGACTACCTTCCATAATAATAAGGCTATCATCCATTTGAGTAACAAAAATCTCGAAAACAAACTACATTCCATAATGAAAAGGGTACAATCTATTGGAGTAACAAAAATATCGACAACAAACTACCTTCCATAATGACAAGGCTACCACCAATTGGAGTATTAAAAATATAGACAACAAACTACCTTCCGTAATTACAAGGATACCATCCATTGGAGTAACAAAAACTCGACAACAGACTTCCTTCCATAATGACAAGGTTACCATCCATTGGAATAAAAAAAATCTCGACAACAAACTACCTTCCATAATGACAAGGCTACGATCCAACAAAATAACAAAAATCTCGACAACAGACTACCTTCCATAATGAGAAGGCTACCATCCATTGGATTAGCAAAATTCTCGACATCAGACTACCTTACATAATGACAATGCTACCATCCATTGGAGTAAAAAAAAATATCAACAACAAACTATGTTCCGTAATGATAAGGCTACCATCCATTGGAGTAACAAATATCTCGACAACAAACTAACTTCCATAATGATAAGTCTACCATCCATTGGACTATCAAAATCCTCGACAACAGAATACCTTCCATAATGACAAGGCTACCATCCAATGGAATACCAAAAATCTCAACAACATACTACCTTCCATAATGACAAGGCTACCATGCATTGGAGTAACAAAAATATCGACAACTTACTACCTTCCATAATGACAAGGCTACCATCCATTGGAGTAACAAAAATCTTGACAACAGACTAACTTCCATAATTACAAGGCTACCATCCATTGGAGTAACAAATATCTCGACAAAAGACTACCTTCCATAATGACAAGACTACCATCCATTGGAGTAACCAAAATATCTACAATAGACTACCTTCTATAATGACAAGGCTAGCATCCATTGGAGTAATAAAAATCTCGACAACAAACTACTTTCCATAATGAAAAGGGTACCATCCATTGGAGTAACAAAAATATCGACAACAATGGAATAGTGTCATTTGGATTTCAATAGCTTCCATACATCATGTGCCAGCTCACAAACTCATGCTAGGGTTATGTTGTACACCAAGTCTTGGTTTTGCTTTAAAAAGGGAAAGTTTGTTAATGATAAAAGACCTAAGACTAATTCTCTCATTTGCATGGATCAAGGCCTAGCTAATGACCTAATTCCCTTCTCATATATACACACAGTCTAAACCTAATTGGACACACGTGCAAAAGCTGCTACAGAGCCATAAACAAAATTCAAAAATTTGAAGGAAAATTTGAAAACTGAATTCATTATTCAAGCACAATTCAAAGCCTAAAAGTGATTCAAACGCATTGCTGGGACATTCAAAAACAATTTGCAATCAAAAACGAGCCTTGAAGCTATCAAAATCGTCCAGAACAAGTCACACGGCTTGGTTTGTTTTCCATAATCGCACATCATTATTCATGAATTCTTAACCTCTTTTTTGGATGGATTTGTGTTAATAGGACCATTCTGAAGCTATTGGTATGATTTAATTTGATTATGGCGCCCTGAATCAGAATCCACCATTGGAGAAATCTAGGGTTTTTGAAGCTCTCAAATGGGGCTTTTCAGTATAAGTAAAATTAGAACCAATAATACCCATGGTTGAACTCAGAATGACAAGACGAATTCATTGATACCATCGCGCCCTTTTTATATGCCCTGTACGCCTAATCGCTATTATTGGCAGTTTTGCATTGTGGGGGTTAAAAACCCCCGCTATCTTGTTTTATTTTTGCAGATGAAACGAAGAAGGTGACTGCGTGTCTCAACATGGTTGGTCTATTCAAATAAATGGCGTGCGCGTGCTTTCATTTCAGGATATGTTATTGTATTATGTATTATTTAAATTGCTTATTATGTTAACAAAAGCATGCGTTTGGCTCAGTGGAGGAGAACTTGTCTGGTAATTACTGGGACCTGGGTTCGATTCCCAGGTCCACCCAAATCTCAATATTGTTTTTTCTAACAAATTCCTATGCAGCTTCACAACAATATTCCACCATGTGCCTTCAATGATCAGCGCGACAGGTGTTCCCAATCATCAATCCAAAGGCCAGAAAATGATGAGCACCATGTTCCTCAGTCAACCATACACATATGATCAAGAAAGTCAACAGGCTTAAATTGATATTGGGCCAAAATTCCAAGAATAAAACCTCCATTGGGCCATCACACCCCCCTTGGTTTTTACTACTTTTACCTTTTCTTTTCCTTTTATTTTCTTTAATAATTATTAATATTATTTAATTAACTAACAAATTAATATTTTTAATAAATTCAGAGAATAAAAAATGTGAATATTTTTATTAATTATTACTATTTTTATTGATTAATTTATTTTTGTAGATAAATTCTAATTAATCAACTTAGTTTAATTTAGGTTTAATTTTAACCTTTTTCTCAATAAGGAAAATAAACTTAGAATTAGGTTTTACTAACTTTTAATTTTAATTCCTTTTGTTTTATTTTACATAAAAAACACAAAAATCTTTTTCTTGTAAATAAATAATTAATTAGTTTTTTTAGGTTTAATATTTCATTAAATTGTAAAAAAGGAAAAAAAAACTCATATTTTCTCAAAAGGGTCAAAAATCCTAGGACGTTCCAATTTAATTCTTTTCGCGCATTATTCTTATTCTTCATTATTCATGTACCTGTTCAAAGGATGTAATAGTTAATTAGGATTTACCGCTTTATTTACCTTTCCGTGCTTATTTATCAAAACGGGTTTTTGTTTTTGGCGATGTATAGACCCGCGCCTTGTAATAGCGTAGATTCAAATTTCTGCACTTTATTCTCCACACTCTTAACTGTTATTATGCCTGCAAGAATGAATGCCAAATAAAATAAATCCGTAGCTCACAAATAACATGTACAAGATAAACATTAACATGAAAACAACACACAAGCACATGCCACTCCTAGGGTACGCCTCACTAGTTGCCTCGAACGTGGTCATCAAGTATAGGGTGTCTTAGAGGTCGCTCTCCTGTTTAAAGATCCAGTTGCCTCTAAGCAGTTGCCTCGGATAAAAAAGGATCTAGGACATTAGGGTTACTTCTAAGGTGTCCTACTATTGCTTCGGTGACCACACTGTCCCTAATAATCGAATTGACCCGAATACCTCCAACGCCGGTGCTACCTACCTCTCAATGGTGGGATAGCACTATCTAAAGGACTCTTACACAACCTAATTCCTTAGAGTAGGTAGATCTGATGGGTACTTGCTCTCTTTCTAAAAACAAAAACATCTTTTCACATTGACACTTTCAAAAAGTTTTCAAACAAAACATTTCATACACTCTTGAGGACAGATACAAGAGTTACTTAGAAATTTTTCAAACGAAACTTTTACAAAACCCACACACACTTGAAAAGCAAACAATTTTTGAAAACATAAGAGCAAGTACCTAAGAGCCCGTGGATAACCACAGATAGAAAGGATGCTAACACCTTCCCTTTCTATAAATCTACCTCCCGAACCGAGAAACATTCTCAAAGAAGGAATTTTGCTGTGCTTTTGTCCTTTCCATGTTGGAGAACATAAAAGACAGTGGCGACTCTTGCTTACCGCGACATTTCGCGAACCAGCATTTCAAAACAGTCAGTTCTATTTCCACCGATCACAGAACTGGAGACTCTGCTGGGGATATTTAATAAGTGAGGTGTACCTTAGGATTAGACCACTCTTATGTTTTCAATTGCTTGATTTGTTTTCTTTATTATTATGGGCTTGTCTTGGAGTTTCATAGATCCTAACCCGGATCTGGGGCACCCTTTTTAGGTAGCAACAAACTGTGAGGGAACTGTGTGGGGTATACCGACATGATTGAAACAGTTGCTACGTTGATGTGGCACTTTGGTGAGTACCGGTAACCCTTGAGTCAAGTCAAGGAGAGTACGGGGCCGCCGCGTGGTGTCGTGAAGCATAAACTGACCTTAGGAACCTTACTTGACCATCCTGGCCTCTTTAGGGGTAGTGAGATGACCGACTTTGGTGCAGTCCGAAGTTGGTTGATACTCGATACTACACTCATTGAGGGTTGTTTTCTTGGAATATTTTGATCGCCAGTTCAGTGGATAAATCGAGACAATGAACATAGAAAACAACCCAATGATATTGAGCTCCTTAGAACCCAGTTACTTTTGATAGGATAGGTTTTGAGCCCACCAACTTCAAGAGGGTAGTACCCCAAACATCATGCTGGCCTAAACTCTAAGGGCTGTCTTGTGTGACTTGTGTGCTTTCAAACTTGATTACTTGCATGCTTATTATCTAACACCCGGGTTCCTTGCAGGTTTTGTTTACAGTCCTTAATTGGAACTCTTTACAGGGCCTACTTACATCATACCGTGCATAGCATAACATCATACCATTGCATGCATCCTACATAAAGACTAATCCATTTCAAGGATCTCAAGGGCTTGTGATGCAGGTCATGATGAACCAAAATGTCTAGCAAGGGGCAAAGGGGATTTATTTTCCTCTAGCCAAGGTTGATAACTTGAGTCAGGGGCTATGACCCACTCGATATGGTGAGCTTTGACTCTTGAAGAAGGGCGCTCAATAACATGAAGTTCCTTCAATCAAGCTACCCAAATTCAAATTCTAACAAGTTTCTCTGTATACCCCGCGAGATCCTTGAAAACATCGTATGCATACATACATATCATTGCATTACAGGTACTCTGTTCTACAGGTTGCTTAATCTTCTTCGCTGTTTATTTCAGCCATCATCATGAACCCTGAATCAACCAATGAACAAGCTATCAAGGCCCTCCAGGCCCAGAACGCCCAGTTCCAGGAACTGGTCATGAGCTTAGCCCAGGGACAACAGGAATTGAAGACTTTGCTCTTGAAGAAGAAGAAGAAAAGGACTGTTTTGTTCAACCCTAGACGCAGATCTGGGAATGGATCACAAAATGAGGCTGAGTTGACCACCCCATCTGCTTGGAGAGACAGGCCACAAGGGAGAGAGGTTCCTAGTCCCGTGGTCTCCGACAACGAGACATATTTCAATGATGAACAGTACCCTCCTGCTGAGGACAAGTACAAGCAACTAGAGGACCGTCTAAATGCCATGGAGATTCAACAGGTGCCCGGGTTGGACTTTGGAGACCTAGGTTTATCTTATGGGATGGTGATCCCTCACAAGTTTAAGGCACCTGCCTTTGCAAAATACGACGGGGCTTCCTGTCCTAAGTTGCACCTCCGTTCATACGCAAGGAAGATCCAGCCCTACACGGCAGACAAGAATCTATGGATCCATTTCTTCCAGGAAAGTCTTTCAGGGACTCAGCTCGAATGGTTCTATCAGCTGGATGGAACCAGTATTCGTAACTGGGAGGACTTGGCAACTGCTTTTTATAAGCAGTATCAGTATAATGCCGACCTCGCTCCTACGCATACCCAACTCCAGGGTATGTCACTGGGGACAGGTGAAGATTTTAAGGAGTACGTGCAAAAGTGGAGAGACCTGGCTGGCAGGGTGCAGCCACCATTGACTGACCGTGAACTCGTCGACATGTTCTTGGGGACCCTCTCTGGTCCTTTCATCAACCATCTGATTGGGAATTCTTCTACTGGGTTCACATATCTGATCTTAACTGGTGAGAGGATAGAAGCTGGTATCAAGTCCGGGAAGATACAAAATGGTGACTCCTCGAACGCTGAGAAGAAACCATTCAAGAAAGAGTCCAATGCTGCATACAGTCAGAAGGATCGTCGTGACCAACATGTAGGGGCAGTCCTGATCTCTGGTTCTACACCACGCCGACAACAGCAGAAGGGAAATCAGCAAAGGCCGGACGAGCCTAAAAGATAGTTCACCAACATTAATATGCCGTTTCCACAAGCATTGCAGCACATGTTGAAGATGAACCTGATTGCAGTGATCAACCCTCCTGGGAATCCTAAGACTTCTTCTCCAAGCTACAACCCAGATGCGAGGTGTGCTTATCATTCTGGTAGCCCGGGGCATGATACTGAGGACTGTTTGGCGCTGAAATACAAGATCCAGAATATGATTGACGCCAAAGAGATCTAATTCAAGCCTGCTGAGACTCCCGATGTGATCACTGCTCCCTTGCCAAAACATGGCTAGGATTGAGAGACTCTTGTTCATTTAAATTCTGATATTGTATTTTTCTATGCTTATTCAAACAATTATTATGTCAAACTCTATTATTTCATTAATGCATTACACGTATCTGTTTTGAAGTAATTGTGTTCTCTATATTCAAAATTGCTTTTATTTTTTCTTGATGTTCAACTCTCGATTGAAAATTCTAAGCCTCTTGAGGGAGGATGACGAAAACAATAGCACAATCTACAGTATGCTTTTGAACAGACGCCGTTGCTGAGGTACAGGCATTGTTTCAATTCCTAAACACTGCAATTATAAGGATGATAATCCCTCATCAACCCCTTTGAGCCAAAGAAGTAGGAGTTTTCTTTTCGAAAATTAAAACCCTTAATCATAACCTGGGGCAGGGTAGTTCTCTCAGCTGATCCAGGTGCACAACGAATGGCACCAAAGGAATCCTTACAAAACAAAAGACAGTGATGGCTCCGAATAATCATAAAGACAGGCAGTCATTATCTCCCAAAAATAAAAGCCCATTAAGTCAAAACCTATGAAGGAGACTTACAAAACTGGGGCATCCCGCTGACTGTGATCATGAAAGAAACAGTCAGGTAAAAAACAGGGATAACGAAACCAAAAAAGAAAGAGGTCCTACAAACCCTCAACCAAAAAAAGGAATGACTGCCTATTCCAAATAAACTGTCAATATCCGAACCATCATTGGAACATCAAGACAACGGGTGGGTACAAATAAAATTTGAGCCTTTATCCTTTGTTTCTTGAACCGTGAACCAGGCCACGTTATAACCCTTAAAAGTCCTAGCTGAAGCATGGGTTAGTTCGAAAGCATAT
This sequence comes from Vicia faba, assembly GCA_948472305.1. Classification (NCBI taxonomy): domain Eukaryota; kingdom Viridiplantae; phylum Streptophyta; class Magnoliopsida; order Fabales; family Fabaceae; genus Vicia; species Vicia faba. The sequence goes on from OX451738.1 coordinate 754,091,957, forward strand.
TGTTACCAAAGGTATCCTGACTCCTTAAGGCTTGCAGTAAAATAACGAGTTGACATCACATTTTACAAAATTTGCTTGTTTTACTGAAAAAACTGCATTTTCAAAAAAAAAAAAAACTTCAAGACAGACATAAGCTTTGAATTCTTAAAATAACATTGTTTGCATATGACTACCTTCCATAATTACAAGGTTACCATCCATTGGAATAACAAAAATCTTGACAACAGACTACCTTCCATAATGACAAAGTTACCATCCATTGGAATAACAAAAATCTCGACAAAAGACTACCTTCCATAATGACAAGGCTACCATCCAACGAAATAAAAAAAATTTCGACAATAGACTACCTTCTATAATGACAAGGCTACCATCCAACAAAATAACAAAAATTTCGACAACAGACTACCTTCCATAATGACAAGGTTACCATCCATTAGAATAAAAAAAAACTCGACAACAAACTACCTTCCATAATTACAAGGTTACCATCCATTAGAGTATCAAAAGTTTGGACAACAGACTACCTTCCATAATTACAAGGGTACCATCCATTGGAATAACAAAAATCTTGACAACAGACTACCTTCCATAATGACAAGGTTACCATCCATTGGAATAACAAAAATCTCTACAAAAGACTACCTTCCATAATGACAAGGCTACCATCCAACGAAATAACAAAAATTTCGACAATAGACTACCTTCCATAATGACAAGGTTACCATCCAACGAAATAAAAAAAATTTCGACAACAGACTACCTTCCATAATGACAAGGTTACCATCCATTGGAATAAAAAAATACTCGACAACAAACTACCTTCCATAATGACAAGGTTACCATCCATTAGAGTAACAAAAGTATCGACAACAAACTACCTTCCATAATTCAAGGGTACCATCCATTGGAATAACAGAAATCTTGAGAACAGACTACTTTCCATAATGACAAGGTTACCATCAATTGGAATAACAAAAATCTCGATAATAGACTACCTTCCATAATGACAAGGCTACCATCCATTGGACTATCAAAAATCTCGACAGGAGACTACCTTCCATAATGAAAAGGCTTCCATCCATTGGAGTAACATTAATCTCGACAATAGACTAGCTTCGGTAATGACAAGGCTACCATCCATTGGAGTAACATAAATCTCAATGAAAGACTAACTACCATAATGATAAGGCTACAATTAAACGAAATAACAAAAATATTGACAACAGACTACCATCCATAATTACAAGGTTACCATCCATTGGAATAACAAAAATCTCGACAAAAGACTACCTTCCATAATGACAAGGCTACCATCCAACGAAATAACAAAAATTTCGACAACAGACTACCTTCCATAATGACCAGGTTACAGTCCATTGGAATAAAAAAAACTCGACAACAAACTACCTTCCATAATGACAAGGTTACCATCCATTAGAATATCAAAAGTTTAGACAACAGACTACCTTCCATAGTTACAAGGGTACCATCCACTGGAATAACAAAAATCTTGACAGCAGACTACCTTCCATAATGACAAGGTTACCATCCATTGGAATAACAAAAATCTCTACAAAAGACTACCTTCCATAATGACAAGGCTACCATCCAATGAAATAACAAAAACTTCGACAATAGACTATCTTCCATAATGACAAGGCTACCATCCAACGAAATAACAAAAATTTCGACAACACACTACCTTCCATAATGACAAGGTTACCATCCATTGGAATAAAAAAAAACTCGACAACAAACTACCTTCCATAATGACAAGGTTACCATCCATTAGAGTAACAAAAGTATCGACAACAGACTACCTTCCATAATTACAAGGGTACCATCCATTGGAATAACAGAAATCTTGAGAACAGACTACCTTCAAAAATGACAAGGTTACCATCAATTGGAATAACAAAAATCTCGATAATAGACTACCTTCCATAATGACAAGGCTACCATCCATTGGACTATCAAAAATCTCGACAGGAGACTACCTTCCATAATGAAAAGGCTTCCATACATTGGATTAACATTAATCTCGACAACAGACTAGCTTCCATAATGACAAGGCTACCATCCATTGGAGTAACATAAATCTCAATGAAAGACTAACTTCCATAATGACAAGGCTACCATTAAACGAAATAACAAAAATATCGACAACAGACTACCATCCATAATTACAAGGTTACCATCCATTGGAATAACAAAAATCTCGACAAAAGACTACCTTCCATAATGACAAGGCTACCATCCAACGAAATAACAACAATTTCGGCAACAGACTACCTTCCATAATGACAAGCTTACCATCCATTGGAATAAAAAAAAACTCGACAACAAACTACCTCCCATAATGACATGGTTACCATCCATTAGAGTAACAAAAGTATCGACAACAGACTACCTTCCATAATTACAAGGCTACCATCAATTGGAATAACAAAAATCTTGAGAACATACTACCTTCCTTAATGACAAGGTTACCATCAATTGGAATAACAAAAATCTCAATAATAGACTACCTTCCATAATGACAAGGCTACCATCCATTGGACTATCAAAAATCTCGACAGCAGACTACCTTCCGTAATGAAAAGGCTTCTGTCCATTGGAGTAACATTAATCTCGGCAACAGACTAGCTTCCATAATGACAAGGCTACCATCCATTGGAGTAACATAAATCTCAATGAAAGACTACCTTCCATAATGACAAGGCTACCATTAAACGAAATAACAAAAATATCGACAACAGACTACCATCCATAATTACAAGGTTACCATCCATTGGAATAACAAAAATCTCGACAAAAGACTACCTTCCATAATGACAAGGCTACCATCCAACGAATTAACAAAAAATTCGACAACAGACTACCTTCCATAATGACAAGGTTACAATCCATTAGAATAAAAAAAAACTCGACAACAAACTACCTTCCATAATGACAAGGTTACCATCCATTAGAGTATCAAAAGTTTGGACAACAGACTACCTTCCATAATTACAAGGGTACCATCCATTGGAATAACAAAAATGTTGACAACAGACTACCTTCCATAATGACAAGGTTACCATCCATTGGAATAACAAAAATCTCTACAAAAGACTACCTTCCATAATGACAAGGCTACCATCCAACGAAATAATAAATTTTTTGACAATAAACTACCTTCCATAATAACAAGGCTACCATCCAACGAAATAAAAAAAATTTCGACAACAGACTACCTTCCATAATGACAAGGTTACCATCCATTGGAATAAAAAAAAACTCGACAAAAAACTACCTTCCATAATGACAAGGTTACCATCCATTAGAGTAACAAAAGTATCGACAACAGACTAGCTTCCATAATCACAATGGTACCATCCATTGGAATAACAGAAATCTTGAGAACATACTACCTTCCATAATGACAAGGTTACCATCAATTGGAATAACAAAAATCTCGATAATAGACTACCTTCCATAATGACAAGGCTACCATCCATTGGACTATCAAAAATCTCGACAGGAGACTACCTTCCATAATGAAAAGGCTTCCATCCATTGGAGTAACATTAATCTCGACAACAGACTAGCTTCCATAATGACAAGGCTACCATCCATTGGAGTAACATAAATCTCAATGAAAGACTAACTTCCATAATGACAAGGTTACAATTAAACGAAATAAGAAAAATATCGACAACAGACTACCATCCATAATTACAAGGCTACCATCCATTGGAATAAAAAAAATCTCGACAAAAGACTACCTTCCATAATGACAAGGCTACCATCCAATGAAATAACAAAAATTTCGACAACAGACTACCTTCCATAATGACAAGGTTACAGTCCATTGGAATAAAAAAAACTCGACAATAAACTACCTTCCATAATGACAAGGTTACCATCCATTAGAGTATCAAAAGTTTGGGCCACAGACTACCTTCCATAATTACAAGGGTACCATCCATTGGAATAACAAAAATCTTGACAATAGACTACCTTCCATAATGACAAAGTTACCATCCATTGGAATAACAAAAATCTCGACAAAAGACTACCTTCCATAATGACAAGGCTACCATCCAACGAAATCAAAAAAATTTCGACAATATACTACCTTCCATAATGACAAGGCTACCATCCAACGAAATAACAAAAATTTCGACAACAGACTACCTTCCATAATGACAAGGTTACCATCCATTCGAATAAAAAAAAACTCGACAACAAACTACCTTCCATAATGACAAGGTTACCATCCATTAGAGTATCAAAACTTTGGACAACAGACTACCTTCCATAATTACAAGGGTACCATCCATTGGAATAACAAAAATCTTGACAACAGACTACCTTCCATAATGACAAGGTTACCATCCATTGGAATAACAAAAATGTCTACAAAAGACTACCTTCCATAATGACAAGGCTACCATCCAACGAAATAACAAAAATTTCGACAATAGACTACCTTCCTTAATGACAAGGCTACCATCCAAGGAAATAAAAAAAATTTCGACAACATACTACCTTCCATAATGACAAGGTTACCATCCATTGGAATAAAAAAAAACTCGAGAACATACTACCTTCCATAATGACATGGTTACCATCCATTAGAGTAACAAAAGTATCGACAACAGACTACCTTCCATAATTACAAGGGTACCATCCATTGGAATAACACAAATCTTGAGAACAGACTACCTTCCATAATGATAAGGTTACCATCAATTGGAATAACAAAAATCTCGATAATTGACTACCTTCCATAATGACAAGGCTACCATCCATTGGACTATCAAAAATCTCGACAGGAGACTACCTTCCATAATGAAAAGGCTTCCATCCATTGGAGTAACATTAATCTCGACAATAGACTAGCTTCCATAATGACAAGGCTACCATCCATTGGAGTAACATAAATCTCAATGAAAGACTAACTTCCATAATGAAAAGGCTACCATTAAAAGAAATAACAAAAATATTGACAACAGACTAACATCCATAATTACAAGGTTACCATCCATTGGAATAACAAAAATCTCGACAAAAGACTACTTTCCATAATGACAAGGCTACCATCCAACGTAAAAACAAAAATTTCGACAACAGACTACCTTCCATAATGACAAGGTTACAGTCCATTGGAATAAAAAAAAACTTGACAACAAACTACATTCCATAATGACAAGGTTACCATCCATTAGAGTATCAAAAATTTGGACAACAGACTACCTTCCATAATTACAAGTGTACCATCCATTGGAATAACAAAAATCTCGACAAAAGTCTACCTTCCATAATGACAAGGCTATCATCCAAGGAAATAACAAAAATTTCGACAATAGACTACCTTCCATAATAACAAGGCTACCATCCAACGAAATAACAAAAATTTCGACAACAGACTACCTTCCATAATGACAAGGTTACCATCCATTGGAATAAAAAAAAACTCGACAACAAACTACCTTCCATAATGACAAGGTTACCATCCATTAGAGTATCAAAAGTTTGGACAACAGACTACCTTCCATAATTACAAGGGTACCATCCATTGGAATAACAAAAATTTTGACAACAGACTACCTTTCATAATGACAAGGTTACCATCCATTGGAATAACAAAAATCTCTACAAAAGACTACCTTCCATAATGACAAGGCTACCATCCAACGAAATAATAAATTTTTTGACAATAAACTACCTTCCATAATAACAAGGCTACCATCCAACGAAATAAAAAAAATTTCGACAACAGACTACCTTCCATAATGACAAGGTTACCATCCATTGGAATAAAAAAAACTCGACAAAAAACTACCTTCCATAATGACAAGGTTACCATCCATTAGAGTAACAAAAGTATCGACAACAGACTAGCTTCCATAATCACAATGGTACCATCCATTGGAATAACAGAAATCTTGAGAACATACTACCTTCCATAATGACAAGGTTACCATCAATTGGAATAACAAAAATCTCGATAATAGACTACCTTCCATAATGACAAGGCTACCATCCATTGGACTATCAAAAATCTCGACAGGAGACTACCTTCCATAATGAAAAGGCTTCCATCCATTGGAGTAACATTAATCTCGACAACAGACTAGCTTCCATAATGACAAGGCTACCATCCATTGGAGTAACATAAATCTCAATGAAAGACTAACTTCCATAATGACAAGGTTACAATTAAACGAAATAAGAAAAATATCGACAACAGACTACCATCCATAATTACAAGGCTACCATCCATTGGAATAAAAAAAATCTCGACAAAAGACTACCTTCCATAATGACAAGGCTACCATCCAATGAAATAACAAAAATTTCGACAACAGACTACCTTCCATAATGACAAGGTTACAGTCCATTGGAATAAAAAAAACTCGACAATAAACTACCTTCCATAATGACAAGGTTACCATCCATTAGAGTATCAAAAGTTTGGGCCACAGACTACCTTCCATAATTACAAGGGTACCATCCATTGGAATAACAAAAATCTTGACAATAGACTACCTTCCATAATTACAAAGTTACCATCCATTGGAATAACAAAAATCTCGACAAAAGGCTACCTTCCATAATGACAAGGGTACCATCCAACGAAATCAAAAAAATTTCGACAATATACTACCTTCCATAATGACAAGGCTACCATCCAACGAAATAACAAAAATTTCGACAACAAACTACCTTCCATAATGACAAGGTTACCATCCATTCGAATAAAAAAAAACTCGACAACAAACTACCTTCCATAATGACAAGGTTACCATCCATTAGAGTATCAAAACTTTGGACAACAGACTACCTTCCATAATTACAAGGGTACCATCCATTGGAATAACAAAAATCTTGACAACAGACTACCTTCCATAATGACAAGGTTACCATCCATTGGAATAACAAAAATCTCTACAAAAGACTACCTTCCATAATGACAAGGCTACCATCCAACGAAATAACAAAAATTTCGACAATAGACTACCTTCCTTAATGACAAGGCTACCATCCAAGGAAATAAAAAAAATTTCGACAACATACTACCTTCCATAATGACAAGGTTACCATCCATTGGAATAAAAAAAAACTCGAGAACATACTACCTTCCATAATGACAAGGTTACCATCCATTAGAGTAACAAAAGTATCGACAACAGACTACCTTCCATAATTACAAGGGTACCATCCATTGGAATAACACAAATCTTGAGAACAGACTACCTTCCATAATGATAAGGTTACCATCAATTGGAATAACAAAAATCTCGATAATTGACTACCTTCCATAATGACAAGGCTACCATCCATTGGACTATCAAAAATCTCGACAGGAGACTACCTTCCATAATGAAAAGGCTTCCATCCATTGGAGTAACATTAATCTCGACAATAGACTAGCTTCCATAATGACAAGGCTACCATCCATTGGAGTAACATAAATCTCAATGAAAGACTAACTTCCATAATGAAAAGGCTACCATTAAAAGAAATAACAAAAATATTGACAACAGACTAACATCCATAATTACAAGGTTACCATCCATTGGAATAACAAAAATCTCGACAAAAGACTACTTTCCATAATGACAAGGCTACCATCCAACGTAAAAACAAAAATTTCGACAACAAACTACCTTCCATAATGACAAGGTTACAGTCCATTGGAATAAAAAAAAACTTGACAACAAACTACATTCCATAATGACAAGGTTACCATCCATTAGAGTATCAAAAATTTGGACAACAGACTACCTTCCATAATTACAAGTGTACCATCCATTGGAATAACAAAAATCTCGACAAAAGTCTACCTTCCATAATCACAAGGCTATCATCCAAGGAAATAACAAAAATTTCGACAATAGACTACCTTCCATAATAACAAGGCTACCATCCAACGAAATAACAAAAATTTCGACAACAGACTACCTTCCATAATGACAAGGTTACCATCCATTGGAATAAAAAAAAACTCGACAACAAACTACCTTCCATAATGACAAGGTTACCATCCATTAGAGTATCAAAAGTTTGGACAACAGACTACCTTCCATAATTACAAGGGTACCATCCATTGGAATAACAAAAATTTTGACAACAGACTACCTTCCATAATGACAAGGTTACCATCCATTGGAATAACAAAAATCTCTACAAAAGACTACCTTCCATAATGACAAGGCTACCATCCAACGAAATAACAAAAATTTCGACAATAGACTACCTTCCATAATGACAAGGCTACCATCCAACGAAATAAAAAAAATTTCGACAACAGACTACCTTCCATAATGACAAGGTTACCATCCATTGGAATAAAAAAAAACTCGAGAACATACTACCTTCCATAATGACAAGGTTACCATCCATTAGAGTTACAAAAGTATCGACAACAGACTACCTTCCATAATTACAAGGGTACCATCCATTGGAATAACACAAATCTTGAGAACAGACTACCTTCCATAATGACAAGGTTACCATCAATTGGAATAACAAAAATCTCGATAATTGACTACCTTCCATAATGACAAGGCTACCATCCATTGGACTATCAAAAATCTCGACAGGAGACTACCTTCCATAATGAAAAGGCTTCCATCCATTGGAGTAACATTAATCTCGACAATAGACTAGCTTCCATAATGACAAGGCTACCATCCATTGGAGTAACATAAATCTCAATGAAAGACTAACTTCCATAATGAAAAGGTTACCATTAAAAGAAATAACAAAAATATCGACAACAGACTAACATCCATAATTACAAGGTTACCATCCATTGGAATAACAAAAATCTCGACAAAAGACTACCTTCCATAATGACAAGGCTACCATCCAACGAAAAAACAAAAATTTCTACAAAAGACTACCTTCCATAATGACAAGGTTACAGTCCATTGGAATAAAAAAAAACTTGACAACAAACTACATTCCATAATGACAAGGTTACCATCCATTAGAGTATCAAAAGTTTGGACAACAGACTACCTTCCATAATTACAAGTGTACCATCCATTGGAATAACAAAAATCTCGACAAAAGTCTACCTTCCATAATGACAAGGCTATCATCCAACGAAATAACAAAAATTTCGACAATAGACTACCTTCCATAATAACAAGGCTACCATCCAATGAAATAACAAAAATTTCGACAACAGACTACCTTCCATAATGACAAGGTTACCATCCATTGGAATAAAAAAAAACTCGACAACAAACTACCTTCCATAATGACAAGGTTACTATCCATTAGAGTATCACAAGTTTGGACAACAAACTACCTTCCATAATTACAAGGGTACCATCCATTAGAATAACAAAAATATTGACAACAGACTACCTTCCATAATGACAAGGTTACCATCCATTGGAATAACAAAAATCTCGACAAAAGACTACCTTCCATAATGACAAGGCTACCATCCAACGAAATAAAAAAAATTTCGACAATAGACTACCTTCCATAATGACAAGGCTACCATCCAACGAAATAACAAAAATTTTGACAACAGACAACCTTCCATAATGACAAGGTTACCATCCATTGGAATAAAAAAAACTCGACAACAAACTACTTTCCATAATGACAAGGTTACCATCCATTATAGTAACAAAAGTATCGACAACAGACTACCTACCATAATTACAAGGGTACCATCCATTGGAATAACAAAAATCTTGAGAACAAACTACCTTCCATAATGACAAGGTTACCATCAATTGGAATAACAAAAATCTCGATAATAGACTACCTTCCATAATGACAAGTCTACCATCCATTGGACTATCAAATATCTCGACAGCAGACTACCTTCCATAATGAAAAGGGTTCCATCCATTGGAGTAACATTATCTCGACAATAGACTAGCTTCCATAATGACAAGGCTACCATCCATTGGAGTAACATAAATCTCAATGAAAGACTACCTTCCATAATGACAAGGCTACCATTAAACGAAATAACAAAAATATCGACAACAGAATACCATCCATAATTACAAGGTTACCATCCATTGGAATAACAAAAATCTCGACAAAAGACTACCTTCCATAATGACAAGGCTACCATCCTTTAGAGTATCAAAAGTTTGGACAACAGACTACCTTCCATAATTACAAGGTTACCATCCATTGGAATAACAAAAATCTTGGCAACAGACTACCTTCCATAATGACAAGGTTACCATCCATTGGAATAACAAAAATCTCGACAAAAGACTACCTTCCGTAATGACAAGGCTACCATCCAACGAAATAACAATTTTTTTGACAATAGACTACCTTCCATAATGACAAGGTTACCATCCATCAGAATAAAAAAAAACTCGACAACAAACTACCTTCCATAATGACAAGGTTACCATCCATTGGAGTAACAAAAATATCGACAACAAACTACCTTCCATAATTACAAGGGTACCATCCATTGGAATAACAAAAATCTTGACAACAGACTACCTTCCATAATGACAAGGTTACCATCCATTGGAATAACAAAAATCTCGACAACAGACTACCTTCCATTATGATATGGCTACCATCCATTGGACTATCAAAAATCTCGACAATAGACTACGTTCCATAATGACAAGGCTACCATCCAATGGAGTAACAAAAATCTCGGCAATTGACTAACTTCCATAATTACAAGGCTACCATCCATTGGAGTAACAAATATCTCGACAACATACTACCTTCCATAATGACAAGGCTACCATCCATTGGACTATCATAAATCTCGACAACAGACTACCTTCCATAATGACAAGGCTAGCATCCAGTGGAATAACAAAAATCTCAACCACAGACTACCTTCCATAATGACAAGGCTATCATCCATTGGAGTACCAAAAATATGAACAATAGACTACCTTCCATAATGACAAGGTTACCATCAATTGGAATAACAAAAATCTCGATAATAGACTACCTTCCATAATGACAAGGCTACCATCCATTGGACTATTAAAAATCTCGACATCAGACTACCTTCCATAATGAAAAGGCTTTCATCCATTGGAGTAACATTATCTCGACAATAGACTAGCTTCCATAATGACAAGGCTACCATCCATTGGAGTAACATAAATCTCAATGAAAGACTATCTTCCATAATGACAAGGCTACCATTAAACGAAATAACAAAAATATCGACAACAGACTACCATCCATAATTACAAGGTTACCATCCATTGGAATAACAAAAATATCGACAAAAGACTACCTTCCATAATGACAAGGCTACCATCCAACGAAATAACAAAAATTTCGACAACAGACTACCTTCCATAATGACAATGTTACACTCCATTGGAATAAAAAAAAATCGACAACAAACTACCTTCCATATTGACAAGGTTACCATCCATTAGAGTATCAAAAGTTTGGACAACAGACTACCTTCCATAATTACAAGGTTACCATCCATTGGAATAACAAAAATCTTGGCAACAGACTACCTTCCATAATGACAAGGTTACCATCCATTGGAATAACAAAAATCTCGACAAAAGACTACCTTCCGTAATGAGAAGGCTACCATCCAACGAAATAACAAATTTTTTGACAATAGACTACCTTCCATAATGACAAGGTTACCATCCATCAGAATAAAAAAAAACTCGACAACAAACTACCTTCCATAATGACAAGGTTACCATCCATTGGAGTAACAAAAATATCGACAACAAACTACCTTCCATAATTACAAGGGTACCATCCATTGGAATAACAAAAATCTTGACAACAGACTACCTTCCATAATGACAAGGTTACCATCCATTGGAATAACAAAAATCTCGACAACAGACTACCTTCCATTATGATATGGCTACCATCCATTGGACTATCAAAAATCTCGACAATAGACTACGTTCCATAATGACAAGGCTACCATCCAATGGAGTAACAAAAATCTCGGCAATTGACTAACTTCCATAATTACAAGGCTACCATCCATTGGAGTAACAAATATCTCGACAACATACTACCTTCCATAATGACAAGGCTACCATCCATTGGACTATCATAAATCTCGACAACAGACTACCTTCCATAATGACAAGGCTAGCATCCAGTGGAATAACAAAAATCTCAACCACAGACTACCTTCCATAATGACAAGGCTATCATCCATTGGAGTACCAAAAATATGAACAATAGACTACCTTCCATAATGACAAGGTTACCATCAATTGGAATAACAAAAATCTCGATAATAGACTACCTTCCATAATGACAAGGCTACCATCCATTGGACTATTAAAAATCTCGACATCAGACTACCTTCCATAATGAAAAGGCTTTCATCCATTGGAGTAACATTATCTCGACAATAGACTAGCTTCCATAATGACAAGGCTACCATCCATTGGAGTAACATAAATCTCAATGAAAGACTATCTTCCATAATGACAAGGCTACCATTAAACGAAATAACAAAAATATCGACAACAGACTACCATCCATAATGACAAGGTTACCATCCATTGGAATAACAAAAATATCGACAAAAGACTACCTTCCATAATGACAAGGCTACCATCCAACGAAATAACAAAAATTTCGACAACAGACTACCTTCCATAATGACAATGTTACACTCCATTGGAATAAAAAAAAATCGACAACAAACTACCTTCCATATTGACAAGGTTACCATCCATTAGAGTATCAAAAGTTTGGACAACAGACTACCTTCCATAATTACAAGGTTACCATCCATTGGAATAACAAAAATCTTGGCAACAGACTACCTTCCATAATGACAAGGTTACCATCCATTGGAATAACAAAAATCTCGACAAAAGACTACCTTCCGTAATGACAAGGCTACCATCCAACGAAATAACAATTTTTTTGACAATAGACTACCTTCCATAATGACAAGGTTACCATCCATCAGAATAAAAAAAAACTCGACAACAAACTACCTTCCATAATGACAAGGTTACCATCCATTGGAGTAACAAAAATATCGACAACAAACTACCTTCCATAATTACAAGGGTACCATCCATTGGAATAACAAAAATCTTGACAACAGACTACCTTCCATAATGACAAGGTTACCATCCATTGGAATAACAAAAATCTCGACAACAGACTACCTTCCATTATGATATGGCTACCATCCATTGGACTATCAAAAATCTCGACAATAGACTACGTTCCATAATGACAAGGCTACCATCCAATGGAGTAACAAAAATCTCGGCAATTGACTAACTTCCATAATTACAAGGCTACCATCCATTGGAGTAACAAATATCTCGACAACATACTACCTTCCATAATGACAAGGCTACCATCCATTGGACTATCATAAATCTCGACAACAGACTACCTTCCATAATGACAAGGCTAGCATCCAGTGGAATAACAAAAATCTCAACCACAGACTACCTTCCATAATGACAAGGCTATCATCCATTGGAGTACCAAAAATATGAACAATAGACTACCTTCCATAATGACAAGGTTACCATCAATTGGAATAACAAAAATCTCGATAATAGACTACCTTCCATAATGACAAGGCTACCATCCATTGGACTATTAAAAATCTCGACATCAGACTACCTTCCATAATGAAAAGGCTTTCATCCATTGGAGTAACATTATCTCGACAATAGACTAGCTTCCATAATGACAAGGCTACCATCCATTGGAGTAACATAAATCTCAATGAAAGACTATCTTCCATAATGACAAGGCTACCATTAAACGAAATAACAAAAATATCGACAACAGACTACCATCCATAATTACAAGGTTACCATCCATTGGAATAACAAAAATATCGACAAAAGACTACCTTCCATAATGACAAGGCTACCATCCAACGAAATAACAAAAATTTCGACAACAGACTACCTTCCATAATGACAATGTTACACTCCATTGGAATAAAAAAAAATCGACAACAAACTACCTTCCATATTGACAAGGTTACCATCCATTAGAGTATCAAAAGTTTGGACAACAGACTACCTTCCATAATTACAAGGTTACCATCCATTGGAATAACAAAAATCTTGGCAACAGACTACCTTCCATAATGACAAGGTTACCATCCATTGGAATAACAAAAATCTCGACAAAAGACTACCTTCCGTAATGAGAAGGCTACCATCCAACGAAATAACAAATTTTTTGACAATAGACTACCTTCCATAATGACAAGGTTACCATCCATCAGAATAAAAAAAAACTCGACAACAAACTACCTTCCATAATGACAAGGTTACCATCCATTGGAGTAACAAAAATATCGACAACAAACTACCTTCCATAATTACAAGGGTACCATCCATTGGAATAACAAAAATCTTGACAACAGACTACCTTCCATAATGACAAGGTTACCATCCATTGGAATAACAAAAATCTCGACAACAGACTACCTTCCATTATGATATGGCTACCATCCATTGGACTATCAAAAATCTCGACAATAGACTACGTTCCATAATGACAAGGCTACCATCCAATGGAGTAACAAAAATCTCGGCAATTGACTAACTTCCATAATTACAAGGCTACCATCCATTGGAGTAACAAATATCTCGACAACATACTACCTTCCATAATGACAAGGCTACCATCCATTGGACTATCATAAATCTCGACAACAGACTACCTTCCATAATGACAAGGCTAGCATCCAGTGGAATAACAAAAATCTCAACCACAGACTACCTTCCATAATGACAAGGCTATCATCCATTGGAGTACCAAAAATATGAACAATAGACTACCTTCCATAATGACAAGGTTACCATCAATTGGAATAACAAAAATCTCGATAATAGACTACCTTCCATAATGACAAGGCTACCATCCATTGGACTATTAAAAATCTCGACATCAGACTACCTTCCATAATGAAAAGGCTTTCATCCATTGGAGTAACATTATCTCGACAATAGACTAGCTTCCATAATGACAAGGCTACCATCCATTGGAGTAACATAAATCTCAATGAAAGACTATCTTCCATAATGACAAGGCTACCATTAAACGAAATAACAAAAATATCGACAACAGACTACCATCCATAATTACAAGGTTACCATCCATTGGAATAACAAAAATATCGACAAAAGACTACCTTCCATAATGACAAGGCTACCATCCAACGAAATAACAAAAATTTCGACAACAGACTACCTTCCATAATGACAATGTTACACTCCATTGGAATAAAAAAAAATCGACAACAAACTACCTTCCATATTGACAAGGTTACCATCCATTAGAGTATCAAAAGTTTGGACAACAGACTACCTTCCATAATTACAAGGTTACCATCCATTGGAATAACAAAAATCTTGGCAACAGACTACCTTCCATAATGACAAGGTTACCATCCATTGGAATAACAAAAATCTCGACAAAAGACTACCTTCCGTAATGACAAGGCTACCATCCAACGAAATAACAAATTTTTTGACAATAGACTACCTTCCATAATGACAAGGTTACCATCCATCAGAATAAAAAAAAACTCGACAACAAACTACCTTCCATAATGACAAGGTTACCATCCATTGGAGTAACAAAAATATCGACAACAAACTACCTTCCATAATTACAAGGGTACCATCCATTGGAATAACAAAAATCTTGACAACAGACTACCTTCCATAATGACAAGGTTACCATCCATTGGAATAACAAAAATCTCGACAACAGACTACCTTCCATTATGATATGGCTACCATCCATTGGACTATCAAAAATCTCGACAATAGACTACGTTCCATAATGACAAGGCTACCATCCAATGGAGTAACAAAAATCTCGGCAATTGACTAACTTCCATAATTACAAGGCTACCATCCATTGGAGTAACAAATATCTCGACAACATACTACCTTCCATAATGACAAGGCTACCATCCATTGGACTATCATAAATCTCGACAACAGACTACCTTCCATAATGACAAGGCTAGCATCCAGTGGAATAACAAAAATCTCAACCACAGACTACCTTCCATAATGACAAGGCTATCATCCATTGGAGTACCAAAAATATGAACAATAGACTACCTTCCATAATGACAAGGTTACCATCAATTGGAATAACAAAAATCTCGATAATAGACTACCTTCCATAATGACAAGGCTACCATCCATTGGACTATTAAAAATCTCGACATCAGACTACCTTCCATAATGAAAAGGCTTTCATCCATTAGAGTAACATTATCTCGACAATAGACTAGCTTCCATAATGACAAGGCTACCATCCATTGGAGTAACATAAATCTCAATGAAAGACTATCTTCCATAATGACAAGGCTACCATTAAACGAAATAACAAAAATATCGACAACAGACTACCATCCATAATTACAAGGTTACCATCCATTGGAATAACAAAAATATCGACAAAAGACTACCTTCCATAATGACAAGGCTACCATCCAACGAAATAACAAAAATTTCGACAACAGACTACCTTCCATAATGACAATGTTACACTCCATTGGAATAAAAAAAAATCGACAACAAACTACCTTCCATATTGACAAGGTTACCATCCATTAGAGTATCAAAAGTTTGGACAACAGACTACCTTCCATAATTACAAGGTTACCATCCATTGGAATAACAAAAATCTTGGCAACAGACTACCTTCCATAATGACAAGGTTACCATCCATTGGAATAACAAAAATCTCGACAAAAGACTACCTTCCGTAATGACAAGGCTACCATCCAACGAAATAACAAATTTTTTGACAATAGACTACCTTCCATAATGACAAGGTTACCATCCATCAGAATAAAAAAAAACTCGACAACAAACTACCTTCCATAATGACAAGGTTACCATCCATTGGAGTAACAAAAATATCGACAACAAACTACCTTCCATAATTACAAGGGTACCATCCATTGGAATAACAAAAATCTTGACAACAGACTACCTTCCATAATGACAAGGTTACCATCCATTGGAATAACAAAAATCTCGACAACAGACTACCTTCCATTATGATATGGCTACCATCCATTGGACTATCAAAAATCTCGACAATAGACTACGTTCCATAATGACAAGGCTACCATCCAATGGAGTAACAAAAATCTCGGCAATTGACTAACTTCCATAATTACAAGGCTACCATCCATTGGAGTAACAAATATCTCGACAACATACTACCTTCCATAATGACAAGGCTACCATCCATTGGACTATCAAAAATCTCGACAACAGACTACCTTCCATAATGACAAGGCTAGCATCCAGTGGAATAACAAAAATCTCAACCACAGACCTCCTTCCATAATGACAAGGCTATCATCCATTGGAGTACCAAAAATATGAACAATAGACTACCTTCCATAATGACAAGGTTACCATCAATTGGAATAACAAAAATCTCGATAATAGACTACCTTCCATAATGACAAGGCTACCATCCATTGGACTATCAAAAATCTCGACATCAGACTACCTTCCATAATGAAAAGGCTTCCATCCATTGGAGTAACATTATCTCGACAATAGACTAGCTTCCATAATGACAAGGCTACCATCCATTGGAGTAATATAAATCTCAATGAAAGACTATCTTCCATAATGACAAGGCTACCATTAAACGAAATAACAAAAATATCGACAACAGACTACCATCCATAATTACAAGGTTACCATCCATTGGAATAACAAAAATATCGACAAAAGACTACCTTCCATAATGACAAGGCTACCATCCAACGAAATAACAAAAATTTCGACAACAGACTACCTTCCATAATGACAATGTTACACTCCATTGGAATAAAAAAAAATCGACAACAAACTACCTTCCATATTGACAAGGTTACCATCCATTAGAGTATCAAAAGTTTGGACAACAGACTACCTTCCATAATTACAAGGTTACCATCCATTGGAATAACAAAAATCTTGGCAACAGACTACCTTCCATAATGACAAGGTTACCATCCATTGGAATAACAAAAATCTCGACAAAAGACTACCTTCCGTAATGACAAGGCTACCATCCAACGAAATAACAAATTTTTTTACAATAGACTACCTTCCATAATGACAAGGTTACCATCCATCAGAATAAAAAAAAACTCGACAACAAACTACCTTCCATAATGACAAGGTTACCATCCATTGGAGTAACAAAAATATCGACAACAAACTACCTTCCATAATTACAAGGGTACCATCCATTGGAATAACAAAAATCTCGACAACAAACAACCTTCCATAATGACATGGCTACCATTCATTGGACTATCAAAAATCTCGACAATAGACTACCTTCCATAATGACAAGGCTACCATCCATTGGAGTAACAAAAATCTCGCCAATTGACTAACTTCCATAATTACAAGGCTACCATCCATTGGAGTAACAAATATCTCGACAACAGACTACCTTCCATAATGACAAGGCTACCATCCATTGGACTATCAAAAATCTCAACAACAGACTACCTTCCATAATGACAAGGCTATCATCCATTGGAGTACCAAAAATCTGAATGATAAACTACCTTCCATAATGACAACACTACCATCCATTGGACTAAAAAAAATCTCAACGAAAGACTACCTTCCATAATGACAAGGATACCATCCATTGGAGTAACAAAAATCTCAAAAACAAACTAACTTCCATAATTACAAGGCTACCATCCATTGGAGTAACAAATATCTTGACAAAAGGCTACCTTCCATAATGACAAGGCTACCTTCTATAATAACAAGGCTAGCATCCATTGGAGTAACAAAAATCTCGACAACAAACTACCTTCCATAATGAAAAGGATACCATCCATTGGAGTAACAAAAATATCGACAACAAACTATCTTCCATAATGACAATTCTAGCATCCATTAGAGTATCAAAAATATTGACAACAAACTAACTTCCATAATGACAAGGATACCATCCATTGGAATAACAAAAATCTCGACTACAAACTACCTTCCATAATGACAATGCTACCATCAAACGAAATAACAAAAATCTCGACAACAGACTACCTTCCATAATTACCAGGTTACCATCCATTGGAATAACAAAAATTTTGACAACAGACTACCTTCCATAATGACAAGGCTACCATCCAACAAAATAACAAAAATTTCGACAACAGACTACCTTCCATAATGACAAGGTTTCCATAAATTGGTATAAAAAAAACTCGACAACAAACTACCTTCCATACTTTCAAGGTTACCATCCATTGGAGTAACAAAAATATCGACAATAGACTGCCTTCCATTATTACAAGGCTACTATCCATTAGAGTAGCAAAAACTCGACAACAAACTACCTTCCATAATGACAAGGTTACCATCCATTGGAATAACAAAAATCTCGATAACAGATTACCTTTCATAATGATAAGGATACCATCCATTGGAATAAAAAAAATCTCGACAACAGACTACTTTCCATAATGACAACGCTACCATCCAACGAAATAACAAAAATTTTGACAACAAACTACCTTCCATAATGACAAGGTTACCATCCATTGGAATAACAAAAAACTCGAAAACTGACTACCTTCCATAATAACAAGGTTACCATCCATTGGAGTAACAAAAATCTCGACAACATACTACCTTCCATAATTACAAGGCTACCATATATTGAAGTAACAAATATCTCGACAAAACACTACCTTCATTAATGACAAGGCTACCATACATTGGAGTAACCAAAATATCAACAATAGACTACCTTCTATAATGACAAGGCTATCATCCAATGGAGTAACAAAAATCACGACAACAAACTACCTTCCATAATGAAAAGGATACCATCCATTGGAGTAACAAAAATATCGACAACACACTACCTTCCATAATGACAAGGCTACCATCCATTGGAGTATCAAAAATATCGACAAAAAACTACATTCCATAATGACAAGGATACCTTCCATTAGAGTATCAAAAATCTCAACAACATATTAGCTTCCAGAATGACAAGGCTACCATCCATTGGAGTTACAGAGATTTTGACAACAGACTACCTTCCATAATGAAAAGGCTACCATCCATTGGAGTAACATTAATGTCGACAACAGACTAGCTTCCATAATGACAAGGCTACCATCCATTGGAGTAACATAAATCTCAATGAAATACTACCTTCCATAATGACAACTCTACCATCCATTGGAGTAACATAAATCTCAATGAAAGACTACCTTCCATAATGACAAGTTTACCATCCATTGGAGTAACATAAATCTCAACGAAAGACTACCTTCCATAATGACAAGTCTACCATCCATTGGAGTAACAAAATATCGACAACATACTACATTCCATAATGACAAGGCTACCATCCATTGGAGTAACAAAAATATCGACAATAGACTACCTTCCATAATGACAAGGCTACCATCCATTGGAGTAACAAAAATATTGAGAATAAACTACCATCCATAATTACAAGGCTACCATACATTGGAGTAACAAAAAAATCGACAACAGACTACCTTCCATAATGACAAGGTTACCATCCATCGGAATAAGAAAATTATCGACAACAGACTACCTTCCATAATGACAAGGCTACCATCAAACGAAATAAAATAAATCTCGACAACAGACTACCTTCCATAATGACAAGGCTACCAT
Organism: Vicia faba; assembly: GCA_948472305.1. Taxonomy (NCBI): domain Eukaryota; kingdom Viridiplantae; phylum Streptophyta; class Magnoliopsida; order Fabales; family Fabaceae; genus Vicia; species Vicia faba. The sequence goes on from OX451738.1 coordinate 754,112,626, forward strand.
CCATTGGAGTAACAAAAATATTGACAACAAACTACCTTCCATAATTACAAGGCTACCATCCATTGGAGTAACAAAAATCTCGACAAGAGACTACCTTCCATAATGACAAGGTTAGCATCCATTAGAATAAGAAAAATCTCGACAACAGACTACCTTCCATAATGACAAGGTTACCATCCATTGGAATAACAAAAATCCTTACAACACACTACCTTCCATAATGACAAGGTTACCATCCATTGGAATAAATAAAAAATCGACAACAAACTACCTTCCATAATGACAAGGCTTCCATCCAACCAAATAACAAAAATATCGAAAACAGACTACCTTCCATAATTACAAGGTTACCATCCATTGGAATAACAAAAATCTTGACAACAGACTACCTTCCATAATTACAAGGTTACCATCCATTGGAATAACAAAAATCTCGACAACAGACTACCTTCCATAATGACAAGGCTACCATCCAACGAAATAACAAAAATCTCGATAACAAACTTCCTTCCATAATGACAAGGTTACCATTCATTGGAATAACAAAAAACTCGACAATAGACTACCTTCCATAATGACAAGGTTACAATCCATTGAAGTAACAAAAATATCGACAACAGACAACCTTCCATAATTACAAGGCTACCATCCATTTGAGTAAAAAAAACTCGACAACATACTACCTTCGGTAATGACAAGGTTACCATCCATTGGAATAACAAAAATCTCGACAACAAAATACCTTCCATAATGACAAGGCTACCATCCAACGAAATAACAAAAATCTCGACAACAGACTACCTTCCATAATTACAAGGTTACCATTCATTGGAATAACAAAAAACTCGACAACATACTACCTTCCATAATGACAAGGTTACAATCCATTGGAGTAACAAAAATATCGACAACAGACTACCTTCCGTAATGAGAAGGCTACCATCCATTGGAGTAACAAAATTCTAGACAACAGACTACCTTCCGTAATGGCAAGGCTAACATCCATTGGAGTTACAAAAATCTCGACAACAGACTACCTTACATAATGACAATGCTACCATCGATTGGAGTAACAAAAATATCGACAACACACTACGTTCCATAATGACCAGGCTACCATCCATTGGAGTAACAAGAATATCGACAACAAACTACCTTCCATAATGACAAGTCTACCATCCATTGGACTCTCAAAAATATCGACAACAGACTACCTTCCATAATGACAAGGCTACCATCCATTGGACTCTCAAAAATCTTGACAACTGACTAACTTCTATAATTACAAGGCTACCATCCATTGCAGTAACAAATATCTCGACAACAGACTACCTTCCATAATGACAAGGCTACCATCCATTAGACTATCAAAAATCTCGACAATAGACTACCTTCCATAATGACAAGGCTAGCATTCAGTGGAATAACAAAAATCTCAACAACAGACTACCTTCCATAATTACAAGGCTATCACCCATTGGAGTACCAAAAATCTGAACAATAGACTACCTTCAATAATGACAAGGCTACCATCCATTGGAGTAACAAAAATCTCGAAAACAGACTAACTTCCATAATTACAAGGCTACCATCCATTGGAGTAACAAATATCTCGACAAAAGATTACCTTCCATAATGACAAGGCTACCATCCATTGGAGTAACCAAAATATCGACAATAGACTAACTTCTATAATGACAAGGCTAGCATCCATTGGAGTAACAAAAATCTCGACAACAAACTACCTTCCATAATGAAAAGGATACCCTCCATTGGAGTAACAAAAATATCGAGAACAAACTACCTTCCATAATGACAAGGCTACCATCAATTGGAGTATCAAAAATATCGACAACAAAATACCTTCCATAATAACAAGGATACCTTCCATTAGAGTAACAAAAATCTCGACAACATAATAGCTTCCACAATGACAAGGCTACCATCCATTGGAGTAACAAAGATTTCGACAATAGACTACCTTCCATAATGAAAAGGCTACCATCCATTGGAGTAACATTAATGTCGACAACAGACTAGTTTCCATAATGACAAGGCTACCATCCATTGGAGTAACATAAATCTCAATGAAAGACAACCTTCCATAATGACAACTCTACCATCCATTGGAGTAACATAAATCTCAATGAAAGACTACCTTCCATAATGACAAGTCTACCATCCATTGGAGTAACATAAATCTCAACGAAAGACTACCTTCCATAATGACAAGTCTACCATCCATTGGAGTAACATAAATCTCAACAAAAGACTACCTTCCATAATGACAACTCTACAATCCATTGGAGTAACAAAAATATCGACAACAGACTACCTTACATAATGACATGGTTACCATCCATTGGAATAACAAAAACTCGACAATATACTACCTTCCATAATGAGAAGGCTACCATCCATTGGAGTAACAAAATTCTCGACAACATACTACCTTCCGTAATGGCAAGGCTACCATCCATTGGAGTTACAAAAATCTCGACAACAGACTACCTTACATAATGATAATGCTACCATCCATTGGATTAAGAAAAATATCAACAACACACTACGTTCCATAATGACCAGGCTACCATCCATTGGAGTAAAAAAATATCGACAATAAACAACCTTCCATAATGATAAGGCTACCATCCATTGGACTCTCAAAAATCTCGACAGCAGACTACCTTCCATAATGACAAGGCTACCATCCATTGGAGTAACAAAAATCTCGACAACAAACTACCTTCCATAATGACAAGGCTACCATCCAACGAAATAACAAAAATATCGACAACAGACTACCTTCCATAATGACAAGGTTACCATCCATTGGAATAACAAAAATCTTGACAATAGACTACCTTCCATAATGATAAGGTTACCATCCATTGGAATAACAAAAATCTCGACAACACACTACCTTCCATAATGACAAGGCTACCATCCAAGGAAATAACAAAAATCTCGACAACAAACTACCTTCCATAATGAAAAGGTTACCATTCATTGGAATAACAAAAAACTCGACAACAAACTACCTTACATAATGACAAGGTTACAATCCATTGGAGTAACAAAAATATCGACAACAGACTACCTTCCATAATTACAAGAATACCATCCATTTGAGTAACAAAAACTCGACAACAGACTACCTTCCGTAATGTCAAGGTTACCATCCATTGGAATAACAAAAATCTCGACAACAGACTACCTTCCATAATGACAAGGCTACCATCCAACGAAATAACAAAAATCTCGAGAACAGACTACCTTCCATAATGACAAGGTTACAATTCATTGGAATAACAAAAAACACGACAACAACCTACCTTCCATAATGACAAGGTTACAATCCATTGGAGTAACAAAAATATCGACAACAGACTACCTTCCATAATGACAAGGTTACCATCCATTGGAATAACAAAAACTCGACAACAGACTACCTTCCATAATGAGAAGGATACCATCCATTGGAGTAACAAAAACATCGACAATAAACTACCTTTCATAATGACAAGGCTACCATCCATTAGAGTCACAAAAATCTCGACAGCAGACTACCTTCCATAATGACAAGGCTATCATCCATTGAAGTACCAAAAATCTGAACAATAGACTACCTTCAATAATGACAAGGCTACCATCCATTGGAGTAACAAAAATCTCGACAAAATAGTACCTTCCATAATGAAAAGGCTACCATCCATTGGAGTAACCAAAATATCGACAATAGACTACCTTCTATAATGACAAGGCTAGCATCCATTGGAGTAACAAAAATCTTGACAACAAACTACCTTCCATAATGAAAAGGATACCATCCATTGGAGTAACAAAAATATCGACAACAAACTACCTTCCATAATGACAAGGCTACCATCTATTGGAGTATCAAAAACTCGACAACAGACTACCTTCCATAATGAGAAGGATACCATCCATTGGAGTAACAAAATTCTCGACAACAGATTACCTTCCATAATGGCAAGGCTACCATCCATTGGAGGTACAAAAATCTCAACAACAGACTACCTTACATAATGACAATGCTACCATCCATTGGATTAAGAAAAATATCAACAACACACTACATTCCATAATGACCAGACTACCATCCATTGGAGTAACAAAAACATCGACAATAAACTACCTTCCATAATGACAAGGCTACCATCCATTGGACTCTCAAAAATCTCGACAGCAGACTACCTTCCATAATGACAAGGCTATCATCCATTGAAGTACCAAAAATATGAACAATAGACTACCTTCAATAATGACAAGGCTACCATCCATTGGAGTAACAAAAATCTCGACAAAAGAGTACCTTCCATAATGAAAAGGCTACCATCCATTGGAGTAACCAAAATATCGACAATAGACTACTTTCTATAATGACAAGGCTAGCATCCATTGGAGTAACAAAAATCTTGACAACAAACTACCTTCCATAATGAAAAGGATACCATCCATTGGAGTAACAAAAATATCGACAACAAACTACCTTCCATAATGACAAGGCTACCATCTATTGGAGTATCAAAAATATCGACAACAAACTACCTTCCATAATGACAAGGATACCATCCATTGGAATAACAAAAATTTCGACAACAAACTACCTTCCATAATGACAACGCTACCATCAAAAGAAATAACAAAAATCTCGACAATAGACTACCTTCCATAATTACCAGGTTACCATCCATTGTAATAAAAAAATCTCGACAACCGACTACCTTGCATAATGACAAGGCTACCATCCAACGGAATAACAAAAATTTCGACAACAGACTACCTTCCATAATGACAAGGTTACCATCCATTGGAATAAAAAAAACTAGACAACAAACTACCTTCCATAATGACAAGGTTAACATCCATTGGAGTAACAAAAATATCGACAACAGACTACCTTCCATAATTACAACGCTACTATCCATTGGAGTAACAAAAACTCGACAACAGACTACCTTCCATAATGACAAGGTTACCATTCATTGGAATAACAAAAATATCGACAACAGACTACCTTCCATAATGACAATGCTACCGTCCATTGGAGTAACAAAAATATCGACAACAGACTACATTCCATAATGACAAGCCTACCATCCATTGGAGTAACAAAAATATCGACAATAGACTACCTTCCATAATGACAAGGCTACCAACCATTGGAGTAAGAAAAATATTAACAACAAACGACTTTCCATAATTACAAGGCTACCATCCATTGGAGTAACAAAAAACTCGACAACAGACTACCTTCCATAATGACAAGGTTACCATCCATTGGAATAAAAAAAACTAGACAACAAACTACCTTCCATAATGACAAGGTTAACATCCATTGGAGTAACAAAAATATCGACAACAGACTACCTTCCATAATTACAACGTTACTATCCATTGGAGTAACAAAAACTCGACAATAGACTACCTTCCATAATGTCAATGTTAACATCCATTGGAGTAACAAAAATATCGACAACAGACTACCTTCCATAATGACAATGCTACCGTCCATTGGAGTAACAAAAATATCGACAACAGACTACATTCCATAATGACAAGCCTACCATCCATTGGAGTAACAAAAATATCGACAATAGACTACCTTCCATAATGACAAGGCTACCATCCATTGGAGTAAGAAAAATATTAACAACAAACGACTTTCCATAATTACAAGGCTACCATCCATTGGAGTAACAAAAAACTCGACAACAGACTACCTTCCATAATGACAAGGTTACCATCCATTGGAATAAGAAAATCTCGACAACAGACTACCTTCCATAATGACAAGGCTACCATCAAACAAAATAACAAAAATCTCGACAACAGAGTACCTTCCATAATGACAAGGCTACCATCCATTGGAGTAACAAAAATATTGACAACTGACTAACTTCTATAATTACAAGGCTACCATCCATTGGAATAACAAATATATCGACAACAGACTACCTTCCATAATGACAAGGCTACCATCCATAGGACTATCAAAAATCTCGACAACAGACTACCTTCCATAATGACAAGGCTACCATCCAATGGAATAACAAAAATCTCATCAACAGACTACCTTCCATAATGACAAGGCTATCATCCATTGGAGTACCAAAAATCTGAACATTAGACAACCTTCCATAATGACAAGGCTACCATCCATTGGAGTAACAAAAATCTCGAAATTAGACTAACTTCCATAATTACAAGGCTACCATCCATTGGAGTAACAAAGATCTCGACAAAAGACTACCTTCCATAAAGACAAGGCTACCATCCATTGGAGTAACCAAAATATCGACAATAGACTACCTTCTATAATGACAAGGCTAGCATCCATTGGAGTAACAAAAATCTCGACAACAAACTACCTTCCATAATGAAAAGGATACCATCCATTGGAGTAACAGAAATATCCACAACAAACTACCTTTAATAATGACAAGACTACCATCCATGGGAGTATCAAAAATATCGACAGCAAACTACCTTCTATAATGACAAGGATACCATCCATTGGAATAACAAAAATCTCGACAACAAACTACCTTCCATAATGACAATGCTACCATCAAAAGAAATAACAAAAATCTCGACAATAGACTACCTTCCATAATTACCAGGTTACCATCCATTGGAATAACAAAAATCTCGACAACATACTACCTTGCATAATGATAAGGCTACCATCCAACGAAATAACAAAAAGTTCGACAACAGACTACCTTCCATAATTACAAGGTTACCATCCATTGGAATAAAAAAAAACTTGACAACAAACTACCTTCCATAATGTCAATGTTAACATCCATTGGAGTAACAAAAATATTGACAACAGACTACCTTCCATAATTACAACGCTATTATCCATTGGAGTAACAAAAACTCGACAACAGACTACCTTCCATAATGACAAGGTTACCATTCATTGGAATAACAAAAATATCGAAAACAGACTACCTTCCATAATGACAATGCTACCATCCATTGCAGTAACAAAAATATCGAAAACAGACTACATTCCATAATATCAAGGCTCCCATCCATTGGAGTAACAAAAATATCAACAATAGACTACCTTCCATAATGACAAGGCTACCATCCATAGGACTTTCAAAAATCTCGACAACAGACTACCTTCCATAATGACAAGGCTACCATCCAGTGTAATAACAAAAATCTCAACAACAGACTACCTTCCATAATTACAAGGCTATCATCCATTGGAGTACCAAAAATCTGAATAATAGACTACCTTCCATAATGACAAGGCTACCATCCATTGGAGTAACAAAAATCTCGAAAACAGACTAACTTCCATAATTACAAGGCTACCATCCATTGGAGTAACAAATATCTCAACAAAAGACTACCTTCCATAATGACAAGGCTACCATCCATTAGAGTAACCAAAATATCGACAATAGACTACATTCTATAATGACAAGGCTAGCATCCATTGGAGTAACAAAAATCTCGACAACAAACTACCTTCCATAATGAAAAGGATACCATCCATTGGAGTAACAGGAATATCGACAACAAACTACCTTCCATAATGACAAGACTACAATCCATGGGAGTATCAAAAATATCGACAACAAACTACATTCCATAATGACAAGGATACCATCCGTTGGAATAACAAAAATCTTGACAACAAACTACCGTCCATAATGACAATGCTACCATAAAAAAAATAACAAAAATTTCGACAACAGACTACCTACCATAATTAGCAGGTTACCATCCATTGGAATAACAAAAATCTCGACAACAGACTACCTTGCATAATGACAAGGCTACCATCCAACGAAATAACGAAAAGTTCGACAACAGACTACCTTCCATAATGACAAGGTTACCATACATTGAAATAAAAAAAAACTTGACAACAAACTACCTTCCATAATGTCAATGTTAACATCCATTGGAGTAACAAAAATATTGACAACAGATTACCTTCCATAATTACAATTCTATTATCCATTGGAGTAACAAAAACTCGACAACAGACTACCTTCCATAATGAAAAGGTTACAATTCATTGGAATAGCAAAAATATCGATAACAGACTACCTTCCATAATGACAATGCTACCATCCATTGCAGTAACAAAAATATCGACAACATACTACATTCCATAATGACAAGGCTCCCATCCATTGGAGTAACAAAAATATCAACAATAGACTACCTTCCATAATGACAAGGCTACCATCCATTGGAGTAACAAAAATATTAACAACAAACTACCTTCCATAATTACAAGGCTACCATCCATTGGAGTAACAAAAAACTCGATAAAAGACTACCTTCCATAATGACCAGGTTACCATTCATTGGAATAAGAAAACTCTCGACAACAGACTACCTTCCATAATGATAAGGCTACCATCCAACGAAATAACAAAACCCTCGAGAACAGACTACCTTCCATAATGACAAGGCTACCATCCATTGTAGTAACAAAAATATGGACAACAAACTACCTTCCACAATTAGAGGCTACCATCCACTGAAGTAACAAAAAACTCGACAAGAGACTACCTTCCATAATGACAATGCTACCATCCATTGGACTAAGAAAAATATTAACAACAAACTACCTTCCATAATTACAAGGCTACCATCCATTGGAGTAACAAAAATATTAACAACAAACTACCTTCCATAATTATAAGGCTACCATCCATTGGAGTAACAAAAAACTCGATAAAAGACTACCTTCCATAATGACAAGGTTACCATCCATTGGAATAAGAAAAATATCGACAGTAGACTACCTTCCATAATGACAAGGCTACCATTAAACGAAATAACATAAAGCTCGACAACAGACTACCTTCCATAATGACAAGTCTACCATCCATTGGAGTAACAAAAATATTGACAACTGACTAACTTCTATAATTACAAGGCTACCATCCATTGGAGTAACAAATATCTCGACAACAGACTACCTTCCATAATGAAAAGGATACCATCCATTGGACTATCAAAAATCTCGACAACAGACTTCCTTCCATAATGACAAGGCTACCATCCAGTGGAATAACAAAAATCTCAACAACAGACTAACTTCCATAATGACAAGGTTACCATTCATTGGAATAACAAAAAACTCGACAACAGACTACCTTCCATAATGACAAGGTTACAATCCATTGGACTAACAAAAATATCGACAACAGACTACCTTCCATAATTACAAGGCTACCATCCATTGGAGTAACAAAAACTCGACAACAGACTACCTTCCATAATGACAAGGTTACCATCAATTGGAATAACAAAAAACTCGACAACATACTACCTTCCATAATGACAAGAATACCATCCAACGAAATAACAAAAATCTCGACAACAGACTACCTTCCATAATGAGAAGGCTACCATCCATTGGAGTAACAAAATTCTCGACAACAAACTACCTTCCATAATGACAAGGATACCATCCATTGGAATAACAAAAATCTCGACAACAAACTACTTTCCATAATGACAACGCTACCATCAAAAGAAATAACAAAAATCTCGACAACAAACTACCTTCCATAAGTACCAAGTTACCATCCATTGGAATAACAAAAATCTCGACAACAGACTACCTTGCATAATGGCAAGGCTACCATCCAACAAAATAACAAAAATCTCGATAGCAGACTACCTTCCATAATGACAAGGATACCATCCATTGGAGTAAAAAAGATATCAACAACAGACTACCTTCCATAATGACAAGGCTACCATCCATTGGAGTAACAAAAATCTCGACAACAAACTACCTTCCATAATGACAAGGCTACCATCCATTGGACTATCATAAATCTCAACAGCAGACTACCTTCCATAATGACAAGGCTACCATCCATTGGAGTAACAAAAATCTTGACAACTGACTAACTTCCGTAATTACAAGGCTACCATCCATTGGAGTAACAAGTATGTCGACAATAGACTACATTCCATAATGACAAGGATACCATCCATTGGAGTAACAAAAATATCGACAATAGACTAGCTTCCATAATGACAAGGCTACCATCCATTGGACTAAGAAAAATATTAACAACAAACTACCTTCCATAATTACAAGGCTACCATCCATTGGAGTAACAAAAAACTCGACACCAGACTACCTTCCATAATGACAAGGTTACCATCCATTGGAATAAGAAAAATCTGGATAGTAGACTACCTTCCATAATGACAAGGCTACCATTAAACGAAATAACAAAAAGCTCGACAACAGACTACCTTCCATATGACAAGGCTACCATCCATTAGAGTAACAAAAATATTGACAACTGACTAACTTCTATATAATTACAAGGCTACCATCCATTGGAGTAACAAATATCTCGACAATAGACTACCTTCCATAATGACAAGGTTACCATTCATTGGAATAACAAAAAACTCGACAACAAACTACCTTCCATAATGACAAGGTTACAATCCATTGGACTAACAAAAATATCGCCAACACACTACCTTCCATAATTACAAGGCTACCATCCATTGGAGTAACAAAAACTCGATAACAGACTACCTTCCATAATGACAAGGTTACCATCAATTGGAATAACAAAAAACTCGACAACATACTACCTTCCATAATGACAAGAATACCATCCAACGAAATAACAAAAATCTCGACAACAGACTACCTTCCATAATGAGAAGGCTACCATCCATTGGAGTAACAAAATTCTCGACAACAAACTACCTTACATAATGACAAGGATACCATCCATTGGAATAACAAAAATCTCGACAACAAACTACTTTCCATAATGACAACGCTACCATCAAACGAAATAACAAAAATCTCGACAATAAACTACCTTCCATAAGTACCAGGTTACCATCCTTTGGAATAACAAAAATCTCGACAACAGACTACCTTGCATAATGGCAAGGCTACCATCCAACAAAATAACAAAAATCTCGATAGCAGACTACCTTCCATAATGACAAGGATACCATCCATTGGAGTAAAAAAGATATCAACAACAGACTACCTTCCATAATGACAAGGCTACCATCCATTGGAGTAACAAAAATCTCGACAACAAACTACCTTCCATAATGACAAGGCTACCATCCATTGGACTATCATAAATCTCAACAGCAGACTACCTTCCATAATGACAAGGCAACCATCCATTGGAGTAACAAAAATCTTGACAACTGACTAACTTCCATAATTACAAGGCTACCATCCATTGGAGTAACAAGTATGTCGACAATAGACTACATTCCATAATGACAAGGATACCATCCATTGGAGTAACAAAAATATCGATAATAGACTAGCTTCCATAATGACAAGGCTACCATCCATTGGACTAAGAAAAATATTAACAACAAACTACCTTCCATAATTACAAGGCTACCATCCATTGGAGTAACAAAGAACTCGACACCAGACTACCTTCCATAATGACAAGGTTACCATCCATTGGAATAAGAAAAATCTCGATAGTAGACTACCTTCCATAATGACAAGGCTACCATTAAACGAAATAACAAAAAGCTCGACAACAGACTACCTTCCATAATGACAAGGCTACCATCCATTGGAGTAACAAAAATATTGACAACTGACTAACTTCTATATAATTACAAGGCTACCATCCATTGGAGTCACAAATATCTCGACAACAGACTACCTTCCATAATGACAAGGTTACCATTCATTGGAATAACAAAAAACTCGACAACAAACTACCTTCCATAATGACAAGGTTACAATCCATTGGACTAACAAAAATACCGACAACAGACTACCTTCCATAATTACAAGGCTACCATCCATTGGAGTAACAAAAACTCGACAACATACTACCTTCCATAATGACAAGGTTACCATCCATGGGAATAACAAAAATCTCGACAACATACTACCTTCCATAATGACAAGAATACCATCCAACGAAATAACAAAAATCTCGAGAACAGACTACCTTCCATAATGAGAAGGCTACCATCCATTGGAGTAAAATATTATCGACAACAAACTACCTTCCATAATGACAAGGATACCATCCATTGGAATAACAAAAATCTCGACAACAAACTACTTTCCATAATGACAAGGCTACCATAAAAAAAAAACAAAAATCTCGACAACAGACTACCTTCCATAATTACCAGGTTACCATCCATTGGAATAACAAAAATCTCGACAACAGACTACCTTGCATAATGACAAGTCTACCATCCAACGAAATAACAAAAAGTTCGACAACAGACTACCTTCCATAATGACAAGGTTACCATACATTGGAATAAAAAAAAAACTTGACAACAAACTATCTTCCATAATGTCAATGTTAACATCCATTGGAGTAACAAAAATATTGACAACAGACTACCTTCCATAATTACAATGCTATCATCCATTGGAGTAACAAAAACTCGACAACAGACTACCTTCCATAATGAAAAGGTTACAATTCATTGGAATAGCAAAAATATCGATAACAAAGTACCTTCCATAATGACAATGCTACCATCCATTGCAGTAACAAAAATATCGACAACAGACTACATTCCATAATGAAAAGGCTCCCATCCATTGGAGTAACAAAAATATCAACAATAGACTACCTTCCATAATGACAAGGCTACCATCCATTGGAGTAACAAAAATATTAACAACAAACTACCTTCCATAATTATAAGGCTACCATCCATTGGAGTAACAAAAAACTCGATAAAAGACTACCTTCCATAATGACAAGGTTACCATCCATTGGAATAAGAAAAATCTCGACAGTAGACTACCTTCCATAATGACAAGGCTACCATTAAACGAAATAACAAAAAGCTCGACAACAGACTACCTTCCATAATGACAAGTCTACCATCCATTGGAGTAACAAAAATATTGACAACTGACTAACTTCTATAATTATAAGGCTACCATCCATTGGAGTAACAATTATCTCGACAACAGACTACCTTCCATAATGAAAAGGATACCATCCATTGGACTATCAAAAATCTCGACAATAGACTACCTTCCATAAAGACAAGGCTACCATCCAGTGGAATAACAAAAATCTCAACAACAGACTAACTTCCATAATGACAAGGTTACCATTCATTGGAATAACAAAAAACTCGACAACAGACTACCTTCCATAATGATAAGGTTACAATCCATTGGACTAACAAAAATATCGACAACAGACTACCTTCCATAATTACAAGGCTACCATCCATTGGAGTAACAAAAACTCGACAACAGACTACCTTCCATAATGACAAGGTTACCATCAATTGGAATAACAAAAATCTCGACAACATACTACCTTCCATAATGACAAGAATACCATCCAACGAAATAACAAAAATCTCGACAACAGACTACCTTCCATAATGAGAAGGCTACCATCCATTGGAGTAACAAAATTCTCGACAACAAACTACCTTCCATAATGACAAGGATACCATCCATTGGAATAACAAAAATCTCGACAACAAACTACTTTCCATAATGACAACGCTACCATCAAAAGAAATAACAAAAATCTCGACAACAAACTACCTTCTATAATTACCAGGTTACCATCCATTGGAATAACAAAAATCTCGACAACAGACTACCTTGCATAATGGCAAGGCTACCATCCAACAAAATAACAAAAATCTCGACAGCAGACTACCTTCCATAATGACAAGGACTCCATCCATTGGAGTAAAAAAGATATCAACAACAGACTACCTTCCATAATGACAAGGCTACCATCCATTGGAGTAACAAAAATCTCGACAACAAACTACCTTCCATAATGACAAGGCTACCATCCATTGGACTATCATAAATCTCAAAAGCAGACTACCTTCCATAATGACAAGGCTACCATCCAATGGAGTAACAAAAATCTTGACAACTGACTAACTTCCATAATTACAAGGCTACCATCCATTGGAGTAACAAGTATCTCGACAATAGACTACATTCCATAATGACAAGGATAGCATCCATTGGAGTAACAAAAATATCGACAATAGACTAGCTTCCATAATGACAAGGCTACCATCCATTGGACTAAGAAAAATATTAACAACAGACTACCTTCCATAATTACAAGGCTACCATCCATTGGAGTAACAAAAAACTCGACAACAGACTACCTTCCATAATGACAAGGTTACCATCCATTGGAATAAGAAAAATCTCGATAGTAGACTACCTTCCATAATGACAAGGCTACCATTAAATGAAATAACAAAAAGCTCGACAACAGACTACCTTCCATAATGACAAGGCTACCATCCATTGGAGTAACAAAAATATTGACAACTAACTAACTTCTATAATTACAAGGCTACCATCCATTGGAGTAACAAATATCTCGACAACAGCCTACCTTCCATAATGACAAGGTTACCATTCATTGGAATAACAAAAAACTCGACAACAAACTACCTTCCATAATGACAAGGTTACAATCCATTGGACTAACAAAAATATCGACAACAGACTACCTTCCATAATTACAAGGCTACCATCCATTGGAGTAACAAAAACTCGACAACATACTACCTTCCATAATGACAAGGTTACCATCCATGGGAATAACAAAAATCTCGACAACATACTACCTTCCATAATGACAAGAATACCATCCAACGAAATAACAAAAATCTCGAGAACAGACTACCTTCCATAATGAGAAGGCTACCATTCATTGGAGTAAAATATTATCGACAACAAACTACCTTCCATAATAACAAGGATACCATCCATTGGAATAACAAAAATATCGACAACAAACTACTTTCCATAATGACAATGCTACCATAAAAAAAAATAACAAAAATCTCGACAACAGACTACCTTCCATAATTACCAGGTTACCATCCATTGGAATAACAAAAATCTCGACAACAGACTACCTTGCATAATGACAAGGCTACCATCCAACGAAATAACAAAAAGTTCGACAACAGACTACCTTCCATAATGACAAGGTTACCATACATTGGAATAAAAAAAAAACTTGACAACAAACTACCTTCCATAATGTCAATGTTAACATCCATTGGAGTAACAAAAATATTGACAACAGACTACCTTCCATAATTACAATGCTATTATCCATTGGAGTAACAAAAACTCGACAACAGACTACCTTCCATAATGAAAAGGTTACAATTCATTGGAATAGCAAAAATATCGATAACAAACTACCTTCCATAATGAGAATGCTACCATCCATTGCAGTAACAAAAATATCGACAACAGACTACATTCCATAATGACAAGGCTCCCATCCATTGGAGTAACAAAAATATCAACAAGAGACTACCTTCCATAATGAAAAGGTTACAATCCATTGGACTAACAAAAATATCAACAACAAACTACCTTCCATAATTACAAGGCTACCATCCATTGGAGTAACAAAAACTCGACAATAGACTACCTTCCGTAATGACAAGGTTTCCATCCATTGGATTAACAAAAATCTCGACGACATACTACCTTCCATAATGACAAGGCTACCATCCAACGAAATAACAAAAATCTCGACAACAGACTACCTTCCATAATGAGAAGGCTACCAGCCATTGGAGTAACAAAATTCTCGACAACAGACTACCTTCTTTAATGGCAAGGCTACCATCCATTAGAGTAAAAAAAATCTCGACAACTGACTACCTTACATAATGACAATGCTACCATCCATTGGAGTAACAAAAATATCGACAACACACTACGTTCCATAATGACAAGGCTACCATCCAATGGAGTAACAAAAATCTCGACAACAAACTACCTTCCATAATGACAAGGCTACCATCCAATGGACTATCAAAAATCTCGACAGCAGACTACCTTCCATAATGACAAGGCTACCATCCAATGGAATAACAAAAATCTCAACAATAGACTACCTTCGATAATGACAAGGCTATCATCCATTGGAGTATCAAATATCTGAACAATATACTACCTTCCTAAATGACAAAGCTACCATCCATTGGACTAACAAAAATCTCAATGAAAGACTACCTTCCATAATGACAAGGCTACCATCCATTGGAGTAACAAAAATCTCGAAAACAGACTAACTTCCATAATTACAAGGCTACCATCCATTGGAGTAACAAATATCTCGACAAAAGACTACCTTCCATAATGACAAGGCTACCATCCATTGGAGTAACCAAAATATCGACAACAGACTACCTTCTATAATGACAAGGCTAGCATCCATTGGAGTATCAAAAATATCGACAGCAAACTACCTTCCATAATGAAAAGGATACCATCCATTGGAGTAACAAAAATATCGACAACAAACTACCTTACATAATGACAAGGCTACCATCAAACGAAATAACAAAAATCTCGACAACAGACTACCTTCCATAATTACCACGTTACCATCCATTGGAATAACAAAAATCTCGACAACAAACTACCTTCCAAAATGAAAAGGCTACCATCCAGTGGAATAACAAAAATCTCAACAACAGACTAACTTCCATAATGACAAGGCTACCATTCATTGGAATAACAAAAAACTCGACAACAGACTACCTTCCATAATGACAAGGTTACAATCCATTGGACTAACAAAAATATCGACAACAGACTACCTTCCATAATTACAAGGCTACCATCCATTGGAGTAACAAAAACTCGACAACAGACTACATTCCATAATGACAAGGTTACCATCCATTGGAATAACAAAAATCTCTACAACATACTACCTTCCATAATGACAAGGATACCATCCAACGAAATAATAAAAATCTCGACAACAGACTACTTTCCATAATGACAACGCTACAATCAAAACAAATAACAAAAATCTCGACAACAAACTACCTTCCATAATTACCAGGTTACCATCCATTGGAATAACAAAAATCTCGACAACAGACTACCTTGCATAATGACAAGGCTACCATCCAACAAAATTAAAAAAATCTCGACAGCAGACTACCTTCCATAATGACAAGGATACCATCCATTGGAGTAAAAAAGATATCAACAACAGACTACCTTCCATATTGACAAGGCTACCATCCATTAGAGTAACAAGTATCTCGACAACAAACTACATTCCATAATGACAAGGATACCATCCATTAGAGTAACAAAAATATCGACAATAGACTACCTTCCATAATGACAAGGCTACCATCCATTGGAGTAAGAAAAATATTAACAACAAACTACCTTTCATAATTATAAGGCTACCATCCATTGGAGTAACAAAAAACTCGACAACAGACTACCTTCCATAATGACAAGGTTACCATCCATTGGAATAAGAAAAATCTCGACAGTAGACTACCTTCCATAATGACAAGGCTACCATTAAACGAAATAACAAAAAGCTCGACAACAGACTACCTTCCATAATGACAAGTCTACCATCCATTGGAGTAACAAAAATATTGACAACTGACTAACTTCTATAATTACAAGGCTACCATCTATTGGAGTAACTAATATCTCGACAACAGACTACTATCCATAATGAAAAGGCTACCATCCATTGGACTATCAAAAATCTCGACAACAGACTACCTTCCATAATGACAAGGCTACCATCCAGTGGAATAACAAAAATCTCAACAACAGACTAACTTCCATAATGACAAGGCTACCATTCATTGGAATAACAAAAAACTCGACAACAGACTACCTTCCATAATGACAAGGTTACAATCCATTGGACTAACAAAAATATCGACAACAGACTACCTTCCATAATTACAAGGCTACCATCCATTGGAGTAACAAAAACTCGACAACAGACTACATTCCATAATGACAAGGTTACCATCCATTGGAATAGCAAAAATCTCGACAACATACTACCTTCCATAATGACAAGGATACCATCCAACGAAATAATAAAAATCTCGACAACAGACTACTTTCCATAATGACAACGCTACAATCAAAACAAATAACAAAAATCTCGACAACAAACTACCTTCCATAATTACCAGGTTACCATCCATTGGAATAACAAAAATCTCGACAACAGACTACCTTGCATAATGACAAGGCTACCATCCAACAAAATTAAAAAAATCTCGACAGCAGACTACCTTCCATAATGACAAGGATACCATCCATTGGAGTAAAAAAGATATCAACAACAGACTACCTTCCATAATGACAAGGCTACCATCCATTGGAGTAACAAGTATCTCGACAACAAACTACATTCAATAATGACAAGGATACCATCCATTAGAGTAACAAAAATATCGACAATAGACTACCTTCCATAATGACAAGGCTACCATCCATTGGAGTTAGAAAAATATTAACAACAAACTACCTTTCATAATTATAAGGCTACCATCCATTGGAGTAACAAAAAACTCGACAACAGACTACCTTCCATAATGACAAGGTTACCATCCATTGGAATAAGAAAAATCTCGACAGTAGACTACCTTCCATAATGACAAGGCTACCATTAAACGAAATAACAAAAAGCTCGACAACAGACTACCTTCCATAATGACAAGTCTACCATCCATTGGAGTAACAAAAATATTGACAACTGACTAACTTCTATAATTACAAGGCTACCATCTATTGGAGTAACAAATATCTCGACAACAGACTACTATCCATAATGAAAAGGCTACCATCCATTGGACTATCAAAAATCTCGACAACAGACTACCTTCCATAATGACAAGGCTACCATCCAGTGGAATAACAAAAATCTCAACAACAGACTAACTTCCATAATGACAAGGTTACCATTCATTGGAATAAAAAAAAACTCGACAACAGACTACCTTCCATAATGACAAGGTTACAATCCATTGGACTAACAAAAATATCGACAACAGACTACCTTCCATAATTACAAGGCTACCATCAATTGGAGTAACAAAAACTCGACAACAGACTACCTTCCATAATGACAAGGTTAACATCAATTGGAATAACAAAAATCTCGACAACATACTACCTTCCATAATGACAAGAATACCATCGAACGAAATAACAAAAATCTCGACAACAGACTACCTTCCATAATGAGAAGGCTACCATCCATTAGAGTAACAAAATTCTCGACAACAAATTACCTTCCATAATGACAAGGATACCATCCATTGGAATAACAAAAATCTCGACAACAAACTACTTTCCATAATGACAACGCTACCATCAAAAGAAATAACAAAAATCTCGACAACAAACTACCTTCCATAATTACCAGGTTACCATCCATTGGAATAACAAAAATCTCGACAACAGACTACCTTGCATAATGGCAAGGCTACCATCCAACAAAATAACAAAAATCTCGACAGTAGACTACCTTCCATAATGACAAGGATACCATCCATTGGAGTAAAAAAGATATCAACAACAGACTACCTTCCATAATGACAAGGCTACCATCCATTGGAGTAACAAAAATCTCGACAACAAACTACCTTCCATAATGACAAGGCTACCATCCAATGGACTATCAAAAATCTCGACAGCAGACTACCTTCCATAATGACAAGGCTACCATCCAATGGAATAACAAAAATCTCATCAATAGACTACCTTCGATAATGACAAGGCTATCATCCATTGGAGTATCAAATATCTGAACAATAGACTACCTTCCTAAATGACAAAGCTACCATCCATTGGACTAACAAAAATCTCAATGAAAGACTACCTTCACCAATGACAAGGCTACCATCCATTGGAGTAACAAAAATCTCGAAAACAGACTAACTTCCATAATTACAAGGCTACCATCCATTGGAGTAACAAATATCTCGACAAAAGACTACCTTCCATAATGACAAGGCTACCATCCATTGGAGTAACCAAAATATCGACAACAGACTACCTTCTATAATGACAAGGCTAGCATCCATTGGAGTATCAAAAATATCGACAGCAAACTACCTTCCATAATGAAAAGGATACCATCCATTGGAGTAACAAAAATATCGACAACAAACTACATTACATAATGACAAGGCTACCATCAAACGAAATAACCAAAATCTCGACAACAGACTACCTTCCATAATTACCACGTTACCATCCATTGGAATAACAAAAATCTCGACAACAAACTACCTTCCAAAATGACAAGGCTACCATCCAACGAAATAACAAAAATTTCGACAACAAACTACCTTCCATAATGACAAGGTTACCATTCATTGGAATAACAAAAAACTCGACAACAGACTACCTTCCATAATGACAAGGTTACAATCCATTGGACTAACAAAAATATCGACAACAGACTACCTTCCATAATTACAAGGCTACCATCCATTGGAGTAATAAAAACTCGACAACAGACTACATTCCATAATGACAAGGTTACCATCCATTGGAATAACAAAAATCTCGACAACATACTACCTTCCATAATGACAAGGATACCATCCAACGAAATAATAAAAATCTCGACAACAAACTACTTTCCATAATGACAACGCTACAATCAAAACAAATAACAAAAATCTCGACAACAGAATACCTTCCATAATTACCAGGTTACCATCCATTGGAATAACAAAAATCTCGACAACAGACTACCTTGCATAATGACAAGGCTACCATCCAACAAAATTAAAAACATCTCGACAGCAGACTACCTTCCATAATGACAAGGATACCATCCATTGGAGTAAAAAAGATATCAACAACAGACTACCTTCCATAATGACAAGGCTACCATCCATTGGAGTAACAAGTATCTCGACAACAAACTACATTCCATAATGACAAGGATACCATCCATTAGAGTAACAAAAATATCGACAATAGACTACCTTCCATAATGACAAGGCTACCATCCATTGGAGTAAGAAAAATATTAACAACAAACTACCTTTCATAATTATAAGGCTACCATCCATTGGAGTAACAAAAAACTTGACAACAGACTACCTTCCATAATGACAAGGTTACCATCCATTGGAATAAGAAAAATCTCGACAGTAGACTACCTTCCATAATGACAAGGCTACCATTAAACGAAATAACAAAAAGCTCGACAACAGACTACCTTCCATAATGACAAGTCTACCATCCATTGGAGTAACAAAAATATTGACAACTGACTAACTTCTATAATTACAAGGCTACCATCCATTGGAGTAACAAATATCTCGACAACAGACTACCTTCCATAATGAAAAGGCTACCATCCATTGAACTATCAAAAATCTCGACAACAGACTACCTTCCATAATGACAAGGCTACCATCCAGTGGAATAACAAAAATCTCAACAACAGACTAACTTCCATAATGACAAGGCTACCATTCATTGGAATAACAAAAAACTCGACAACAGACTACCTTCCATAATGACAAGGTTACAATCCATTGGACTAACAAAAATATCGACAATAGACTACCTTCCATAATTACAAGGCTACCATCCATTGGAGTAACAAAAACTCGACAACAGACTACATTCCATAATGACAAGGTTACCATCCATTGGAATAACAAAAATCTCGACAACATACTACCTTCCATAATGACAAGGATACCATCCAAAGAAATAATAAAAATCTCGACAACAGACTACTTTCCATAATGACAACGCTACAATCAAAACAAATAACAAAAATCTCGACAACAAACTACCTTCCATAATTACCAGGTTACCATCCATTGGAATAACAAAAATCTCGACAACAGACTACCTTGCATAATGCAAGGCTACCATCCAACAAAATTAAAAAAATCTCGACAGCAGACTACCTTCCATAATGACAAGGATACCATCCATTGGAGTAAAAAAGATATCAACAACAGACTACCTTCCATAATGACAAGGCTACCATCCATTGGAGTAACAAGTATCTCGACAACAAACTACATTCCATAATGACAAGGATACCATCCATTAGAGTAACAAAAATATCGACAATAGACTACCTTCCATAATGACAAGGCTACCATCCATTGGAGTAAGAAAAATATTAACAACAAACTACCTTTCATAATTATAAGGCTACCATCCATTGGAGTAACAAAAAACTCGACAACAGACTACCTTCCATAATGACAAGGTTACCATCCATTGGAATAAGAAAAATCTCGACAGTAGACTACCTTCCATAATGACAAGGCTACCATTAAACGAAATAACAAAAAGCTCGACAACAGACTACCTTCCATAATGACAAGTCTACCATCCATTGGAGTAACAAAAATATTGACAACTGACTAACTTCTATAATTACAAGGCTACCATCCATTGGAGTAACAAATATCTCGACAACAGACTACCTTCCATAATGAAAAGGCTACCATCCATTGGACTATCAAAAATCTCGACAACAGACTACCTTCCATAATGACAAGGCTACCATCCAGTGGAATAACAAAAATCTCAACAACAGACTAACTTCCATAATGACAAGGCTACCATTCATTGGAATAACAAAAAACTCGACAACAGACTACCTTCCATAATGACAAGGTTACAATCCATTGGACTAACAAAAATATCGACAACAGACTACCTTCCATAATTACAAGGCTACCATCCATTGGAGTAACAAAAACTCGACAACAGACTACATTCCATAATGACAAGGTTACCATCCATTGGAATAACAAAAATCTCGACAACATACTACCTTCCATAATGACAAGGATACCATCCAAAGAAATAATAAAAATCTCGACAACAGACTACTTTCCATAATGACAACGCTACAATCAAAACAAATAACAAAAATCTCGACAACAAACTACCTTCCATAATTACCAGGTTACCATCCATTGGAATAACAAAAATCTCGACAACAGACTACCTTGCATAATGACAAGGCTACCATCCAACAAAATTAAAAAAATCTCGACAGCAGACTACCTTCCATAATGACAAGGATACCATCCATTGGAGTAAAAAAGATATCAACAACAGACTACCTTCCATAATGACAAGGCTACCATCCATTGGAGTAACAAGTATCTCGACAACAAACTACATTCCATAATGACAAGGATACCATCCATTAGAGTAACAAAAATATCGACAATAGACTACCTTCCATAATGACAAGGCTACCATCCATTGGAGTAAGAAAAATATTAACAACAAACTACCTTTCATAATTATAAGGCTACCATCCATTGGAGTAACAAAAAACTCGACAACAGACTACCTTCCATAATGACAAGGTTACCATCCATTGGAATAAGAAAAATCTCGACAGTAGACTACCTTCCATAATGACAAGGCTACCATTAAACGAAATAACAAAAAGCTCGACAACAGACTACCTTCCATAATGACAAGTCTACCATCCATTGGAGTAACAAAAATATTGACAACTGACTAACTTCTATAATTACAAGGCTACCATCCATTGGAGTAACAAATATCTCGACAACAGACTACCTTCCATAATGAAAAGGCTACCATCCATTGGACTATCAAAAATCTCGACAACAGACTACCTTCCATAATGACAAGGCTACCATCCAGTGGAATAACAAAAATCTCAACAACAGACTAACTTCCATAATGACAAGGCTACCATTCATTGGAATAACAAAAAACTCGACAACAGACTACCTTCCATAATGACAAGGTTACAATCCATTGGACTAACAAAAATATCGACAACAGACTACCTTCCATAATTACAAGGCTACCATCCATTGGAGTAACAAAAACTCGACAACAGACTACATTCCATAATGACAAGGTTACCATCCATTGGAATAACAAAAATCTCGACAACATACTACCTTCCATAATGACAAGGATACCATCCAAAGAAATAATAAAAATCTCGACAACAGACTACTTTCCATAATGACAACGCTACAATCAAAACAAATAACAAAAATCTCGACAACAAACTACCTTCCATAATTACCAGGTTACCATCCATTGGAATAACAAAAATCTCGACAACAGACTACCTTGCATAATGACAAGGCTACCATCCAACAAAATTAAAAAAATCTCGACAGCAGACTACCTTCCATAATGACAAGGATACCATCCATTGGAGTAAAAAAGATATCAACAACAGACTACCTTCCATAATGACAAGGCTACCATCCATTGGAGTAACAAGTATCTCGACAACAAACTACATTCCATAATGACAAGGATACCATCCATTAGAGTAACAAAAATATCGACAATAGACTACCTTCCATAATGACAAGGCTACCATCCATTGGAGTAAGAAAAATATTAACAACAAACTACCTTTCATAATTATAAGGCTACCATCCATTGGAGTAACAAAAAACTCGACAACAGACTACCTTCCATAATGACAAGGTTACCATCCATTGGAATAAGAAAAATCTCGACAGTAGACTACCTTCCATAATGACAAGGCTACCATTAAACGAAATAACAAAAAGCTCGACAACAGACTACCTTCCATAATGACAAGTCTACCATCCATTGGAGTAACAAAAATATTGACAACTGACTAACTTCTATAATTACAAGGCTACCATCCATTGGAGTAACAAATATCTCGACAACAGACTACCTTCCATAATGAAAAGGCTACCATCCATTGGACTATCAAAAATCTCGACAACAGACTACCTTCCATAATGACAAGGCTACCATCCAGTGGAATAACAAAAATCTCAACAACAGACTAACTTCCATAATGACAAGGTTACCATTCATTGGAATAACAAAAAACTCGACAACAGACTACCTTCCATAATGACAAGGTTACAATCCATTGGACTAACAAAAATATCGACAACAGACTACCTTCCATGATTACAAGGCTACCATCAATTGGAGTAACAAAAACTCGACAACAGACTACCTTCCATAATGACAAGGTTAACATCAATTGGAATAACAAAAATCTCGACAACATACTACCTTCCATAATGACAAGAATACCATCGAACGAAATAACAAAAATCTCGACAACAGACTACCTTCCAGAATGAGAAGACTACCATCCATTAGAGTAACAAAATTCTCGACAACAAATTACCTTCCATAATGACAAGGATACCATCCATTGGAATAACAAAAATCTCGACAACAAACTACTTTCCATAATGACAACGCTACCATCAAAAGAAATAACAAAAATCTCGACAACAAACTACCTTCCATAATTACCAGGTTACCATCCATTGGAATAACAAAAATCTCGACAACAGACTACCTTGCATAATGGAAAGGCTACCATCCAACAAAATAACAAAAATCTCGACAGTAGACTACCTTCCATAATGACAAGGATACCATCCATTGGAGTAAAAAAGATATCAACAACAGACTACCTTCCATAATGACAAGGCTACCATCCATTGGAGTAACAAAAATCTCGACAACAAACTACCTTCCATAATGACAAGGCTACCATCCAATGGACTATCAAAAATCTCGACAGTAGACTACCTTCCATAATGACAAGGCTACCATCCAATGGAATAACAAAAATCTCAACAATAGACTACCTTCGATAATGACAAGGCTATCATCCATTGGAGAATCAAATATCTGAACAATAGACTACCTTCCTAAATGACAAAACTACCATCCATTGGACTAACAAAAATCTCAATGAAAGACTACCTTCACCAATGACAAGGCTACCATCCATTGGAGTAACAAAAATCTCGAAAACAGACTAACTTCCATAATTACAAGGCTACCATCCATTGGAGTAACAAATATCTCGACAAAAGACTACCTTCCATAATGACAAGGCTACCATCCATTGGAGTAACCAAAATATCGACAACAGACTACCTTCTATAATGACAAGGCTAGCATCCATTGGAGTATCAAAAATATCGACAGCAAACTACCTTCCATAATGAAAAGGATACCATCCATTGGAGTAACAAAAATATCGACAACAAACTACCTTACATAATGACAAGGCTACCATCAAACGAAATAACAAAAATCTCGACAGCAGACTACCTTCCATAATGACAAGGCTACCATCCATTGGAGTAACAAAAATCTTGACAACTGACTAACTTCCATAATTAAAAGGCTACCATCCATTGGAGTAACAAGTATCTCGACAACAGACTACATTCCATAATGACAAGGATACCATCCATTGGAGTAACAAAAATATCAACGATAGACTAGCTTCCATAATGACAAGGCTACCATCCATTGGACTAAGAAAAATATTAACAACAAACTACCTTCCATAATTACAAGGCTACCATCCATTGGAGTAACAAAAAACTCGACAACAGACTACCTTCCATAATGACAAGGTTACCATCCATTGGAATAAGAAAAATCTCGATAGTAGACTACCTTCCATAATGACAAGGCTACCATTAAATGAAATAACAAAAAGCTCGACAATAGACTACCTTCCATAATGACAAGGCTACCATCCATTGGAGTAACAAATATATTGACAACTGACTAACTTCTATAATTACAAGGCTACCATCCATTGGAGTAACAAATATCTCGACAACAGACTACCTTCCATAATGACAAGGTTACCATTCATTGGAATAACAAAAAACTCGACAACAAACTACCTTCCATAATGACAAGGTTACAATCCATTGGACTAACAAAAATATCGACAATAGACTACCTTCCATAATTACAAGGATACCATCCATTGGAGTAACAAAAACTCGACAACAGACTACCTTCCATAATGACAAGGTTACCATCCATGGGAATAACAAAAATCTCGACAACATACTACCTTCCATAATGACAAGAATACATTCCAACGAAATAATAAAAATCTCGAGAACAGACTACCTTCCATAATGAGAAGGCTACCATCCATTGGAGTAAAATATTATCGACAACAAACTACCTTCCATAATGACAAGGATACCATCCATTGGAATAACAAAAATCTCGACAACAAACTACTTTCCATAATGACAACGCTACCATAAAAAAAATAACAAAAATCTCGACAACAGACTACCTTCCATAATTACCAGGTTACCATCCATTGGAATAACAAAAATCTCGACAACAGACTACCTTGCATAATGACAAGGCTACCATCCAACGAAATAACAAAAAGTTCGACAACAGACTACCTTCCATAATGACAAGGTTACCATACATTGGAATAAAAAAAAAACTTGACAACAAACTACCTTCCATAATGTCAATGTTAACATCCATTGGAGTAAAAAAAATATTGACAACAGACAACCTTCCATAATTACAATGCTATTATCCATTGGAGTAACAAAAACTCGACAACAGACTACCTTCCATAATGAAAAGGTTACAATTCATTAGAATAGCAAAAATATCGATAACATACTACCTTCCATAATGAGAATGCTACCATCCATTGCAGTAACAAAAATATCGACAACAGACTACATTCCATAATGACAAGGCTCCTATCCATTAGAGTAACAAAAATATCAACAATAGACTACCTTCCATAATGACAAGGCTACCATCCAATGGAGTAACAAAAATATTAACAACAAACTACCTTACATAATTATAAGACTACCATCCATTGGAGTAACAAAAAACTCGATAAAAGACTACCTTGCATAATGACAAGGTTACCATTCATTGGAATAAGAAAACTCTCGACAACAGACTACCTTCCATAATGATAAGGCTACCATCAATCGAAATAACAAAAATCTCGACAACAGACTACCTTCCATAATGACAAGGCTACCATCCATTGTAGTAACAAAAATATGGACAACAAACTACCTTCCACAATTAGAGGCTACCATCCACTGAAGTAACAAAAAACTCGACAAGAGACTACCTTCCATAATGACAATGCTACCATCCAACGAAATAATGAAAATTTCGACAACAAACTACCTTCCGTAATGACAAGGTTACCATCCATTGGAGTAACAAAAATATCGACAATAGACTACCTTCCATAATTACAAGGTTACCCTCCATTGGAATAACAAAAATCTTGACATAAGACTACCTTCCATAATGACAAGGATACCATTCATTGGAATAACAAAAAACTCGACAAGAGACTACCTTCCATATTGAAAAGGTTACAATCCATTGGACTAACAAAAATATCAACAACAAACTACCTTCCATAATTACAAGGCTACCATCCATTGGAGTAACAAAAACTCGACAATAGACTACCTTCCGTAATGACAAGGTTTCCATCCATTGGAATAACAAAAATCTCGACGACATACTACCTTCCATAATGACAAGGCTACCATCCAACGAAATAACAAAAATCTCGACAACAGACTACCTTCCATAATGAGAAGGCTACCATCCATTGGAGTAACAAAATTCTCGACAACAGACTACCTTCTGTAATGGCAAGGCTACCATCCATTAGAGTAAAAAAAATCTCGACAACTGACTACCTTACATAATGACAATGCTACCATCCATTGGAGTAACAAAAATATCGACAACACACTACGTTCCATAATGACAAGGCTACCATCCATTGGAGTAACAAAAATCTCGACAACAAACTACCTTCCATAATGACAAGGCTACCATCCAATGGACTATCAAAAATCTCGACAGCAAACTACCTTCCATAATGACAAGGCTACCATCCAATGGAATAACAAAAATCTCAACAAT
Organism: Vicia faba; assembly: GCA_948472305.1. Lineage (NCBI taxonomy): Eukaryota > Viridiplantae > Streptophyta > Magnoliopsida > Fabales > Fabaceae > Vicia > Vicia faba. The sequence goes on from OX451738.1 coordinate 754,141,232, forward strand.
AGACTACCTTCGATAATGACAAGGCTATCATCCATTGGAGTATCAAATATCTGAACAATAGACTACCTTCCTAAATGACAAAGCTACCATCCATTGGACTAACAAAAATCTCAATGAAAGACTACCTTCCACAATGACAAGGCTACCATCCATTGGAGTAACAAAAATCTCGAAAACAGACTAACTTCCATAATTCCAAGGCTACCATCCATTGGAGTAACAAATATCTCGACAAAAGATTACCTTCCATAATGACAAGGCTACCATCCATTGGAGTAACCAAAATATCGACAACAAACTTCCTTCTATAATGACAAGGCTAGCATCCATTGGAGTATCAAAAATATCGACAGCAAACTACCTTCCATAATGAAAAGGATAACATCCATTGGAGTAACAAAAATATCGACAACAAACTACCTTACATAATTACCACGTTACCATCCATTGGAATAACAAAAATCTCGACAACAAACTACCTTCCAAAATGACAAGGCTACCATCCAACGAAATAACAAAAATTTCGACAACAAACTACCTTCCATAATGACAAGGTTACCATTCATTGGAATAACAAAAAACTCGACAACAGACTACCTTCCATAATGAAAAGGTTACAATCCATTGGACTAACAAAAATATCGACAACAGACTACCTTCCATAATTACAAGGCTACCATCCATTGGAGTAACAAAAACTCGACAACAGACTACATTCCATAATGACAAGGTTACCATCCAATGGAATAACAAAAATTTGGACAACATACTACCTTCCATAATGACAAGGATACCATCCAACGAAATAATAAAAATCTCGACAACAAACTACTTTCCATAATGACAACGCTACAATCAAAACAAATAACAAAAATCTCGACAACAAACTACCTTCCATAATTACCAGGTTACCATCCATTGGAATAACAAAAATCTCGACAACAGACTACCTTGCATAATGACAAGGCTACAATCCAACAAAATTAAAAAAATCTCGACAGTAGACTACCTTCCATAATGACAAGGATACCATCCATTGGAGTAAAAAAGATATCAACAACAGACTACATTCCATAATGACAAGGCTACCATCCATTGGAGTTACAAGTATCTCGACAACATACTACATTCCATAATGACAAGGATACCATCCATTGGAGTAACAAAAATATCGACAATAGACTACCTTCCATAATGACAAGGCTACCATCCATTGGAGTAAGAAAAATATTAACAACAAACTACCTTCCATAATTATAAGGTTACCATCCATTGGAGTAACAAAAATATCGACAATAGACTACCTTCCATAATTACAAGGTTACCCTCCATTGGAATAACAAAAATCTTGACATAAGACTACCTTCCATAATGACAAGGTTACCATCCATTGGAATAACAAAAATATCGACAATAGACTACCTTCCATATTGACAAGGCTACCATCTAACGAAATAAGAAAAGTCTCGACAACTAACTACCTTACATAATGACAAGGTTACCATTCATTGGAATAACAAAAAACTCGACAAGAGACTACCTTCCATAATGAAAAGGTTACAATCCATTGGACTAACAAAAATATCAACAACAAACTACCTTCCATAATTACAAGGCTACCATCCATTGGAGTAACAAAAACTCGACAACAGACTACATTCCATAATGACAAGGTTACCATCCATTGGAATAACAAAAATTTGGACAACATACTACCTTCCATAATGACAAGGATACCATCCAACGAAATAATAAAAATCTCGACAACAAACTACTTTCCATAATGACAACGCTACAATCAAAACAAATAACAAAAATCTCGACAACAAATTACCTTCCATAATTACCAGGTTACCATCCATTGGAATAACAAAAATCTCGACAACAGACTACCTTGCATAATGACAAGGCTACAATCCAACAAAATTAAAAAAATCTCGACAGTAGACTACCTTCCATAATGACAAGGATACCATCCATTGGAGTAAAAAAGATATCAACAATAGACTAACTTCCATAATGACAAGGCTACCATCCATTGGAGTAACAAGTATCTCGACAACAGACTACATTCCAAAATGACAAGGATACCATCCATTGGAGTAACAAAAATATCGACAATAGACTACCTTCCATAATGACAAGGCTACCATCCATTGGAGTAAGAAAAATATTAACAACAAACTACCTTCCATAATTATAAGGTTACCATCCATTGGAGTAACAAAAATATCGACAATAGACTACCTTCCATAATTACAAGGTTACCCTCCATTGGAATAACAAAAATCTTGACATAAGACTACCTTCCATAATGACAAGGTTACCATCCATTGGAATAACAAAAATATCGACAATAGACTACCTTCCATATTGACAAGGCTACCATCCAACGAAATAAGAAAAATCTCGACAACTGACTACCTTACATAATGACAAGGTTACCATTCATTGGAATAACAAAAAACTCGACAAGAGACTACCTTCCATAATGAAAAGGTTACAATCCATTGGACTAACAAAAATATCAACAACAAACTACCTTCCATAATTACAAGGCTACCATCCATTGGAGTAACAAAAACTCGACAATAGACTACCTTCCGTAATGACAAGGTTTCCATCCATTGGAATAACAAAAATCTCGACGACATACTACCTTCCATAATGACAAGGCTACCATCCAACGAAATAACAAAAATCTCGACAACAGACTACCTTCCATAATGAGAAGGCTACCATCCATTGGAGTAACAAAATTCTCGACAACAGACTACCCTCTGTAATGGCAAGGCTACCATCCATTAGAGTAAAAAAAATCTCGACAACTGACTACCTTACATAATGACAATGCTACGATCCATTGGAGTAACAAAAATATCGACAACACACTACGTTCCATAATGACAAGGCTACCATCCATTGAAGTAACAAAAATCTCGACAACAAACTACCTTCCATAATGACAAGGCTACCATCCAATGGACTATCAAAAATCTCGACAGCAGACTACCTTCCATAATGACAAGGCTACCATCCAATGGAATAACAAAAATCTCAACAATAGACTACCTTCGATAATGACAAGGCTATCATCCATTGGAGTATCAAATATCTGAACAATAGACTACCTTCCTAAATGACAAAGCTACCATCCATTGGACTAACAAAAATCTCAATGAAAGACTACCTTCCACAATGACAAGGCTACCATCCATTGGAGTAACAAAAATCTCGAAAAAAGACTACCTTCCATAATGACAAGGCTACCATCCATTGGAGTAACCAAAATATCGACAACAGACTACCTTCTATAATGACAAGGCTAACATCCATTGGAGTATCAAAAATATCGACAGCAAACTACCTTCCATAATGAAAAGGATACCATCCATTGGAGTAACAAAAATATCGACAACAAACTACCTTACATAATGACAAGGCTACCATCAAACGAAATAACAAAAATCTCGACAACATACTACCTTCCATAATTACCATGTTACCATCCATTGGAATAACAAAAATCTCGACAACAAACTACCTTCCAAAATGACAAGGCTACCATCCAACGAAATAACAAAAATTTCGAAAACAAACTACCTTCCATAATGACAAGGTTACCATTCATTGGAATAACAAAAAACTCGACAACATACTACCTTCCATAATGACAAGGATACCATCCAACGAAATAATAAAAATCTCGACAACAAACTAGTTTCCATAATGACAACGCTACAATCAAAACAAATAACAAAAATCTCGACAACAAACTACCTTCCATAATTACCAGGTTACCATCCATTGGAATAACAAAAATCTCGACAACAGACTACCTTGCATAATGACAAGGCTACCATCCAACAAAATTAAAAAAATCTCGACAGCAGACTACCTTCCATAATGACAAGGATACCATCCATTGGAGTAAAAAAGATATCAACAACAGACTACCTTCCATAATGACAAGGCTACCATCCATTGGAGTAACAAGTATCTCGACAACATACTACATTCCATAATGACAAGGATACCATCCATTGGAGTAACAAAAATATCGACAATAGACTACCTTCCATAATGACAAGGCTACCATCCATTGGAGTAAGAAAAATATTAACAACAAACTACCTTCCATAATTATAAGGCTACCATCCATTGGAGTAACAAAAAACTCGACAACACACTACCTTCCATAATGACAAGGTTACCATCCATTGGAATAAGAAAAATCTCGACAGTAGACTACCTTCCATAATGACAAGGCTACCATTAAACGAAATAACAAAAAGCTCGACAACAGACTACCTTCCATAATGACAAGTCTACCATCCATTGGACTAACAAAAATATTGACAACTGACTAACTTCTATAATTACAAGGCTACCATCCATTGGAGTAACAAATATCTCGACAACAGACTACCTTCCATAATGAAAAGGCTACCATCCATTGGACTATCAAAAATCTCGACAACAGACTACCTTCCATAATGACAAGGCTACCATCCAGTGGAATAACAAAAATCTCAACAACAGACTAACTTCCATAATGACAAGGTTACCATTCATTGGAATAACAAAAAACTCGACAACAGACTACCTTCCATAATGACAAGGTTACAATCCATTGGACTAACAAAAATATTGACAACAGACTACCTTCCATAATTACAAGGCTACCATCCATTGGAGTAACAAAAACTCGACAACAGACTACCTTCCATAATGACAAGGTTAACATCAATTGGAATAACAAAAATCTCGACAACATACTACCTTCCATAATGACAAGAATACCATCGAACGAAATAACAAAAATCTCGACAACAGACTACCTTCCATAATGAGAAGGCTACCATCCATTGGAGTAACAAAATTCTCGACAACAAACTACCTTCCATAATGACAAGGATACCATCCATTGGAATAACAAAAATCTCGACAACAAACTACTTTCCATAATGATAATGCTACCATCAAAAGAAATAACAAAAATCTCGACAACAAACTACCTTCCATAATTACCAGGTTACCATCCATTGGAATAACAAAAATCTCGACAACAGACTACCTTGCATAATGGCAAGGCTACCATCCAACAAAATAACAAAAATCTCAACAGCAGACTACCTTCCATAATGACAAGGATACCATCCATTGGAGTAAAAAAGATATCAACAACAGACTACCTTCCATAATGACAAGGCTACCATCCATTGGAGTAACAAAAATCTCGACAACAAACTACCTTCCATAATGACAAGGCTACCATCCATTGGACTATCATAAATCTCAACAGCAGACTACCTTCCATAATGACAAGGCTACCATCCATTGGAGTAACAAAAATCTTGACAACTGACTAACTTCCATCATTACAAGGCTACCATCCATTGGAGTAACAAGTATCTCGACAACAGACTACATTCCATAATGACAAGGATACCATCCAATGGAGTAACAAAAATATCGACAATAGACGAGCTTCCATAATGACAAGGCTACCATCCATTGGACTAAGAAAAATATTAACAACAAACTACCTTCCATAATTACAAGGCTACCATCCATTGTAGTAAAAAAAAACTCGACAATAGACTACCTTCCATAATGACAAGGTTACCATCCATTGGAATAAGAAAAATCTCGATAGTAGACTACCTTCCATAATGACAAGGCTAACATTAAACGAAATAGCAAAAAGCTTGACAACAGACTACCTTCCATAATGACAAGGCTACCATCCATTGGAGTAACAAAAATATTGACAACTGACTAACTTCTATAATTACAAGGCTACCATCCATTGGAGTAACAAATATCTCGACAACAGACTACCTTCCATAATGACAAGGTTACCATTCATTGGAATAAAAAAAAAACTCGACAACAAACTACCTTCCATAATGACAAGGTTACAATCCATTGGACTAACAAAAATATCGAAAACAGACTACCTTCCATAATTACAAGGCTACCATCCATTGGAGTAACAAAAACTCGACAACAGACTACCTTCCATAATGACAAGGTTACCATCCATGGGAATAACAAAAATATCGACAACATACTACCTTCCATAATGACAAGAATACCATCCAACGAAATAACAAAAATCTCGACAACAGACTACCTTCCATAATGAGAAGGCTACCATCCATTGGAGTAAAAAATTATCGAAAACAAACTACCTTCCATAATGACAAGGATACCATCCATTGGAATAACAAAAATCTCGACAACAAACTACTTTCCATAATGACAACGCTACCATCAAAAGAAATAACAAAAATCTCGACAACAAACTACCTTCCATAATTACCAGGTTACCATCCATTGGAATAACAAAAATCTCGACAACAGACTACCTTCCATAATGAGAAGGCTACCATCCATTGGAGTAACAAAATTATCGACAACAAACTACCTTCCAGAATGACAAGGATACCATCCATTGGAATAACAAAAATCTCGACAACAAACTACTTTCCATAATGACAACGCTACCATCAAAAGAAATAACAAAAATCTCGACAACAAAATACCTTCCCTAATTACCAGGTTACCAGACATTGGAATAACAAAAATCTCGACAAGAGACTACCTTGCATAATGACAAGGCTACCATCCAACGAAATAACAAAAATCTCGACAGCAGACTACCTTTCATAATGATAAGGATACCATCCATTGGAGTAAAAAAGATATCAACAACGGACTACCTTCCATAATGACAAGGCTACCATCCACTGGAGTAACAAAAATCTCGACAACAAACTACCTTTCATAATGACAAGGCTACCATCCATTAGACTATCAAAAATCTCGACAGCAGACTACCTTCCACAATGACAAGGCTACCATCCATTGGAGTAACAAAAATCTTGACAACTGACTAACTTCCATAATTACAAGGCTACCGTCCATTGGAGTAACAAGTATCTCGACAACAGACTACATTCCATATTGACAAGGATACCATCCATTGAAGTAACAAAAATATCGACAATATACTACCTTCCATAATGACAAGGCTACCATCCATTGGAGTAAGAAAAATATTAACAACAAACTACCTTCCATAATTTCAAGGCTACCATCCATTGGAGTAACAAAAATATCGACAATAGACGAGCTTCCATAATGACAAGGCTACCATCCATTGGACTAAGAAAAATATTAACAACAAACTACCTTCCATAATTACAAGGCTACCATCCATTGGAGTAAAAAAAAACTCGACAACAGACTACCTTCCATAATGACAAGGTTACCATCCATTGGAATAAGAAAAATCTCGATAGTAGACTACCTTCCATAATGACAAGGCTACCATTAAACGAAATACCAAAAAGCTCGACAATAGACTACCTTCCATAATGACAAGGCTACCATCCATTGGAGTAACAAAAATATTGACAACTGACTAACTTCTATAATTACAAGGCTACCATCCATTGGAGTAACAAATATCTCGACAACAGACTACCTTCCATAATGACAAGGTTACCATTCATTGGAATAACAAAAAACTCGACAACAAACTACCTTCCATAATGACAAGGTTACAATCCATTGGACTAACAAAAATATCGAAAACAGACTACCTTCCATAATTACAAGGCTACCATCCATTGGAGTAACAAAAACTCGACAACAGACTACCTTCCATAATGACAAGGTTACCATCCATGGGAATAACAAAAATATCGACAACATACTACCTTACATAATGACAAGAATACCATCCAACGAAATAACAAAAATCTCGACAACAGACTACCTTCCATAATGAGAAGGCTACCATCCATTGCAGTAAAAAATTATCGAAAACAAACTACCTTCCATAATGACAAGGATACCATCCATTGGAATAACAAAAATCTCGACAACAAACTACTTTCCATAATGACAACGCTACCATCAAAAGAAATAACAAAAATCTCGACAACAAACTACCTTCCATAATTACAGGTTACCATCCATTGGAATAACAAAAATCTCGACAACAGACTACCTTCCATAATGAGAAGGCTACCATCCATTGGAGTAACAAAATTATCGACAACAAACTACCTTCCAGAATGACAAGGATACCATCCATTGGAATAACAAAAATCTCGACAACAAACTACTTTCCATAATGACAACGCTACCATCAAAAGAAATAACAAAAATCTCGACAACAAAATACCTTCCCTAATTACCAGGTTACCAGACATTGGAATAACAAAAATCTCGACAAGAGACTACCTTGCATAATGACAAGGCTACCATCCAACGAAATAACAAAAATCTCGACAGCAGACTACCTTTCATAATGATAAGGATACCATCCATTGGAGTAAAAAAGATATCAACAACGGACTACCTTCCATAATGACAAGGCTACCATCCACTGGAGTAACAAAAATCTCGACAACAAACTACCTTTCATAATGACAAGGCTACCATCCATTAGACTATCAAAAATCTCGACAGCAGACTACCTTCCACAATGACAAGGCTACCATCCATTGGAGTAACAAAAATCTTGACAACTGACTAACTTCCATAATTACAAGGCTACCGTCCATTGGAGTAACAAGTATCTCGACAACAGACTACATTCCATATTGACAAGGATACCATCCATTGTAGTAACAAAAATATCGACAATATACTACCTTCCATAATGACAAGGCTACCATCCATTGGAGTAAGAAAAATATTAACAACAAACTACCTTCCATAATTTCAAGGCTACCATCCATTGGAGTAACAAAAAACTCGACAACAGACTACCTTCCATAATGACAAGGTTACCGTCCATTGGAATAAGAAAAATCTCGACAATAGACTACCTTCTATAATGACAAGGCTACCATCGAACGAAATAACAAAAAGCTCGACAACAGACTACCTTCCATAATGACAAGGCTACTGTCCATTGGAGTAACAAAAATATTGACAATTGACTAACTTCTATAATTACAAGGCTACCATCCATTGGAGTAAAAAATATCTCGACAACAGACTACCTTCCATAATGACAAGGCTACCATCCATTGGACTATCAAAAATCTCGACAACAGACTACCTTCCATAATGACAAGGCTACCATCCAGTGGAATAACAAAAATCTCAACAACAGACTACCTTCCATAATGACAAGGCTATCATCCATTGGAGTACCAAAAATCTGAACAATAGACTACCTTCCATAATGACAAGGCTACCATCCATTGGAGTAAGAAAAATCTCGAAAACATACTAACTTCCATAATTACAAGTCTAACATCCATTGGAGTATCAAATATCTTGAAAAAAGACTACCTTTCATAATGACATGGCTACCATCAGTTTGGAGTAACCAAAATATCGACAATAGACTACCTTCTATAATGACAAGGATACCATCCATTGGAATAACACAAATCTCGACAACAGACTACCTTGCATAATGACAAGGCTACCATCCAACGAAATAACAAATTTTTTGACAACAGACTACCTTCCATAATGACTAGGTTACCATCCATTGGAATACAAAAAACTCGACAACAAACTACCTTCCATAATGTCAAGGTTAACATCGATTGGAGTAACAAAAATATCGACAAGAGACTACCTTCCATAATTACAACGCTACTATCCATTGGAGTAACAAAAACTCGACAACATACTACCTTCCATAATGACAAGGTTACCATTCATTGGAATTACAAAAATATCGACAACAGACTACCTTCCATAATGACAATGCTACCATCCATTGGAGTAACAAAAATATCGACAACAGACTACATTCCATAATGACAAGGCTACCATCCAGTGGAGTAACAAAAATATCGACAACAGGCTACATTCCATAATGACAAGGCTACCGTCCATTGGAGTAACAAAAATATCGACAATAGACTACCTTCCATAATGACAAGGCTACCATCCATTGGAGTAAGAAAAATATTAACAACAAACTACCTTCCATAATTACAAGGCTACCATTCATTGTACTAACAAAAAACTCGACAACAGACTACCTTCAATAATGACAAGGTTACCATCCATTGGAATAAGAAAAATCTCGACAACAGACTACCTTGCATAATGACAAGGCTACCATCCAACGAAATAACAAAAATCTTGACAACAGACTACCTTCCACAATGACAAGGATACCATCCATTGGAGTAAAAAAGATATCAACAACAGACTACCTTCCCTAATTAGAGGCTACCATCCATTGGAATAATAAAAATCTTGACAACAGACTACCTTCCATAATGACAAGGCTACCATTAAAGAAAATAACAAAAATATCGACAACAGACTACCTTCCATAATTACTAGGTTACCATCCATTGGAATAACAAAAATCTCGACAACAGACTACCTTCCATAATGACAAGGCTACCATCCCACGAAATAACAAAAATTTCGACAACAGACTACCTTCCATAATGACAAGGTTACTATCCATTGGAATAAAAAAAAACTCGACAACAAACTACCTTCCATAATGACAAGGTTACCATCCATTGGAGTAACAAAAATATCGATAACAGACTACCTTCCATAATTAAAAGGTTACCCTCCATTGGAATAACAAAAATCTTGACAACAGACTACCTTCCATAATGACAAGGTTACCATCCATTGGAGTAAGAAAAATATTAAAAACAAACTACCTTCCATAATTACAAGGCTACCATCCATTGGAGTTACAAAAAACTCGACAATAGACTACCTTCAATAATGACAAGGTTACCATCCATTGGAATAAGAAAAATCTCGACAACAGAGTACCTTCCATAATGACAAGGCTACCATCAAACGAAATAACAAAAATCTCGACAACAGACTACCTTCCATAATGACAAGGCTACCATCCATTGAAGTAACAAAAATATTGACAACAAACTACCTTCCATAATTAGAGGCTACCATCCATTGGAGTAATAAAAAACTCGACAAGAGACTACCTTCCATAATGACAAGGTTACCATCCATTGGAATAATAAAAATCTCGACAACAGACTACCTTCCATAATGACAAGGCTACCATTAAAGAAAATATCAAAAATATCAACAACAGACTACCTTCCATAATTACTAGGTTACCATCCATTGGAATAACAAAAATCTCGACAACAGACTACCTTCCATAATGACAAGGCTACCATCCCACGAAATAACAAAAATTTCGACAACAGACTACCTTCCATATTGACAAGGTTACTATCCATTGGAATAAAAAAAACTCGACAACAAACTACCTTCCATAATGACAAGGTTACCATCCATTGGAGTAACAAAAATTATGACAACAAACTACCTTCCATAATTAGAGGCTACCATCCATTGGAGTAATAAAAAACTCGACAAGAGACTACCTTCCATAATGACAAGGTTACCATCCATTGGAATAATAAAAATCTCGACAACAGACTACCTTCCATAATGACAAGGCTACCATTAAAGAAAATAACAAAAATATCGACAAAATACTACCTTCCATAATTACAAGGTTACCATCCATTGGAATAACAAAAATCTCGACAACAGACTACCTTCCAAAATGACAAGGTTACCATCCATTGGAATAAAAAAAAACTCGACAACAAACTACCTTCCATAATGACAAGGTTATCATCCATTGGAGTAACAAAAATATCGACAACAGACTACCTTCTATAATTACAAGGTTACCCTACATTGGAATAACAAAATTCTTGACAACAGATTACCTTCCATAATGACAAGGTTACCATCCATTGGAATAACAAAAATATTGACAATAGACTAACTTCCATATTGACAAGGCTACCATCCAACGAAATAAGAAAAATCTCGACAATTGACTACCCTCCATAATGACAAGGTTACCATTCATTGGAATAACAAAAAACTCGACAATACACTACCTTCAATAATGACAAGGTTACAATCCATTGGACTACCAAAAATATCAACAACAGACTACCTTCCATAATTACAAGGCTACCATCCATTGGAGTAACAAAAACTCGACAATAGACTACCTTCCGTAATAACATGGTTTCCATCCATTGGAATAACAAAAATCTCGACAACATACAACCTTTCATAATGACAAGGCTACCATCCAACGAAATAACAAAAATCTCGACAACAGACTACCTTTCATAATGAGAAGGTTACCATCCATTGGAGTAACAAAATTCTCGACAAAAGACTACCTTCCGTAATGGCAAGGCTACCATCCATTAGAGTAAAAAAAATCTTGACAATAGACTACCTTACATAATGACAAGGCTATCATCCATTGCAGTAACAAAAATATCGATAACACACTACGTTCCATAATAACAAGGCTACCATCCAGTGGAGTAACAAAAATCTCGAAAACAAACTACATTCCATAATGAGAAGGCTACCATCCATTGGAATATCAAAAATCTCGACAGCAGACTACCTTCCATAATGACAAGGCTTTCATCCATTGGAGTAACAAAAATCTTGATAACTGACTAACTTCCATAATTACAAGGCTACCATCCATTGGACTATCAAAAATCTCGACAACAGACTACCTTCCATAATGACAAGGCTACCATCCAGTGGAATAACAAAAATCTCAACAATAGACTACCTTCCATAATGACATGGCTATCATCCATTGGAGTACCGAAAATCTGAACAATAGACTACCTTCCATAATGACAATGCTACCATCCATTGGACTAACAAAAATCTAAATGAAAGACTACTTTCCATAATGACAAGGCTACCATCCATTGGAGTAACAAAAATCTCGAAAACAGACTAACTTCCATAATTACAAGGCTACCATCCATTGGAGTAAAAAATATCTCCACAAAAGACTGCCTTCCATAATGACAAGGCTACCATCCATTCGAGTAACCAAAATATCGACAACAGACTAGCTTCTATAATGATAAGGCTAGCATCCATTGGAGTAACAAAAATCTCGACAACAAACTACCTTCCAAAATGAAAATGTTACCATCCATTGGAATAACAAAAATCTCAACAACAAACTACCTTCCATAATGACAAGGCTACCATCCAACGAAATAACAAAAATTTCGACAACAAACTACCTTCCATAATGACAAGGATACCATTCATTGGAATAACAAAAAACTCGACAACAGAATACCTTCCATAATGACAAGGTTACAATACATTGGACTAACAAAAATATCGACAACAGACTACCTTCCATAATTACAAGGCTACCATCCATTGGAGTAACAAAAACTCGACAACAGACTACCTTCCATAATGACAAGGTTACCATTCATTGGAATAACAAAAATATCGACAACAGACTACCTTCCATAATGACAATGCTACCATCCATTGGAGTAACAAAAATATCGGCAACAGACTACCTTCCATAATGACAATGCTACCATCCATTGGAGTAACAAAAATATCGACAACAGACTACCTTCCTTAATGAGAAGGCTACCATCCATTGGAGTAACAAAATTCTCGACAACAGACTACCTTCCGTAATGGCAAGGCTACCATATATTAGAGTAAAAAAAATCTCGACAACATATTACCTTACCTAATGACAAGGCTAACATCCATTGGAGTAACAAAAATATCGACAACACACTACGTTCCATAATGACAAGGCTACCATCCAGTGCAGTAACAAAAATCTCGAAAACAAACTACATTCCATAATGACAAGGCTATCATCCATTGGAATATCAAAAATCTCAATAGCAGACTACCTTCCATAATGACAAGGTTACCATCCTTTGGAGTAACAAAAATCTTGATAACTGACTAACTTCCATAATTACAAGGTTACCCTTTATTAGACTATCAAAAATCTCGATAACAGACTACCTTCCATAATGACAAGGCTATCATCCAGTGGAATAATAAAAATCTCAACAATAGACTACCTTCCATAATGACATGGCTATCATCCATTGGAGTACCAAAAATTTGAACAATAGACTACCTTCCATAATGACAATGCTACCATCCATTGGACTAACAAAAATCTCAATGAAAGACTACTTTCCATAATGACAAGGCTACCATCCATTGGAGTAACAAAAATCTCGAAAACAGACTAACTTCCATAATTACAAGGCTACCATCCATTGGAGTAACAAATATCTCCACAAAAGACTACCTTCCATAATGACAAGGCTACCATCTATTCGAGTAACCAAAATATCGACAACAGACTACCTTCTATAATGACAAGGCTAGCATCCATTGGAGTAACAAAAATCTCGACAACAAACTACCTTCCATAATGAAAATGTTACCATCCATTGGAATAACAGAAATCTCGACAACAAACTACCTTCCATAATAACAAGGCTACCATCCAACGAAATAACAAAAATTTCGACAACAAACTACCTTCCATAATGACAAGGTTACCATTCATTGGAATAACAAAAAACTCGACAACAGACTACCTTCCATAATGACAAGGTTACAATCCATTGGACTAACAAAAATATCGACAACAGACTACCTTCCATAATTACAAGGCTACCATCCATTGGAGTAACAAAAACTCGACAACAGACTACCTTCCATAATGACAACGTTACCATTCGTTGGAATAATAAAAATATCTACAACAGACTACCTTCCATAATGACAATGCTACCATCTATTGGAGTAACAAAAATATCGACAACAGACTACATTCCATAATGACAAGGCTACCATAGATTAGAGTAACAAAAATATCGATAACAGACTACATTCCATAATGACAAGGCTACCATCCATTGGAGTAACAAAAATATCAACAATAGACTACCTTCCATAATGACAAGGCTACCATCCATTGGAGTAAGAAAAATATTAACAACAAACTACCTTCCATAACTACAAGGCTACCATCCATTGGAGTAACAAAAAACTCGACAACAGACTACCTTCAATAATGACAAGGTTACCATCCATTGGCATAAGAAAAATCTCGACAACAGACTACCTTGCATAATGATAAGGCTACCATCCAACGAAATATCAAAAATCTCGACAGTAGACTACCTTCCATAATGAGAAGGATACCATCCATTGGAGTATAAAATATATCAACAACAGACTACCTTCCATAATGACAAGGCTACCATCCATTGGAGTAACAAAAATCTCGACAACAAACTACCTTCCATAATGACAAGGCTACCATCCATTGGACTAACAAAAATCTCGACAGCAGACCACCTTCCATAATGACAAGGATACCATCCATTGGAATAACAAAAATCTAGACAACAAACTATCTTCCATAATGATAAGGCTACCATCAAACGAAATAACAAAATTCTCGACAACAGACTACCTTCCATAATTACCAGGTTACCATCCATTGGAATAACAAAAATCTCGACAACAAACTACCTTCCATAATGACAAGGCTACCATCCAACGAAATAACAAAAATTTCGACAACAAACTACCTTTTATAATGACAAGGTTACCATTCATTGGAATAACAAAAAACTCGACAACAGACTACCTTCCATAATGACAAGGTTAAAATCCATTGGACTAACAAATGTATCGACAACAGACTACCTTCCATATTTACAAGGCTTCCATCCATTGGAGTAACAAAAACTCGACAACAGACTACCTTCCATAATGACAAGGTTACCATTCATTGGAATAACAAAAATATCGACAACAGACTACCTTCCATAATGACAATGCTACCATCCATTTGAGTAACAAAAATATCGACAACAGACTACATTCCATAATGACAAGGCTACCATCATTGGAGTAACAAAAATATCGACAAAAGACTACATTCCATAATGACAAGGCTACCATCCATTGGAGTAACAAAAACATCGACAATAGACTACCTTCCATAATGACAAGGCTACCATCCATTGGAGTAAGAAAAATATTAACAACAAACTACCTTCCATAATTACAAGGCTACCATCCATTGAAGTAACAAAAAACTCGACAACAGACTACCTTCAATAATGACAAGGTTTCCATCCATTGGAATAAGAAAAATCACGATAACAGACTACCTTGCATAATGACAAGGCTACCATCCAACGAAATAACAAAAATATCGACAGTAGACTACCTTCCATAATGACAAGGCTACCATACATTGGAGTAACAAAAATATTGATAACAGACTACATTCCATAATGACAAGACTACCATCCATTGGAGTAACAAAAATATCGACAATAGACTACCTTCCATAATGACAAGGCTACTATCCATTGGAGTAAGAAAAATATTAACAACAAACTACCTTCCATAACTACAAGGCTACCATCCATTGGAGTAACAAAAAACTCGACAACAGACTACCTTCAATAATGACAAGGTTACCATCCATTGGCATAAGAAAAATCTCGACAACAGGCTACCTTGCATAATGACAAGGCTACCATCCAACGAAATATCAAAAATATCGACAGTAGACTACCTTCCATAATGAGAAGGATACCATCCATTGGAGTAAAAAAGATATCAACAACAGACTACCTTCCATAATGACAAGGCTACCATCCATTGGAGTAACAAAAATCTCGACAACAAACTACCTTCCATAATGACAAGGCTGCCATCCATTGGACTATCAAAAATCTCGACAGCAGACCACCTTCCATAATGACAAGGATACCATCCATTGGAATAACAAAAATATAGACAACAAACTATCTTCCATAATGATAAGGCTACCATCAAACGAAATAAAAAAATTCTCGACAACAGACTACCTTCCATAATTACCAGGTTACCATCCATTGGAATAACAAAAATCTGGACAACAAACTACCTTCCATAATGACAAGGCTACCATCCAACGAAATAACAAAAATTTCGACAACAGACTGCCTTCCATAATGAGAAGGCTACCATCCATTGGAGTAACAAAATTCTCGACAAAAGACTACCTTCTGTAATGGCAAGGCTACCATCCATTAGAGTAAAAAAAATCTCGACAATAGACTACCTTACATAATGACAAGGCTATCATCCATTGCAGTAACAAAAATATCGACAACACACTACGTTCCATAATGACAAGGCTTCCATCCAGTGGAGTAACAAAAATCTCGAAAACAAACTACATTCCATAATGACAAGGCTACCATCCATTGGAATATCAAAAATCTCGACAGCAGACTACCTTCCATAATGACAAGGCTTTGGTCCGTTGGAGTAACAAAAATCTTGATAACTGACTAACTTCCATAATAACAAGGCTACCATCCATTGGACTATCAAAAATCTCGACAACAGACTACCTTCCATAATGACAACGCTACCACCCAGTGGAATAACAAAAATCTCAACAATAGACTACCTTCCATAATGACATGGCTATCATCCATTGGAGTACCAAAAATCTGAACAATAGACTACCTTCCATAATGACAAGGCTACCATCCATTGGACTAACAAAAATATAAATGAAAGACTACTTTCCATAATGACAAGGCTACCATCCATTGGAGTAACAAAAATCTCGAAAACAGACTAACTTCCATAATTACAAGGCTACCATCCATTGGAGTAAAAAATATCTCCACAAAAGACTACCTTCCATAATGATAAGGCTAGCATCCATTGGAGTAGCCAAAATATCGACAACAGACTACCTTCTATAATGATAAGGCTAGCATCCATTGGAGTAACAAAAATCTCGACAACAAACTACCTTCCATAATGAAAATGTTACCATCCATTGGAATAACAAAAATCTCAACAACAAACTACCTTCCAAAATGACAAGGCTACCATCCAACGAAATAACAAAAATTTCGACAACAAACTACCTTCCATAATGACAAGGATACCATTCATTGGAGTAACAAAAACTCGACAATAGACTACCTTCCATAATGACAAGGTTACCATTCATTGGAATAACAAAAATATCGACAACAAACTACCTTCCATAATGACAATGCTACCATCCATTGGAGTAACAAAAATATCGATAACAGACTACCTTCCATAATGACAATGCTACCATCCATTGGAGTAACAAAAATATCGACAACAGACTACCTTCCTTAATGAGAAGGCTACCATCCATTGGAGTAACAAAATTCTCGACAACAGACTACCTTCCGTAATGGCAAGGCTACCATATATTAGAGTAAAAAAATCTCGACAACATACTACCTTACCTAATGACAAGGCTAACATCCATTGGAGTAACAAAAATATCGACAACACACTACGTTCCATAATGACAAGGCTACCATCCAGTGGAGTAACAAAAATCTCGAAAACAAACTACATTCCATAATGACAAGGCTATCATCCATTGGAATATCAAAAATCTCGATAGCAGACTACCTTCCATAATGACAAGGCTAGCATCCTTTGGAGTAACAAAAATCTTGACAACTGACTAACTTCCATAATTACAAGGTTACCATCCATTGGACTATCAAAAATCTCAACAACAGACTACCTTCCATAATGACAAGGCTACCATCCAGTGGAATAATAAAAAACTCGACAACAGACTACCTTCAATAATGACAAGGATACCATCCATTGGATTATTAAAAATCTCGACAGCAGACCACCTTCCATAATGACAAGGATACCATCCATTGGAATAACAAAAATCTAGACAACAAACTATCTTCCATAATGATAAGGCTACCATCAAACGAAATAACAAAATTCTCGACAACAGACTACCTTCCATAATTACCAGGTTACCATCCATTGGAATAACAAAAATCTGGATAACAAACTACCTTCCATAATGACAAGGCTACCATCCAACGAAATAACAAAAATTTCGAAAACAAACTACCTTCCATAATGACAAGGTTACCATTCATTGGAATAACAAAAAACTCGACAACAAACTACCTTCCATAATGACAAGGTTAAAATCCATTGGACTAACAAATATATCGACAACAGACTACATACCATATTTACAAGGCTTCCATCCATTGGAGTAACACAAAGTCGACAATAGACTACCTTCCATAATGACAAGGTTACCATTCATTGGAATAACAAAAATATCGACAACAGACTACCTTCCATAATGACAATGCTACCATTCATTGGAGTAACAAAAATATCGACAACAGACTACATTCCATAATGACGAGGCTACCATCCATTGGAGTTACAAAAATATCGACAAAAGGCTACATTCCATAATGACAAGGCTACCATCCATTGGAGTAACAAAAACATCGACAATAGACTACCTTCCATAATGACAAGGCTACCATCCATTGGAGTAAGAAAAATATTAACAACAAACTACCTTCCATAATTACAAGGCTACCATCCATTGAAGTAACAAAAAACTCGACAACAGACTACCTTCAATAATGACAATGTTACCATCCATGGGAATAAGAAAAATCTCGACAACAGACTACCTTGCATAATGACAAGGCTACCATCCAACGAAATAACAAAAATCTCGACAGTAGACTACCTTCCATAATGACAAGGATACCATCCATTAGAGTAAAAAAGATATCAACAACAAACTACCTTCCATAATGACAAGGCTACCATCCTTTGGAGTAACAAAAATCTCGACAACAAACTACCTTCCATAATGACAAGACTACCATCCATTGGACTATCAAAAATCGCGACAGCAGACAACCTTCCATAATGACAAGGCTACCATCCATTGGAGTAACAAGTATCTCGACCACAAACTACATTCCATAATGACAAGGATACCATCCATTGGAGTAACAAAAATGTTGACAATACACTACCTTCCATAATGACAAGGCTACCATCCATTGGAGTAAGAAAAATATTAATAACAAACTACCTTCCATAATTACAAGGCTACCATCCATTGGAGTAACAAAAATCTCGAAAACAGACTAACTTCCATAATTACAAGGCTACCATCCATTGGAGTAACAAATATCTCGAAAAAATACTACCTTCTATAATGACAAGTCTATTATCCATTGGAGTAACCAAAATATCGACAACAAACTACCTTCTATAATGACAAGGCTAGCATACATTGGAGTAAAAAAAATATCGACAACAAACTACCTTCCATAATGACAAGGCTACCATCCATTGGAGTATCAAAAATATCGACAACAAACTACCTTCCATAATGATAAGGATACCATCCATTGGAATAACAAAAATCTCGACAACAAACTATCTTCCATAATGATAAGGCTACCATCAAACGAAATAACAAAAATCTCGACAACAGACTACCTTCCATAATTACCAGGTTACAATCCATTGGAATAACAAAAATCTCGACAACAGACTACCTTCCATAATGACAAGGCTACCATCCAACGAAATAACAAAAATCTCGACAACAGACTACCTTCCATAATGAGAAGGTTACCATTCATTGGAATAACAAAAAACTCGACAACAGAATACCTTCCATAATGACAAGGTTACAATCCATTGGACTAACAAAAATATCGACAACAGACTACCTTCCATAATTACAAGGCTACCATCCATTGGAGTAACAAAAACTCGACAACAGACTACCTTCCATAATGACAAGGTTACCATTCATTGGAATAACAAAAATATCGACAACAGACTACCTTCCATAATGACAATGCTACCATCCATTGGAGTAACAAAAATATCGACTACAAACTACCTTCCATAATGACAATGCTACCATCCATTGGAGTAACAAAAATATCGACAACAGACTACCTTCCATAATGAGAAGGCTACCATCCATTGGAGTAACAAAATTCTCGACAATAGACTACCTTCCGTAATGGCAAGGCTACCATCCATTAGAGTAAAAAAAATCTCGACAACAGACTACCTTACATAATGACAAGGTTATCATCCATTGGAGTAACAAAAATATCGACAACACACTACGTTCCATAATGACAAGGCTACCATCCAGTGGAGTAACAAAAATCTCGAAAACAAACTACATTCCATAATGACAAGGCTACCATCCATTGGAATATCAAAAATCTCGATAGCAGACTACCTTCCATAATGACAAGGCTACCATCTGTTGGAGTAACAAAAATCTTGACAACTGACTTAGTTCCATAATGAGAAGGTTACAATCCATTGGACTAACAAAAATATCGACAACAGACTACCTTCCATAATTACAAGGATACCATCCATTGGAGTAACAAAAACTCGACAACAGACTACCTTCCATAATGACAATGCTACCATCCATTGGAGTAACAAAAATATCGACTACAAACTACCTTCCATAATGACAATGCTACCATCCATTGGAGTAACAAAAATATCGACAACAGACTACCTTCTATAATGAGAAGGCTACCATCCATTGGAGTAACAAAATTCTCGACAATAGACTACCTTCCGTAATGGCAAGGCTACCATCCATTAGAGTAAAAAAAATCTCGACAACAGACTACCTTACATAATGACAAGGTTATCATCCATTGGAGTAACAAAAATATCGACAACACACTACGTTCCATAATGACAAGGCTACCATCCAGTGGACTAACAAAAATCTCGAAAACAAACTACATTCCATAATGACAAGGCTATCATCCATTGGAATATCAAAAATCTCAATAGCAGACTACCTTCCATAATGACAAGGCTACCATCCTTTGGAGTAACAAAAATCTTGACAACTGACTAACTTCCATAATTACAAGGTTACCATTTATTGGACTATCAAAAATCTCGATAACAAACTACCTTCCATAATGACAAGGCTACCATCCAGTGGAATAATAAAAATCTCAACAATAGACTACCTTCCATAATGACATGGCTATCATCCATTGGAGTACCAAAAATTTGAACAATAGACTACCTTCCATAATGACAATGCTACCATCCATTGGACTAACAAAAATCTCAATGAAAGACTACTTTCCATAATGACAAGGCTACCATCCATTGGAGTAACAAAAATCTCGAAAACAGACTAACTTCCATAATTACAAGGCTACCATCCATTGGAGTAACAAATATCTCCACAAAAGACTACCTTCCATAATGACAAGGCTACCATCCATTCGAGTAACCAAAATATCGACAACAGACTACCTTCTATAATGACAAGGCTAGCATCCATTGGAGTAACAAAAATCTCGACAACAAACTACCTTCCATAATGAAAATGTTACCATCCATTGGAATAACAGAAATCTCGACAACAAACTACCTTCCATAATAACAAGGCTACCATCCAACGAAATAACAAAAATTTCGAAAACAAACTACCTTCCATAATGACAAGGTTACCATTCATTGGAATAACAAAAAACTCGACAACAAACTACCTTCCATAATGACAAGGTTAAAATCCATTGGACTAACAAATATATCGACAACAGACTACATACCATATTTACAAGGCTTCCATCCATTGGAGTAACACAAAGTCGACAATAGACTACCTTCCATAATGACAAGGTTACCATTCATTGGAATAACAAAAATATCGACAACAGACTACCTTCCATAATGACAATGCTACCATTCATTGGAGTAACAAAAATATCGACAACAGACTACATTCCATAATGACGAGGCTACCATCCATTGGAGTTACAAAAATATCGACAAAAGGCTACATTCCATAATGACAAGGCTACCATCCATTGGAGTAACAAAAACATCGACAATAGACTACCTTCCATAATGACAAGGCTACCATCCATTGGAGTAAGAAAAATATTAACAACAAACTACCTTCCATAATTACAAGGCTACCATCCATTGAAGTAACAAAAAACTCGACAACAGACTACCTTCAATAATGACAATGTTACCATCCATGGGAATAAGAAAAATCTCGACAACAGACTACCTTGCATAATGACAAGGCTACCATCCAACGAAATAACAAAAATCTCGACAGTAGACTACCTTCCATAATGACAAGGATACCATCCATTAGAGTAAAAAAGATATCAACAACAAACTACCTTCCATAATGACAAGGCTACCATCCTTTGGAGTAACAAAAATCTCGACAACAAACTACCTTCCATAATGACAAGACTACCATCCATTGGACTATCAAAAATCGCGACAGCAGACAACCTTCCATAATGACAAGGCTACCATCCATTGGAGTAACAAGTATCTCGACCACAAACTACATTCCATAATGACAAGGATACCATCCATTGGAGTAACAAAAATGTTGACAATACACTACCTTCCATAATGACAAGGCTACCATCCATTGGAGTAAGAAAAATATTAATAACAAACTACCTTCCATAATTACAAGGCTACCATCCATTGGAGTAACAAAAATCTCGAAAACAGACTAACTTCCATAATTACAAGGCTACCATCCATTGGAGTAACAAATATCTCGAAAAAATACTACCTTCTATAATGACAAGTCTATTATCCATTGGAGTAACCAAAATATCGACAACAAACTACCTTCTATAATGACAAGGCTAGCATACATTGGAGTAAAAAAAATATCGACAACAAACTACCTTCCATAATGACAAGGCTACCATCCATTGGAGTATCAAAAATATCGACAACAAACTACCTTCCATAATGATAAGGATACCATCCATTGGAATAACAAAAATCTCGACAACAAACTATCTTCCATAATGATAAGGCTACCATCAAACGAAATAACAAAAATCTCGACAACAGACTACCTTCCATAATTACCAGGTTACAATCCATTGGAATAACAAAAATCTCGACAACAGACTACCTTCCATAATGACAAGGCTACCATCCAACGAAATAACAAAAATCTCGACAACAGACTACCTTCCATAATGAGAAGGTTACCATTCATTGGAATAACAAAAAACTCGACAACAGAATACCTTCCATAATGACAAGGTTACAATCCATTGGACTAACAAAAATATCGACAACAGACTACCTTCCATAATTACAAGGCTACCATCCATTGGAGTAACAAAAACTCGACAACAGACTACCTTCCATAATGACAAGGTTACCATTCATTGGAATAACAAAAATATCGACAACAGACTACCTTCCATAATGACAATGCTACCATCCATTGGAGTAACAAAAATATCGACTACAAACTACCTTCCATAATGACAATGCTACCATCCATTGGAGTAACAAAAATATCGACAACAGACTACCTTCCATAATGAGAAGGCTACCATCCATTGGAGTAACAAAATTCTCGACAATAGACTACCTTCCGTAATGGCAAGGCTACCATCCATTAGAGTAAAAAAAATCTCGACAACAGACTACCTTACATAATGACAAGGTTATCATCCATTGGAGTAACAAAAATATCGACAACACACTACGTTCCATAATGACAAGGCTACCATCCAGTGGAGTAACAAAAATCTCGAAAACAAACTACATTCCATAATGACAAGGCTACCATCCATTGGAATATCAAAAATCTCGATAGCAGACTACCTTCCATAATGACAAGGCTACCATCTGTTGGAGTAACAAAAATCTTGACAACTGACTTAGTTCCATAATGAGAAGGTTACAATCCATTGGACTAACAAAAATATCGACAACAGACTACCTTCCATAATTACAAGGATACCATCCATTGGAGTAACAAAAACTCGACAACAGACTACCTTCCATAATGACAATGCTACCATCCATTGGAGTAACAAAAATATCGACTACAAACTACCTTCCATAATGACAATGCTACCATCCATTGGAGTAACAAAAATATCGACAACAGACTACCTTCTATAATGAGAAGGCTACCATCCATTGGAGTAACAAAATTCTCGACAATAGACTACCTTCCGTAATGGCAAGGCTACCATCCATTAGAGTAAAAAAAATCTCGACAACAGACTACCTTACATAATGACAAGGTTATCATCCATTGGAGTAACAAAAATATCGACAACACACTACGTTCCATAATGACAAGGCTACCATCCAGTGGACTAACAAAAATCTCGAAAACAAACTACATTCCATAATGACAAGGCTATCATCCATTGGAATATCAAAAATCTCAATAGCAGACTACCTTCCATAATGACAAGGCTACCATCCTTTGGAGTAACAAAAATCTTGACAACTGACTAACTTCCATAATTACAAGGTTACCATTTATTGGACTATCAAAAATCTCGATAACAAACTACCTTCCATAATGACAAGGCTACCATCCAGTGGAATAATAAAAATCTCAACAATAGACTACCTTCCATAATGACATGGCTATCATCCATTGGAGTACCAAAAATTTGAACAATAGACTACCTTCCATAATGACAATGCTACCATCCATTGGACTAACAAAAATCTCAATGAAAGACTACTTTCCATAATGACAAGGCTACCATCCATTGGAGTAACAAAAATCTCGAAAACAGACTAACTTCCATAATTACAAGGCTACCATCCATTGGAGTAACAAATATCTCCACAAAAGACTACCTTCCATAATGACAAGGCTACCATCCATTCGAGTAACCAAAATATCGACAACAGACTACCTTCTATAATGACAAGGCTAGCATCCATTGGAGTAACAAAAATCTCGACAACAAACTACCTTCCATAATGAAAATGTTACCATCCATTGGAATAACAGAAATCTCGACAACAAACTACCTTCCATAATAACAAGGCTACCATCCAACGAAATAACAAAAATTTCGACAACAAACTACCTTCCATAATGACAAGGTTACCATTCATTGGAATAACAAAAAACTCGACAACAGACTACCTTCCATAATGACAAGGTTACAATCCATTGGACTAACAAAAATATCGATAATAGACTACCTTCCATAATTACAAGGCTACCATCCATTGGAGTAACAAAAACTCGACAACAGACTACCTTCCATAATGACAACGTTACCATTCGTTGGAATAATAAAAATATCTACAACAGACTACCTTCCATAATGACAATGCTACCATCTATTGGAGTAACAAAAATATTGACAACAGACTACATTCCATAATGACAAGGCTACCATACATTGGAGTAACAAAAATATCGATATTAGACTACATTCCATAATGACAAGGCTACCATCCATTGGAGTAACAAAAATATCGACAATAGACTACCTTCCATAATGACAAGGCTACCATCCATTGGAGTAAGAAAAATATTAACAACAAACTACCTTCCATAACTACAAGGCTACTATCCATTGGAGTAACAAAAAACTCGACAACAGACTACCTTCAATAATGACAAGGTTACCATCCATTGGCATAAGAAAAGTCTCGACAACAGACTACCTTGCATAATGATAAGGATACCATCCATTGGAGTATAAAATATATCAACAACAGACTACCTTCCATAATGACAAGGCTACCATCCATTGGAGTAACAAAAATCTCGACAACAAACTACCTTCCATAATGACAAGGCTACCATCCATTGGACTAACAAAAATCTCGACAGCAGACCACCTTCCATAATGACAAGGATACCATCCATTGGAATAACAAAAATCTAGACAACAAACTATCTTCCATAATGATAAGGCTACCATCAAACGAAATAACAAAATTCTCGACAACAGACTACCTTCCATAATTACCAGGTTACCATCCATTGGAATAACAAAAATCTCGACAACAAACTACCTTCCATAATGATAAGGCTACCATCCAACGAAATAACAAAAATTTCGACAACAAACTACCTTTTATAATGACAAGGTTACCATTCATTGGAATAACAAAAAACTCGACAACAGACTACCTTCCATAATTACAAGGTTAAAATCCATTGGACTAACAAATATATCGACAACAGACTACCTTCCATATTTACAAGGCTTCCATCCATTGGAGTAACAAAAACTCGACAACAGACTACCTTCCATAATGACAAGGTTACCATTCATTGGAATAACAATAATATCGACAACAGACTACCTTCCATAATGACAATGCTACCATCCTATTTGAGTAACAAAAATATCGACAACAGACTACATTCCATAATGACAAGGCTACCATCTATTGGAGTAACAAAAATATCGACAAAAGACTACATTCCATAATGACAAGGCTACCATCCATTGGAGTAAGAAAAATATTAACAACAAACTACCTTCCATAATTACAAGGCTACCATCCATTGAAGTAACAAAAAACTCGACAACAGACTACCTTCAATAATGACAAGGTTTCCATCCATTGGAATAAGAAAAATCACGACAACAGACTACCTTGCATAATGACAAGGCTACCATCCAACGAAATAACAAAAATCTCGACAGTAGACTACCTTCCATAATGACAAGGCTACCATACATTGGAGTAACAAAAATATCGATAACAGACTACATTCCATAATGACAAGGCTACCATCCATTGGAGTAACAAAAATATCGACAATAGACTACCTTCCATAATGACAAAGCTACCATCCATTGGAGTAAGAAAAATATTAACAACAAACTACCTTCCATAACTACAAGGCTACCTTCCATTGGAGTAACAAAAAACTCGACAACATACTACCTTCAATAATGACAAGGTTACCATCCATTGGCATAAGAAAAATATCGACAACAGACTACCTTTGTTAGAACAAAGTTTGAATCTACTACCCTATATTTAAGTTTTGATGATAATAAAGTGAAAAGATATAGTATTTATAAGTTTCATGTATGAACTATCTGCTGCCTAAAATTATTATGTTTTGACTTGCAGATACTCTGATTGATATAAGCAAGATCACATCTATTCAGCATCAGAACTTGATTTCAGACACCAGCATCAGAAGTTGCCATATCAGAATGTCAAAATCAGATGATCAACTCACGTACATGCTGAAGCTTGATGAACAAGACTGCGCTCAACACTCTGATAAAGAAACACAACAGTTCATCAGCAGCGAAGCAGAGTCAGAATGAGCCAAGCCAGAACTTGCATTAAGTAAGCAACGGTACTGTGCATTGAAAGCAAATTAATTCCAACGGCCTCATTCCAGACAAGATCTGCTCAATAAGGAAAGCTTGTTATTAGCATTGAATCAAGAATATTGCATCCAACGTTCATCATCTCAGTGCTATATAAACAAGGCTTTGAAGATTGAAATGGCTAATGCTCTCCAAATCTCTACACGCACAAAAGCTAATTATAATCTTCTTTCTCTCAGTTTTGCTAAACCACACACTCTGATATTCTATCATTGTTTAGCAATCTAGTCTCTAAGCTTCAATTTGTGTATACATCACAGTTGTGATAAAGTTTTGTAGAAAACATTCACACACTTAGTTTTATCTCTTTGTAAGAAAGTGTTACCTTGACAAACCGGGTTGTGGTTTGGATCAAGAAGGCTTTAGCAGTTGTTAAAGCAGTCTGTAATATTCAGTTGAATATAGTGGATTAAGACCTCGTTGGAGAGAGGCGAAATCACCTTGACGGGTGGACTGGAGTAGTTTGAGATCAAACGAACCAGGATAAAAATATCTTGTTCATTGCATTAGATTTCAGTTTTACAATTCAACCCCCCCCCCCCCCCCATTCTTGTGTTTTTCACCACTTCAATTGGCATCAGAGCGCCTGGTTCTGAGCTAAAACACTTAACCGTGTCAGTACAAGATCCAGCATCAGAAAAACACAATGGCAGGAAACAATTCTCACATCAGCAATGACAACAATGAGGACAGAGACAGATTCAGTGGCAAACCTCCAGTATTTGATGGAGAAAACTTTGATTACTGCAAAGACAGAATTGAAAGCTTCTTTCTAGCACATGATGCTGATCTGTGGGATATGGTGACAGATGGATACACGCACCCTGTGAATGCAAGTGGTCAGAAGATTGATAGAAAAACAATGTCTGATCAACAAAAGCGTGACTTCAAGAATCACCACAAGGCCAGAACCATCCTCCTCAGCGCCATCTCCTATACTGAGTATGAAAAGATCTCAAACAGAGACACAACAAAGAATATTTTTGACTCACTCAGAATGACGCATGAGGGCAATGTTCAGGTCAAAGAAACAAAAGCTCTGGCGCTTATTCAGAAGTATGAGGCGTTCAAAATGGAAGAATTTGAATCCATTGAAACCATGTTCTCTAGATTCCAGATTCTGGTAGCTGGTCTCAAAGTTCTGGACAAATGATACTCTACTTCTGACCATGTCAAGAAAATCATCAGAAGTTTACCCAAGCAGTGGAGACCTATGGTTACAGCTCTGAAGCTAGCTAAAGATCTCAACAAAATCACTCTGGAGGAACTTATCAGCTCCCTCAGAAGTCATGAGATAGAGCTAGAAGCTGATGAGCCTCAGAAGCAAGGTAAGCCTTTAGCATTAAAATCTAACAGAAAATTTGAGTCTAAAGTTTTGCAGGCAGTTGAAGAAACATCTGATGGATCCTCATCAGAAGAAGACGAACTCTCCCTTCTCTCCAGAAGAGTAAATCAACTGTGGAAGCAAAGACAAAGGAAGTTCAGGAATCCCAGAAGATCTGATCAGAACGAGTCTTCTTCCAGATACAGAAGGACAGATTCTTCTTCTGGATACAGAAGATCTGAAGGCTCCTCCAGTAGCAAAAAGCCAAACACCAAAGACATCATCTGCTATGAGTGCAACGAGCAAGGACATTATAAGAGTGACTGCCCAAAGCTTCAGAGGGAAAAGCCCAAAAAGAAGTTTGGAAGAGAGAAGAAGAAAAGTCTCATGGCTACATGGGATGAATCTGACTCGTCTGAAGCTGACTCAGAATCAGATGATGAAAGGGCAAACATAGCTCTCATGGCTAACATTTCAGAAGATAGTGAAGCTTCTGAATCAGACTCAGAATCAGACACTGAAGAGGTATTTCCTAACTTTGATGTTAACTTTACAAAGGCTGAACTTGCTGAAAGCCTTAATGAGATTCTGGAACGTTATCAGCAAATTAGAGCTAAATTCAGAGACCTAAAAAGGAATCTTGAATATGACTCTAAAAAGACTGAGAGTCTCAAATTGGAAAATTCTGAGCTGAGAAATAAGATTTCAAAATTAGAAAACACTTTACAAAACTCTCAGAAGGAACCAATTTCTGAAACTCCCAGCAACGCTGATGAGATCATCAAGGAGTATGATCACAGTTTCCAGAAGTTCCTAGCTAAAAGCATAGATAGAAGCAGAATGGCTTCAATGATCTATGGAGTTAGCAGAAACGGCAGGAAAGGAATAGGATACCAAGGTAAGGTTCCTACACCAAAGAATGTCATGGACTTAACCATTAAACACACTCCTCTGAATTCACATTTTGTATATGGTCACACACATGATATCAAATACACTAGCAGTAAGCACTCTGTGAAACCAAAATTCAACCAGAGTTTTGGTAAAACTAACAAATCAGGACCCATGAAAATCTGGGTACCTAAGGATAAAATAATACATGTTGCAGATATCTTTAACAGCAAGTCAGAAACACCAGTCATGGTACCTGGACTCTGGCTGCTCACGACACATGATGGGAAGAAGGCATATGTTCCAAAGCCTGGAACTTAAGCCTGGAGGCCACGTTGGCTTTGGAGGCAATCAGAGGGGAAAGATAATTGGCTCTGGAACTGTAGGTAATGGAAATCTTCCCTCTATTAATAATGTTCTGCTAGTAGATGGATTGATGCATAATCTGTTATCCATAAGTCAATTAAGTGATAACGGTTATGATATAATCTTTAATCAAAAATCATGTAAAGCTGTTAGTCAGAAAGATGGGACTATCCTGTTTAATGGTAAGAGGAAAAACAACATTTACAAAATCAAACTTTCTGAACTAAAGAGTCAGAATGTAAAATGTCTTCTGTCTGTTAACAACGAGCAGTGGATCTGGCACAGAAGATTGGGACATGTTAGTATGAGAAGAATATCTCAGATTAACAAACTCAATCTGGTCAGAGGACTTCCTAATTTGAAGTTCAATTCAGATGCTCTGTGTGAAGCATGTCAGAAAGGCAAATTTGCAAAACCTTCTTTTAAATCCAAAAATGTTGTTTCTACCTCTAAGCCATTAGAACTTCTGCATATTGACTTATTTGGACCAGTTAAAACTGCTTCAGTCAGTGGTAAGAAGTATGGGTTAGTAATCGTAGATGACTATAGCAGATGGACATGGGTAAAGTTCTTAAGACACAAGGACGAGTCAATCTCTGTGTTTGTTACCTTCTGTAACCAAGTTCAGAATGAAAAGGATCTTAGAATCGTTAAAGTCAGAAGTGATCATGGTGGAGAGTTTGAAAACAAAGATTTTGAGTCATTCTTTAATGACAAAGGCATTCTGCATGATTTCTCTTGTCCTAGAACTCCCCAACAAAATGGAGTTGTAGAACGAAAGAACAGAACATTGCAAGAAATGGCCAGAACCATGATTAATGAGACAAACGTTGCTAAGACCTTCTGGGCAGAGGCAATAAACACAGCGTGCTACATTCAGAATAGAATCTCAATAAGACCCATTCTGGAAAAGACTCCATATGAATTGTGGAAGAACAGAAAGCCCAACATTTCATATTTTCATCCATTTGGATGTACTTACTTTATATTAAATACAAAGAATTACTTGAACAAGTTTGACTCTAAAGCACAGAAGTGTATTATGTTAGGATACTCTGAACGCTCAAGAGGGTACATAGTATACAATACAGAAACACAGGTTGTGGAAGAATCAATCAGTGTTCGTTTTGATGATAAGCTTGACTCTGAAAAGTCAAAGCAGAATGAAGTTTTTGCAGGTATAGAAATTGAATTTGCATGTTCTGAAGACAAGTCATCAGAAGCTCTCAACACAGACATTCCTTCAACGTCTGAAAGGAGCACTGCTAGCAATCCTACAACAGCTGTTGATCAACCTCAGAAGAGATTACCCAGAAGCAGCTTGGATCACCCAGAAGAGACTATCCTAGGAAGAAAGGAAGATCCTATCAGAACAAGAGCAAGCTTAAGAAACTCTGAAGAAACACTCATGGGACTTGTGTCTCTGATTGAACCTTCTTTTATTGATGAAGCACTTCTGGATAATGACTGGATTCTGGCAATGCAAGAAGAGCTGAATCAATTCACCAGAAACGACGTATGGGATCTCGTTCCCAGACCAAAAGGATTCAACGTCATTGGAACAAGATGGGTGTTCAGAAACAAGCTAAATGAACAAGGTGAAGTCATCAGAAACAAGGCACGACTGGTTGCACAAGGTTATAGTCAGCAAGAAGGGATAGACTATACAGAAACCTTTGCCCCAGTCGCCAGGTTAGAATCTATCAGACTTTTAATTTCATTTGCTGTTAATAGAGGCATCACTCTGTATCAGATGGATGTCAAAAGTGCATTCTTAAATGGTTATATAGAAGAAGAAGTTTATGTACACCAACCCCCAGGTTTTGAAAATATAAAACATCCAGAACATGTTTTCAAACTAAAGAAGTCACTGTATGGTCTGAAACAAGCTCCCAGAGCTGGTATGAAAGGCTAAGTAACTTTCTGCTGGAAAATGAATTCACCAGAGGGAAGGTGGACACTACTCTATTCTGTAAATCAGTTAAGAGTGACATCTTAGTCTGTCAAATTTATGTTGATGATATTATTTTTGGTTCTACTAATCCTTCTCTTGGAAGAAAATTTGCTAAGTGTATGCAGGCAGAATTTGAGATGAGCCTCATGGGGGAATTGAAATTCTTTCTAGGAATTCAGATCAATCAAACTCCAGAAGGAACTTACATTCATCAGAGCAAATACATCAGAGATCTTCTAAAGAAATTTGACCTCTCAGAATGTAAGCCATCAAAGATTCCAATGCATCCCACGTGCATTCTGGAAAGAGAAGAGGTGAGCAAAAATGTAGAACAAAAAGTCTACAGAGGTATGATTGGTTCACTCCTCTGTCTGACTGCTTCAAGACCTGACATATTATTCAGTGTTTGTATCTGTGCTAGATTCCAATCAGATCCTAGAGAATCTCACTTAACAGCTGTTAAGCGAATTTTCAAGTATCTGAAAGGTACTACTAATCTGGGTTTGTTTTATAGAAAATCTAGTGATTACAGCTTAGTAGGCTACTGTGATGCTGATTTTGCTGGAGACAGAGTGGAACATAAAAGTACTTCTGGAACCTGCCAGTTTCTGGGAGAAAATCTGATCTCTTGGTCCAGCAAAAGGCAATCAACAATTGCTCTGTCAACAGCAGAAGCTGAGTACATAGCAGCAGCAGGATGTAGCAAACAAATGCTCTGGAGGAAAAGTCAGCTTGAAGACTTCCAGATTTTTGAGAGTAACATTCCTATACTTTGTGATAATACTTCTGCTATTTGCTTAAGTAAGAATCCCATTTTACATTCTAGAGCTAAGCATATAGAAATAAAACATCACTTCATTAGGGACTATATTCAGAAAGGTATTTTGAACTTAAAATTTATAGATACAGACCATCAATGGGCTGATATCTTTACTAAACCCCTTTCAGAAGATAGATTTAATTTCATTCTGAAACATCTCAGCATGAAAGTGTGTCCAGAGTGAAAATGTTTTCATTCCATATATTTACCTTCAGAATGTAATTGTTTTACTGTGAACTTCTGATCAATCTTCTTTCAGAAAGATAGAACATGCAGATTGTATCAGATGCAAGTCTAAAGATCTGAGAGTCTAAGCTCAAAGACAGACGTGCTGATCACTACATCAAACAAGTGTCATCCAATCATCAGCATATCTCTGAAGCAGAACGCGTGCACGCTTCTGAGAAGGCAAAGCGCTGATTGGGTGCATTGAGACACATGTCTGGTAACCGTTTTTAAGTATCATTCTCGAATCCCCCAAAATCAGCAAGCATTTAATGAAAAGTAATCATGCTTTTAAAATGCAATCATGATTTTTCTCTCTCTTAAAAAACGTTTATCTTTTCAAAACAGTTTTGAAAACTCTATTTAAGCACATTAATCTCTCATTCTCATTCTTTACGTTTTCTCACTAATACTCAAGCATTTTCTGCATATTTTTGTGTTCATCTCTTGCAACCTATTTTCCTCAGTTTATTCTCAAAACCCTTTTAGTGTGAACATGGCAACCTCCAACAGCGCTTCTGCAGGTCCTCAGAAGAAAGCATCATCTGAGCAATATCAAGTGCCATTCAGAACTCTCCTCACTCCTGTGAAGAATCTTGAAGTGCTTTCTGAATTAATCATTGATTTTGAAAGCTTGAAGGAGAACGGTTTTGACCTAACTGAAGAAGTTAGGGCTCAGAAGTGGGAAAGGTATTTCGATAGGTTGGTTGGACCAACATTCCCAATGCTAGTCAAGGAATTCTGGATTCACGCCAAGGCTTCAACACATCTATTCACCTCCTTTGTTATGGGGAAGAAGATTGTGATCACTGAGGATCACATTGCAAGGCTAATCGGTTACAGTGGCGGTGGCGTCCGTTGTGTGGACATGGCTGAAAGATGTGCTGATGTAGGTGTGATAGCTGACAGGATTTTCACTCTTGGGGTGCCCAGCAGCAAGATTAAAGATCTGAAGGATCATTACAGAGTGTGGGCTAAGATAATTCTGGGGTGCTTCAACCATAGGAAACCAACCAGTTCTCCTGATTACATAAATGTGGATCAGCAGTTTCTGATCTACTTTATTGATCAGAAGGTAAAGATCAATCTGGCTCACTTCCTGTTCAACCACCTCAGAACAAATGTGAAGGAAACAAGGGAAGAAGAAAGAACCAAGAGGGATTGGATACCTTTTGGAAGGTTGATATCAGATATTCTGACAGAGAATAGGCTGATTGAGCATCTGATAGAAGCTCAAGAGCCAAGCAATATTGAACCAACAATTGGGAAACCTCTGAACGCAAAGAACTTGAAAAAGATGAAGCTGATAGAGAATATTCAGAAGGAACCCAGAGCTACTCCTATTGCTGATATCTCCAACAGAAGAGTGCCTCTGAGTGGCTTTCCGTTATTTTCTGAAATTGAATCCAAACCAGAGGTGATTCTCAGGTACTTGGATGCGTGCAAGGCAGATGGTACAGATCCAAATCTGAATATCAAAGATCTGCATCAACCTCAACCAGAAGTGACTCTGAAGAAGACGAAGAAGAGGAAGGCACCATCAGAAGGATCATCCTAGCAGACACCCAGGAAAAGAGGTAATTCATCTGCTACTCCTGTTTTAAATTCTTCTACTATTCCAGCATCTATTCCTCCTCAAACCTCTCATAGAATCTCAAACCCCATCCCTACCATAGATGAAACTGTACAAGAAGAGGACCCTTCTGAGGCATTAAAACTCAGAAGACCCAGAACCAAACATCCCAAACAACCAACAATCTCAACAACATCAGCAATTGACCAAGTGCTGTCTGACATTGATCAACACACCTCTGATCAACCAATCTCTGAACCACAAACTGTTCCTCCTCCACAACCAGAACAACAGCAATCTACTGAAGAACCAGAACAACAACAACCACTCTCATCAATTCCAGAAGAACCCCTTATCCCTGAAAAATCAGAAATTCCGTCTCCCTCTCCCCAACCAGAAATTAATCCACCATCACCTCAAACAGAGTTTCATCACTCTGAAACTCCTTCTCCTCAACCATCTGAACCTCATTCACCTCAACCATCACCTCTGGCAATCCAGCTGCCATGTGGAACAACTGTTATCATGCCCCAGTTACCATCCTCACCAGAATCTACACCACCAAATACTCCCAAAACACCACCCAGTCCAATCATAATCTCTGATACTGATACTCCATCTCCAAAACAAACAGCTGCTCAGAAAACCTCCGAAAACCCCAGCAGGACTTTCATAGACTTAACCAGTCTTGACCGTCTTGCTGATCTGAAACACAAAATTGCCATCCCAAAACCAAAGCAACCAGATGTTGGCTCTGGTATTATGAATTTTGAAACAGGTGTGCTGCAATGGATTGCTTCTTTGAAGCAAGTCTGTCCTGAAATGATTGACCCAGCTGCTTCTGATCAGCTCTGGTCACAATTCAGACTTCGGGTACATGCTGAAGCCCTCAAGTTGCAGGATATCAACTATGAGCAGGCACAACAAAATTTCAGCAAGCTTCTGAATGAAGTTGGCAGTCAGCTTCTGAAAGAGGACGTGCTCCCTCTGGACAGTGAACCTTGGTCTGAGATACAGCAAGCTGCAAAGGTGCAATCAGAAGAAGACAAGACCATTCAAGCTGAAGAAAGTCAAGCAGAGGATGTTGCTGAAAGTTCTCAGAAGCCTCCTGCTTCTGATGCTTCTCAAGCTGCCTTGGACAGGCAGACTCTGGAAGAACTAAGGCTGAATGACATGCGTCTGCAGCAGCGGATGGATGAAAGCGATCAGAAGATGAAAGAGAGAATGGATGTGCAGGATAGCAAGATTGACATTGTTGTCAGCATGGTGCCCAAGCAGAATGAGACTGCTGAAAAGATCCAAGCCATGCTGGAGAACCTGTTCACACGCTTGCCTCCTCAACCTTAGTCTCTTTTTTCATTCATGACCTTTTTCATGTTTTCCTTGATTTTCTGATGTACCGTTTGAATATGTTTTGTACTATTTTCTTGTTTTGATTCTGAACTCTCTCAATATGATTAGTTTTTCTGATCTTAATTGTTTTAGCACATCACCTACATTTTTTGATTGCTGACAAAAAGGGGGAGAACAAGAATGATATTTTAATCAATAACGACTAACTAGACAGAAATTCTCAAACATTCTAACTCTATTTACTTGAAAATGTTTTTCTGTTTTGCTTAAAGTCTACAGGTACAAGGAAGCTCCTGGACACTCTGAAGACTAGAAGCTCTGAAGCTCTGATCACTATGAAGTTCTGATCCGCTCTGATATTCTGATCCAAAGCAAAGCTCTGACAAGAAAAACTCTGAAGCTCTGCTCTGACATAAAGCTTCTGATAAGTCAAAGACTCTGATACTCTGATGTTCAAAGAAAGGCAAAAAGATCTGATCCTGAAGAACACGTGTAATCAAAGGGAAGTAATAAACTCAGGGGGAGTATCTCTCAACTCTGATATCTCTTTACTCCTTATCCTTTTACTTCTTATTCTGATACATATTCCAAATACCTTTTCACGTTATTTTCATTTAAAATATCTAGTTTTTGTCATCATCAAAAAGGGGGAGATTGTTAGAACAAAGTTTGAATCTACTACCCTATATTTAAGTTTTGATGATAACAAAGTGAAAAGATATAGTATTTATAAGTTTCATGTATGAACTATCTGCTGCCTATAATTATTATGTTCTGACTTGTAGATACTCTGATTGATATAAGCAAGATCACATCTATTCAGCATCAGAACTTGATTTCAGACACCAGCATCAGAAGTTGCCATATCAGAATGTCAAAATCAGATGATCAACTCACGTACATGCTGAAGCCTGATGAACAAGACTGCGCTCAACACTCTGATAAAGAAACACAACAGTTCATCAGCAGCGAAGCAGAGTCAGAATGAGCCAAGCCAGAACTTGCATTAAGTAAGCAACGGTACTGTGCATTGAAAGCAAATTAATTCCAACGGCCTCATTCCAGACAAGATCTGCTCAATAAGGAAAGCTTGTTATTAGCATTGAATCAAGAATATTGCATCCAACGTTCATCATCTCAGTGCTATATAAACAAGGCTTTGAAGATTGAAATGGCTAATGCTCTCCAAATCTCTACACGCACAAAAGCTAATTATAATCTTCTTTCTCTCAGTTTTGCTAAACCACACACTCTGATATTCTATCATTGTTTAGCAATCTAGTCTCTAAGCTTCAATTTGTGTATACATCACAGTTGTGATAAAGTTTTGTAGAAAACATTCACACACTTAGTTTTATCTCTTTGTAAGAAAGTGTTACCTTGACAAACCGGGTTGTGGTTTGGATCAAGAAGGCTTTAGCAGTTGTTAAAGCAGTCTGTAATATTCAGTTGAATATAGTGGATTAAGACCTCGTTGGAGAGAGGCGAAATCACCTTGACGGGTGGACTGGAGTAGTTTGAGATCAAACGAACCAGGATAAAAATATCTTGTTCATTGCATTAGATTTCAGTTTTACAATTCAACCCCCCCCCCCCCCCCCTTCTTGTGTTTTTCACCACTTCAACCTTGCATAATGACAAGGCTACCATCCAACGAAATATCAAAAATATCGACAGTAGACTACCTTCCATAATGAGAAGGATACCATCCATTGGAGTAAAAAAGATATCAACAACAGACTACCTTCCATAATGACAAGGCTACCATCCATTGGAGTAACAAAAATCTCGACAAAAACTACCTTCCATAATGACAAGGCTGCCATCCATTGGACTATCAAAAATCTCGACAGCAGACCACCTTCCATAATGACAAGGATACCATCCATTGGAATAACAAAAATCTAGACAACAAACTATCTTCCATAATGATAAGGCTACCATCAAACGAAATAAAAAAATTCTCGACAACAAACTACCTTCCATAATTACCAGGTTACCATCCGTTGGAATAACAAAAATCTGGACAACAAACTACCTTCCATAATGACAAGGCTACCATCCAACGAAATAACAAAAATTTCGACAACAGACTACCTTCCATAATGAGAAAGCTACCATCCATTGGAGTAGCAAAATTCTCGACAAAAGACTACCTTCCGTAATGGCAAGGCTACCATCCATTAGAGTAAAAAAAATCTCGACAATACACTACCTTCCGTAATGACAAGGCTATCATCCATTGCAGTAACAAAAATATCGACAACACACTACGTTCCATAATGACAAGGCTACCATCCAGTGGAGTAACAAAAATCTCGAAATCAAACTACATTCCATAATGACAAGGCTACCATCCATTGGAATATCAAAAATCTCGACAGCAGACTACCTTCCATAATGACAAGGCTTTCATCCGTTGGAGTAACAAAAATCTTGATAACTGACTAACTTCCATAATAACAAGGCTACCATCCATTGGACTATTAAAAATCTCAACAACAGACTACCTTCCATAATGATAAGGCTACCATCCAGTGGAATAACAAAAATCTCAACAATAGACTACCTTCCATAATGACATGGCTATCATCCATTGGAGTACCAAAAATCTGAACAACAGACTACCTTCCATAATGACAAGGCTACCATCCATTGGACTAACAAAAATCTAAATGAAAGACTACTTTCCATAATGACAAGGCTACCATCCATTGGAGTAACAAAAATCTCAAAAACAGACTAACTTCCATAATTACAAGGCTACCATCCATTGGAGTAAAAAATATCTCCACAAAAGACTACCTTCCATAATGATAAGGCTAGCATCCATTGGAGTAACCAAAATATCGACAACAGACTACCTTCTATAATGATAAGGCTAGCATCCATTGGAGTAACAAAAATCTCGACAACAAACTACCTTCCATAATGAAAATGTTACCATCCATTGGAATAACAAAAATCTCAACAACAAACTACCTTCCATAATGACAAGGCTACCATCCAACGAAATAACAAAAATTTCGACAACAAACTACCTTCCATAATGACAAGGATACCATTCATTGGAATAACAAAAAACTCGACAACATAATACCTTCCATAATGACAAGGTTACAATCCATTGGACTAACAAAAATATCGACAACAGACTACCTTCCATAATTACAAGGCTACCATCCATTGGAGTAACAAAAACTCGACAACAGACTACCTTCTATAATGACAAGGTTACCATTCATTGGAATAACAAAAATATCGACAACATACTACCTTCCATAATGACAATGCTACCATCCATTGGAGTAACAAAAATATCGACAACAGACTACCTTCCATAATGACAATGCTACCATCCATT
Organism: Vicia faba; assembly: GCA_948472305.1. Lineage (NCBI taxonomy): Eukaryota > Viridiplantae > Streptophyta > Magnoliopsida > Fabales > Fabaceae > Vicia > Vicia faba. The sequence continues at coordinate 754,181,037 of OX451738.1, forward strand.
GGAGTAACAAAAATATCGACAACAGACTAGCTTCCTTAATGAGAAGGCTACCATCCATTGGAGTAACAAAATTCTCGACAATAGACTACCTTCCGTAATGGCAAGGCTACCATATATTAGAGTAAAAAAAATCTCGACAACATACTACCTTACCTAATGACAAGGCTAACATCCATTGGAGTAACAAAAATATCGACAACACACTACGTTCCATAATGACAAGGCTACCATCCAGTGGAGTAACAAAAATCTCGAAAACAAACTACATTCCATAATGACAAGGCTATCATCCATTGGAATATCAAAAATCTCGATAGCAGACTACCTTCCATAATGACAAGGCTACCATCCTTTGGAGTAACAAAAATCTTGACAACTGACTAACTTCCATAATTACAAGGTTACCATCCATTGGACTATCAAAAATCTCGACAACAGACTACCTTCCATAATGACAAGGCTACCATGCAGTGGAATAATAAAAAACTCGACAACAGACTACCTTCAATAATGACAAGGTTACCATCCATTGGCATAAGAAAAATCTCGACAACAGACTACCTTGCATAATGACAAGGCTACCATCCAACGAAATATCAAAAATATCGACAGTAGACTACCTTCCATAATGAGAAGGATACCATCCATTGGAGTAAAAAAGATATCAACAACAGACTACCTTCCATAATGACAAGGCTACCATCCATTGGAGTAACAAAAATCTCGACAACAAACTACCTTCCATAATGACAAGGCTACCATCCATTGGACTATCAAAAATCTCGACAGCAGACCACCTTCCATAATGACAAGGATACCATCCATTGGAATAACAAAAATCTAGACAACAAACTATCTTCCATAATGATAAGGCTACCATCAAAAGAAATAACAAAATTCTCGACAACAGACTACCTTCCATAATTACCAGGTTACCATCCATTGGAATAACAAAAATCTGGACAACAAACTACCTTCCATAATGACAAGGCTACCATCCAACGAAATAACAAAAATTTCGAAAACAAACTACCTTCCATAATGACAAGGTTACCATTCATTGGAATAACAAAAAACTCGACAACAGACTACCTTCCATAATGACAAGGTTAAAATCCATTGGACTAACAAATATATCGACAACAGACTACCTTCCATATTTACAAGGCTTCCATCCATTGGAGTAACAAAAAGTCGACAATAGACTACCTTCCATAATGACAAGGTTACCATTCATTGGAATAACAAAAATATCGACAATAGACTACCTTCCATAATGACAATGCTACCATTCATTGGAGTAACAAAAATATCGACAACAGACTACATTCCATAATGACAAGGCTACCATCCATTGGAGTTACAAAAATATCGACAAAAGACTACATTCCATAATGACAAGGCTACCATCCATTGGAGTAACAAAAACATCGACAATAGACTACCTTCCATAATGACAAGGCTACCATCCATTGGAGTAAGAAAAATATTAACAACAAACTACCTTCCATAATTACAAGGCTACCATCCATTGAAGTAACAAAAAACTCGACAATAGACTACCTTCAATAATGACAAGGTTACCATCCATTGGAATAAGAAAAATCTCGACAATAGACTACCTTGCATAATGACAAGGCTACCATCCAACGAAATAACAAAAATCTCGACAGTAGACTACCTTCCATAATGACAAGGATACCATCCATTAGAGTAAAAAAGATATCAACAACAGACTACCTTCCATAATGACAAGGCTACCATCCTTTGGAGTAACAAAAATCTCGACAACAAACTACCTTCCATAATGACAAGGCTACCATCCATTGGACTATCAAAAATCGCGACAGCAGATAACCTTCCATAATGACAAGGCTACCATCCATTGGAGTAACAAGTATCTCGCCCACAGACTACATTCCATAAAGACAAGGATACCATCCATTGGAGTAACAAAAATGTTGACAATACACTACCTTCCATAATGACAAGGCTACCATCCATTGGAGTAAGAAAAATATTAATAACAAACTACCTTCCATAATTACAAGGCTACCATCCATTAGAGTAACAAAAATCTCGAAAACAGACTAACTTCCATAATTACAAGGATACCATCCATTGGAGTAACAAATATCTCGAAAAAATACTACCTTCTATAATGATAAGTCTATTATCCATTGGAGTAACCAAAATATCGACAACAGACTACCATCTATAATGACAAGGCTAGCATACATTGGAGTAAAAAAAAATATCGACAACAAACTACCTTCCATAATGACAAGGCTACCATCCATTGGAGTATCAAAATTATCGACAGCAAACTACCTTCCATAATGATAAGGATACCATCCATTGGAATAACAAAAATCTCAACAACAAACTATCTTCCATAAAGATAAGGCTACCATCAAACAAAATAACAAAACTCTCGACAACAGACTACCTTCCATAATTACCAGGTTACAATCCATTGGAATAACAAAAATCTAGACAACAAACTATCTTCCATAATGATAAGGCTACCATCAAACGAAATAAAAAAATTCTCGACAACAGACTACCTTCCATAATTACCAGGTTACAATCCATTGGAATAACAAAAATCTAGACAACAAACTACCTTCCATAATGACAAGGCTACCATCCATTGGACTATCAAAAATCGCGACAGCAGATAACCTTCCATAATGACAAGGCTACCATACATTGGAGTAACAAGTATCTCGACCACAGACTACATTCCATAATGACAAGGATACCATCCATTGGAGTAACAAAAATGTTGACAATACACTACCTTCCATAATGACAAGGCTACCATCCATTGGAGTAAGAAAAATATTAATAACAAACTACCTTCCAAAATTACAAGGCTACCATCCATTGGAGTAACAAAAATCTCGAAAACAGACTAACTTCCATAATTACAAGGCTACCATCCATTGGAGTAACAAATATCTCGAAAAAATACTACCTTCTATAATGACAAGTCTATTATCCATTGGAGTAACCAAAATATCGACAACAGACTACCTTCTATAATGACAAGGCTAGCATACATTGGAGTAAAAATAAATATCGACAACAAACTACCTTCCATAATGACAAGGCTACCATCCATTGGAGTATCAAAAATATCTACAGCAAACTACCTTCCATAATGATAAGTATACCATCCATTGGAATAACAAAAATCTCGACAACAAACTATCTTCCATAATGATAAGGCTACCATCAAACGAAATAACAAAACTCTCGACAACAGACTACCTTCCATAATTACCAGGTTACAATCCATTGGAATAACAAAAATCTCGACAACAGACTACCTTCCATAATGACAAGGCTACCATCCAACGAAATAACAAAAATTTCGAAAACAAACTACCTTCCATAATGACAAGGTTACCATTCATTGGAATAACAAAAAACTCGACAACAGACTACCTTCCATAATGAAAAGGTTAAAATCCATTGGACTAACAAATATATCGACAACAGACTACCTTCCATATTTACAAGGCTTGCATCCATTGGAGTAACAAAAAGTCGACAAGAGACTACCTTCCATAATGACAAGGTTACCATTCATTGGAATAACAAAAATATCGACAACAGACTACCTTCCATAATGACAATGCTACCATTCATTGGAGTAACAAAAATATCGACAACAGACTAAATTCCATAATGACAAGGCTACCATCCATTGGAGTTACAAAAATATCGACAAAAGACTACATTCCATAATGACAAGGCTACCATCCATTGGAGTAACAAAAACATCGACAATAGACTACCTTCCATAATGACAAGGCTACCATCCATTGGAGTAAGAAAAATATTAACAACAAACTAACTTCCATAATTACAAGGCTACCATCCATTGAAGTAACAAAAAACTCGACAACAGACTACATTCAATAATGACAAGGTTACCATCCATTGGAATAAGAAAAATCTCGACAACAGACTACCTTGCATAATGACAAGGCTATCATCCAACGAAATAACAAAAATCTCGACAGTAGACTACCTTCCATAATGACAAGGCTATCATCCAACGAAATAACAAAAATCTCGACAGTAGACTACCTTCCATAATGACAAGGATACCATCCATTAGAGTAAAAAAGATATCAACAACAGACTACCTTCCATAATTACAAGGCTACCATCCTTTGGGGTAACAAAAATATCGACAACAAACTACCTTCCATAATGACAAGGCTACCATCCATTGGACTATCAAAAATCGCGACAGCAGATAACCTTCCATAATGACAAGGCTACCATCCATTGGAGTAACAAGTATCTCGACCACAGACTACATTCCATAATGACAAGGATACCATCCATTGGAGTAACAAAAATGTTGACAATACACTACCTTCCATAATGACAAGGCTACCATCCATTGGAGTAAGAAAAATATTAATAACAAACTACCTTCCATAATTACAAGGCTACCATCCATTGGAGTAACAAAAATCTTGAAAACAGACTAACTTCCATAATTACAAGGCTACCATCCATTGGAGTAACAAATATCTCGAAAAAATACTACCTTCTATAATGACAAGTCTATTATCCATTGGAGTAACCAAAATATCGACAACAGACTACCTTCTATGATGACAAGGCTAGCATACATTGGAGTAAAAAAAAATATTGACAACAAACTACCTTCCATAATGACAAGGCTTCCATCCATTGGAGTATCAAAAATATCGACAGCAAACTACCTTCCATAATGATAAGGATACCATCCATTGGAATAACAAAAATCTCGACAACAAACTATCTTCCATAATGATAAGGCTACCATCAAACGAAATAACAAAAATCTCGACAACAGACTACCTTCCATAAGTACCAGGTTACAATCCATTGGAATAACAAAAATCTCGACAACAGACTACCTTCCATAATGACAAGGCTACCATCCAACGAAATAACAAAAATCTCGACAATAGACTACCTTCCATAATGAGAAGGTTACCATTCATTGGAATAACAAAAATCTCGACAACAGAATACCTTCCATAATGACAAGGTTACAATCCATTGGACTAACAAAAATATCGACAACAGACTACCTTCCATAATTACAAGGCTACCATCAATTGGAGTAACAAAAACTCGACAACTGACTACCTTCCATAATGACAAGGTTACCATTCATTGGAATAACAAAAATATCGACAACAGACTACCTTCCATAATGACAATGCTACCATCCATTGGAGTAACAAAAATATCGACTAGAAACTACCTTCCATAATGACAATGCTACCATCCATTGGAGTAGCAAAAATATCGACAACAGACTACATTCCATAATGAGAAGGCTACCATCCATTGGAGTAACAAAATTCTCGACAATAGACTACCTTCCGTAATGGCAAGGCTACCATCCATTAGAGTAAAAAAAATATCGACAACAGACTACCTTACATAATGAAAAGGTTATCATCCATTGGAGTAACAAAAATATCGACAACCACTACGTTCCATAATGACAAGGCTACCATCCAGTGGAGTAACAAAAATCTCGAAAACAAACTACATTCCATAATGACAAGGCTACCATCCATTGGAATATCAAAAATCTCGATAGCAGACTACCTTCCATAATGACAAGGCTACCATCTGTTGGAGTAACAAAAATCTTGACAACTGACTTACTTCCATAATTACAAGGTTACCATCCATTGGACTATCAAAAATCTCGACAACAGACTCCCTTCCATAATGACAAGGCTACCATCCAGTGGAATAAAAAAAATCTCAACAATAGACTACCTTCCATAATGACATGGCTATCATCCATTGGAGTACCAAAAATTTGAACAATAGACTACCTTCCATAATGACAATGCTACCATCCATTGGACTAACAAAAATCTCAAGGAAAGACTAATTTCCATAATGACAAGGCTACCATCCATTGGAGTAACAAAAATCTTGAAAATAGACTAACTTCCATAATTACAAGGCTACCATCCATTGGAGTAACAAATATCTCCACAAAAGACTACCTTTCATAATGACAAGGCTACCATCAAGTCGAGTAACCAAAATATCGACAACAGACTACCTTCTATAATGACAAGGCTAGCATCAATTGGAGTAACAAAAATCTCAACAACAAACTACCTTCCATAATGAAAATGTTACCATCCATTGGAATAACAGAAATCTCGACAACAAACTACCTTCCATAATAACAAGGCTACCATCCAACGAAATAACAAAAATTTGGACAACAAACTACTTTCCATAATGACAAGGTTACCATTCATTGGAATAACAAAAAACTCGACAACAAACTACCTTCCATAATGACAAGGTTACAATCCATTGGACTAACAAAAATATCGACAACAGACTACCTTCCATAATTACAAGGCTACCATCCATTGGAGTAACAAAAACTCGACAAAAGACTACCTTCCATAATGACAAGGTTACCATTCATTGGAATAATAAAAATATCTACAACAGACTACCTTCCATAATGACAATGCTACCATCTATTGGAGTAACAAAAATATCGACAACAGACTACATTCCATAATGACAAGGCTACCATCCATTGGAGTAACAAAAATATCGATAATAGACTACATTCCATAATGACAAGGCTACCATCCATTGGAGTAACAAAAATATCGACAATAGACTACCTTCCATAATGACAAGGCTACCATCCATTGGAGTAAGAAAAATATTAACAACAAACTACCTTCCATAACTACAAGGCTACCATCCATTGGAGTAACAAAAAACTCGACAACAAACTACAATCAATAATGACAAGGTTACCATCCATTGGCATAAGAAAAATCTTGACGACAGACTACCTTGCATAATGACAAGGCTACCATCCAATGAAATCTCAAAAATCTCGACAGTAGACTACCTTCCATAATGAGAAGGATACCATCCATTGGAGTAAATAAGATATCAACAACAGACTACCTTCCATAATGAGAAGGCTACCATCCATTGGAGTAACAAAAATCTCGACAACAAACTACCTTCCATAATGACAAGGCTACCATCCATTGGACTATCAAAAATCTCGACAACAGACCACCTTCCATAATTACAAGGCTACCATCCATTGGAGTAACAAAAAACTCGACAACAGACTACCTTCAATAATGACAAGGTTACCATCCATTGGAATAAGAAAAATCTCGACAACAGACAACCTTCCATAATGACAAGGCTACCATCCATTGGAGTAACAAGTATCTCGACAACAGACTACATTCCATAATGACAAGGATACCATCCATTGGAGTAACAAAAATGTCGACAATAGACTACCTTCCATAATGACAAGGCTACCATCCATTGAAGTAAGAAAAATATTAACAACAAACTACCTTCCATAATTACAAGGCTACCATCCATTGGAGTAACAAAAAACTCGAAAACAGACTAACTTCCATAATTACAAGGCTACCATCCATTGGAGTAACAAATATCTCGACAAAGTACTACCTTCCATAATGACATGGCTACCATCCATTGGAGTAACCAAAATATCGACAACAGACTACCTTCTATAATGACAAGGCTAGCATCCATTGGAGTAACAAAAATATCGACAACAAACTACCTTCCATAATGACAAGGTTACCATTCATTGGAATAACAAAAATATCGACAATAGACTACCTTCCATAATGCCAATGCTACCATCCATTGGAGTAACAAAAATATCGACAACAGACTACATTCCATAATGACAAGGCTACCATCCATTGGAGTGACAAAAATATCGACAAAAGACTACATTCCATAATGAAAAGGCTACCATCCATTGGAGTAACAAAAACATCGACAATAGACTACCTTCCATAATGACAAGGCTACCATCCATTGGAGTAAGAAAAATATAAACAACAAACTACCTTCCATAATTACAAGGCTACCATCCATTGGAGTAACAAAAAACTCGAAAACAGACTACCTTCAATAATGACAAGGTTACCATCCATTGGAATAAGAAAAATCTCGACAACAGACTACTTTGCATAATGACAAGGCTACCATCCAACGAAATAACAAAAATCTCGACAGTAGACTACCTTCCATAATGACAAGGATACCATCCATTGGAGTAAAAAAGATATCAACAACAGGCTACCTTCCATAATGACAAGGCTACCATCCATTGGAGTAACAAAAATCTCGACAACAAACAACCTTCCATAATGACAAGGCTACCATCCATTGGACTATCAAAAATCGCGACAGCAGACAACCTTCCATAATGACAAGGCTACCATCCATTGGAGTAACAAGTATCTCGACAACAGACTACATTCCATAATGACAAGGATACCATCCATTGGAATAACAAAAATGTTGACAATAGACTACCTTCCATAATGACAAGGCTACCATCCATTGAAGTAAGAAAAATATTAATAACAAACTACCTTCCATAATTACAAGGCTAATATACCATTGGAGTAACAAAAATCTCAAAAACAGACTAACTTCCATAATTACAAGGCTACCATCCATTGGAGTAACAAATATCTCGACAAAATACTACCTTCTATAATGATAAGTCTACCATCCATTGGAGTAACCAAAATATCGACAACAGACTACCTTCTATAATGACAAGGCTAGCATACATTGGAGTAAAAAAAATATCGACAACAAACTACCTTCCATAATGACAAGGCCTCCATCCATTGGAGTATAAAAAATATCGACAGCAAACTACCTTCCATAATGATAAGGATACCATCCATTGGAATAACAAAAATTTCGACAACAAACTATCTTCCATAATGATAAGGCTACCAACAAATGAAATAACAAAAATCTCGACAACAGACTACCTTCCATAATTACCAGGTTACCATCCATTGGAATAACAAAAATCTCGACAACAGACTACCTTCCATAATGACAAGGCTACCATCCAACGAAATAACAAAAATCTCGACAACAGACTACCTTCCATAATGAGAAGGTTACCATTCATTGGAATAACAAAAAACTCGACAACAGAATACCTTCCATAATGACAAGGTTATAATCCATTGGACTAACAAAAATATCGACAAAAGACTACCTTCCATAATTACAAGGCTACCATCCATTGGAGTAAGAAAAATATTAACAACAAACTACCTTCCATAATTACAAGGCTACCATCCATTGGAGTAACAAAAAACTCGAAAACAGACTAACTTCCATAATTACAAGGCTACCATCCATTGGAGTAACAAATATCTCGACAAAATACTACCTTCCATAATGACATGGCTACCATCCATTGGTGTAACCAAAATATCGACAACAGACTACCTTCTATAATGACAAGGCTAGCATCCATTAGAGTAACAAAAATATCGACAACAAACTACCTTCCATAATGACAAGGTTACCATTCATTGGAATAACCAAAATATCGACAACAGACTTCCTTCCATAATGACAATGCTACCATCCATTGGAGTAACAAAAATATCGACAACAGACTACATTCCATAATGACAAGGCTACCATCCATTGGAGTAACAAAAATATCGACAAAAGACTACATTCCATAATGACAAGGCTACCATCCATTGGAGTAACAAAAACATCGACAATAGACTACCTTCCATAATGACAAGGATACCATCCATTGGAGTAAAAAAGATATCAACAACAGACTACCTTCCATAATTACAAGGCTACCATCCATTGGAGTAACAAAAAACTCGACAACAGACTACCTTCAATAATGACAAGGTTACCATCCATTGGAATAAGAAAAATCTCGACAACAGACAACCTTCCATAATGACAAGGCTACCATCCATAGGAGTAACAAGTATCTCGACAACAGACTACATTCCATAATGACAAGGATACCATCCATTGGTTTAACAAAAATGTTGACAATAGACTACCTTTCATAATGACAAGGCTACCATCCATTGGAGTAAGAAAAATATTAATAACAAACTACCTTCCATAATTACAAGGCTACCATCCATTGGAGTAACAAAAATCTCGAAAACAGACTAACTTCCATAATTACAAGGCTACCATCCATCCGAGTAACAAATATCTCGACAAAATACTACCTTCTATAATGACAAGTCTACCATCCATTGGAGTAACCAAAATATCGACAACAAAGTAACTTCTATAATGACAAGGCTAGCATACATTGGAGTAAAAAAATATCTACAACAAAATACTCTCCATAATGACAAGGCTACCATCCATTGGAGTATAAAAAATATCGACAGCAAACTACCTTCCATAATGATAAGGATACCATCCATTGGAATAACAAAAATCTCGACAACAAACTATCTTCCATAATGATAAGGCTACCATCAAACGAAATAACAAAAATCTCGACAACAGACTACCTTCCATAATTACCAGGTTACCATCCATTGGAATAACAAAAATCTCGACAACAGACTACCTTCCATAATGACAAGGCTACCATCCAACGAAATAACAAAAATCTCGACAACAGACTACCTTCCATAATGAGAAGGTTACCATTCATTGGAATAACAAAAAACTCGACAACAAAATACCTTCCATAATGACAAGGTTATAATCCATTGGACTAACAAAAATATCGACAACAGATTACCTTCCATAATTACAAGGCTACCATCCATTGGAGTAACAAAAACTCGACAACAGACTACCTTCCATAGCGACAAGGTTACCATCCATTGGAGTAACAAAAATATCGACAACAGACTACCTTCCATAATGACAATGCTACCATCCATTGGAGTAACAAAAATATTGACAACAGACTACCTTCCATAATGAGAAGGCTACCATCCATTGGAGTAACAAAATTCTCGACAATAGACTACCTTCCGTAATGGCAAGGCTACCATCCATTAGAATAAAAAAAAATTTGACAACAGACTACCTTACATAATGACAAGGCTACCATCAATTGGAGTAACAAAAATATCGACAACACACTACGTTCCATAATGACAAGGCTACCATCCAGTGGAGTAAAAAAAATCTCGAAAACAAACTACATTCCATAATGACAAGGCTACCATCCATTGGAATATCAAAAATCTCGATAGCAGACTACCTTCCATAATGACAAGGCTACCATCCGTTGGAGTAACAAAAATCTTGAAAACTGACTAACTTCCATAATTACAAGGTTACCATCCATTGGACTATCAAAAATCTCGACAACAGACTACCTTCCATAATGACAAGGCTACCATCCAGTGGAATAACAAAAATATCAACAATAGACTACCTTCCATAATGACATGGCTATCATCCATTGGAGTACCAAAAATTTGAACAATAGACTACCTTCCATAATGACAATGCTACCATCCATTGGACTAACAAAAATCTCAATGAAAGACTACTTTCCATAATGACAAGGCTACCATCCATTGGAGTAACAAAAATCTCGAAAATAGACTAACTTCCATAATTACAAGGCTACCATCCATTGGAGTAACAAATATCTCCAGAAAAGACTACCTTCCATAATGACAAGGCTACCATCCATTCGAGTAACCAAAATTCGACAACAGACTACCTTCTATAATGACAAGGCTAGCATCAATTGGAGTAACAAAAATCTCAACAACAAACTACCTTCCATAATGAAAATGTTACCATCCATTGGAATAACAGAAATCTCGACAACAAACAACCTTCAATAATAACAAGGCTACCATCCAACGAAATAACAAAAATTTTGAAAACAAACTACCTTCCATAATGACAAGGTTACCATTCATTGGAATAACAAAAAACTCGACAACATACTACCTTCCATAATGACAAGGTTATAATCCATTGGACTAACAAAAATATCGACAACAGACTACCTTCCATAATTACAAGGCTACCATCCATTGGAGTAACAAAAACTCGACAACAGACTACCTTCCATAATGACAAGGTTACCATTCATTGGAATAATAAAAATATCTACAACAGACTACCTTCCATAATGACAATGCTACCATCTATTGGAGTAACAAAAATATCGACAACAGACTACATTCCATAATGACAAGGCTACCATCCATTGGAGTAACAAAAATATCGATAACAGACTACATTCCATAATGACAAGGCTACCATCCATTGGAGTAACAAAAATATCGACAATAGACTACCTTCCATAATGACAAGGCTACCATCCATTGGAGTAAGAAAAATATTAACAACAAACTACCTTCCATAACTACAAGGCTACCATCCATTGGAGTAACAAAAAACTCGACAACAGACTACCTTCAATAATGACAAGGTTACCATCCATTGGCATAAGAAAAATCTTGACAACAGACTACCTTGCATAATGACAAGGCTACCATCCAACGAAATATCAAAAATCTCGACAGTAGACTACCTTCCATAATGAGAAGGATACCATCCATTGGAGTAAAAAAGATATCAACAACAGACTACCTTCCATAATGAGAAGGCTACCATCCATTGGAGTAACAAAAATCTCGACAACAAACTACCTTCTATAATGACAAGGCTACCATCCATTGGACTATCAAAAATCTCGACAGCAGACCACCTTCCATAATGACAAGGCTTCCATCCATTGGAGTAACAAAAATCTTGACAACTGACTAACTTCCATAATTACAAGGCTACCATCCATTGGAGTAACAAGTATCTCGACGACAGACTACATTCCATAATGACAAGGATACCATCCATTGGAGTAACAAAAATATCGACAATAGACTACCTTCCATAATGAAAAGGCTACCATCCATTGGAGTAAGAAAAATATTAACAACAAACTACCTTCCACAATTACAAGGCTACCATCCATTGGAGTAATAAAAAACTCGAAAACAGACTAACTTCCATAATTACAAGGCTACCATCCATTGGAGTAACAAATATCTCGACAAAATACTACCTTCCATAATGACATGGCTACCATCCATTGGAGTAACCAAAATATCGACAACAGACTACCTTCTATAATGACAAGGCTAGCATCAATTGGAGTAACAAAAATATCGACAAAAAACTACCTTCCATAATGACAAAGCTACCATCCATTGGAGTATCAAAAATATCGACAGCAAACTACCTTCCATAATGACAAGGATATCATCCATTGGAATATCAATAATCTAGACAAAAAACTATCTTCCATAAAGATAAGGCTACCATCAAACGAAATAACAAAAATCTCGACAACGGACTACCTTCCATAATTACCAGGTTACCATCCATTGGAATAACAAAAATATCGACAACAAACTACCTTCCATAATGACAAGGCTACCATCCAACGAAATAACAAAAATTTCGACAACAAACTACCTTCCATAATGACAAGGTTACCATTCATTGGAATAACAAAAAACTCGACAACAGACTACCTTCCATAATGATAAGGTTAAAATCCATTGGACTAACAAATATATCGACAACAAACTACCTTCCATGTTTACAAGGCTACCATCCATTGGAGTAACAAAAACTCGACAACAAACTACCTTCCATAATGACAAGGTTACCATTCATTGGAATAACAAAAATATCGACAACAGACTACCTTCCATAATGACAATGCTACCATCCATTGGAGTAACAAAAATATCGACAACATACTACATTCCATAATGACAAGGCTACCATCCATTGGAGTAACAAAAATATCCACAACAGACTACATTCCATAATGACAAGGCTACCATCCATTGGAGTAACAAAAACATCGACAATAGACTACCTTCCATAATTACAAGGCTACCATCCATTGGAGTAAGAAAAATATTAACAACAAACTACCTTCCATAATTACAAGGCTACCATCCATTGGAGTAACAAAAAACTCGACAACAATATACCTTCCATAATGACAAGGCTACCATCCATTGGAGTAACAAAAATATCCACAACAGACTACATTCCATAATGACAAGGCTACCATCCATTGGAGTAACAAAAACATCGACAATAGACTACCTTCCATAATGACAAGGATACCATCCATTGGAGTAAAAAAGATATCAACAACATACTAACTTCCATAATGACAAGGCTACCATCCATTGGAGTAACAAAAATCTCGACAACAAACTACCTTCCATAATGACAAGGCTACCATCCATTGGACTATCAAAAATCGCGACAGCAGACAACCTTCCATAATGACAAGGCTACCATCCATTGGAGTAACAAGTATCTCGACAACAGACTACATTCCATAATGACAAGGATACCATCCATTGGAGTAACAAAAATATTGACAATAGACTACCTTCCATAATGATAAGGCTACCATCCATTGGAGTAAGAAAAATATTAACAACAAACTACCTTCCATAATTACAAGGCTACCATTCATTGGAGTAACAAAAATCTCGAAAACAGACTAACTTGCATAATTACAAGTCTACCATCCATTGGAGTAACAAATATCTTTACAAAATACTACCTTCCATAATGACAAGTCTACCATCCATTTGACTAACCAAAATATCGACAACAGACTACCTTCTATAATGACAAGGCTAGCATACATTTGAGTAAAAAAAATATCGACAATAAACTACCTTCCAAAATGACAAGGCTACCATCCATTGGAGTATTAAAAATATCGATAACAAACTACCATCCATAATGTTAAGGATACCATCCATTGGAATAAGAAAAATCTCGACAACAAACTATCTTCCATAATGATAAAGCTACCATCAAACGAAATAACAAAAATCTCGACAACAGACTACCTTCCATAATTACCAGGTTACCATCCATTGGAATAACAAAAATCTTGACAACAGACTACCTTCCATAACGACAAGGCTACCATCCAACGAAATAACAAAAATTTCGACAACAAACTACCTTCCATAATTACAAGGTTACCATTCATTGGAATAACAAAAAACTCGACAACAGACTACCTTCCATAATGACAAGGTTACAATCCATTGGACTAACAAAAATATCTAGAACATACTACCTTCCATAATTACAAGGCTACCATCAATTGGAGTAACAAAAACTCGACAACAGACTACCTTCCATAATGACAAGGTTACCATCCATTGGAATAACAAAAATCTTGACAACATACTACCTTCCATAATGACAAGGCTACCATCCAACGAAATAACAAAAATCTCGACAACAGACTACCTTCCATAATGAGAAGGCTACCATCCATTGGAGTAACAAAATTCTCGATAACAGACTACCTTCCTTAATGGCAAGGCTACCATCCATTAGAGTAAAAAAAATCTCGACAACAAACTACCTTACATAATGAGAATGCTACCATCCATTGGAGTAACAAAAATATCGACAACAGACTACCTTCCATAATTACAAGGCTACCATCCATTGGAGTAACAAAAACTCGACAACAGACTACCTTCCATAATGACAAGGTTACCATTCATTGGAATAATAAAAATATCTACAACAGACTACCTTCAATAATGACAATGCTACCATCTATTGGAGTAACAAAAATATCGACAACAGACTACATTCCATAATGACAAGGCTACCATCCATTGGAGTAACAAAAATATCGATAAATGACTACATTCCATAATGACAAGGCTACCATCCATTGGAGTAACAAAAATATCGACAATAGACTACCTTCCATAATGACAAGGCTACCATCCATTAGAGTAAGAAAAATATTAACCACAAACTACCTTCCATAACTATAAGGCTACCATCCATTGGAGTAACAAAAATCTCGACAACAAACTACCTTCCATAATGACAAGGCTACCATCCATTGGACTATCAAAAATCTCGACAGCAGACCACCTTCCATAATGACAAGGCTTCCATCTATTGGAGTAACAAAAACCTTGACAACTGACTAACTTCCATAATTACAAGGCTACCATCCATTGGAGTAACAAGTATCTCGACAAAAGACTACATTCCATAATGACAAGGATACCATCCATTGGAGTAACAAAAATGTCGACAATAGACTACCTTCCATAATGACAAGGCTACCATCCATTGGAGTAAGAAAAATATTAACAACAAACTACCTTCCATAATTACAAGGCTACCATCCATTGGAGTAACAAAAAACTCGAAAACAGACTAACTTCCATAATTACAAGGCTACCATCCATTGGAGTAACAAATATCTCGACAAAATACTACCTTCCATAATGACATGGTTACCATCCATTTGAGTAACCAAAATATCGACAACAGACTACCTTCTATAATGACAAGGCTAGCATCCATTGGAGTAACAAAAATATCGACAACAAACTACCTTCCATAATGACAAGGCTACCATCCATTGGAGTATCAAAAATATCGACAGCAAACTACCTTCCATAATGACAAGGATATCATCCATTGGAATATCAAAAATCTAGACAAAAAACTATCTTCCATAATGATAAGGCTACCATCAAACAAAATAACAAAAATCTCGACAGCAGACTACCTTCCATAATTACCAGGTTACCATCCATTGGAATAACAAAAATATCGATAACAAACTACCTTCCATAATGACAAGGCTACCATCCAACGAAATAACAAAAATTTCGACAACAAACTACCTTCCATAATGACAAGGTTACCATTCATTGGAATAACAAAAAACTCGACAACAGACTACATTCCATAATGACATGGTTAAAATCCATTGGACTAACAAATATATCGAAAACAAACTACCTTCCATATTTACAAGGCTACCATCCATTGGAGTAAAAAAAACTCGACAACAGACTACCTTCCATAATGACAAGGTTACCATCCATTGGAGTAACAAAAATATCGACAACAGACTACATTCCATAATGACAAGACTACCATCCATTGGAGTAACAAAAATATCGACAACAGACTACATTCCATAATGACAAGGCTACCATCCATTGGAGTAACAAAAACATCGACAATAGACTACCTTCCATAATGAAAAGGCTACCATCCATTGGAGTAAGAAAAATATTAACAACAAACTACCTTCCATAATTACAAGGCTACCATCCATTGGAGTAACAAAAAACTCGACAACAATATACCTTCAATAATGACAAGGTTACCATCCATTGGAATAAGAAAAATCTCAACAACAGACTACCTTGCATAATGACAAGGCTACCATCCAACTGAATAACAAAAATCTCGATAGTAGACTACCTTCCATAATGACAAGGATACCATCCATTGGAGTAAAAAAGATATCAACAACAGACTACCTTCCATAATGACAAGGCTACCATCCCTTGGAGTAACAAAAATCTCGACAACAAACTACCTTCCATAATGACAAGGCTACCATCCATTGGACTATCAAAAATCGCGACAGCAGACAACCTTCCATAATGACAAGGCTACCATCCATTGGAGTAACAAGTATCTCGACAACAGACTACATTCCATAATTACAAGGATACCATCCATTGGAGTAACAAAAATATTGACAATAGACTACCTTCCAAAATAACAAGCCTACCATCCATTGGAGTAACAAAATCTCGACAACAAACTACCTTCCATAATTACAAGGCTACAATCCATTGGAGTAACAAAAATCTCGACAACATACTACCTTCCATAATGACAAGGCTACCATCCAACGAAATAACAAAAATCTCGACAACAGACTACCTTCCATAATGAGAAGGCTACCATCCATTGGAGTAACAAAATTCTCGATAACAGACTACCTTCCTTAATGGCAAGGCTACCATCCATTAGAGTAAAAAAAATCTCGACAACAAACTACCATACATAATGACAATGCTACCATCCATTGGAGTAACAAAAATATCGACAACACACTATGTTTCGTAATGACAAGGCTACCATCCATTGGAGTAACAAAAATCTCGACAACAAACTACATTCCAGAATGACAAGGCTACCAACCATTGGACTATCAAAAATATGAACAACAGACTACCTGCCATAATAACAAGGCTACCATCCATTGGAGTATCAAAAATATTAACAGCAAACTACCTTCCATAATGACAAGGATACCATCCATTGGAATAACAAAAATCTCGACAACAAACTATCTTCCATAATGATAAGGCTACCATCATACGAAATAACAAAAATTTCGACAACATACTACCTTCCATAATTACAAGGCTACCATCCATTGGAGTAACAAAAACTCGACAATAGACTACCTTCCATAATGACAAGGTTACCATCCATTGGAATAACAAAAATCTCGACAACATACTACCTTCCATAATGACAAGGCTACCATCCAACGAAATAATAAAAATCTCGACAACAGACTAACTTCCATAATGAGAAGGCTACCATCCATTGGAGTAACAAAATTCTCGACAACAGACTACATTCCTTAATGGCAAGGCTACCATCCATTAGAGTAAAAAAATCTCGACAACAAACTACCTCACATAATGACAATGCTACCATCCATTGGAGTAACAAAAATATCGACAACACACTACGTTCCATAATGAAAAGGCTATCATCAATTGGAGTAACAAAAATCTCGACAACAAACTATCTTCCATAATGACAAGGCTACCATCCATTGGACTATCAAAAATATCAACAGCAGACTACCTTCCATAATGACAAGGCTACCATCAATTGGAGTAACAAAAATCTGGACAACTGACTAACTTCCATAATTACAAGACTACATCCATTGGAGTAACAAATATCTCGACAACAGACTACCTTCCATAATTACAAGGCTACCATCCAGTGGAATAACAAAAATCTCAACAACAGACTACCTTCCATAATGACAAGGCTATCATCCATTGGAGCACCAAAAATCTGAACAATACACTACCTTCCATAATGACAACGCTACCATCCATTGGAGTAACAAAAATCTCGAAAACAGACTAACTTCCATAATTACAAGGCTACCATCCATTGGAGTAACAAATATCTCGACAAAAGACTACCTTCCATAATGACAAGGCTACCATCCAACGAAATAACAAAAATTTCGACAACAAACTACCTTCCATAATTACAAGGTTACCATTCATTGGAATAACAAAAAACTCGACAACACACTACCTTCCATAATGACAAGGTTACAATCCATTGGACTAACAAAAATATCTAGAACAAACTACCTTCCATAATTACAAGGCTACCATCAATTGGAGTAACAAAAAATCGACAACAGACTACCTTCCATAATGACAAGGTTACCATCTATTGGAATAACAAAAATCTCGACAACATACTACCTTCCATAATGACAAGGCTACCATCCAACGAAATAACAAAAATCTCGACAACAGGCTACCTTCCATAATGAGAAGGCTACCATCCATTGGAGTAACAAAATTCTCGACAACAGACTACCTTCCTTAATGGCAAGGCTACCATCCATTAGAGTAAAAAAAATCTCGACAACAAACTACCTTACATAATGACAATGCTACCATCCATTGGAGTAACAAAAATATCGACAACACACTATGTTTCGTAATGACAAGGCTACCATCCATTGGAGTAACAAAAATCTCGACAACAAACTACATTCCATAATGACAAGGCTACCATCCATTGGACTATCAAAAATATCAACAACAGACTACCTGCCATAATGACAAGGCTACCATCCATTGGAGTATCAAAAATATCAACAGCAAACTACCTTCCATAATGACAAGGATACCATCCATTGGAATAACAAAAATCTCGACAACAAATTATCTTCCATAATGATAAGGCTACCATCATACGAAATAACAAAAATTTCGACAACAGACTACCTTCCATAATTACCAGGTTACCATCCATTGGAATAACAAAAATCTCGACAACAAACTACCTTCCATAATGACAAGGCTACCATCCAATGAAATAACAAAAAATTCGACAACAAACTACCTTCCATAATGACAAGGTTACCATTCATTGGAATAACAAAAAACTCGACAACAGACTAACTTCCATAATGACAAGGTTACAATCCATTGGACTAACAAAAATATCGAAAACATACTACCTTCCATAATTACAAGGCTACCATCCATTGGAGTAATAAAAACTCGACAATAGACTACCTTCCATAATGACAAGGTTACCATCCATTGGAATAACAAAAATCTCGACAACATACTACCTTCCATAATGACAAGGCTACCATCCAACGAAATAACAAAAATCTCGACAACAGACTACCTTCCATAATGAGAAGGCTACCATCCATTGGAGTAACAAAATTCTCGACAACAGACTACATTCCTTAATGGCAAGGCTACCATCCATTAGAGTAAAAAAATCTCGTCAACAACTACCTCACATAATGACAATGCTACCATCCATTGGAGTAACAAAAATATTGACAACACACTACGTTCCATAATGAAAAGGCTACCATCCATAAGAGTAACAAAAATCTCGACAACAAACTATCTTCCATAATGACAAGGCTACCATCCATTGGACTATCAAAAATATCAACAGCAGACTACCTTCCATAATGACAAGGCTACCATCAATTGGAGTAACAACAATCTGGACAATTGACTAACTTCCATAATTACAAGACTACCATCCATTGGAGTAACAAATATCTCGACAACAGACTACCTTCCATAATTACAAGGCTACCATCCAGTGGAATAACAAAAATCTCAACAACAGACTACCTTCCATAATGACAAGACTATCATCCATTGGAGTACCAAAAATCTGAACAATACACTACCTTCCTTAATGACATCGCTACCATCCATTGGAGTAACAAAAATCTCGAAAACAGACTAACTTCCATAATTACAAGGCTACCATCCATTGGAGTAACAAATATCTCGACAAAAGACTACCTTCCATAATGACAAGGCTACCATCCATTGGAGTAACCAAAATATCGACAACAGACTACCTTCTATAATGACAAGGCTAGCATCCATTGGAGTAACAAAAATTTCGACAACAAACTACCTTCCATAATGAAAAGGATACCATCCATTGGAGTAACAAAAATATCGACAACAAACTACCTTCCATAATGACAAGGATATCATCCATTGGAATAACAAAAATCTCGACAACAAACTATCTTCCCTAATGACAAGGCTACCATCAAATGAAATAACAAAAATCTCGACAATAGACTACCGTCCATAATTACCAGGTTACCATCCATTGGAATAACATAAATCTCGACAACAGACTACCTTCCATAATGACAAGGCTACCATTCAATGAAATAACAAAAATTTCGACAACAAACTACCTTCCATAATGACAAGGTTACCATCCATTGGAATAAATAAAAAATCGACAACATACTACCTTCCATAATGACAAGGTTACAATCCGTTGGACTAACAAAAATATTGACAACAGACTACCTACCATAATTACAAGGCTACCATCCATTGGAGTAACAAAAACTCGACAACAGACTACCTTCCATAATGACATGGTTACCATCCTTTGGAATAACAAAAATCTCAACAACAGACTACCTTCCATAATGACAAGGTTACCATTCAATGGTATAAAAAAAATCTCGACAACAAACTACTTTCCATAATGACTAGGCTAACACCCAACGAAATAAGAAAAATCTCGACAACAAAGTACCTTCCATAATGACAAGGTTACCTTCCATTGGAATAACAAAAAACTCGACAACAGACTACCTTCCATAATGACAAGGCTAACATCCATTGGAGTAACAAAAATATCAACAACAGACTACCTTCCATAATTACAAGGCTACCATCCATTGGAGTAACAAAAACTATACAACAGACTACCTTCCATAATGACAAGGTTACAATCCACTGGAGTAACAAAAATCTCGACAACAAACTAACTTCCATAATTACAAGGCATCCATCCATTCGAGTAACATTAATCTCGACAACAGACTAGCTTCCATAATGTCAAGGATACCATCCATTGGAGTAACATAAATCTCAATGAAAGATTACCTTCCATAATGACAAGTCTACCATCATTTGGAGTAACATAAATCTAAGTGAAAGACTACCTTCCATAATGACAAGTCTACCAACCATGGGAGTAACATAAATCTCAATGAAAGACTACCTTCCATAATGACTAGGCTACCATCCATTAGAGTAACAAAAATATCGACAACACTACATTCCATAATGACAAGGCAACCGTCCATTGGAGTAACAAAAATATCGACAATAGACTACCTTCCATAATGAGAAGGCTATTATCCATTGAAGTATTTTAAATATTGATAAAAAACTACCTTCCATTATTATAAGGCTACCATCCATTGGAGCAACAAAATACTCGACAAGAGAATACCTTCCATAATGACAAGGATATCATCCATTGGAATAAGAAAAATCTCGACAACAGACTACCTTCCATAATGAAAAGGTTACCATTAAACGAAATAACAAAAATATCGACAATAGACTACCTTCCATAATTACAATGTTACCATCCATTGGAATAACAAAAATCTCGACAAAAGTCTACCTTCCATAATGACTAGGCTACCATCCAACGAAATAACAAAAATTTCGACAATAGACTACCTTCCATAATGACAAGGTTACCATCCATTGGAATAAAAAAAACTCGATAACGAACTACCTTCCATAATGACAAGGTTACCATCCATTGGAGTAACAAAAATATAGACAACAGAGTACCTTCCATAATTACAAGGTTACCATCCATTAGAATAACAAAAATCTTGACAACAGAATACCTTCCATAATGACAAGGTTACCATCCATTGGAATAACAAAAATCTCGACAACAGACTACCTTCCAAAATGACAAGGCTACCATCCATTGGACTATCAAAAATCTCGAAAGCAGACTACCTTCCATAATGAAAATGCTTCCATCCATTGGAGTAACATTAATCTCGACAACAGACTAGCTTCCATAATGACAAGGCTACCATCCACTGGACTAAAAAAAATATCAACGAAAGACTACCTTCCATAATGACAAGGCTACCATTCATTGGAGTAACATAAATCTCAATGATAGACTACCTTCCATAATGACAAGTCTACCATCCATTGGAGTAACATAAATCTCAACGAACGACTACCTTCCATAATGACAAGGCTACCATCCATTGGAGTAACAAAAATATCGACAACATACTACATTCGATAATGACAAGGCTACCATCCCATGGAGTAACAAAAATCTAAACAATAGACTACCTTCCATAATGACAAGGCTACCATCCATTGGAGTAACAAACATATTGACAAAAAACTACCTTCCATAATTATAAGGCTACCATCCATTGGAGTAACAAAAAACTACCTTCCATAATTATAAGGCTACCATCCATTGGAGTAACAAAAAACTCGACAAGAGACTACCTTCCATAATGACAAGGTTACCATTCATTGGAATAAGAAAAATCTCGACAACAGACTACCTTCCATAATGACAAGGTTACCATTAAACGAAATAACAAAAATATCGACAACAGACTACCTTCCATAATTACAATTATACCATCCATTGGAATAACAAAAATCTCGACAAAAGTCTACCTTCCATAATGACAAGGTTATCATCCAACAAAATAACAAAAATTTCGACAATAGACTACCTTCCATAATGACAAGGTTACCATCCATTGGAATAAATAAAACTCGACAACAAACTACCTTCCATAATGACAAGGTTACCATCCATTGGAGTAACAAAAATATCGACAACAGATTACCTTCCATAATTACAAGGCTACCATCCATTGGAGTAACAAAAATCTTAACAACTGACTACCTTCCATAATGACAAGGTTACCATCCATTGGAGTAAAAAAAATCTCGACAACAAACTAACTTCCATAATTACAAGGCTTCCATCCATTCGAGTAACATTAATCTCGACAACAGACTAGCTTCCATAATGACAAGCATACCATCCATTGGAGTAACATAAATCTCAATGAAAGATTACCTTCCATAATGACAAGTCTACCATCCATTGGAGTAACATAAATCTAAATGAAAGACTACCTTGCATAATGACAAGTCTACCAACCATGGGAGTAACATAAATCTCAATGAAAGACTACCTTCCATAATGACAAGGCTACCATCGATTAGAGTAACAAAAATATCGACAACAGACTACATTCAATAATGACAAGGCTACCATCCATAATGACAAGGCTACTATCCATTGGAGTATTTTAAATATTGATAAAAAACTACCTTCCATAATTATAAGGCTACCATCCATTGGAGTAACAAAATACTCGACAAGAGACTACCTTCCATAATGACAAGGTTATCATCCATTCGAATAAGAAAAATCTCGACAACAGACTACCTTCCATAATGACAAGGTTACCATTAAACGAAATAACAAAAATATCGGCAACAGACTACCTTCCATAATTACAATGTTACCATCCATTGGAATAACAAAAATCTCGACAAAAGTCTACTTTCCATAATGACAAGGCTACCATCCAACGAAATAACAAAAATTTCGACAATAGACTACCTTCCATAATGACAAGGTTACCATCCATTGGAATAAAAAAACTCGATAACAAACTACCTTCCATAATGACAAGGTTACCAACCATCGGAATAACAAAAATATCGACAACAGACTACCTTCCATAATTACAAGGTTACCATCCATTGGAATAACAAAAATCTTGACAACAGACTACCTTGCATAATGACAAGGTTACCATCCATTGGACTATCAAAAATCTCGACAGCAGACTACCTTCCATAATGAAAATGCTACCATCCATTGGAGTAACATTAATCTCGACAACAGACTAGCTTTCATAATGACAAGGCTACCATCCATTGGACTAAAAAAAATCTCAACGAAAGACTACCTTCCATAATGACAAGGCTACCATCCATTGGAGTAACATAAATCTCAATGAAAGATTACCTTCCATAATGACAAGTCTACGATCCATTGGAGTAACATAAATCTCAACGAACGACTACCTTCCATAATGACAAGGCTACCATCCATTGGAGTAACAAAAATATCGACAACATACTACATTCGATAATGACAAGGCTACCATCCCATGGAATAACAAAAATATCTACAATAGACTACCTTCCATAACGACAAGGTTATCATCCATTGGAATAAGAAAAATCTTGACAACAGACTACCTTCCATAATGACAAGGTTACCATTAAACGAAATAACAAAAATATCGACAACAGACTACCTTCCATAATTACAACGTTACCATCCATTGGAATAATAAAAATCTCGACAAAAGTCTACCTTCCATAATGACAAGGCTACCATCCAACGAAATAACAAAAATTTCGACAATAGACTACCTTCCATAATGACAAGGTTACCATTCATTGGAATAAAAAAAAACTCGATAAAAAACTACCTTCGATAATGACAAGGTTACCAACCATTGGAGTAACAAAAATATCGACAACAGACTACCTTCCATAATTACAAGGTTACCATCCATTGGAATAACAAAAATCTTGACAACAGACTACCTTCCATAATGACAAGTTTACCATCCATTGGAATAACAAAAATCTCGACAACAGACTACTTTCCATAATGACAAGGCTACCATCCATTGGACTATCAAAAATCTCGACAGCAGACTACCTTCCATAATGAAAATGCTACCATCCATTGGAGTAACATTAATCTCGACAACAAACTAGCTTCCATAATGACAAGGCTACCATCCATTGGACTAAAAAAAATCTCAACGAAAGACTACCTTCCATAATGACAAGGCTACCATCCATTTGAGTAACATAAATCTCAATGAAAGACTACCTTCCATAATGACAAGGCTACCATCTATTGGAGTAACAAAAATATCGACAACATACTACCTTCGATAATGACAAGGCTACCATCCCATGGAGTTACAAAAATATGTACAATAGACTACCTTCCATAATGACAAGGCTACCATCCATTGGAGTAACAAAAATATTGACAAAAAACTACCTTCCATAATTATAAGGCTACCATCCAATGGAGTAACAAAAAACTCGACAAGAGACTACCTTCCATAATGACAAGGTTACCATCCATTGGAATAAGAAAAATCTCGACAACAGACTACATTCCATAATGACAAGGTTACCATTAAACGAAATAACAAAAATATCGACAACAGACTACCTTCCATAATTACAATGATACCATCCATTGGAATAACAAAAATCTCGACAAAAGTCTACCTTCCATAATGACAAGGTTACCATCCAACGAAATAACAAAATTGTCGACAATAGACTACCTTCCATAATGACAAGGTTACCATCCATTGGAATAAAAAAAAACTCGACAACAAACTATCTTCCATAATGACAAGGTTACCATCCATTGGAGTAACAAAAATATCCACAACAGACTACCTTCCATAATTACAAGGGTACCATCCATTGGAATTACAAAAATCTTAACAACAGACTACCTTCCATAATGACAAGGTTACATTCCATTGGAATAACAAAAATCTCGACAACAGACTACCTTCCATAATGACAAGGCTACCATCCATTCGTGTAACATTAATCTCGACAACAGACTAGCTTCCATAATGACAAGGATACCATTCATTGGAGTAACATAAATCTAAATGAAAGACTACCTTCCATAATGACAAGTCTACCAACCATGGGAGTAACATAAATCTCAATGAAAGACTACCTTCCATAATGACAAGGCTATCATCCATTAGAGTAACAAAAATATCGACAACAGACTACATTCCATAATGACAAGGCTACCATCCATTGGAGTAACAAAAATATCGACAATAGACTACCTTCCATAATGACAAGGCTACTATCCATTGGAGTATTTTAAATATTGATAAAAAACTACCTTCCATAATTATAACGCTACCATCCATTGGAGTAACAAAATACTCGACAAGAGACTACCTTCCATAATGACAAGGTTATCATCCATTGGAATAAGAAAAATCTCGACAACAGACTACCTTCCATAATGACAAGGTTACCATTAAGCGAAATAACAAAAATATCGACAACAGACTACCTTCCATAATTACAATGTTACCATCCATTGGAATAACAAAAATCTCGACAAAAGTCTACCTTCCATAATGACAAGGCTACCATCCAACGAAATAACAAAAATTTCGACAATAGACTACCTTCCATAATGACAAGGTTACCATCCATTGGAATAAAAAAAACACGATAAAAAACTACCTTCCATAATGACAAGGTTACCAACCATTGGAGTAACAAAAATATCGACAACAGACTACCTTCCATAATTACAAGGTTACCATCCATTGGAATAACCAAAATCTTGACAACAGACTACCTTCCATAATGACAAGGTTACCATCCATTGGAATAACAAAAATCTCGACAACAGACTACTTTCCATAATGACAAGGCTACCATCCATTGGACTATCAAAAATCTCGACAGCAGACTACCTTCCATAATGAAAATGCTACCATCCATTGGGGTAACATTAATCTCGACAACAAACTAGCTTCCATAATGACAAGGATACCATCCATTGGACTAAAAAAAATCTCAACGAAAGACTACCTTCCATAATGACAAGGCTACCATCCATTTGAGTAACATAAATCTCAATGAAAGAGTACCTTCCATAATGACAAGGCTACCATCTATTGGGGTAACAAAAATATCGACAACATACTACCTTCGATAATGACAAGGCTACCATCCCATGGAGTTACAAAAATATCTACAATAGACTACCTTCTATAATGACAAGGCTACCATCCATTGGAGTAAAAAAAATATTGACAAAAAACTACCTTCCATAATTATAAGGCTACCATCCAATGGAGTAACAAAAAACTCGACAAGAGACTACCTTCCATAATGACAAGGTTACCATCCATTGGAATAAGAAAAATCTCGACAACAGACTACATTCCATAATGACAAGGTTACCATTAAACGAAATAACAAAAATATCGACAACAGACTACCTTCCATAATTACAATGATACCATCCATTGGAATAACAAAAATCTCGACAAAAGTCTACCTTCCATAATGACAAGGCTACCATCCAACGAAATAATAAAATTGTCGACAATAGACTACCTTCCATAATGACAAGGTTACCATCCATTGGAATAAAAAAAAACTCGACAACAAACTACCTTCCATAATGACAAGGTTACAATCCATTGGAGTAACAAAAATATCGACAACAGACTACCTTCCATAATTACAAGGGTACCATCCATTGGAATTACAAAAATCTTGACAACAGACTACCTTCCATAATGACAAGGTTACATTCCATTGGAATAACAAAAATATCGACAACAGACTACCTTCCATAATGACAAGGCTACCATCCATTCGTGTAACATTAATCTCGACAACAGACTAGCTTCCATAATGACAAGGATACCATCCATTGGAGTAACATAAATCTCAATGAAAGATTACCTTCCATAATGACAAGTCTACCATCCATTGGAGTAACATAAATCTAAATGAAAGACTACCTTCCATAATGACAAGTCTACCAACCATGGGAGTAACATAAATCTCAATGAAAGACTACCTTCCATAATGACAAGGCTATCATCCATTAGAGTAACAAAAATATCGACAACAGACTACATTCCATAATGACAAGGCTACCATCCATTGGAGTAACAAAAATATCGACAATAGACTACCTTCCATAATGACAAGGCTACTATCCATTGGAGTATTTTAAATATTGATAAAAAACTACCTTCCATAATTATAAGGCTACCATCCATTGGAGTAACAAAATACTCGACAAGAGACTACCTTCCATAATGACAAGGTTATCATCCATTGGAATAAGAAAAATCTCGACAACAGACTACCTTCCATAATGACAAGGTTACCATTAAACGAAATAACAAAAATATCGACAACAGACTACCTTCCATAATTACAATGTTACCATCCATTGGAATAACAAAAATCTCGACAAAAGTCTACCTTCCATAATGACAAGGCTACCATCCAACGAAATAAAAAAAATTTCGACAATAGACTACCTTCCATAATGACAAGGTTACCATCCATTGGAATAAAAAAAACTCGATAAAAAACTACCTTCCATAATGACAAGGTTACCAACCATTGGAGTAACAAAAATATCGACAACATACTACCTTCCATAATTACAAGGTTACCATCCATTGGAATAACCAAAATCTTGACAATAGACTACCTTCCATAATGACAAGGTTACCATCCATTGGAATAACAAAAACTCGACAACAGACTACTTTCCATAATGACAAGGCTACCATCCATTGGACTATCAAAAATCTCGACAGCAAACTACCTTCCATAATGAAAATGCTACCATCCATTGGAGTAACATTAATCTCGACAACAAACTAGCTTCCATAATGACAAGGCTACCATCCATTGGACTAAAAAAAATCTCAACGAAAGACTACCTTCCATAATGACAAGGCTACCATCCATTGGACTAAAAGAAATCTCAACGAAAGACTACCTTCCATAATGACAAGGCTACCATCCATTGGAGTAACATAAATGTCAATGAAAGACTACCTTCCATAATGACAAGTCTACCATCCATTGGAGTAACATAAATCTCAACGAACGACTACCTTCCATAATGACAAGGCTACCATCCATTGGAGTAACAAAAATATCGACAACATACTACCTTCGATAATGACAAGGCTACCATCCCATGGAGTAACAAAAATATCTAAAATAGACTACCTTCCATAATGACAAGTCTACCATCCATTGCAGTAACTAAAATATTGACAAAAAACTACCTTCCATAATTATAAGGCTACCATCTATTGGAGTAACAAAAAACTCGACAAGAGACTACCTTCCATAATGACAAGGTTACCATCCATTGGAATAAGAAAAATCTCGACAACAGACTACATTCCATAATGACAAGGTTACCATTAAATGAAATAACAAAAATATCGACAACAGACTACCTTCCATAATTACATTGATACCATCCATTGGAATAACAAAAATCTCGACAAAAGTCTACCTTCCATAATGACAAGGCTACCATCCAACGAAATAACAAAAATTTCGACAATAGACTACCTTCCATAATGACAAGGTTACCATCCATTGGAATAAAAAAAAACTCGACAACAAACTACCTTCCATAATGACAAGGTTACCATCCATTGGAGTAACAAAAATATCGACAACAGACTACCTTCCATAATTACAAGGGTACCATCCATTGGAATTACAAAAATCATGACAACAGACTACCTTCCATAATGACAAGGTTACATTCCATTGGAATAACAAAAATCTCGACAACAGACTACCTTCCATAATGACAAGGCTACCATCCATTGGACTATCAAAAATCTCGACAACAGACTACCTTCCATAATGACAAGGCTACCATCCATTGGAGTAACAAAAATCTCGACAACTGACTAACTTCCATAATTACAAGGCTACCATCCATTGGATTAAATAATATCTCGACAACATACTACGTTCCATAATGACAAGGCTACCATCCATCGGACTATCAAACATCTCGACAATAGACTACCTTCCATAATGATAGAGCTACCATCCAGTGGAATAACAAGAATCTCAACAACAGACTACCTTCCATAATGACAAGGCTATCATCCATTGGAGTACCAAAAATCTGAACAATAGACTACCTTCCGTAATGACAACACTACCATCCATTGGACTAACAAAAATCTCAATGAAAGACTACCTTCCATAATGACAAGGCTACCATCCATTGGACTAACAAAAACTCGAAAATAGACTAACTTCCATAATTACATGGCTACCATCCATTGGAGTAACAAATATCTCGACCCAAGACTACATTCCATAATGACAAGGCTACCATCCATTGGAGTAACCAAAATATCGACAACAGACTACCTTCTTTAATTACAAGGCTAGCATCCATTGGAGTAAAAAAAATATCTACAATAAACTACCTTCCTTAATGACAAGGCTACCATCCAATGGAGTAACAAAAATATCGACAACAAACTACCTTCCATTATGACAAGGCTACCATCCATTAGAGTATCAAGAATATCGACATCAAACTAACTTCCATAATGACAAGGATACCATCCGTTGGAATAAGAAAAATCTCGACAACAAACTACCTTCCGTAATGACAAGGCTACCATCAAACGAAATAACAAAAATCTCGACAACAGACTACCTTCCATAATTACAATGTTACCATCCATTGAAGTAACAAAAATCTTGACAACAGACTACCTTCCATAATGAAAAGGCGACCATCCAACAAAATAACAAAAATTTCGAAAACAGACTACCTTCCATAATGACAAGGTTACCATTCATTGGAATAACAAAAAACTCGACAACAGACTACATTCCATAATGACAATCCTAGCATCCATTGGAATAACAAAAATATCGACAATAGACTACCTTCCATAATGACAAGGCTACCATCCATTAGAGTAACAAAAAAATTGACAACAAACTACCTTCCATAATTACAAGGCTAACATCCATTGGAGTAACAAAAAAATCGACAAGAGACTACCTTCCATAATGACAAGGTTACCATCCATTAGAATAAGAAAAATCTTTACCTTCCATAATGACAAGGCTACCATCCAACAGAGTACCTTTCATAATGAGAAGGCATCCATCCATTGGAGTAACAAAATTCTCGACAACAGACTACCTTCCGTAATGGCAAGGCTACCATCCATTAGAGTAAAAAAAATCTCGACAACAAACTACCATACATAATGAAAATGCTACCATTCATTGGAGTAACAAAAATATCGACAACACACTACATTCCATAATGACAAGGCTACCATCCATTGGAGTAAAAAAAATCTCGACAACAAACTACCTTCCATAATGACAAGGTTACCATCCATTGGTCTATCAAAAATATCGACAGCAGACTACCTTCCATAATGACAAGGCTACCATCAATTGGAGTAACAAATATCTCGACAACAGACTACCTTCCATAATGACAACGCTACCATCCATTGTACTATCAAAAATCTCGACAACAGACTACCTTCCATAATGACAAGGCTACCATCCAGTGGAATAACAAAAATCTCAACAACAAACTACCTTCCATAATGACAAGGCTATCATCCATTGGAGTACCAAAAGTCTGAACAATATACTACCTTCCATTGGACTAACAAAAATATCAATGAAAGACTACCTTCCATAATGACAAGGCCACCATCCATTGGAGTAACAAAAATCTCGAAAACAGACTAACTTCCATAATTACAAGGCTACCATCCATTGGAGTAACAAATATCTCGACAAAAGACTACCTTCCGTAATGACAAGGCTAGCATCCATTGGAGTAACAAAAATCTCGACAACAAACTACCTTCCATAATGAAAAGGATACCATCCATTGGAGTAACAAAAATATCGACAACAAAATACCTTCCATAATGACAAGGCTACCATCCATTGGAGTAACAAAACTATCGACAACAGACTACATTCCATAATGACAAGCCTACCATCCATTGGAGTAACAAAAATATCGACAATAGACTACCTTCCATAATGACAAGGCTACCATCCATTGGAGTAACAAAAATATCGACAACAAACTACGTTCCATAATGATAAGGCTACCATCCATTGGACTATCAAAAATCTCGACAACAGACTACCTTCCATAGTGACAAGGCTATCATCCATTGGAATAAGAAAAATCTCGACAACATACTACATTCTATAGTGACAAGGCTACCATTAAACGAAATAACAAAAATATCGACAACAAACTACCTTCTTTAAATTACAAGGTTACCATCCATTAGAATAACAAAAATCTCGATAAAAGACTACATTCCATAATGACAAGGCTACCATCCAACGAAATAACAAAAATTTGGATGACAGACTACCTTCCATAATGACAAGGTTACCATCCATTGGAATAAAAAAAACTAGTAACAAACTATCTTCCATAATGACAAGGTTACCATCCATTGTAGTAACAAAAATATTGACAACAGACTACCTTCCATAATTACAAGGGTACCATCCATTGGAATAACAAAAATCTTGACAAGAGACTACCTTCCATAATGAAAAGGCTACCCTCCATTGGAGTAACATTAATCTCGACAACAGACTAGCTTCCATAATGACAAGGCTACCATCCATTGGAGTAACATAAATCTCAACAATAGACTACCTTCCATAATGACAAGGCTACCATCCATTGGACTAACAAAAATATCAATGAAAGGCTACCTTCAATAATGACAAGGCTACCATCCATTGGAGTAACAAAAATCTCGAAAACAGACTAACTTCCATAATTACAAGGCTACCATCCATTGGAGTAACAAATATCTCGACAAAAGACTACCTTCCATAATGACAAGGCTACCATCCATTGGAGTAACCAAAATATCGACAACAAACTACCTTCTATAATGAAAAGGCTAGCATCCATTGGAGTAACAAAAATCTCGACAACAAACTACCTTCCATAATGAAAAGGATACCATCAATTGGAGTAACAAAAATATCGACAACAAAATACCTTCCATAATGACAAGCCTACCATCCATTGGAGTATCAAAAATATCGACAGCAAACTACCTTCCATAATGACAAGGATACCATCCATTGGAATAACAAAAATCTCGACAACAAACTATATTCCATAACGACAAAGCTACCATCAAACGAAATAACAAAAATCTCGACAGCAGACTACCTTCCATAATGAAAAGGGGACCATCTAACGAAATAACAAAAATTTCTAAAACAGACTACCTTCCATAATGACAAAGTTACCATTCATTGGAATAATAAAAAACTCGACAACAGACTACCTTCCATAATGACAAGGTTACAATCCATTGGACTAACAAAAATATCGACAACAGACTACCTTCCATAATTACAAGGGTACCATCCATTGGAATAACAAAAATCTTGACAACACACTACCTTCCATAATGACAAGGTTACCATCAATTGGAATAACAAAAATCTCGACAACATACTACCTTCCATAATGACAAGGTTACCATCCATTGAAATAACAAAAATCTCGACAACAAACTACTTTCCATAATGACAAGGCTAACATCCAACGAAATAACAAAAATCTCTACAACAAACTACCTTCCATAATGACAAGGTTACCATCCATTGGAATAACAAAAAACTCTACAACAGACTACCTTCCATAATTACAAGGCGACCATCCATTGGAGTAACAAAAACTCAAGAACAGACTACCTTCCATAATGACAAGGTTAGCATCCATTGGAGTAACAAAAATCTCGACAACAAACTAACTTCCATAATTACAAGGCTACCATGCATTGGAGTAACATTAATCTCGACAACAGACTAGCTTCAATAATGACAAGGCTACCATCCATTGGAGTAACATAAATCTGAATGAAAGACTACCTTCCATAATGACAAGTCTACCATCCATTGGAGTAACATAAATCTAAATGAAAGACTACCTTCCATAATGACAAGTCTACCATCCATGGGAGTAACATAAATCTCAATGAAAGACTACCTTCCATAATGACAAGGCTACCATCCATTGGAGTTACAAAAATATCGACAACAGACTACATTCCATAATGACAAGCCTACCATCCATTGGAGTAACAAAAATATCGTCAATAGACTACCTTCCATAATGACAAGGATATTATCCATTGGAGTAACAAAAAAATTGACAACAAACTACCTTCCATAATTACAAGGCTAACATCCATTGGAGTAACAAAAAAATCGACAAGAGACTACCTTCAATAATGACAAGGTTACCATCCATTGGAAAAAGAAAAATCTCGACAACAGACTACATTCTATAGTGACAAGGCTACCATTAAACGAAATAACAAAAATATCGACAACAAACTACCTTCTTTAAATTACAAGGTTACCATCCATTGGAATAACAAAAATCTAGACAAAAGACTACCTTCCATAATGACAAGGCTACCATCTAACGAAATAACAAAATTTTCGACAACAGACTAGCTTCCATAATGACAAGGTTACCATCCATTGGACTAACAAAAATCTCAATGAAAGACTACCTTGCATAATGACAAGGCTACCATCCATTGGAGTAACCAAAACTCGAAAATAGACTAACTTCCATAATTACAAGGCTACCATCCATTGGAGTAACAAATATCTCGACAAAAGACTACCTTCCATAATGACAAGGCTACCATCCATTGGAGAAACCAAAATATCGACAACAGACTACCTTCTATAATAACAAGGCTAGCATCCATTGGAGTAACAAAAATATCTACAATAAACTACTTTCCATGATAACAAGGCTACCATCCATTGGAGTAACAAAAAACTCGACAAGAGACTACCTTCCATAATGACAAGGTTACCATCCATTGGAATAATAAAAATCTCGACAACATACTACCTTCCATAATGACAAGGTTACCATTAATCGAAATAACAAAAATTTCGACAATAGACTACCTTCCATAATGACAAGTTTACCATCCATTGGAATAAAAAACTACTCGACAACAAACTACCTTCCATAATGACAAGGTTACCATACATTGGAATAACAAAAATCTTGACAACAGACTACCTTCCATAATGACAAGGCTACCATCCATTGGACTATCAAAAATCTCGACAGCAAACTACCTTCCATAATGACAAGGCTACCATCCATTGGAGTAATAAAAACCTCGACAACTGACTAAATTCCATAATTACAAGGCTACCATCCATTAGAGTAAATAATATCTCAACAACATACTACCTTCCATAATGACAAGGCTACCATCCATTGGACTATCAGAAATCTCGACAACAGACTACCTTCCATAATGACAAGGCTACCATCCAGTGGAATAACAAAAATCTCAACAACAGAGTACCTTCCATAATGACAAGGCTATCATCCATTGGAGTAAAAAATATCTCGACAACAGAATACCTTCTATAATAACAAGGCTATCATCCATTGGAGTAACAAAAATCTCGACAAAAAACTACCTTCCATAATGAAAAGGATACCATCCATTGTAGTAACAAAAATATTAAAAATAAACTACCTTCCATAATTAGAAGGCTACCATCCATTGGAGTAACAAAAAACTCGACAACCGACTACCTTCCATAATGACAAGGTTACCATCCATTGGAATAAGAAAATTCTCGACAACAGACTACCTTCCATAGTGACAAGGCTACCATCAAACAAAATAACAAAAATCTTGACAACTGACTAATTTCCATAATTACAAGGCTACCATCCATTGGAGTAACAAATATCTCGACAACAGACTACCTTCCATAATGACAAGGCTACCATCCATTGGACTATAAAAAATCTCATCAACATGCTACCTTCCATAATGACAAGGCTATCATCCATTGGAGTACCAAAAATCTGAACAATAGACTACGTTCCATAATGAAAACGCTACCATCCATTGCACTAAAAAAATCTCAATGAAAGACTACCTTCCATAATGACAAGGCTACCATCCATTGGAGTAACAAAAATATCGAAAACAGACTAACTTCCATAATTACAAGGCTACCATGCATTGGAGTAATAAATATCTCGACAAATGACTACCTTCCATAATGACAAGGGTACTATCCATTGGAGTATCAAAAATATCGACAGCAGACTACCTTCCATAATGACAAGGATACCATCCATTGGAATAACAAAAATCTCGACAACAAACTATCTTCCATAATGACAAGGCTACCATCCAAAGAAATAACAAAAATTTCGACAACAGACTACCTTCCATAATGACAAGGTTACTATACATTGGAATACAAAAAAACTCGACAACAAACTACCTTCCATAATGTCAAGGTTACCATCCATTGGAGTAAAAAAAATATTGACAATAGACTACCTTCCATAATTACAATGCTACTATCCATTGGAGTAACAAAAACTCGACAACAGACTACTTTCCATAATGACAAGGTTACCATCCATTGAAAGAACAAAAATCTCAACAACAGACTACCTTCCATAATGACAAGGTTATCATCCATTGGAATAACAAAAAACTCGACAACAGACTACCTTCCATAATGACAAGGTTAACATCCATTGGAGTAACAAAAATATCGACAACAAACTACCTTCCATAATTACAAGGCTACCATCAATTGGAGTAACAAAAACTCGACAACAGACTACCTTCCGTAAAGACAATGTTACCATCCATTGAAGTAACAAAAATCTCGACAACAAACTAACTTCCATAAATATAAGGCTACCATCCATTGAAGTAACAAATATCTCGACAAAAGACTAACTTCCATAATAACAAGGATACCATCCATTGGAGTAACCAAAATATCGACCACAAACTACCTTCCATAATGACAAGGCTATCATCCATTGGAGTAACAAAAATATCCATAACAAACTACCTTCCATAATGACAAGGATACCTTCCATTAGAGTAACAAAAATCTCGACAAC
Organism: Vicia faba; assembly: GCA_948472305.1. Lineage (NCBI taxonomy): Eukaryota > Viridiplantae > Streptophyta > Magnoliopsida > Fabales > Fabaceae > Vicia > Vicia faba. The sequence continues at coordinate 754,218,564 of OX451738.1, forward strand.
AGACTAGCTTCCACAATGACAAGGGTACCATCCATTGGAGTAACAAAGATATCGGCAACAGACTACCTTATATAATGAAAAGGCTACCATCCATTGGAGTACCATTAATCTCGACAACAAACTAGCTTCCATAATGACAAGGCTACCATCCATTGGACTAACATAAATCTTAATGAAAGACTACCTTCCATAATGACAAGTATACCATCCATTGGAGTAATATAAATCTCAATGAAAGACTACCTTCCATAATGACAAGTCTACCATCCATTGGAGTAACATAAATCTCAATGAAAGACTACCTTCCATAATTACATGGCTACCATCCATTGGAGTAACAAAAATATTGACAACAGATTACATTCTATAATGACAAGGCTACCATCCATTGGATTAACAAAAATATCGACAATAGACTACCATCCATAATGACAAGGCTACTATCCATTGGAGTAACAAAAATATTGACAACAAACTACCTTCCATAATTACAAGGCTACCATCCATTGGAGTAACAAAAAACTCGACAATAGACTACCTTCCATAATGACAAGGCTACCATCCATTGGAGTAACAAATATATCGACAGCAGACTATCTTCCATAATGACAAGGCTATCATCCATTGGAGTACCAAAAATCTGAACAATAGACTACCTTCCATAATGACAAATCTACCATCCATTGGAGTAACAAAAATATCGAAAATAGACTAACTTCCATAATTACAAGGCTACCATCCATTGGAGTAACAAATATCTCGACAAAAGACTAACTTCCATAATGACAAGGCTACCATCCATTGGAGTAACCAAAATATCGACAATAGACTACCTTCTATAATGACAAGGCTAGCATCCATTGGAGTAACCAAAATCTGGACAACAAACTACCTTCCATAATGAAAAGGATACCATCCATTGGAGTAATAAAAATATCGACAAAAAACTACCTTCCATAATGACAAGGCTACCATCCATTGGAGTAACAAAAATCTGAACAATAGACTACCTTCCATAATTACAAGGCTACCATATATTGAAGTAACATGTATCTCGACAAAAGACTACCTTCCATAATGATAAGGCTTCCATCCATTGGAGTAACCAAAATATCGACAATAGACTACCTTCTATAATGACAAGGCTAACATCCATTGGAGTAACAAAAATCTAGACAACAAACTACTTTGCATAATGACAAGGCTACCATCCAACGAAATAACAAAAATTTCGACAACACACTACCTTCCATAATGACAAGGTTACCATCCATTAGAATAAAAAAAACTAGTAACAAACTACCTTCCATAATGACAAGGTTACCATCCATTGGAGTAACAAAAATATCGACAACACACTACCTTCCATAATTACAAGGGTACCATCCATTGGAATAACAAAAATCTTGACAACAAACTACCTTCCATAATGACAAGGTTACCATCCATTGATATAACAAAAATCTCGACAACAGACTACCTTCCATAATGACAAGGCTACCATCTATTGGACTATCAAAAATCTCGACAACAGACTACCTTCCATAATGAAAAGGCTACCATCCATTGTAGTAACATTAATCTCGACAACAAACTAGCTTCCATAATGACAAGGCTACCATCCATTGGAGTAACATAAATCTCAATGAAAGACTACCTTCCATAATGACAAGTCTACCATCCATTGGAGTAACATAAATCTCAATGAAAGACTACCTTCCATAATGAAAAGTGTACCATCCATTGGAGTATTAAATCTCAACGAAAGACTACCTTCCATAATGACAAGGCTACCATCCATTGGAGTAACAAAAATATTGACAACAAACTACATTCGATAATGACAAGGCTACCATCAATTGGAGTAACAAAAATATCTACAATAAACTACCTTCCATAATGACAAGGCTACCAACCATTGGAGTAACAAAAATATTGACAACAAACTACCTTCCATAATTACAAGGCTACCATCCATTGGAGTAACAAAAAACTCGACAATAGACTACCTTCCATAATGACAAGGCTACCATCCATTGGAGTAACAAATATATCGACAGCAGACTATCTTCCATAATGACAAGGCTATCGTCCATTGGAGTACCAAAAATCTGAACAATAGACTACCTTCCATAATGACAACGCTACCATCCAATGCACTAACAAAAATCTAAATGAAAGACTACCTTCCATAATGACAAGTCTACCATCCATTGGAGTAACAAAAATATCGAAAATAGACTAACTTCCATAATTACAAGGCTACCATCCATTGGAGTAACAAATATCTCGACAAAAGACTACCTTCCATAATGACAAGGCTACCATCCATTGGAGTAACCAAAATATCGACAATAGACTACCTTCTACAATGACAAGGCTAGCATCCATTGGAGTAACCAAAATCTGGACAACAAACTACCTTCCATAATGAAAAGGATACCATCCATTGGAGTAATAAAAATATCGACAACAGACTACCTTGCATAATGAGAAGGTTACCATCCATTGGAGTAACAAAAATCTGAACAATAGACTACCTTCCATAATTACAAGGCTACCATATATTGAAGTAACATGTATCTCGACAAAAGACTACCTTCCATAATGATAAGGCTTCCATCCGTTGGAGTAACCAAAATATCGACAATAGACTACCTTCTATAATGACAAGGCTAACATCCATTGGAGTAACAAAAATCTAGACAACAAACTACTTTGCATAATGACAAGGCTACCATCCAACGAAATAACAAAAATTTCGACAACACACTACCTTCCATAATGACAAGGTTACCATCCATTAGAATAAAAAAAACTAGTAACAAACTACCTTCCATAATGACAAGGTTACCATCCATTGGAGTAACAAAAATATCGACAACGCACTACCTTCCATAATTATAAGGGTACCATCCATTGGAATAACAAAAATATTGACAACAAACTACCTTCCATAATGACAAGGTTACCATCCATTGATATAACAAAAATCTCGACAACAGACTACCTTCCATAATGACAAGGCTACCATCTATTGGACTATCAAAAATCTCGACAACAGACTACCTTCCATAATGAAAAGGCTACCATCCATTGGAGTAACATTAATCTCGACAACAAACTAGCTTCCATAATGACAAGGCTACCATCCATTGGAGTAACATAAATCTCAATGAAAGACTACCTTCCATAATGACAAGTCTACCATCCATTGGAGTAACATAAATCTCAATGAAAGACTACCTTCCATAATGACAAGTCTACCATCCATTGGAGTATTAAATCTCAACGAAAGACTACCTTCCATAATGACAAGGCTACCATCCATTGGAGTAACAAAAATATTGACAACAAACTACATTCGATAATGACAAGGCTACCATCAATTGGAGTAACAAAAATATCTACAATAAACTACCTTCCATAATGACAAGGCTACCAACCATTGGAGTAACAAAAATATTGACAACAAACTACCTTCCATAATAACAAGGCTACCATCCATTGGAGTAACAAAAAACTCGACAATAGACTACCTTCCATAATGACAAGGCTACCATCCATTGGAGTAACAAATATATCAACAACAGACTATCTTCCATAATGACAAGGCTATCGTCCATTGGAGTACCAAAAATCTGAACAATAGACTACCTTCCATAATGACAACGCTACCATCCAATGCACTACCAAAAATCTAAATGAAAGACTACCTTCCATAATGACAAGTCTACCATCCATTGGAGTAACAAAAATATCGAAAATAGACTAACTTCCATAATTACAAGGCTACCATCCATTGGAGTAACAAATATCTCGACAAAAGACTACCTTCCATAATGACAAGGCTACCATCCATTGGAGTAACCAAAATATCGACAATAGACTACCTTCTATAATGACAAGGCTAGCATCCATTGGAGTAACCAAAATCTGGACAACAAACTACCTTCCATAATGAAAAGGATACCATCCATTGGAGTAATAAAAATATCGACAACAAACTACCTTCCATAATGACAAGGCTACCATCCATTGGAGTATCAAAAATATCGACAAAAAACTACCTTCTATAATGACAAGGATACCTTCCATTAGAGTAACAAAAATCTGGATAACATACTAGCTTCCACAATGACAAGGCTACCATCCATTGGAGTAACAAAAATATTGACAACAAACTACATTCGATAATGACAAGGCTACCATCAATTGGAGTAACAAAAATATCTACAATAAACTACCTTCCATAATGACAAGGCTACCAACCATTGGAGTAACAAAAATATTGACAACAAACTACCTTCCATAATTACAAGGCTACCATATATTGAAGTAACAAAAAACTCGACAATAGACTACCTTCCATAATGACAAGGCTACCATCCATTGGAGTAACAAATATATCGACAGCAGACTATCTTCCATAATGACAAGGCTATCGTCCATTGGAGTACCAAAAATCTGAACAATAGACTACCTTCCATAATGACAACGCTACCATCCAATGCACTAACAAAAATCTAAATGAAAGACTACCTTCCATAATGACAAGTCTACCATCCATTGGAGTAACAAAAATATCGAAAATAGACTAACTTCCATAATTACAAGGCTACCATCCATTGGAGTAACAAATATCTCGACAAAAGACTACCTTCCATAATGACAAGGCTACCATCCATTGGAGTAACCAAAATATCGACAATAGACTACCTTCTACAATGACAAGGCTAGCATCCATTGGAGTAACCAAAATCTGGACAACAAACTACCTTCCATAATGAAAAGGATACCATCCATTGGAGTAATAAAAATATCGACAACAGACTACCTTGCATAATGAGAAGGTTACCATCCATTGGAGTAACAAAAATCTGAACAATAGACTACCTTCCATAATTACAAGGCTACCATATATTGAAGTAACATGTATCTCGACAAAAGACTACCTTCCATAATGATAAGGCTTCCATCCGTTGGAGTAACCAAAATATCGACAATAGACTACCTTCTATAATGACAAGGCTAACATCCATTGGAGTAACAAAAATCTAGACAACAAACTACTTTGCATAATGACAAGGCTACCATCCAACGAAATAACAAAAATTTCGACAACACACTACCTTCCATAATGACAAGGTTACCATCCATTAGAATAAAAAAAACTAGTAACAAACTACCTTCCATAATGACAAGGTTACCATCCATTGGAGTAACAAAAATATCGACAACGCACTACCTTCCATAATTATAAGGGTACCATCCATTGGAATAACAAAAATATTGACAACAAACTACCTTCCATAATGACAAGGTTACCATCCATTGATATAACAAAAATCTCGACAACAGACTACCTTCCATAATGACAAGGCTACCATCTATTGGACTATCAAAAATCTCGACAACAGACTACCTTCCATAATGAAAAGGCTACCATCCATTGGAGTAACATTAATCTCGACAACAAACTAGCTTCCATAATGACAAGGCTACCATCCATTGGAGTAACATAAATCTCAATGAAAGACTACCTTCCATAATGACAAGTCTACCATCCATTGGAGTAACATAAATCTCAATGAAAGACTACCTTCCATAATGACAAGTCTAACATCCATTGGAGTATTAAATCTCAACGAAAGACTACCTTCCATAATGACAAGGCTACCATCCATTGGAGTGACAAAAATATTGACAACAAACTACATTCGATAATGACAAGGCTACCATCAATTGGAGTAACAAAAATATCTACAATAAACTACCTTCCATAATGACAAGGCTACCAACCATTGGAGTAACAAAAATATTGACAACAAACTACCTTCCATAATAACAAGGCTACCATCCATTGGAGTAACAAAAAACTCGACAATAGACTACCTTCCATAATGACAAGGCTACCATCCATTGGAGTAACAAATATATCAACAACAGACTATCTTCCATAATGACAAGGCTATCGTCCATTGGAGTACCAAAAATCTGAACAATAGACTACCTTCCATAATGACAACGCTACCATCCAATGCACTACCAAAAATCTAAATGAAAGACTACCTTCCATAATGACAAGTCTACCATCCATTGGAGTAACAAAAATATCGAAAATAGACTAACTTCCATAATTACAAGGCTACCATCCATTGGAGTAACAAATATCTCGACAAAAGACTACCTTCCATAATGACAAGGCTACCATCCATTGGAGTAACCAAAATATCGACAATAGACTACCTTCTATAATGACAAGGCTAGCATCCATTGGAGTAACCAAAATCTGGACAACAAACTACCTTCCATAATGAAAAGGATACCATCCATTGGAGTAATAAAAATATCGACAACAAACTACCTTCCATAATGACAAGGCTACCATCCATTGGAGTATCAAAAATATCGACAAAAAACTACCTTCTATAATGACAAGGATACCTTCCATTAGAGTAACAAAAATCTGGATAACATACTAGCTTCCACAATGACAAGGCTACCATCCATTGGAGTAACAAAAATATTGACAACAGACTACCTTCCATAATGAAAAGGTTACCATCCATTGGAGTAATAAAAATATCGACAACAGACTACCTTGCATAATGAGAAGGTTACCATCCATTGGAGTAACAAAAATCTGAACAATAGACTACCTTCCATAATTACAAGGCTACCATATATTGAAGTAACATGTATCTCGACAAAAGACTACCTTCCATAATGATAAGGCTTCCATCCATTGGAGTAACCAAAATATCGACAATAGACTACCTTCTATAATGACAAGGCTAACATCCATTGGAGTAACAAAAATCTAGACAACAAACTACTTTGCATAATGACAAGGCTACCATCCAACGAAATAACAAAAATTTCGACAACACACTACCTTCCATAATGACAAGGTTACCATCCATTAGAATAAAAAAAACTAGTAACAAACTACCTTCCATAATGACAAGGTTACCATCCATTGGAGTAACAAAAATATCGACAACACACTACCTTCCATAATTACAAGGGTACCATCCATTGGAATAACAAAAATCTTGACAACAAACTACCTTCCATAATGACAAGGTTACCATCCATTGATATAACAAAAATCTCGACAACAGACTACCTTCCATAATGACAAGGCTACCATCTATTGGACTATCAAAAATCTCAACAACAGACTACCTTCCATAATGAAAAGGCTACCATCCATTGGAGTAACATTAATCTCGACAACAAACTAGCTTCCATAATGACAAGGCTACCATCCATTGGAGTAACATAAATCTCAATGAAAGACTACCTTCCATAATGACAAGTCTACCATCCATTGGAGTAACATAAATCTCAATGAAAGACTACCTTCCATAATGACAAGTCTACCATCCATTGGAGTATTAAATCTCAACGGAAGATTACCTTCCATAATGACAAGGCTACCATCCATTGGAGTAACAAAAATATTGACAACAAACTACATTCGATAATGACAAGGCTACCATCCATTGGAGTAACAAAAATATGTACAATAAACTACCTTCCATAATGACAAGGCTACCAACCATTGGAGTAACAAAAATATTGACAACAAACTACCTTCCATAATTACAAGGCTACCATCCATTGGAGTAACAAAAAACTCGACAATAGACTACCTTCCATAATGACAAGGCTACCATCCATTGGAGTAACAAATATATCGACAACAGACTATCTTCCATAATGACAAGGCTATCGTCCATTGGAGTACCAAAAATCTGAACAATAGACTACCTTCCATAATGACAACGCTACCATCCAATGCTCTAACAAAAATCTAAATGAAAGACTACCTTCCATAATGACAAGTCTACCCTCCATTGGAGTAACAAAAATATCGAAAATAGACTAACTTCCATAATTACAAGGCTACCATCCATTGGAGTAACAAATATCTCGACAAAAGACTACCTTCCATAATGACAAGGCTACCATCCATTGGAGTAACCAAAATATCGACAATAGACTACCTTCTATAATGACAAGGCTAGCATCCATTGGAGTAACCAAAATCTGGACAACAAACTACCTTCCATAATGAAAAGGATACCATCCATTGGAGTAATAAAAATATCGACAACAAACTACCTTCCATAATGACAAGGCTACCATCCATTGGAGTATCAAAAATATCGACAAAAAACTACCTTCTATAATGACAAGGATACCTTCCATTAGAGTAACAAAAATCTCGATAACATACTAGCTTCCACAATGACAGGGCTACCATCCATTGGAGTAACAAAAATATTGACAACAGACTACCTTCCATAATGAAAAGGTTAACATCCATTGGAGTAACAAAAATATCGACAACAGACTACCTTGCATAATGAGAAGGTTACCATCCATTGGAGTAACAAAAATCTGAACAATAGACTACCTTCCATAATTACAAGGCTACCATATATTGAAGTAACATGTATCTCGACAAAAGACTACCTTCCATAATGATAAGGCTTCCATCCATTGGAGTAACCAAAATATCGACAATAGACTACCTTCTATAATGACAAGGCTAACATCCATTGGAGTAACAAAAATCTAGACAACAAACTACTTTGCATAATGACAAGGCTACCATCCAACGAAATAACAAAAATTTCGACAACACACTACCTTCCATAATGACAAGGTTACCATCCATTAGAATAAAAAAAACTAGTAACAAACTACCTTCCATAATGACAAGGTTACCATCCATTGGAGTAACAAAAATATCGACAACACACTACCTTCCATAATTACAAGGGTACCATCCATTGGAATAAAAAAAATCTTGACAACAAACTACCTTCCATAATGACAAGGTTACCATCCATTGATATAACAAAAATCTCGACAACAGACTACCTTCCATAATGACAAGGCTACCATCTATTGGACTATCAAAAATCTCAACAACAGACTACCTTCCATAATGAAAAGGCAACCATCCATTGGAGTAACATTAATCTCGACAACAAACTAGCTTCCATAATGACAAGGCTACCATCCATTGGAGTAACATAAATCTCAATGAAAGACTACCTTCCATAATGACAAGTCTACCATCCATTGGAGTAACATAAATCTCAATGAAAGACTACCTTCCATAATGACAAGTCTACCATCCATTGGAGTATTAAATCTCAACGAAAGATTACCTTCCATAATGACAAGGCTACCATCCATTGGAGTAACAAAAATATTGACAACAAACTACATTCGATAATGACAAGGCTACCATCCATTGGAGTAACAAAAATATGTACAATAAACTACCTTCCATAATGACAAGGCTACCAACCATTGGAGTAACAAAAATATTGACAACAAACTACCTTCCATAATTACAAGGCTACCATCCATTGGAGTAACAAAAAACTCGACAATAGACTACCTTCCATAATGACAAGGCTACCATCCATTGGAGTAACAAATATATCGACAACAGACTATCTTCCATAATGACAAGGCTATCGTCCATTGGAGTACCAAAAATCTGAACAATAGACTACCTTCCATAATGACAACGCTACCATCCAATGCTCTAACAAAAATCTAAATGAAAGACTACCTTCCATAATGACAAGTCTACCCTCCATTGGAGTAACAAAAATATCGAAAATAGACTAACTTCCATAATTACAAGGCTACCATCCATTTGAGTAACAAATATCTCGACAAAAGACTACCTTCCATAATGACAAGGCTACCATCCATTGGAGTAACCAAAATATCGACAATAGACTACCTTCTATAATGACAAGGCTAGCATCCATTGGAGTAACCAAAATCTGGACAACAAACTACCTTCCATAATGAAAAGGATACCATCCATTGGAGTAATAAAAATATCGACAACAAACTACCTTCCATAATGACAAGGCTACCATCCATTGGAGTATCAAAAATATCGACAAAAAACTACCTTCTATAATGACAAGGATACCTTCCATTAGAGTAACAAAAATCTCGATAACATACTAGCTTCCACAATGACAGGGCTACCATCCATTGGAGTAACAAAAATATTGACAACAGACTACCTTCCATAATGAAAAGGTTAACATCCATTGGAGTAACAAAAATATCGACAACAGACTACCTTGCATAATGAGAAGGTTACCATCCATTGGAGTAACAAAAATCTGAACAATAGACTACCTTCCATAATTACAAGGCTACCATATATTGAAGTAACATGTATCTCGACAAAAGACTACCTTCCATAATGATAAGGCTTCCATCCATTGGAGTAACCAAAATATCGACAATAGACTACCTTCTATAATGACAAGGCTAACATCCATTGGAGTAACAAAAATCTAGACAACAAACTACTTTGCATAATGACAAGGCTACCATCCAACGAAATAACAAAAATTTCGACAACACACTACCTTCCATAATGACAAGGTTACCATCCATTAGAATAAAAAAAACTAGTAACAAACTACCTTCCATAATGACAAGGTTACCATCCATTGGAGTAACAAAAATATCGACAACACACTACCTTCCATAATTACAAGGGTACCATCCATTGGAATAACAAAAATCTTGACAACAAACTACCTTCCATAATGACAAGGTTACCATCCATTGATATAACAAAAATCTCGACAACAGACTACCTTCCATAATGACAAGGCTACCATCTATTGGACTATCAAAAATCTCAACAACAGACTACCTTCCATAATGAAAAGGCTACCATCCATTGGAGTAACATTAATCTCGACAACAAACTAGCTTCCATAATGACAAGGCTACCATCCATTGGAGTAACATAAATCTCAATGAAAGACTACCTTCCATAATGACAAGTCTACCATCCATTGGAGTAACATAAATCTCAATGAAAGACTACCTTCCATAATGACAAGTCTACCATCCATTGGAGTATTAAATCTCAACGGAAGATTACCTTCCATAATGACAAGGCTACCATCCATTGGAGTAACAAAAATATTGACAACAAACTACATTCGATAATGACAAGGCTACCATCCATTGGAGTAACAAAAATATGTACAATAAACTACCTTCCATAATGACAAGGCTACCAACCATTGGAGTAACAAAAATATTGACAACAAACTACCTTCCATAATTACAAGGCTACCATCCATTGGAGTAACAAAAAACTCGACAATAGACTACCTTCCATAATGACAAGGCTACCATCCATTGGAGTAACAAATATATCGACAACAGACTATCTTCCATAATGACAAGGCTATCGTCCATTGGAGTACCAAAAATCTGAACAATAGACTACCTTCCATAATGACAACGCTACCATCCAATGCTCTAACAAAAATCTAAATGAAAGACTACCTTCCATAATGACAAGTCTACCCTCCATTGGAGTAACAAAAATATCGAAAATAGACTAACTTCCATAATTACAAGGCTACCATCCATTGGAGTAACAAATATCTCGACAAAAGACTACCTTCCATAATGACAAGGCTACCATCCATTGGAGTAACCAAAATATCGACAATAGACTACCTTCTATAATGACAAGGCTAGCATCCATTGGAGTAACCAAAATCTGGACAACAAACTACCTTCCATAATGAAAAGGATACCATCCATTGGAGTAATAAAAATATCGACAACAAACTACCTTCCATAATGACAAGGCTACCATCCATTGGAGTATCAAAAATATCGACAAAAAACTACCTTCTATAATGACAAGGATACCTTCCATTAGAGTAACAAAAATCTCGATAACATACTAGCTTCCACAATGACAGGGCTACCATCCATTGGAGTAACAAAAATATTGACAACAGACTACCTTCCATAATGAAAAGGTTAACATCCATTGGAGTAACAAAAATATCGACAACAGACTACCTTGCATAATGAGAAGGTTACCATCCATTGGAGTAACAAAAATCTGAACAATAGACTACCTTCCATAATTACAAGGCTACCATATATTGAAGTAACATGTATCTCGACAAAAGACTACCTTCCATAATGATAAGGCTTCCATCCATTGGAGTAACCAAAATATCGACAATAGACTACCTTCTATAATGACAAGGCTAACATCCATTGGAGTAACAAAAATCTAGACAACAAACTACTTTGCATAATGACAAGGCTACCATCCAACGAAATAACAAAAATTTCGACAACACACTACCTTCCATAATGACAAGGTTACCATCCATTAGAATAAAAAAAACTAGTAACAAACTACCTTCCATAATGACAAGGTTACCATCCATTGGAGTAACAAAAATATCGACAACACACTACCTTCCATAATTACAAGGGTACCATCCATTGGAATAAAAAAAATCTTGACAACAAACTACCTTCCATAATGACAAGGTTACCATCCATTGATATAACAAAAATCTCGACAACAGACTACCTTCCATAATGACAAGGCTACCATCTATTGGACTATCAAAAATCTCAACAACAGACTACCTTCCATAATGAAAAGGCAACCATCCATTGGAGTAACATTAATCTCGACAACAAACTAGCTTCCATAATGACAAGGCTACCATCCATTGGAGTAACATAAATCTCAATGAAAGACTACCTTCCATAATGACAAGTCTACCATCCATTGGAGTAACATAAATCTCAATGAAAGACTACCTTCCATAATGACAAGTCTACCATCCATTGGAGTATTAAATCTCAACGAAAGATTACCTTCCATAATGACAAGGCTACCATCCATTGGAGTAACAAAAATATTGACAACAAACTACATTCGATAATGACAAGGCTACCATCCATTGGAGTAACAAAAATATGTACAATAAACTACCTTCCATAATGACAAGGCTACCAACCATTGGAGTAACAAAAATATTGACAACAAACTACCTTCCATAATTACAAGGCTACCATCCATTGGAGTAACAAAAAACTCGACAATAGACTACCTTCCATAATGACAAGGCTACCATCCATTGGAGTAACAAATATATCGACAACAGACTATCTTCCATAATGACAAGGCTATCGTCCATTGGAGTACCAAAAATCTGAACAATAGACTACCTTCCATAATGACAACGCTACCATCCAATGCTCTAACAAAAATCTAAATGAAAGACTACCTTCCATAATGACAAGTCTACCCTCCATTGGAGTAACAAAAATATCGAAAATAGACTAACTTCCATAATTACAAGGCTACCATCCATTTGAGTAACAAATATCTCGACAAAAGACTACCTTCCATAATGACAAGGCTACCATCCATTGGAGTAACCAAAATATCGACAATAGACTACCTTCTATAATGACAAGGCTAGCATCCATTGGAGTAACCAAAATCTGGACAACAAACTACCTTCCATAATGAAAAGGATACCATCCATTGGAGTAATAAAAATATCGACAACAAACTACCTTCCATAATGACAAGGCTACCATCCATTGGAGTATCAAAAATATCGACAAAAAACTACCTTCTATAATGACAAGGATACCTTCCATTAGAGTAACAAAAATCTCGATAACATACTAGCTTCCACAATGACAGGGCTACCATCCATTGGAGTAACAAAAATATTGACAACAGACTACCTTCCATAATGAAAAGGTTAACATCCATTGGAGTAACAAAAATATCGACAACAGACTACCTTGCATAATGAGAAGGTTACCATCCATTGGAGTAACAAAAATCTGAACAATAGACTACCTTCCATAATTACAAGGCTACCATATATTGAAGTAACATGTATCTCGACAAAAGACTACCTTCCATAATGATAAGGCTTCCATCCATTGGAGTAACCAAAATATCGACAATAGACTACCTTCTATAATGACAAGGCTAACATCCATTGGAGTAACAAAAATCTAGACAACAAACTACTTTGCATAATGACAAGGCTACCATCCAACGAAATAACAAAAATTTCGACAACACACTACCTTCCATAATGACAAGGTTACCATCCATTAGAATAAAAAAAACTAGTAACAAACTACCTTCCATAATGACAAGGTTACCATCCATTGGAGTAACAAAAATATCGACAACACACTACCTTCCATAATTACAAGGGTACCATCCATTGGAATAACAAAAATCTTGACAACAAACTACCTTCCATAATGACAAGGTTACCATCCATTGATATAACAAAAATCTCGACAACAGACTACCTTCCATAATGACAAGGCTACCATCTATTGGACTATCAAAAATCTCAACAACAGACTACCTTCCATAATGAAAAGGCTACCATCCATTGGAGTAACATTAATCTCGACAACAAACTAGCTTCCATAATGACAAGGCTACCATCCATTGGAGTAACATAAATCTCAATGAAAGACTACCTTCCATAATGACAAGTCTACCATCCATTGGAGTAACATAAATCTCAATGAAAGACTACCTTCCATAATGACAAGTCTAACATCCATTGGAGTATTAAATCTCAACGAAAGACTACCTTCCATAATGACAAGGCTACCATCCATTGGAGTGACAAAAATATTGACAACAAACTACATTCGATAATGACAAGGCTACCATCAATTGGAGTAACAAAAATATCTACAATAAACTACCTTCCATAATGACAAGGCTACCAACCATTGGAGTAACAAAAATATTGACAACAAACTACCTTCCATAATAACAAGGCTACCATCCATTGGAGTAACAAAAAACTCGACAATAGACTACCTTCCATAATGACAAGGCTACCATCCATTGGAGTAACAAATATATCAACAACAGACTATCTTCCATAATGACAAGGCTATCGTCCATTGGAGTACCAAAAATCTGAACAATAGACTACCTTCCATAATGACAACGCTACCATCCAATGCACTACCAAAAATCTAAATGAAAGACTACCTTCCATAATGACAAGTCTACCATCCATTGGAGTAACAAAAATATCGAAAATAGACTAACTTCCATAATTACAAGGCTACCATCCATTGGAGTAACAAATATCTCGACAAAAGACTACCTTCCATAATGACAAGGCTACCATCCATTGGAGTAACCAAAATATCGACAATAGACTACCTTCTATAATGACAAGGCTAGCATCCATTGGAGTAACCAAAATCTGGACAACAAACTACCTTCCATAATGAAAAGGATACCATCCATTGGAGTAATAAAAATATCGACAACAAACTACCTTCCATAATGACAAGGCTACCATCCATTGGAGTATCAAAAATATCGACAAAAAACTACCTTCTATAATGACAAGGATACCTTCCATTAGAGTAACAAAAATCTGGATAACATACTAGCTTCCACAATGACAAGGCTACCATCCATTGGAGTAACAAAAATATTGACAACAGACTACCTTCCATAATGAAAAGGTTACCATCCATTGGAGTAATAAAAATATCGACAACAGACTACCTTGCATAATGAGAAGGTTACCATCCATTGGAGTAACAAAAATCTGAACAATAGACTACCTTCCATAATTACAAGGCTACCATATATTGAAGTAACATGTATCTCGACAAAAGACTACCTTCCATAATGATAAGGCTTCCATCCATTGGAGTAACCAAAATATCGACAATAGACTACCTTCTATAATGACAAGGCTAACATCCATTGGAGTAACAAAAATCTAGACAACAAACTACTTTGCATAATGACAAGGCTACCATCCAACGAAATAACAAAAATTTCGACAACACACTACCTTCCATAATGACAAGGTTACCATCCATTAGAATAAAAAAAACTAGTAACAAACTACCTTCCATAATGACAAGGTTACCATCCATTGGAGTAACAAAAATATCGACAACACACTACCTTCCATAATTACAAGGGTACCATCCATTGGAATAACAAAAATCTTGACAACAAACTACCTTCCATAATGACAAGGTTACCATCCATTGATATAACAAAAATCTCGACAACAGACTACCTTCCATAATGACAAGGCTACCATCTATTGGACTATCAAAAATCTCAACAACAGACTACCTTCCATAATGAAAAGGCTACCATCCATTGGAGTAACATTAATCTCGACAACAAACTAGCTTCCATAATGACAAGGCTACCATCCATTGGAGTAACATAAATCTCAATGAAAGACTACCTTCCATAATGACAAGTCTACCATCCATTGGAGTAACATAAATCTCAATGAAAGACTACCTTCCATAATGACAAGTCTACCATCCATTGGAGTATTAAATCTCAACGGAAGATTACCTTCCATAATGACAAGGCTACCATCCATTGGAGTAACAAAAATATTGACAACAAACTACATTCGATAATGACAAGGCTACCATCCATTGGAGTAACAAAAATATGTACAATAAACTACCTTCCATAATGACAAGGCTACCAACCATTGGAGTAACAAAAATATTGACAACAAACTACCTTCCATAATTACAAGGCTACCATCCATTGGAGTAACAAAAAACTCGACAATAGACTACCTTCCATAATGACAAGGCTACCATCCATTGGAGTAACAAATATATCGACAACAGACTATCTTCCATAATGACAAGGCTATCGTCCATTGGAGTACCAAAAATCTGAACAATAGACTACCTTCCATAATGACAACGCTACCATCCAATGCTCTAACAAAAATCTAAATGAAAGACTACCTTCCATAATGACAAGTCTACCCTCCATTGGAGTAACAAAAATATCGAAAATAGACTAACTTCCATAATTACAAGGCTACCATCCATTGGAGTAACAAATATCTCGACAAAAGACTACCTTCCATAATGACAAGGCTACCATCCATTGGAGTAACCAAAATATCGACAATAGACTACCTTCTATAATGACAAGGCTAGCATCCATTGGAGTAACCAAAATCTGGACAACAAACTACCTTCCATAATGAAAAGGATACCATCCATTGGAGTAATAAAAATATCGACAACAAACTACCTTCCATAATGACAAGGCTACCATCCATTGGAGTATCAAAAATATCGACAAAAAACTACCTTCTATAATGACAAGGATACCTTCCATTAGAGTAACAAAAATCTCGATAACATACTAGCTTCCACAATGACAGGGCTACCATCCATTGGAGTAACAAAAATATTGACAACAGACTACCTTCCATAATGAAAAGGTTAACATCCATTGGAGTAACAAAAATATCGACAACAGACTACCTTGCATAATGAGAAGGTTACCATCCATTGGAGTAACAAAAATCTGAACAATAGACTACCTTCCATAATTACAAGGCTACCATATATTGAAGTAACATGTATCTCGACAAAAGACTACCTTCCATAATGATAAGGCTTCCATCCATTGGAGTAACCAAAATATCGACAATAGACTACCTTCTATAATGACAAGGCTAACATCCATTGGAGTAACAAAAATCTAGACAACAAACTACTTTGCATAATGACAAGGCTACCATCCAACGAAATAACAAAAATTTCGACAACACACTACCTTCCATAATGACAAGGTTACCATCCATTAGAATAAAAAAAACTAGTAACAAACTACCTTCCATAATGACAAGGTTACCATCCATTGGAGTAACAAAAATATCGACAACACACTACCTTCCATAATTACAAGGGTACCATCCATTGGAATAAAAAAAATCTTGACAACAAACTACCTTCCATAATGACAAGGTTACCATCCATTGATATAACAAAAATCTCGACAACAGACTACCTTCCATAATGACAAGGCTACCATCTATTGGACTATCAAAAATCTCAACAACAGACTACCTTCCATAATGAAAAGGCAACCATCCATTGGAGTAACATTAATCTCGACAACAAACTAGCTTCCATAATGACAAGGCTACCATCCATTGGAGTAACATAAATCTCAATGAAAGACTACCTTCCATAATGACAAGTCTACCATCCATTGGAGTAACATAAATCTCAATGAAAGACTACCTTCCATAATGACAAGTCTACCATCCATTGGAGTATTAAATCTCAACGAAAGATTACCTTCCATAATGACAAGGCTACCATCCATTGGAGTAACAAAAATATTGACAACAAACTACATTCGATAATGACAAGGCTACCATCCATTGGAGTAACAAAAATATGTACAATAAACTACCTTCCATAATGACAAGGCTACCAACCATTGGAGTAACAAAAATATTGACAACAAACTACCTTCCATAATTACAAGGCTACCATCCATTGGAGTAACAAAAAACTCGACAATAGACTACCTTCCATAATGACAAGGCTACCATCCATTGGAGTAACAAATATATCGACAACAGACTATCTTCCATAATGACAAGGCTATCGTCCATTGGAGTACCAAAAATCTGAACAATAGACTACCTTCCATAATGACAACGCTACCATCCAATGCTCTAACAAAAATCTAAATGAAAGACTACCTTCCATAATGACAAGTCTACCCTCCATTGGAGTAACAAAAATATCGAAAATAGACTAACTTCCATAATTACAAGGCTACCATCCATTTGAGTAACAAATATCTCGACAAAAGACTACCTTCCATAATGACAAGGCTACCATCCATTGGAGTAACCAAAATATCGACAATAGTCTACCTTCTATAATGACAAGGCTAGCATCCATTGGAGTAACCAAAATCTGGACAACAAACTACCTTCCATAATGAAAAGGATACCATCCATTGGAGTAATAAAAATATCGACAACAAACTACCTTCCATAATGACAAGGCTACCATCCATTGGAGTATCAAAAATATCGACAAAAAACTACCTTCTATAATGACAAGGATACCTTCCATTAGAGTAACAAAAATCTCGATAACATACTAGCTTCCACAATGACAGGGCTACCATCCATTGGAGTAACAAAAATATTGACAACAGACTACCTTCCATAATGAAAAGGTTAACATCCATTGGAGTAACAAAAATATCGACAACAGACTACCTTGCATAATGAGAAGGTTACCATCCATTGGAGTAACAAAAATCTGAACAATAGACTACCTTCCATAATTACAAGGCTACCATATATTGAAGTAACATGTATCTCGACAAAAGACTACCTTCCATAATGATAAGGCTTCCATCCATTGGAGTAACCAAAATATCGACAATAGACTACCTTCTATAATGACAAGGCTAACATCCATTGGAGTAACAAAAATCTAGACAACAAACTACTTTGCATAATGACAAGGCTACCATCCAACGAAATAACAAAAATTTCGACAACACACTACCTTCCATAATGACAAGGTTACCATCCATTAGAATAAAAAAAACTAGTAACAAACTACCTTCCATAATGACAAGGTTACCATCCATTGGAGTAACAAAAATATCGACAACACACTACCTTCCATAATTACAAGGGTACCATCCATTGGAATAACAAAAATCTTGACAACAAACTACCTTCCATAATGACAAGGTTACCATCCATTGATATAACAAAAATCTCGACAACAGACTACCTTCCATAATGACAAGGCTACCATCTATTGGACTATCAAAAATCTCAACAACAGACTACCTTCCATAATGAAAAGGCTACCATCCATTGGAGTAACATTAATCTCGACAACAAACTAGCTTCCATAATGACAAGGCTACCATCCATTGGAGTAACATAAATCTCAATGAAAGACTACCTTCCATAATGACAAGTCTACCATCCATTGGAGTAACATAAATCTCAATGAAAGACTACCTTCCATAATGACAAGTGTACCATCCATTGGAGTATTAAATCTCAACGAAAGATTACCTTCCATAATGACAAGGCTACCATCCATTGGAGTAACAAAAATATTGACAACAAACTACATTCGATAATGACAAGGCTACCATCCATTGGAGTAACAAAAATATGTACAATAAACTACCTTCCATAATGACAAGGCTACCAACCATTGGAGTAACAAAAATATTGACAACAAACTACCTTCCATAATTACAAGGCTACCATCCATTGGAGTAACAAAAAACTCGACAATAGACTACCTTCCATAATGACAAGGCTACCATCCATTGGAGTAACAAATATATCGACAGCAGACTATCTTCCATAATGACAAGGCTATCGTCCATTGGAGTACCAAAAATCTGAACAATAGACTACCTTCCATAATGACAACGCTACCATCCAATGCTCTAACAAAAATCTAAATGAAAGACTACCTTCCATAATGACAAGTCTACCCTCCATTGGAGTAACAAAAATATCGAAAATAGACTAACTTCCATAATTACAAGGCTACCATCCATTGGAGTAACAAATATCTCGACAAAAGACTACCTTCCATAATGACAAGGCTACCATCCATTGGAGTAACCAAAATATCGACAATAGACTACCTTCTATAATGACAAGGCTAGCATCCATTGGAGTAACCAAAATCTGGACAACAAACTACCTTCCATAATGAAAAGGATACCATCCATTGGAGTAATAAAAATATCGACAACAAACTACCTTCCATAATGACAAGGCTACCATCCATTGGAGTATCAAAAATATCGACAAAAAACTACCTTCTATAATGACAAGGATACCTTCCATTAGAGTAACAAAAATCTCGATAACATACTAGCTTCCACAATGACAGGGCTACCATCCATTGGAGTAACAAAAATATTGACAACAGACTACCTTCCATAATGAAAAGGTTAACATCCATTGGAGTAACAAAAATATCGACAACAGACTACCTTGCATAATGAGAAGGTTACCATCCATTGGAGTAACAAAAATCTGAACAATAGACTACCTTCCATAATTACAAGGCTACCATATATTGAAGTAACATGTATCTCGACAAAAGACTACCTTCCATAATGATAAGGCTTCCATCCATTGGAGTAACCAAAATATCGACAATAGACTACCTTCTATAATGACAAGGCTAACATCCATTGGAGTAACAAAAATCTAGACAACAAACTACTTTGCATAATGACAAGGCTACCATCCAACGAAATAACAAAAATTTCGATAACACACTACCTTCCATAATGACAAGGTTACCATCCATTAAAATAAAAAAAACTAGTAACAAACTACCTTCCATAATGACAAGGTTACCATCCATTGGAGTAACAAAAATATCGACAACACACTACCTTCCATAATTACAAGGGTACCATCCATTGGAATAAAAAAAATCTTGACAACAAACTACCTTCCATAATGACAAGGTTACCATCCATTGATATAACAAAAATCTCGACAACAGACTACCTTCCATAATGACAAGGCTACCATCTATTGGACTATCAAAAATCTCAACAACAGACTACCTTCCATAATGAAAAGGCTACCATCCATTGGAGTAACATTAATCTCGACAACAAACTAGCTTCCATAATGACAAGGCTACCATCCATTGGAGTAACATAAATCTCAATGAAAGACTACCTTCCATAATGACAAGTCTACCATCCATTGGAGTAACATAAATCTCAATGAAAGACTACCTTCCATAATGACAAGTCTACCATCCATTGGAGTATTAAATCTCAACGAAAGATTACCTTCCATAATGACAAGGCTACCATCCATTGGAGTAACAAAAATATTGACAACAAACTACATTCGATAATGACAAGGCTACCATCCATTGGAGTAACAAAAATATGTACAATAAACTACCTTCCATAATGACAAGGCTACCAACCATTGGAGTAACAAAAATATTGACAACAAACTACCTTCCATAATTACAAGGCTACCATCCATTGGAGTAACAAAAAACTCGACAATAGACTACCTTCCATAATGACAAGGCTACCATCCATTGGAGTAACAAATATATCGACAACAGACTATCTTCCATAATGACAAGGCTATCGTCCATTGGAGTACCAAAAATCTGAACAATAGACTACCTTCCATAATGACAACGCTACCATCCAATGCTCTAACAAAAATCTAAATGAAAGACTACCTTCCATAATGACAAGTCTACCCTCCATTGGAGTAACAAAAATATCGAAAATAGACTAACTTCCATAATTACAAGGCTACCATCCATTGGAGTAACAAATATCTCGACAAAAGACTACCTTCCATAATGACAAGGCTACCATCCATTGGAGTAACCAAAATATCGACAATAGACTACCTTCTATAATGACAAGGCTAGCATCCATTGGAGTAACCAAAATCTGGACAACAAACTACCTTCCATAATGAAAAGGATACCATCCATTGGAGTAATAAAAATATCGACAACAAACTACCTTCCATAATGACAAGGCTACCATCCATTGGAGTATCAAAAATATCGACAAAAAACTACCTTCTATAATGACAAGGATACCTTCCATTAGAGTAACAAAAATCTCGATAACATACTAGCTTCCACAATGACAGGGCTACCATCCATTGGAGTAACAAAAATATTGACAACAGACTACCTTCCATAATGAAAAGGTTAACATCCATTGGAGTAACAAAAATATCGACAACAGACTACCTTGCATAATGAGAAGGTTACCATCCATTGGAGTAACAAAAATCTGAACAATAGACTACCTTCCATAATTACAAGGCTACCATATATTGAAGTAACATGTATCTCGACAAAAGACTACCTTCCATAATGATAAGGCTTCCATCCATTGGAGTAACCAAAATATCGACAATAGACTACCTTCTATAATGACAAGGCTAACATCCATTGGAGTAACAAAAATCTAGACAACAAACTACTTTGCATAATGACAAGGCTACCATCCAACGAAATAACAAAAATTTCGACAACACACTACCTTCCATAATGACAAGGTTACCATCCATTAGAATAAAAAAAACTAGTAACAAACTACCTTCCATAATGACAAGGTTACCATCCATTGGAGTAACAAAAATATCGACAACACACTACCTTCCATAATTACAAGGGTACCATCCATTGGAATAACAAAAATCTTGACAACAAACTACCTTCCATAATGACAAGGTTACCATCCATTGATATAACAAAAATCTCGACAACAGACTACCTTCCATAATGACAAGGCTACCATCTATTGGACTATCAAAAATCTCAACAACAGACTACCTTCCATAATGAAAAGGCTACCATCCATTGGAGTAACATTAATCTCGACAACAAACTAGCTTCCATAATGACAAGGCTACCATCCATTGGAGTAACATAAATCTCAATGAAAGACTACCTTCCATAATGACAAGTCTACCATCCATTGGAGTAACATAAATCTCAATGAAAGACTACCTTCCATAATGACAAGTCTACCATCCATTGGAGTATTAAATCTCAACGAAAGATTACCTTCCATAATGACAAGGCTACCATCCATTGGAGTAACAAAAATATTGACAACAAACTACATTCGATAATGACAAGGCTACCATCCATTGGAGTAACAAAAATATGTACAATAAACTACCTTCCATAATGACAAGGCTACCAACCATTGGAGTAACAAAAATATTGACAACAAACTACCTTCCATAATTACAAGGCTACCATCCATTGGAGTAACAAAAAACTCGACAATAGACTACCTTCCATAATGACAAGGCTACCATCCATTGGAGTAACAAATATATCGACAGCAGACTATCTTCCATAATGACAAGGCTATCGTCCATTGGAGTACCAAAAATCTGAACAATAGACTACCTTCCATAATGACAACGCTACCATCCAATGCTCTAACAAAAATCTAAATGAAAGACTACCTTCCATAATGACAAGTCTACCCTCCATTGGAGTAACAAAAATATCGAAAATAGACTAACTTCCATAATTACAAGGCTACCATCCATTGGAGTAACAAATATCTCGACAAAAGACTACCTTCCATAATAACAAGGCTACCATCCATTGGAGTAACCAAAATATCGACAATAGACTACCTTCTATAATGACAAGGCTAGCATCCATTGGAGTAACCAAAATCTGGACAACAAACTACCTTCCATAATGAAAAGGATACCATCCATTGGAGTAATAAAAATATCGACAACAAACTACCTTCCATAATGACAAGGCTACCATCCATTGGAGTATCAAAAATATCGACAAAAAACTACCTTCTATAATGACAAGGATACCTTCCATTAGAGTAACAAAAATCTCGATAACATACTAGCTTCCACAATGACAGGGCTACCATCCATTGGAGTAACAAAAATATTGACAACAGACTACCTTCCATAATGAAAAGGTTAACATCCATTGGAGTAACAAAAATATCGACAACAGACTACCTTGCATAATAAGAAGGTTACCATCCATTGGAGTAACAAAAATCTGAACAATAGACTACCTTCCATAATTACAAGGCTACCATATATTGAAGTAACATGTATCTCGACAAAAGACTACCTTCCATAATGATAAGGGTTCCATCCATTGGAGTAACCAAAATATCGACAATAGACTACCTTCTATAATGACAAGGCTAACATCCATTGGAGTAACAAAAATCTAGACAACAAACTACTTTGCATAATGACAAGGCTACCATCACACGAAATAACAAAAATTTCGACAACACACTACCTTCCATAATGACAAGGTTACCATCCATTAGAATAAAAAAAACTAGTAACAAACTACCTTCCATAATGACAAGGTTACCATCCATTGGAGTAACAAAAATATCGACAACACACTACCTTCCATAATTACAAGGGTACCATCCATTGGAATAACAAAAATCTTGACAACAAACTACCTTCCATAATGACAAGGTTACCATCCATTGATATAACAAAAATCTCGACAACAGACTACCTTCCATAATGACAAGGCTACCATCTATTGGACTATCAAAAATCTCGAAAATAGACTACCTTCCATAATGAAAAGGCTACCATCCATTGGAGTAACATTAATCTCGACAACAAACTAGCTTCCATAATGACAAGGCTACCATCCATTGGAGTAACATAAATCTCAATGAAAGACTACCTTCCATAATGACAAGTCTACTATCCATTGGAGTAACATAAATCTCAATGAAAGACTACCTTCCATAATGACAAGTCTACCATCCATTGGAGTATTAAATCTCAACAAAAGACTACCTTCCATAATGACAAGGCTACCATCCATTGGAGTAACAAAAATATTGACAACAAACTACATTCGATAATGACAAGGCTACCATCAATTGGAGTAACAAAAATATCTACAATAAACTACCTTCCATAATGACAAGGCTACCAACCATTGGAGTAACAAAAATATTGACAAAAAACTACCTTCCATAATCACAATGCTACCATCCATTGGAGTAACAAAAAACTCGACAAGAGACTACCTTCCATAATGACAAGGTTACCATCCATTGGAATAAGAAAAATATCGACAACAAACTACCTTCCATAATGACAAGGTTACCAATAAACGAAATAACAAAAATCTAGACAACAAACTACCTTCCATAATTACAATGTTACCATCCATTGGAATAACAAAAATATCGACAAAAGTCTACCTTCCATAATGACAAGGCTACCATGCAACGAAATAACAAAAATTTCGACAATAGACTACCTTCCATAATGACATGGTTACCATCCATTGGAATAAAAAAAAACTCGACAACAAACTACCTTCCATAATGACAAGGTTACCATCCATTGGAGTAACCAAAGTATCGACAACAGACTACCTTCCAGAATTACAAGGGTACCATCCATTGGAATAACAAAAATCTTGACGACAGACTACCTTCCATAATGACAAGGTTACCATCCATTGGAATAACAAAAATCTCGACAACAGACTACCTTCCATAATGACGAGGCTACCATACATTAAACTATCAAAAATCTCGACAGCAGACTACCTTCCATAATGACAAGGCTACCATCCATTGGAATAACAAAAATCTCGACAACTGACTAACTTCCAAAATTACAAGGCTACCATCCATTGGAGTAAATAATATCTCTACAACATACTAACTTCCATAATGACATAGCTACCATCCATTGGAATATCAAAAATCTCGACTACAGACTACCTTCCATAATGACAAGGCTACCATCCAGTGGAATAACAAAAATCTCAACAACATACTACCTTCCATAATGACAAGGCTATCATCCATTGGAGTACCAAAAATCTGAACAATAGACTACCTTCCATAATGACAACACTACCATCCATTAGACTAACAAAAATCTCAACGAAAGACTACCTTCCATAATGACAAGGCTACCATCCATTGGAGTAACAAAAACTCGAAAATAGACTAACTTCCATAATTACAAGGCTACCATCCATTGGAGTAACAAATATCTCGACAAAAGACTACCTTCCATAATGACAAGGCTACCATCCATTGGAGTAACCAAAATATCGACAACAGACTACCTTCTATAATAACAAGGCTAGCATCCATTGGAGTAACAAAAATATCAACAATAAACTACCTTCCATGATAACAAGGCTACCATCCATTGGAGTAACAAAAAACTCGACAAGAGACTACCTTCCATAATGACAAGGTTACCATCCATTGGAATAAGAAAAATCTCGACAACATACTGCCTTCCATAATGACAAGGTTACCATTAATCGAAATAACAAAAATATCGACAACAAATTACCTTCCATAATTTCAATGTTACCATCCATTGGAATAAGAAAAATCTCGACAAAATTCTACCTTCCATAATGACAACGCTACAATCCAACGAAATAACAAAAATTTCGACAATAGACTACCTTCCATAATGACAAGGTTACCATCCATTGGAATAAAAAAATACTCGACAACAAACTACCTTCCATAATGACAAGGTTACAATCCATTGGAGTAACAAAAATATCGACAACAGACTACATTCCATAATTACAAGGGTACCATCCATTGGAATAAAAAAAATATTGACAAAAGACTACCTTCCATAATGACAAGGTTACCATCCATTGGAATAACAAAAATCTTGACAACAGACTACCTTCCATAATGACAAGGCTACCATTTATTGGACTATGAAAAATCTCGACAGCAAACTACCTTCCATAATGACAAGGCTACCATCCATTGGAGTAACAAAAATCTCGACAACTGACTAAATTCCATAATTACAAGGCTACCATCCATTAGAGTAAATAATATCTCAACAACATACTACCTTCCATAATGACAAGGCTACCATCCATTGGACTATCAGAAATCTCGACAACAGACTACCTTCCATAATGACAAGGCTACCATCCAGTGGAATAACAAAAATCTCAACACCAGAGTACCTTCCATAACGACAAGGCTATCATCCATTGGAGTACCGAAACTCTAAAAAGTAGACTACCTTCCGTAATGACAACATTACTATCCATTGTACTAACAAAAATCTCAACGAAAGACTACCTTTCATAATGACAAGGCTACCATCCACTGGAATAACAAAAACTCGAAAATAGACTAACTTCCATAATTACAAGGGTACCATCCATTGGAGTAAAAAATATCTCGACAAAAGACTACCTTCCATAATGACAAGGCTACCATCCATTGGAGTAACCAAAATATCGACAACAGAATACCTTCTATAATAACAAGGCTAGCATCCATTGGAGTAACAAAAATCTCGACAACAAACTACCTTCCATAATGAAAAGGATACCATCCATTGGAGTAACAAAAATATTGACAATAAACTACCTTCCATAATTAGAAGGCTACCATCCATTGGAGTAACAAAAAACTCGACAACAGACTACCTTCCATAATGACAAGGTTACCATCCATTGGAATAAGAAAATTCTCGACAACAGACTACCTTCCATATTGACAAGGCTACCATCAAACAAAATAACAAAAATCTTGACAACTGACTAATTTCCATAATTACAAGGCTACCATCCATTGGAGTAACAAATATCTCGACAACAGACTACCTTCCATAATGACAAGGCTACCATCTATTGGACTATAAAAAATCTCGACAACAGACTACCTTCCATAATGACTAGGCTATCATCCATTGGACTACCAAAAATCTGAACAGTAGACTACCTTCCATAATGAAAACGCTACCATCCATTGCACTAAAAAATTTCTCAATGAAAGACTACCTTCCATAATGACAAGGCTACCATCCATTGGAGTAACAAAAATATCGAAAACAGACTAACTTCCATAATTACAAGGCTACCATGCATTGGAGTAATAAATATCTCGACAAAAGACTACCTTCCATAATGACAAGGGTACTATCCATTGGAGTATCAAAAATATCGACAGCAGACTACCTTCCATAATGACAAGGATACCATCCATTGGAATAACGAAAATCTCGACAACAAACTATCTTCCATAATGACAAGGCTACCATCCAACGAAATAACAAAAATTTCGACAACAGACTACCTTCCATAATGACAAGGTTACTATACATTGTAATAAAAAAAAACTCGACAACAAACTACCTTCCATAATGTCAAGGTTACAATCCATTGGAGTAAAAAAAATATTGACAATAGACTACCTTCCATAATTACAACGCTACTATCCATTGGAGTAACAAAAACTCGACAACAGACTACTTTCCATAATGACAAGGTTACCATCCATTGGAAGAACAAAAATCTCAACAATAGACTACCTTCCATAATGACAAGGTTACCATCCATTGGAATAACAAAAAACTCGACAACAGACTACCTTCCATAATGACAAGGTTAACATCCATTGGAGTAACAAAAATATCGACAACAAACTACCTTCCATAATTACAAGGCTACCATCAATTGGAGTAACAAAAACTCGACAACAGACTACCTTCCGTAATGACAACGTTACCTTCCATTAGAGTAACAAAAATCTCGACAACAAACTAACTTCCATAATTATAAGGCTACCATCCATTGAAGTAACAAATATCTCGACAAAAGACTAACTTCCATAATAACAAGGATACCATCGATTGGAGTAACCAAAATATCGACAACAAACTACCTTCCATAATGAAAAGGCTATCATCCATTGGAGTAACAAAAATATCCACAACAAACTACCTTCCATAATGACAAGGATACCTTCCATTAGAGTAACAAAAATCTCGACAACAGACTAACTTCCACAATGATAAGGCAACCATCTATTGGATGAACAAAGATATCGACAACAGACTACCTTATATAATGAAAAGGCTACCATCCATTGGAGTAACATTAATCTCGACAACAGACTAGCTTCCATAATGACAAGGCTACCATCCATTGGACTAACATAAATCTCAATGAAAGACTACCTTCCATAATGACAAGTATACCATCCATTGGAGTAACATAAATCTCAATGAAAGACTACCTTCCATAATGACAAGTCTACCATCCATTGGAGTAACATAAATCTCAATGAAAGACTACCTTCCATAATTACATGGCTACCATCCATTGGAGTAACAAAAATATTGACAAAAGACTACCTTCCATAATGACAACGCTACCATCCATTGGACTAACAAAAATCTCAATGAAAGACTACCTTCCATAATGATAAGGCTAACATCCATTGGAGTAACAAAAATATAGACAACAGACTAACTTCCATAATTACAAGGCTACCATCCATTGGAGTAACAAATATCTCGACAAAAGACTACCTTCCATAATGACAAGGCTACCATCCATTGGAGTAACCAAAATATCGAAAATAGACTACCTTCCATAATGACAAAGTTAGCATCCATTGGAGTAACAAAAATCTCGATAAAAAACTACCTTCCATAATGAAAAGGATACCATCCATTGGAGTTACAAAAATATCGACAATAAACAACCTTCCATAATGACAAGGCTACCATCCATTGGAGTATCAAAAATATCGATAACAAACTACCTTCCATAACGACAAGGATACCATCCATTGGAGTAACAAAAATCTCGAAAATAGACTAGCTTCCACAATGACAAGGCTACCATCCATTGGAGTAACAAAGATATGCTTAACAGACTACCTTCCATAATGAAAAGGCTACCATCCATTAGAGTAAAAATAATATGGACAACAGACTACCTTCCATAATGACAAGGCTACCATCTATTGCAGTAAAAAAAATATCGACAATAGACAACCTTTCATAATGACAAGGCTACCATACATTGGAGTAACAAAAATATTTACAACAGACTACCTTCCATAATTACACCGCTAGCATCCATTGGAGTAACAAAAAACTCGACAACAAAGTACCTTCCATAATGACAAGGTTACCATCCATTAGAATAACAAAAATCTCGACGACAGACTACCTTCTAAAATGACAAGGCTACCATCAAACGAAATAACAAAAATCTCGACAACAAACTACCTTCCATATTGACAAGGTTACGATTAATTGGAAAAACAAAAAAATCGACAGCAGACTACCTTCCATAATGACAAGGTTACAATCCATTGGAGTAACAAAAATATCGATAACAGACTACCTTCCATAACAATAAGGCTACCATCCATTGATGTAACAAAAACTCGACAATAGACTACCTTCCGTAATGACAAGGTTACCATCCATTGGAATAACAAAAATCTCGACAACAGACTACCTTCCATAATGACAAGGCTACAATCCAATGAAATAACAAAAATCTCGACAACAGACTACCTTCCATAATGAGAAGGCTACCATCCATTGGAGTAACAAAATTCCCGACAACAGACTACCTTCCGTAATGACAAGTCTACCATCCATTGGAGTAACAAAAATCTCGATAACAAACTATCTTACATAATGACAATGCTACCAACCATTGGAGTAACAAAAATATCGACAACAAACTACGTTCCATAATGACAAGGCTACCATCCATTGGAGTAACAAAAATCTCGACAACAAACTCCCTTCCATAATGACAAGGCTACCATCCATTGGACTATCAAAAATATCGACAGCAGACTACCTTCCATAATGACAAGGCTTCCATCCGATGGAGTAACAAAAATCTCGACAACTAACTACCTTCCATAATTACAAGGCTACCATCCATTGGAGTAACAAATATCTCGACAACTGACAACCTTCCATAATTACAAGGCTACCATCCATTGGAGCAACAAAAAACTCGACAACAGAGTACATTCCATAATGACAAGGTTACCATCCATTAGAATAACAAAAATCTAGACAACAGACTACCTTCCAAAATGACAAGGCTACCATCAAACGAAATAACAAAAATCTCGACAACAGACTACCTTTCATAATGACAAGGCTACCATCCATTGGAGTAACAAAAATATTGACAACATACTACCTTCCATAATTACAAGGCTACCATCCATTGGAGTAACAAAAAACTCGACAATAGAGTACCTTCCATAATGACAAGGTTACCATCCATTGGAATAACAAAAATCTCGACAATAGAATACCTTCATAATGACAAGGCTACCATCATACGAAATAACAAAAATCTCGACAACAGACTATGTTCCATAATGAGAAGACTACCATCCATTAGATTAACAAAACTCTCGATAACAAACTACCTTTCATAATGACATTGCTACCATCCATTGGAGTAACAAAAATCTCGACAACAAACTACCTTCCATAATGACAAGGCTACGTACCATCCATTGGAATAACAAAAATATCGACAACAAACTTCGTTCCATAATGAGAAGGCTACCTTCCATTGGAGTAAAAAAAATATCGATAACATACTACCTTCCATAATGACAAGGCTACCATCCATTGGAGTAACAAAAATCTCGACAACAGACTACCTTCCATAATTACAAGGCTACCATCCAGTGGAATAATAAAAATCTCAACAACAGACTACCTTCCATAATGAAAATGCTACCATCCATTGGACTAACAAAAATCTCAACGATAGACTACCTGACAAGGCTACCATCCATTGGAGTAACAAAACTCTCGAAAACAGACTACAATCTATAATGACAAGGCTACCATCCATTGGAGTAACAAAAATATTGACACTAGACTACCTTCCATAATGCAAAGGCTACCATCCATTGGACTAACAAAAATATTGACAACAAACTACCTTCAATAATTACAAGGCTACAATCCATTGGAGTAACAAAAAACTCGACAACAGTCTACCTTCCATAATGACAAGGCTACCATTCATTGGAGTACCAAATATCTCGACAGCAAAGAATCTTACATAATGACAAGGCTACCATCCATTGGACTATCAAAAATCTCGACAATAGACTACCTTCCATAATGACAAGGCTACAATCCATTGTAGTAACAAAGATATCGACAACAGACTACCTTACATAATGAAAAGGATACCTTTCATTTGAGTAACATAAATCTCAATGAAAGACTACCTTCCATAATGAAAAGTCTACCATCCATTGGAGTAAAAGAAATATCGACAACATACTACCTTCCATAATGATAAGACTAACATCCATTGGAGTAAGAAAAATATCGACAATAGACTACCTTCCATAATGACAAGGCTACCATCAATTCGAGTAACAAAAATATTGACAACAAACTACCTTCCATAATTACAACGCTACCATCCATTGGAATAACAAAAAACTCGACAACAGACTACCTTCCATAATGACAAGGTTACCATCCATTAGAATAAAAAAAATCTCGACAACAGACTACCTTCCAAAATGACAAGGCTACCATCAAACGAAATAACAAAATTCTCGACAAGAGACTACCTTCTATAATTACAAGGTTACCATCCATTGAATAACAAAAATCTCGAAAACAGACAACCTTCTATAATGACAAGGCTACCATCAAACGAAATAACAAAAATCTCGACAATAGACTACCTTCCATAATCAGAAGGCTACCATCCATTAGAGTAACAAAATTCTCGACAACAGACTACCTTCCGTAATGACAAGGCTACCATCCATTGGAGTAACAAAAATCTCGACCACAGACTACCTTTCATAATGACAAGGCTACCATCCATTGGACTATCAAAAATCTCGACAGCAGACTACCTTCCATAATAACAAGGCTACCATCCATTGGAGTAACAAAAATCTAGACAACAGACTAACTTCCATAATTACAAGGCTACCATCCATTGGAGTAACAAATATCTCTACAGCAGACTATCTTCCATAATGACAAGGCTACCATCCAATGGAATAACAAAAATATCAACAACAAACTACCTTCCATAATGACAAGGCTACCATCTATTGGCGTAAAAAAAATCTGAACAACAGACTACCTTCCATAATGACAATGCTACCATCCATTGGAATAACAAAAATCTCAATGAAAGACTACCTTCTATAATGACAAGGCTACCATCCATTGGAGTAACAAAAACTCGACAACAGACTACCTTCCGTAATGACAAGGTTACCATCCTTTGGAATAACAAAAATCTCGACAACAGAATACCTTCCATAATGACAAGGCTACCATCCAACGAAATAACAAAAATCTCGACAACAGACTACCTTCCATAATGAGAAGGCTACTATCCATTATAGTAACAAAATTCACGACAACAGACTACCTTCTGTAATGAAAAGGCTATAATTCATTGGAGTAACAAAAATCTCGACAACAGACTATCTTACATAATGAAAATGTTACCATCCATTGGAGTAACAAAAATATCGACAACACACTACGATCCATAATGACAAGGCTACCATCCATTGGAGTAACAAAAATCTCGACAACAAACTACCTTCCATAATGATAAGGCTACCATCCATTGGACTATGAAAAATCTCAACAACAGACTACATTCAATAATGACAAGGCTACCATCCATTGGAGTAACAAAAATATCGACAATAGACTACCTTCCATAATGACAAGGCTACCATCCATTGGAGTAACAAAAATATTGACAACAAACTACCTTACATAATTACAATGCTACCATCCATTAGTGTAACAAAAATATGGACAATACACTACGTTGCATAATGACAAGGCTACCATCAGTTGGAGTAACAAAAATCTCGACAGCAGACTACCTTCCATAATGACAAGGCTACCATCAATTGGACTATCAAAAATCTCGACAGCAGACTACCTTCCATAATGACAAGGCTACCATCCATTGGAGTAACAAAAATCTCGACAACAGACTAACTTCTATAATTACAAGGCTACTATCCATTGGTGTAACAAATATCTAGATAACAGACTATCTTCCATAATGACAAGGCTACCATCCATTGGACTATCAAAAATCTCGACAACAGAATACCTTCCTTAATGACAAGGCTACCATCCAATGGAATAACAAAAATATCAACAACAGACTACCTTCCATAATGACAAGGCTACCATCTATTAGAGTAACAAAAATCTGAACAACAAACTACCTTCCATAATGACGACGCTACCATCCATTGGACTAACAAAAGTCTTTACGAAAGACTACCTTCCATAATGACAAGGCTACTATCCATTGGAGTAACAAAAATCTCGACAACAGACTAACTTCCATAATTACAAGGCTACCATCCATTGGAGTAACAAAAATATCGACAACAAACAACCTTCCATAATGACAAGACTACCATCCATTGGAGTATAATAAATATCGATAACAAACTACCTTCCATAACGACAAGGATACCATCTATTGGAGTAACAAAAATCTCAAAAATAGACTAGCTTCCACAATGACAAGGCTACCATCCATTGCAGTAACAAAGATATCGATAACAAACTACCTTCCATAATGAAAAGGCTACCATCCATTGAGGAACAAAGATATCGACAACAAACTACCTTCCATAATGATAATGCTACCATCCATGAGAGTAACAAAAATCTCGACAAATGACAATCTTCCATAATGACAAGGCTACCATCCAATCGAATAACAAAAATTTCGACAATAGACCATGTTCCATAATGACAAGGCTACCGTCCATTGGAGTAACAAAAATGTCGACAACAGACTACCTTCCATAATGACAAGGCTACCATCCGTTGGCGTAACAAAAATATCGACAACAAAGTACCATCCATAAAGACAAGGCTACAATTCATTGTAGTAACAAAAATATCGACAAAGACTACCTTCCATAAAGACAAGGCTACCATCCCTTGGAATAACAAAAACCTCGACAATAAACAACCTTCCATAATGACAAGGCAACCATCCAATGGAATAATAACATTCTCGACAACAGACTACCTTCCATAATTAAAAGGCTACCATCCATTAGAGTAACAAAAATCTCTACAATAGACTAACTACCATAATGACAAGGCTACCATCCATTGGAGTAACAAAAATATCGACAACAGACTACCTTCCATAATGACAAGGCTACCATCCATTGAGGAACAAAGATATCGACAACAAAATACCTTCCATAATGACAACGCTACCATCCATGAGAGTAACAAAAATCACGACAAATGACAACCTTCCATAATGACAAGGCTACCATCCAATCAAATAACAAAAATCTCGACAATAGACCAAGTTCCATAATGACAAGGATACCATCCATTGGAGTAACAAAAATCTTGACACAGACTAACTTCCATAATGACAGGGCTACCATCCATTGGAGTAACAAAAATATCGAAAACAAACTACCTTCCATAAAGACAAGGCTACCATCCATTGGAGTAACATAAATATCGACAAAGACTACCTTCCATAAAGACAAGGCTACCATCCCTTGGAGTAACAAAAATATCGACAACAGACTACCTTCCATAATGACAAGGATACAATCCATTGGAGTAAAAAAATTATCGACAACAGACTATCTTCCATAATGACAAGGTTACCAACCATTGGAATAACAAAAATCTCGACAATAGACTACCTTCCATAATGACAAGGATACCATCCAATGGAATAACAACAATCTCGACAACTGACTACCTTCCATAATTACAAGGCTACCATCAATTGGAGTAACAAAAATCTCTACAACAGACTACCTTCCATAATGACAAGACTACCATCCATTGCGTAACAAAGATCTCGACAACATACTACCTTCCATAATGATAAGGCTAGCATCCATTGGAGTTACAAAAATATCGACAACACACTTCCTTCTATAAATACAAGGCTACCATCCATTGGAGTAACAAAAATAACGACAACAGACTACCTTTCATAAAGACAAGGCTACTATCTCTTGGAGTAACAAAAATCTCGAAAACAGACTACCTTCCATATTGAGAAGGCTACCATCCATTGGAGTAACAAAAATATCGACAACAAACTACCTTCCATAATGACAAGGCTACCACCCATTGGAGTAACAAAAATCTCGACAATAAAATACCTTCCATAATGACAAGGCTACCATCCAATGGAGTAACAAAAATCTCGACAATAGACTACCTTCCATAATGACAAGGATACAATCCATTGGAGTAAAAAAATATCGACAACAGACTACCTTCAATAATGACAAGGTTACCAACCATTGGAATAAGAAAAATCTCGATAATAGACTACCTTCTATAATGACAAGGCTACCATCCAATGGAATAACAACAATCTCGACAACAGACTACCTTCCATAATTACAAGGCTACCATCCATTGGAGTAACAAAAATCTCTACAACAGACTACCTTCCATAATGACAAGGCTACCATCCATTGCGTAACAAAGATCTCGACAACAGACTACCTTCCATAATGACAAGGCTACCATCCAATGGAATAATAACATTCTCGACAACAGACTACCTTCCATAATTAAAAGGCTACCATCCATTAGAGTAACAAAAATCTCTACAATAGACTAACTACCATAATGACAAGGCTACCATCCATTGGAGTAACAAAAATATCGACAACAGACTACCTTCCATAATGACAAGGCTACCATCCATTGAGGAACAAAGATATCGACAACAAAATACCTTCCATAATGACAACGCTACCATCCATGAGAGTAACAAAAATCACGACAAATGACAACCTTCCATAATGACAAGGCTACCATCCAATCAAATAACAAAAATCTCGACAATAGACCAAGTTCCATAATGACAAGGATACCATCCATTGGAGTAACAAAAATCTTGACACAGACTAACTTCCATAATGACAGGGCTACCATCCATTGGAGTAACAAAAATATCGAAAACAAACTACCTTCCATAAAGACAAGGCTACCATCCATTGGAGTAACATAAATATCGACAAAAGACTACCTTCCATAAAGACAAGGCTACCATCCCTTGGAGTAACAAAAATATCGACAACGGACTACCTTCCATAATGACAAGGATACAATCCATTGGAGTAAAAAAATTATCGACAACAGACTACCAACCATTGGAATAACAAAAATCTCGACAATAGACTACCTTCCATAATGACAAGGATACCATCCAATGGAATAACAACAATCTCGACAACAAACTACCTTCCATAATTACAAGGCTACCATCAATTGGAGTATCAAAAATCTCTACAACAGACTACCTTCCATAATGACAAGACTACCATCCATTGCGTAACAAAGATCTCGACAACATACTACCTTCCATAATGATAAGGCTACCATCCATTGGAGTTACAAAAATATCGACAACACACTTCCTTCTATAAATACAAGGCTACCATCCATTGGAGTAACAAAAATAACGACAACAGACTACCTTTCATAAAGACAAGGCTACTATCTCTTGGAGTAACAAAAATCTAGAAAACAGACTACCTTCCATATTGAGAAGGCTACCATCCATTGGAGTAACAAAAATATCGACAACAAACTACCTTCCATAATGACAAGGCTACCGTCCATTGGAGTAACAAAAATCTCGACAATAAAATACCTTCCATAATGACAAGGCTACCATCCAATGGAGTAACAAAAATCTCGACAATAGACTACCTTCCATAATGACAAGGATACAATCCATTGGAGTAAAAAAATATCGACAACAGACTACCTTCAATAATGACAAGGTTACCAACCATTGGAATAAGAAAAATCTCGATAATAGACTACCTTCTGTAATGACAAGGCTACCATCCAATGGAATAACAACAATCTCGACAACAGACTACCTTCCATAATTACAAGGCTACCATCCATTGGAGTAACAAAAATCTCTACAACAGACTACCTTCCATAATGACAAGGCTACCATCCATTGCGTAACAAAGATCTCGACAACAGACTACCTTCCATAATGATAAGGCTACCATCCATTGGAGTAACAAAAATATAGACAACATACTACCTTCCATAAATACAAGGCTACCATCGATTGGAGTAACTAAAATATCGACAACAGATTACGTTTCATAAAGACAAGGCTACTATCCCTTGGAGTAACAAAAATCTCGACAACAGACTACCTTCCATATTGACAAGGCTACCATCCATTGGAGTAACAAAAATATCGACAACAAACTACTTTCCATAAATACAAGGCTACCATATATTGGGGTAACAAAAATATCAACAAAGACTACCTTCCATAAAGACAAGGCTACCATCCCTTGGAGTAACAAAAATCTCGATGACAGACTACCTTCCATAATGACAAGGATACAATCCATTGGAGTAAAAAAAATATCGACAACAGACTACCTTCCATAATGACAAGGTTACCAACCATTGGAATAACAAAAATCTCGACAATAGACTACCTTCCATAATGACAAGGATACCATCCAATGGAATAACAACAATCTCGACAACAGACTACCTTCCATAATTACAAGGCTACCATCAATTGGAGTAACAAAAATCTCTACAACAGACTACCTTCCATAATGACAAGACTACCATCCATTGCGTAACAAAGATCTCGACAACATACTACCTTCCATAATGATAAGGACACCATCCATTGGAGTAACAAAAATATCGACAACACACTACCTTCCATAAATACAAGGCTACCATCCATTAGAGTAACAAAAATATCGACAACAGACTACCTTTCATAAAGACAAGGCTACTATCTCTTGGAGTAACAAAAATCTCG
Organism: Vicia faba; assembly: GCA_948472305.1. Taxonomy (NCBI): domain Eukaryota; kingdom Viridiplantae; phylum Streptophyta; class Magnoliopsida; order Fabales; family Fabaceae; genus Vicia; species Vicia faba. The sequence continues at coordinate 754,257,513 of OX451738.1, forward strand.
AAACCAGAATACCTTCTATATTGACAAGGCTACCATCCATTGGAGTAACAAAAATATCGACAACAAACTACCTTCCATAATGACAAGGCTACCATCCATTGGAGTAACAAAAATCTCGACAATAAAATACCTTCCATAATGACAAGGCTACCATCCAATGGAGTAACAAAAAGCTCGACAATAGACTACCTTCCATAATGACAAGGATACAATCCATTGGAGTAAAAACTTATCGACAACAGACTACCTTCAATAATTACAAGGTTACCAACCATTGGAATAACAAAAATCTCGACAATAGACTACCTTCCATAATGACAAGGCTACCATCCAATGGAATAACAACAATCTCGACAACAGACTACCTTCCATAATTACAAGGCTACCTTCCATTGGAGTAACAAAAATCTCTACAACAGACTACCTTCTATAATGACAAGGATACCATCCATTGCGTAACAAAGATCTCGACAACAGACTATCTTCCATAATGATAAGGCTACCATCCATTGGAGTAACACAAATATCGACAACATACTACCTTCCATAAATACAAGGCTACCATCCATTGGAGTAACAAAAATATCGACAACAGACTACCTTTCATAAATACAAGGCTATTATCCCTTGGAGTAACAAAAATCTCGACAACAGACTACCTTCCATATTGACAAGGCTACCATCCATTGGAGTAACAAAAATATCGAAAACAAACTACCTTCCATAAAGACAAGGCTACCATCCCTTGGAGTAACAAAAATATCGACAACATACTACCTTCCATAATGACAAGGATACAATCCATTGGACTAAAAAAATTATCGACAATAGACTACCTTCCATAATGACAAGGTTACCAACCATTGGAATAACAAAAATCTCGACAATAGACTACCTTCCATAATGACAAGAATACCATCCAATGGAATAACAACAATCTCGACAACAGACTACCTTCCATAATTACAAGGCTACCATCAATTGGAGTAACAAAAATCTATACAACAGACTACCTTCCATAATGACAAGGCTACCATCCATTGTGTAACAAAGATCTCGACAACATACTACCTTCCATAATGATAAGGCTACCATCCATTGGAGTTACAAAAATATCGACAACACACTTCCTTCTATAAATACAAGGCTACCGTCCATTGGAGTAACAAAAATAACTACAACAGACTACCTTTCATAAAGACAAGGCTACTATCTCTTGGAGTAACAAAAGTCTCGAAAACAGACTACCTTCCATATTGAGAAGGCTACCATCCATTGGTGTAACAAAAATATCGACAACAAACTACCTTCCATTATGACAAGGCTTCCGTCCATTGGAGTAACAAAAATCTCGACAATAAAATACCTTCCATAATGACAAGGCTACCATCCAATGGAGTAACAAAAATCTCGACAATAGACTACCTTCCATAATGACAAGGATACAATCCATTGGAGTAAAAAAATATCAACAACAAACTACCTTCAATAATGACAAGGTTACCAACCATTGGAATAACAAAAATCTCGACAATAGACTACCTTCTATAATGACAAGGCTACCATCCAATGGAATAACAACAATCTCGACAACAGACTACCTTCCATGATTACAAGGCTACCATCCATTGGAGTAACAAAAATCTCTACAACAGACTACCTTCCATAATGACAGATTACCTTCCATAAATACAAGGCTACCATCGATTGGAGAAACAAAAATATCGACAACATATTACCTTTCATAAAGACAAGGCTACTATCCCTTGGAGTAACAAAAATCTCGACAACAGACTACCTTCCATATTGATAAGGCTACCATCCATTGGAGTAACAAAAATATCGACAACAAACTACCTTCCATAAATACAAGGCTACCATCCATTGGGGTAACAAAAATATCAACAAAGACTACCTTCCATAAAGACATGGCTACCATCCCTTGGAGTAACAAAAATCTCGATGACAGACTACCTTCCATAATGACAAGGATACAATCCATTGGAGTAAAAAAAATATTGACAACAGACTACCTTCCATAATGACAAGGTTACCAACCATTGGAATAACAAAAATCTCGACAATAGACTACCTTCCATAATGACAAGGATACCATCCAATGGAATAACAACAATCTCGACAACAGACTACCTTCCATAATTACAAGGCTACCATCAATTGGAGTAACAAAAATCTCTACAACAGACTACCTTCCATAATGACAAGACTACCATCCATTGCGTAACAAAGATCTCGACAACATACTACCTTCCATAATGATAAGGACACCATCTATTGGAGTAACAAAAATATCGACAACACACTACCTTCCATAAATACAAGGCTACCATCCATTAGAGTAACAAAAATATCGATAACAGACTACCTTTCATAAAGACAAGGCTACTATCTCTTGGAGTAACAAAAATATCGAAAACAAACTACCTTCCATATTGACAAGGCTACCATCCATTGGAGTAACAAAAATATCGACAACAAACTACCTTCCATAATGACAAGGCTACCATCCATTGGAGTAACAAAAATCTCGACAATAAAATACCTTCCATAATGACAAGGCTACCATCCAATGGAGTAACAAAAAGCTCGACAATAGACTACCTTCCATAATGACAAGGATACAATCCATTGGAGTAAAAACATATCGACAACAGACTACCTTCAATAATTACAAGGTTACCAACCATTGGAATAACAAAAATCTCAACAATAGACTACCTTCCATAATGACAAGGCTACCATCCAATGGAATAACAACAATCTCGACAACAGACTACCTTCCATAATTACAAGGCTACCTTCCATTGGAGTAACAAAAATCTCTACAACAGACTACCTTCCATAATGACAAGGCTACCATCCATTGCGTAACAAAGATCTCGACAACAGACTATCTTCCATAATTATAAGGCTACCATCCATTGGAGTAACATAAATATCGACAACATACTACCTTCCATAAATACAAGGCTACCATCCATTGGAGTAACAAAAATATCGACAACAGACTACCTTTCATAAAGACAAGGCTATTATCCCTTGGAGTAACAAAAATCTCGACAACAGACTACCTTCCATATTGACAAGGCTACCATCCATTGGAGTAACAAAAATATCGAAAACAAACTACCTTCCATAAAGACAAGGCTACCATCCCTTGGAGTAACAAAAATCTCGACAACATACTACCTTCCATAATGACAAGGATACAATCCATTGGACTAAAAAAATTATCGACAATAGACTACCTTCCATAATGACAAGGTTATCAACCATTGGAATAACAAAAATCTCGACAATAGACTACCTTCCATAATGACAAGAATACCATCCAATGGAATAACAACAATCTCGACAACAGACTACCTTCCATAATTACAAGGCTACCATCAATTGGAGTAACAAAAATCTATACAACAGACTACCTTCCATAATGACAAGGCTACCATCCATTGCGTAACAAAGATCTCGACAACATACTACCTTCCATAATGATAAGGCTACCATCCATTGGAGTTACAAAAATATCGACAACACACTTCCTTCTATAAATACAAGGCTACCATCCATTGGAGTAACAAAAATAACGACAACAGACTACCTTTCAGAAAGACAAGGCTACTATCTCTTGGAGTAACAAAAATCTCGAAAACAGACTACCTTCCATATTGAGAAGGTTACCATCCATTGGTGTAACAAAAATATCGACAACAAACTACCTTCCATTATGACAAGGCTACCGTCCATTGGAGTAACAAAAATCTCGACAATAAAATACCTTCCATAATGACAAGGCTACCATCCAATGGAGTAACAAAAATCTCGACAATAGACTACCTTCCATAATGACAAGGATACAATCCATTGGAGTAAAAAAATATCAACAACAAACTACCTTCAATAATGACAAGGTTACCAACCATTGGAATAACAAAAATCTCGACAATAGACTACCTTCTATAATGACAAGGCTACCATCCAATGGAATAACAACAATCTCGACAACAGACTACCTTCCATGATTACAAGGCTACCATCCATTGGAGTAACAAAAATCTCTACAACAGACTACCTTCCATAATGACAGATTACCTTCCATAAATACAAGGCTACCATCGATTGGAGAAACAAAAATATCGACACCAGATTACCTTTCATAAAGACAAGGCTACTATCCCTTGGAGTAACAAAAATCTCGACAACAGACTACCTTCCATATTGACAAGGCTACCATCCATTGGAGTAACAAAAATATCGACAACAAACTACCTTCCATAAATACAAGGCTACCATCCATTGGGGTAACAAAAATATCAACAAAGACTACCTTCCATAAAGACAAGGCTACCATCCCTTGGAGTAACAAAAATCTCGATGACAGACTACCTTCCATAATGACAAGGATACAATCCATTGGAGTAAAAAAAATATCGACAACAGACTACCTTCCATAATGACAAGGTTACCAACCATTGGAATAACAAAAATCTCGATAATAGACTACCTGTCATAATGACAAGGCTACCATCCAATGGAATAACAACAATCTCGACAACAAACTACCTTCCATAATTACTAGGCTACCATCCATTGGAGTAACAAAAATCTATACAACAGTCTACCTTCCATAATGACAAGGCTACCATCCATTGGGTAACAAAGATCTCGACAACAGACTACCTTCCATAATGATAAGGCCACCATCCATTGGAGTAACAAAAATATCGACAACACACTACCTTCCATAAATACAAGGCTACCATGCATTGGAGTAACAAAAATATCGACAACAAACTACCTTTCATTAAGACAAGGCTACTATCCCTTGGAGTAAGACAAATCTCGACAACAAACTACCTTCCATAATGACAAGGCTACAATCCATTGGGTAACAAGGATCTCGACAAAAGACTACCTTCCATAAAGACAAGGCTACCATCCCTTGGAGTAACAAAAATCTCGACGACAGACTACCTTCCATAATGACAAGGATACAATCCATTGGAGTAAAAAAAATATCGACAACAGACTACCTTCCATAATTACAAGGCTACCATCCCTTGGAGTAACAAAAATCTCGAAAATAGACTACCTTCCATAATGACAAGGATACAATCCATTGGAGTAAAATAAATATCGAAAATAGACTACCTTTTATAATGACAAGGCTACCATCCATTGGAATAACAAAAATCTCGACAATAAAATACCTTCCATAATGACAAGGCTACCATCCAATGGAGTAATAAAAATCTCGACAATAGACTACCTTCCATAATGACAAGGATACAATCCATTGGAGTAAAAAAAATATCGACAACAGACTACCTTCGATAATGACAAGGTTACCAACCATTTGAATAACAAAAATCTCGACTATAGACTACCTTCGATAATGACAAGGCTACCATCCAATGGAATAACAACAATCTCGACAACAGACTACCTTCCATAATTACAAGGCTACCATCCATTGGAGTAACAAAAATCTCTACAACAAGCTACCTTCCATAATGACAAGGCTACCATCCATTGCGTAACAAAGATCTCGACAAAAGACTACCTTCCATAATGATAAGGCTACCATCCATTGGAGTAACAAAAATATCGGCAACATACTACCTTCCATAAATACAAGGCTACCATCCATTAGAGTAACAAAAATATCCACAACAGACTACCTTTCATAAAGACAAGGCTACTATCCCTTTGAGTAACAAAAATCTCGACAACAGACTACCTTCCATATTGACAAGGCTACCATCCATTGGAGTAACAAAAATATCGACAACAAACTACCTTCCATAAAGACAAGGCTACCATCCATTGGGGTAACAAAAATATCAACAAAGACTACCTTCCATAAAGACAAGGCTACCATCCCTTAGAGTAACAAAAATCTCGACGACAGACTACCTTCCATAATGACAAGGATACAATCCATTGGAGTAAAAAAAATATCGACAACAGACTACCTTCCATAATGACAAGGCTACAATCCATTGGGTAACAAAGATCTAGACAAAAGACTACCTTCGATAATGACATGGCTACCATGCATTGGAGTAACAAATATATCGACCACACACTACCTTCCATAAAGACAAGGCTACCATCAATTGGAGTAACAAAAATATCGACAAATAATACCTTCCATAAAGACAAGGCTACCATCCCTTAGAGTAACAAAAATCTCGACAACAGACTACCTTCCATAATGACAAGGATATAATCCATTGGAGTAAAAAAATATTGAAAGTAGACTACCTCTTATAATGACAAGGCTACCATCCATTGGAGTAAAAAAAATCTCGACAATAAAATACCTTCCATAATGACAAGGCTACCATCCAATGGAGTAACAAAAATCTCGACAATAGACTACTTTCCATAATGACAAGGATACAATCCATTGGAGTAAAAAAAATATCGACAACAGACTACCTTCAATAATGACAAGGTTACCAACCATTGGAATAACAAAAATCTCGACAATAGACTACCTTCCATAATGACAAGGCTACCATCCAATGGAATAACAACAATCTCGACAACAAACTACCTTCCATAATTACAAGGCTACAATCCATTGGAGTAACAAAAATCTCTACAACAGACTACCTTCCATAATGACAAGGCTACCATCCATTGCGTAACAAAGATCTCGACAACAGACTACGTTCCATAATGATAAGGCTACCATCCATTGGAGTAACAAAAATATCGACAACACACTACCTTCCATAAATACAAGGCTACCATCCATTGGAGTAACAAAAATATCGACAACAGACTACCTTTCATAAAGACAAGGCTACTATCCTTTGGAGTAACAAAAATCTCGACAACAGACTACCTTCCATATTGACAAGGCTACCATCCATTGGAGTAACAAAAATATCGACAACAAACTACCTTCTATAAAGACAAGGCTACCATCCATTGGGGTAACAAAAATATCAACAAAGACTACCTTGCATAAAGACAAGGCTACCATCCCTTGGAGTAACAAAAATCTCGACGACAGACTACCTTCCATAATGATAAGGATACAATCCATTGGAGTAAAAAAAATATCGACAACAGACTACCTTCCATAATGACAAGGTTACCAACCATTGGAATAACAAAAATCTCGATAATAGACTACCTTCCATAATGACAAGGCTACCATCCAATGGAATAACAACAATCTCGACAACAAACTACCTTCCATAATTACTAGGCTACCATCCATTGGAGTAACAAAAATCTATACAACAGTCTACCTTCCATAATGACAAGGCTACCATCCATTGCGTAACAAAGATCTCGACAACAGACTACCTTCCATAATTATAAGGCCACCATCCATTGGAGTAACAAAAATATCGACAACACACTACCTTCCATAAATACAAGGCTACCATCCATTGGAGTAACAAAAATATCGACAACAGACTACCTTTCATAAAGACAAGGCTACTATCCCTTGGAGTAAGACAAATCTCGACAACAGACTACCTTCCATAATGACAAGGCTACAATCCATTGGGTAATAAAGATCTAGACAAAAGACTACCTTCGATAATGACATGGCTACCATGCATTGGAGTAACAAATATATCGACCACACACTACCTTCCATAAAGACAAGGCTACCATCAATTGGAGTAACAAAAATATCGACAAATAATACCTTCCATAAAGACAAGGCTACCATCCCTTTGAGTAACAAAAATCTCGACAACAGACTACCTTCCATAATGAAAAGGATACAATCCATTGGAGTAAAAATATATCGAAAGTAGACTACCTCTTATAATTACAAGGCTACCATCCATTGGAGAAAAAAAAATCTCGACAATAAAATACCTTCCATAATGACAAGGCTACCATCCAATGGAGTAACAAAAATCTCGACAATAGACTACCTTCCATAATGACAAGGATACAATCCATTGGAGTAAAAAAAATATCGACAACAGACTACCTTCAATAATGACAAGGTTACCAACCATTGGAATAACAAAAATCTCGACAATAGACTACCTTCCATAATGACAAGGGTACCATCCAATGGAATAACAACAATCTCGACAACAGACTACCTTCCATAATTACAAGGCTACAATCCATTGGAGTAACAAAAATCTCTACAATAGACTACCTTCCATAATGACAAGGCTACCATCCATTGCGTAACAAAGATCTCGACAACAGACTACCTTCCACAATGATAAGGGTACCATCCATTGGAGTAACAAAAATATCGACAACACACTACCTTCCATAAATACAAGGCTACCATCCATTGGAGTAACAAAAATATCGACAACAGACTACCTTTCATAAAGACAAGGCTATTATCCCTTGGAGTAACAAAAATCTCGAGAACAGACTACCTTCTATATTGACAAGGCTACCATCCATTGGAGTAACAAAAATATCGACAACAAACTACCTTCCATAAAGACAAGGCTACCATCCATTGGGGTAACAAAAATATCAACAAAGACTACCTTCCATAAGACAAGGCTACCATCCCTTGGAGTAACAAAAATCTCGACGAAAGACTACCTTCCATAATGACAAGGATACAATCCATTGGAGTAAAAAAAATATCGACAACAGACTACCTTCCATAATGACAAGGCTACAATCCATTTGGTAACAAAGATCTAGACAAAAGACTACCTTCCATAATGACAAGGCTACCATCCAATGGAATAACAACAATCTCGACAACAAACTACCTTCCATAATTACTAGGCTACCATCCATTGGAGTAACAAAAATCTATACAACAGTCTACCTTCAATAATGACAAGGCTACCATCCATTGCGTAACAAAGATCTCGACAACAGACTACCTTCCATAATGATAAGGCCACCATCCATTGGAGTAACAAAAATATCGACAACACACTACCTTACATAAATACAAGGCTACCATCCATTGGAGTAACAAAAATATCGACAGCAGACTACCTTTCATAAAGACAAGGCTACTATCCCTTGGAGTAAGATAAATCTCGACAACAGACTACCTTCCATAATGACAAGGCTACAATCCATTGGGTAATAAAGATCTAGACAAATGACTACCTTCGATAATGACATGGCTACCATGCATTGGAGTAACAAATATATCGACCACACACTACCTTCCATAAAGAAAAAACTAACATCAATTGGAGTAACAAAAATATCGACAAATAATACCTTCCATAAAGACAAGGCTACCATCCCTTGGAGTAACAAAAATCTCGACAACAGACTACCTTCCATAATGACAAGGATACAATCCATTGGAGTAAAAAAATATTGAAAGTAGACTACCTCTTATAATTACAAGGCTACCATCCATTGGAGTAAAAAAAATATCGACAATAAAATACCTTCCATAATGACAAGGCTACCATCCAATGGAGTAACAAAAATCTCGACAATAGACTACCTTCCATAATGACAAGGATATAATCCATTGGAGTAAAAAAATTATCGACAACAGACTACCTTCAATAATGACAAGGTTACCAACCATTGGAATAACAAAAATCTCGACAATAGACTACCTTCCATAATGACAAGGCTACCATCCAATGGAATAACAACAATCTTGACAACAAACTACCTTCCGTAATTACAAGGCTACAATCCATTGGAGTAACAAAAATCTCTACAACAGACTACCTTCCATAATGACAAGGCTACCATCCATTGCGTAACAAAGATCTCGACAACAGACTACCTTCCATAATGATAAGGCTACCATCCATTGGAGTAACAAAAATATCGACAACAAACTACCTTCCATAAAGACAAGGCTACCATCCATTGGGGTAAAAAAAATATCAACAAAGACTACCTTCCATAAAGATAAGGCTACCATCCATTGGAGTAACAAATATATCGACCACACACTACCTTCCATAAAGACAAGGCTACCATCAATTGGAGTAACAAAAATATCGACAAAGAATATCTTCCATAAAGACAAGGCTACCATCCCTTGGAGTAACAAAAATCTCGACAACAGACTACCTTCCATAATGACAAGTATACAATCCATTGGAGAAAAAAAAATATCGAAAACAAACTACCTTTTATAATGACAAGGCTACCATCCATTGGAGTAACAACAATCTCGACAATAAAATACCTTCCATAATGACAACGCTACCATCCAATGGAGTAACAAAAATCTCGACAATAGACTACCTTCCATGATGACAAGGATACAATCCATTGGAGTAAAAAAAATATCGACAACAGACTACCTTCAATAATGACTAGGTTACCAACCATTGGAATAACAAAAATCTCGACAATAGACTACCTTCCATAATGACAAGGCTACCATCCAATGGAATAACAACAATCTCGACAACAAACTACCTTCCATAATTACAAGGCTACCATCCATTGGAGTAACAAAAATATTGACAACAGACTACCTTTCATAAAAACAAGGCTACTATCTCTTGGAGTAACAAAAATCTCGAAAACAGAGTACCTTCCATATTGAGAAGGCTACCATCCATTGGAGTAACAAAAATATCGACAACAAACTACCTTCCATAATGACAAGGCTACCATCCATTGGAGTAACAAAAATCTCGACAATAAAATACCTTCAATAATGACAAGGCTACCATCCAATGGAGTAACAAAAATCTCGACAATAGGCTACCTTCCATAATGATAAGGATACAATCCATTGGAGTTAAAAAAATATCGACAACAGACTACCTTCAATAATGACAAGGTTACCAACCATTGGAATAACAAAAATCTCGACAATAGACTACCTTCCATAATGACAAGGCTACCATCCAATGGAATAACAACAATCTCGACAACAGACTACCTTCTATAATTACAAGGCTACCATCCATTGGAGTAACAAAAATCTCTACAACAGACTACCTTCCATAATGACAAGGCTACCTTCCATTGCGTAACAAAGATCTCGACAACAGACTACCTTCCATAATGATAAGGCTTCCATCCATTGGAGTAAAAAAAATATCGACAACATACTACCTTCCATAAATACAAGGCTACCATCCATTGGAGTAACAAAAATATCGACAACAGACTACCTTTCATAAAGACAAGGCTATTATCCCTTGGAGTAACAAAAATCTCGACAACAGACTACCTTCCATATTTACAAGGCTACCATCCATTGGAGTAACAAAAATATCGACAACAAACTACCTTCCATAAAGACAAGGCTACCATCCATTGGGGTAACAAAAATATCAACAAAGACTACCTTCCATAAAGACAAGGCTACCATCCCTTGGAGTAACAATAATCTCGACGACATACTACCTTCCATAATGACAAGGATACAATCCATTGGAGTAAAAAAAATATCGACAACAGAATACCTTCCATAATGACAAGGTTACCATGCATTGGAGTAACAAAAATATGAACAACACACTACCTTCTATAATGACAAGGCTACGATCCATTGGAGTAACAGAAATCTCGACAATAGACTACCTTCCATAATGACAAGGCTACCATCCAATGGAATAACAACAATCTCGACAACAAACTACCTTCCATAATTACTAGGCTACCATCCATTGGAGTAACAAAAATCTATACAACAGTCTACCTTCCATAATGACAAGGCTACCATCCATTGCGTAACAAAGATCTCGACAACAGACTACCTTCCATAATGATAAGGCCACCATCCATTGGAGTAACAAAAATATCAACAACACACTACCTTCCATAAATACAAGGCTACCATCCATTGGAGTAACACAAATATCGACAACAGACTACCTTTCATAAAGACAAGGCTACTATCCCTTGGAGTAAGACAAATCTCGACAACAGACTACCTTCCATAATGACAAGGCTACAATCCATTGGGTAACAAAGATCTAGACAAAAGACTACCTTCGATAATGACATGGCTACCATGCATTGGAGTAACAAATATATCGACCACACACTACCTTCCATAAAGACAAGGCTACCATCAATTGGAGTAACAAAAATATCGACAAATAATACCTTCCATAAAGACAAGGCTACCATCCCTTTGAGTAACAAAAATCTCGACAACAGACTACCTTCCATAATGACAAGGATACAATCCATTGGAGTAAAAAAATATCGAAAGTAGACTACCTCTTATAATTACAAGGCTACCATCCATTGGAGAAAAAAAAATCTCGACAATAAAATACCTTCCATAATGACAAGGCTACCATCCAATGGAGTAACAAAAATCTCGACAATAGACTACCTTCCATAATGACAAGGATACAATCCATTGGAGTAAAAAAAATATCGACAACAGACTACCTTCAATAATGACAAGGTTACCAACCATTGGAATAACAAAAATCTCGACAATAGACTACCTTCCATAATGACAAGGCTACCATCCAATGGAATAACAACAATCTCGACAACAAACTACCTTCCATAATTACTAGGCTACCATCCATTGGAGTAACAAAAATCTATACAACAGTCTACCTTCCATAATGACAAGGCTACCATCCATTGCGTAACAAAGATCTCGACAACAGACTACCTTCCATAATTATAAGGCCACCATCCATTGGAGTAACAAAAATATCGACAACACACTACCTTCCATAAATACAAGGCTACCATCCATTGGAGTAACAAAAATATCGACAACAGACTACCTTTCATAAAGACAAGGCTACTATCCCTTGGAGTAAGACAAATCTCGACAACAGACTACCTTCCATAATGACAAGGCTACAATCCATTGGGTAATAAAGATCTAGACAAAAGACTACCTTCGATAATGACATGGCTACCATGCATTGGAGTAACAAATATATCGACCACACACTACCTTCCATAAAGACAAGGCTACCATCAATTGGAGTAACAAAAATATCGACAAATAATACCTTCCATAAAGACAAGGCTACCATCCCTTTGAGTAACAAAAATCTCGACAACAGACTACCTTCCATAATGACAAGGATACAATCCATTGGAGTAAAAAAATATCGAAAGTAGACTACCTCTTATAATTACAAGGCTACCATCCATTGGAGAAAAAAAAATCTCGACAATAAAATACCTTCCATAATGACAAGGCTACCATCCAATGGAGTAACAAAAATCTCGACAATAGACAACCTTCCATAATGACAAGGATACAATCCATTGGAGTAAAAAAAATATCGACAACAGACTACCTTCAATAATGACAAGGTTACCAACCATTGGAATAACAAAAATCTCGACAATAGACTACCTTCCATAATGACAAGGGTACCATCCAATGGAATAACAACAATCTCGACAACAGACTACCTTCCATAATTACAAGGCTACAATCCATTGGAGTAACAAAAATCTCTACAATAGACTACCTTCCATAATGACAAGGCTACCATCCATTGCGTAACAAAGATCTCGACAACAGACTACCTTCCACAATGATAAGGGTACCATCCATTGGAGTAACAAAAATATCGACAACACACTACCTTCCATAAATACAAGGCTACCATCCATTGGAGTAACAAAAATATCGACAACAGACTACCTTTCATAAAGACAAGGCTACTATCCCTTGGAGTAACAAAAATCTCGAGAACAGACTACCTTCTATATTGACAAGGCTACCATCCATTGGAGTAACAAAAATATCGACAACAAACTACCTTCCATAAAGACAAGGCTACCATCCATTGGGGTAACAAAAATATCAACAAAGACTACCTTCCATAAGACAAGGCTACCATCCCTTGGAGTAACAAAAATCTCGACGAAAGACTACCTTCCATAATGACAAGGATACAATCCATTGGAGTAAAAAAAATATCGACAACAGACTACCTTCCATAATGACAAGGCTACAATCCATTTGGTAACAAAGATCTAGACAAAAGACTACCTTCCATAATGACAAGGCTACCATCCAATGGAATAACAACAATCTCGACAACAAACTACCTTCCATAATTACTAGGCTACCATCCATTGGAGTAACAAAAATCTATACAACAGTCTACCTTCAATAATGACAAGGCTACCATCCATTGCGTAACAAAGATCTCGACAACAGACTACCTTCCATAATGATAAGGCCACCATCCATTGGAGTAACAAAAATATCGACAACACACTACCTTACATAAATACAAGGCTACCATCCATTGGAGTAACAAAAATATCGACAGCAGACTACCTTTCATAAAGACAAGGCTACTATCCCTTGGAGTAAGATAAATCTCGACAACAGACTACCTTCCATAATGACAAGGCTACAATCCATTGGGTAATAAAGATCTAGACAAAAGACTACCTTCGATAATGACATGGCTACCATGCATTGCAGTAACAAATATATCGACCACACACTACCTTCCATAAAGACAAAACTACCATCAATTGGAGTAACAAAAATATCGACAAATAATACCTTCCATAAAGACAAGGCTACCATCCCTTGGAGTAACAAAAATCTCGACAACAGACTACCTTCCATAATGACAAGGATACAATCCATTGGAGTAAAAAAATATCGAAAGTAGACTACCTCTTATAATTACAAGGCTACCATCCATTGGAGTAAAAAAAATATCGACAATAAAATACCTTCCATAATGACAAGGCTACCATCCAATGGAGTAACAAAAATCTCGACAATAGACTACCTTCCATAATGACAAGGATATAATCCATTGGAGTAAAAAAATTATCGACAACAGACTACCTTCAATAATGACAAGGTTACCAACCATTGGAATAACAAAAATCTCGACAATAGACTACCTTCCATAATGACAAGGCTACCATCCAATGGAATAACAACAATCTCGACAACAGACTACCTTCCGTAATTACAAGGCTACAATCCATTGGAGTAACAAAAATCTCTACAACAGACTACCTTCCATAATGACAAGGCTACCATCCATTGCGTAACAAAGATCTCGACAACAGACTACCTGCCATAATGATAAGGCTACCATCCATTGGAGTAACAAAAATATCGACAACAAACTACCTTCCATAAAGACAAGGCTACCATCCATTGGGGTAAAAAAAATATCAACAAAGACTACCTTCCATAAAGACAAGGCTACCATCCATTGGAGTAACAAATATATCGACCACACACTACCTTCCATAAAGACAAGGCTACCATCAATTGGAGTAACAAAAATATCGACAAAGAATATCTTCCATAAAGACAAGGCTACCATCCCTTGGAGTAACAAAAATCTCGACAACAGACTACCTTCCATAATGACAAGGATACAATCCATTGGAGAAAAAAAAATATCGAAAACAAACTACCTTTTATAATGACAAGGCTACCATCCATTGGAGTAACAACAATCTCGACAATAAAATACCTTCCATAATGACAACGCTACCATCCAATGGAGTAACAAAAATCTCGACAATAGACTACCTTCCATAATGACAAGGATACAATCCATTGGAGTAAAAAAAATATCGACAACAGACTACCTTCAATAATGACTAGGTTACCAACCATTGGAATAACAAAAATCTCGACAATAGACTACCTTCCATAATGACAAGGCTACCATCCAATGGAATAACAACAATCTCGACCACAAACTACCTTCCATAATTACAAGGCTACCATCCATTGGAGTAACAAAAATATTGACAACAGACTACCTTTCATAAAGACAAGGCTACTATCTCTTGGAGTAACAAAAATCTCGAAAACAGAGTACCTTCCATATTGAGAAGGCTACCATCCATTGGAGTAACAAAAATATCGACAACAAACTACCTTCCATAGTGACAAGGCTACCATCCATTGGAGTAACAAAAATCTCGACAATAAAATACCTTCAATAATGACAAGGCTACCATCCAATGGAGTAACAAAAATCTCGACAATAGGCTACCTTCCATAATGATAAGGATACAATCCATTGGAGTTAAAAAAATATCGACAACAGACTACCTTCAATAATGACAAGGTTACCAACCATTGGAATAACAAAAATCTCGACAATAGACTACCTTCCATAATGACAAGGCTACCATCCAATGGAATAACAACAATCTCGACAACAGACTACCTTCTATAATTACAAGGCTACCATCCATTTGAGTAACAAAAATCTCTACAACAGACTACCTTCCATAATGACAAGGCTACCTTCCATTGCGTAACAAAGATCTCGACAACAGACTACCTTCCATAATGATAAGGCTTCCATCCATTGGAGTAAAAAAAATATCGACAACATACTACCTTCCATAAATACAAGGCTGCCATCCATTGGAGTAACAAAAATATCGACAACAGACTACCTTTCATAAAGACAAGGCTATTATCCCTTGGAGTAACAAAAATCTCGACAACAGACTACCTTCCATATTTACAAGGCTACCATCCATTGGAGTAACAAAAATATCGAAAACAAACTACCTTCCATAAAGACAAGGCTACCATCCATTGGGGTAACAAAAATATCAACAAAGACTACCTTCCATAAAGACAAGGCTACCATCCCTTGGAGTAACAATAATCTCGACGACATACTACCTTCCATAATGACAAGGATACAATCCATTGGAGTAAAAAAAATATCGACAACAGACTACCTTCCATAATGACAAGGTTACCATGCATTGGAGTAACAAAAATATGAACAACACACTACCTTCTATAATGACAAGGCTACGATCCATTGGAGTAACAGAAATCTCGACAATAGACTACCTTCCATAATGACAAGGCTACCATCCAATGGAATAACAACAATCTCGACAACAAACTACCTTCCATAATTACTAGGCTACCATCCATTGGAGTAACAAAAATCTATACAACAGTCTACCTTCCATAATGACAAGGCTACCATCCATTGCGTAACAAAGATCTCGACAACAGACTACCTTCCATAATGATAAGGCCACCATCCATTGGAGTAACAAAAATATCAACAACACACTACCTTCCATAAATACAAGGCTACCATCCATTGGAGTAACACAAATATCGACAACAGACTACCTTTCATAAAGACAAGGCTACTATCCCTTGGAGTAAGACAAATCTCGACAACAGACTACCTTCCATAATGACAAGGCTACAATCCATTGGGTAACAAAGATCTAGAAAAAAAGACTACCTTCGATAATGACATGGCTACCATGCATTGGAGTAACAAATATATCGACCACACACTACCTTCCATAAAGACAAGGCTACCATCAATTGGAGTAACAAAAATATCGACAAATAATACCTTCCATAAAGACAAGGCTACCATCCCTTTGAGTAACAAAAATCTCGACAACAGACTACCTTCCATACTGACAAGGATACAATCCATTGGAGTAAAAAAATATCGAAAGTAGACTACCTCTTATAATTACAAGGCTACCATCCATTGGAGAAAAAAAAATCTCGACAATAAAATACCTTCCATAATGACAAGGCTACCATCCAATGGAGTAACAAAAATCTCGACAATAGACTACCTTCCATAATGACAAGGATACAATCCATTGGAGTAAAAAAAATATCGACAACAGACTACCTTAAATAATGACAAGGTTACCAACCATTGGAATAACAAAAATCTCGACAATAGACTACCTTCCATAATGACAAGGGTACCATCCAATGGAATAACAACAATCTCGACAACAGACTACCTTCCATAATTACAAGGCTACAATCCATTGGAGTAACAAAAATCTCTACAATAGACTACCTTCCATAATGACAAGGCTACCATCCATTGCGTAACAAAGATCTCGACAACAGACTACCTTCCACAATGATAAGGCTACCATCCATTGGAGTAACAAAAATATCGACAACACACTACCTTCCATAAATACAAGGCTACCATCCATTGGAGTAACAAAAATATCGACAACAGACTACCTTTCATAAAGACAAGGCTACTATCCCTTGGAGTAACAAAAATCTCGACAACAGACTACCTTCTATATTGACAAGGCTACCATCCATTGGAGTAACAAAAATATCGACAGCAAACTACCTTCCATAAAGACAAGGCTACCATCCATTGGGGTAACAAAAATATCAACAAAGACTACCTTCCATAAGACAAGGCTACCATCCCTTGGAGTAACAAAAATCTCGACGAAAGACTACCTTCCATAATGACAAGGATACAATCCATTGGAGTAAAAAAAATATCGACAACAGACTACCTTCCATAATGACAAGGCTACAATCCATTTGGTAACAAAGATCTAGACAAAAGACTACCTTCCATAATGACAAGGCTACCATCCAATGGAATAACAACAATCTCGACAACAAACTACCTTCCATAATTACTAGGCTACCATCCATTGGAGTAACAAAAATCTATACAACAGTCTACCTTCCATAATGACAAGGCTACCATCCATTGTGTAACAAAGATCTCGACAACAGACTACCTTCCATAATGATAAGGCCACCATCCATTGGAGTAACAAAAATATCGACAACACACTACCTTACATAAATACAAGGCTACCATCCATTGGAGTAACAAAAATATCGACAGCAGACTACCTTTCATAAAGACAAGGCTACTATCCCTTGGAGTAAGACAAATCTCGACAACAGACTACCTTCCATAATGACAAGGCTACAATCCATTGGGTAATAAAGATCTAGACAAAAGACTACCTTCGATAATGACATGGCTACAATGCATTGGAGTAACAAATATATCGACCACACACTACCTTCCATAAAGACAAAACTACCATCAATTGGAGTAACAAAAATATCGACAAATAATACCTTCCATAAAGACAAGGCTACCATCCCTTGGAGTAACAAAAATCTCGACAACAGACTACCTTCCATAATGACAAGGATACAATCCATTGGAGTAAAAAAATATCGAAAGTAGACTACCTCTTATAATGACAAGGCTACCATCCATTGGAGTAAAAAAAATATCGACAATAAAATACCTTCCATAATGACAAGGCTACCATCCAATGGAGTAACAAAAATCTCGACAATAGACTACCTTCCATAATGACAAGGATATAATCCATTGGAGTAAAAAAAATATCGACAACAGACTACCTTCAATAATGACAAGGTTACCAACCATTGGAATAACAAAAATCTCGACAATAGACTACCTTCCATAATGACAAGGCTACCATCCAATGGAATAACAACAATCTCGACAACAGACTACCTTCCATAATTACAAGGCTACAATCCATTGGAGTAACAAAAATCTCTACAACAGACTACCTTCCATAATGACAAGGCTACCATCCATTGCGTAACAAAGATCTCGACAACAGACTACCTTCCATAATGATAAGGCTACCATCCATTGGAGTAACAAAAATATCGACAACAAACTACCTTCCATAAAGACAAGGCTACCATCCATTGGGGTAAAAAAAATATCAACAAAGACTACCTTCCATAAAGACAAGGCTACCATCAATTGGAGTAACAAATATATCGACCACACACTACCTTCCATAAAGACAAGGCTACCATCAATTGGAGTAACAAAAATATCGACAAAGAATACCTTCCATAAAGACAAGGCTACCATCCCTTGGAGTAACAAAAATCTCGACAACAGACTACCTTCCATAATGACAAGGATACAATCCATTGGAGAAAAAAAAATATCGAAAACAAACTACCTTTTATAATGACAAGGCTACCATCCATTGGAGTAACAACAATCTCGACAATAAAATACCTTCCATAATGACAACGCTACCATCCAATGGAGTAACAAAAATCTCGACAATAGACTACCTTCCATAATGACAAGGATACAATCCATTGGAGTAAAAAAAATATCGACAACAGACTACCTTCAATAATGACTAGGTTACCAACCATTGGAATAACAAAAATCTCGACAATAGACTACCTTCCATAATGACAAGGCTACCATCCAATGGAATAACAACAATCTCGACAACAGACTACCTTCCATAATTACAAGGCTACCATCCATTGGAGTAACAAAAATATTGACAACAGACTACCTTTCATAAAGACAAGGCTACTATCTCTTGGAGTAACAAAAATCTCGAAAACAGAGTACCTTCCATATTGAGAAGGCTACCATCCATTGGAGTAACAAAAATATCGACAACAAACTACCTTCCATAATGACAAGGCTACCATCCATTGGAGTAACAAAAATCTCGACAATAAAATACCTTCAATAATGACAAGGCTACCATCCAATGGAGTAACAAAAATCTCGACAATAGGCTACCTTCCATAATGATAAGGATACAATCCATTGGAGTTAAAAAAATATCGACAACAGACTACCTTCAATAATGACAAGGTTACCAACCATTGGAATAACAAAAATCTCGACAATAGACTACCTTCCATAATGACAAGGCTACCATCCAATGGAATAACAACAATCTCGACAACAGACTACCTTCTATAATTACAAGGCTACCATCCATTGGAGTAACAAAAATCTCTACAACAGACTACCTTCCATAATGACAAGGCTACCTTCCATTGCGTAACAAAGATATCGACAACAGACTACCTTCCATAATGATAAGGCTTCCATCCATTGGAGTAAAAAAAATATCGACAACATACTACCTTCCATAAATACAAGGCTACCATCCATTGGAGTAACAAAAATATCGACAACAGACTACCTTTCATAAAGACAAGGCTATTATCCCTTGGAGTAACAAAAATCTCGACAACAGACTACCTTCCATATTTACAAGGCTACCATCCATTGGAGTAACAAAAATATCGACAACAAACTACCTTCCATAAAGACAAGGCTACCATCCATTGGGGTAACAAAAATATCAACAAAGACTACCTTCCATAAAGACAAGGCTACCATCCCTTGGAGTACCAATAATCTCGACGACATACTACCTTCCATAATGACAAGGATACAATCCATTGGAGTAAAAAAAATATCGACAACAGACTACCTTCCATAATGACAAGGTTACCATGCATTGGAGTAACAAAAATATGAACAACACACTACCTTCTATAATGACAAGGCTACGATCCATTGGAGTAACAAAAATCTCGACAATAGACTACCTTCCATAATGACAAGGCTACCATCCAATGGAATAACAACAATCTCGACAACAAACTACCTTCCATAATTACTAGGCTACCATCCATTGGAGTAACAAAAATGTATACAACAGTCTACCTTCCATAATGACAAGGCTACCATCCATTGCGTAACAAAGATCTCGACAACAGACTACCTTCCATAATGATAAGGCCACCATCCATTGGAGTAACAAAAATATCGACAACACACTACCTTCCATAAATACAAGGCTACCATCCATTGGAGTAACACAAATATCGACAACAGACTACCTTTCATAAAGACAAGGCTACTATCCCTTGGAGTAATACAAATCTCGACAACAGACTACCTTCCATAATGACAAGGCTACAATCCATTGGGTAACAAAGATCTAGACAAAAGACTACCTTCGATAATGACATGGCTACCATGCATTGGAGTAACAAATATATCGACCACACATTACCTTCCATAAAGACAAGGCTACCATCAATTGGAGTAACAAAAATATCGATAAATAATACCTTCCATAAAGACAAGGCTACCATCCCTTGGAGTAACAAAAATCTCGACAACAGACTACCTTCCATAATGACAAGGATACAATCCATTGGAGTAAAAAAATATCGAAAGTAGACTACCTTTTATAATGACAAGGCTACCATCCATTGGAGTAAAAAAATCTCGACAATAAAATACCTTCCATAATGACAAGGCTACCATCCAATGGAGTAACAAAAATCTCGACAATAGACTACCTTCCATAATGACAAGGATACAATCCATTGGAGTAAAAAAAATATCGACAACAGACTACCTTCAATAATGACAAGGTTACTAACCATTGGAATAACAATATTCTCGACAACAGACTACCTTCCATAATTACAAGGCTACAATCCATTGGAGTAACAAAAATCTCTACAACAGACTACCTTCCATAATGACAAGGCTACCATCCATTGCGTAACAAAGATCTCGACAACAGACTACCTTCCATAATGATAAGGCTACCATCTATTGGAGTAACAAAAATATCGACAACATACTACCTTCCATAAATACAAGGCTACCATCCATTGGAGTAACAAAAATATCGACAACAGACTACCTTTCATAAAGACAAGGCTACTATCCCTGTGAGTAACAAAAATCTCGACAACAGACTACCTTCCATATTGACAAGGCTACCATCCATTGGAGTAACAAAAATATCGACAACAAACTACCTTCCATAAAGACAAGGCTACCATCCATTGGGGTAAAAAAATATCAACAAAGACTACCTTCCATAAAGACAAGGCTACCATCCCTTGGAGTAACAAATTCTCGACGACAAACTACCTTCCCTAATGACAAGGATACAATCCCTTGGAGTAAAAAAAATATCGACAACAGACTACCTTCCATAATGACAAGGTTACCAACCATTGGAATAACAAAAATCTCGATAATATACTACCTTCCATAACGACAAGGCTACCATCCAATGGAATAACAACAATCTCGACAACAAACTACCTTCCATAATTACTAGGCTACCATCCATTGGAGTAACAAAAATCTATACAACAGTCTACCTTCCATAATGACAAGGCTACCATCCATTGCGTAACAAAGATCTCGACAACAGACTACCTTCCATAATGATAAGGCCACCATCCATTGGAGTAACAAAAATATCGACAACACACTACCTTCCATAAATACAAGGCTACCATCCATTGGAGTAACACAAATATCGACAACAAACTACCTTTCATAAAGACAAGGCTACTATCCCTTGGAGTAAGACAAATCTCGACAACAGACTACCTTCCATAATGACAAGGCTACAATCCATTGGGTAACAAAGATCTAGACAAAAGACTACCTTCGATAATGACATGGCTACCATGCATTGGAGTAACAAATATATCGACCACACACTACCTTCCATAAAGACAAGGCTACCATCAATTGGAGTAACAAAAATATCGACAAATAATACCTTCCATAAAGACAAGGCTACCATCCCTTGGAGTAACAAAAATCTCGACAACAGACTACCTTCCATAATGACAAGGATACAATCCATTGGAGTAAAAAAATATCGAAAGTAGACTACCTTTTATAATGACAAGGCTACCATCCATTGGAGTAAAAAAATCTCGACAATAAAATACCTTCCATAATGACAAGGCTACCATCCAATGGAGTAACAAAAATATCGACAATAGACTACCTTCCATAATGACAAGGATACAATCCATTGGAGTAAAAAAAATATCGACAACAGACTACCTTCAATAATGACAAGGTTAACAACCATTGGAATAACAAAAATCTCGACAACAGACTACCTTCCATAATTACAAGGCTACAATCCATTGGAGTAACAAAAATCTCTACAACAGACTACCTTCCATAATGACAAGGCTACCATCCATTGTGTAACAAAGATCTCGACAACAGACTACCTTCCATAATGATAAGGCTACCATCTATTGGAGTAACAAAAATATCGACAACATACTACCTTCCATAAATACAAGGTTACCATCCATTGGAGTAACAAAAATATCGACAACAGACTACCTTTCATAAAGACAAGGCTACTATCCCTGTGAGTAACAAAAATCTCGACAACAGACTACCTTCCATATTGACAAGGCTACCATCCATTGGAGTAACAAAAATATCGACAACAAACTACCTTCCATAAAGACAAGGCTACCATCCATTGGGGTAAAAAATATATCAACAAAGACTACCTTCCATAAAGACAAGGCTACCATCCCTTGGAGTAACAAATTCTCGACGACAAACTACCTTCCATAATGACAAGGATACAATCCATTGGAGTAAAAAAAATATCGACAACATACTACCTTCCATAATGACAAGGTTACGAACCATTGGAATAACAAAAATCTCGATAATATACTACCTTCCATAACGACAAGGCTACCATCCAATGGAATAACAACAATCTCGACAACAAACTACCTTCCAAAATTTCTAGGCTACCATCCATTGGAGTAACAAAAATCTATACAACAGTCTACCTTCCATAATGACAAGGCTACCATCCATTGCGTAACAAAGATCTCGACAACAGACTACCTTCCATAATGATAAGGCCACCATCCATTGGAGTAACAAAAATATCGACAACACACTACCTTCCATAAATACAAGGCTACCATCCATTGGAGTAACAAAAATATCGACAACATACTACCTTTCATAAAGACAAGGCTACTATCCCTTGGAGTAAGACAAATCTCGACAACAGACTACCTTCCATAATGACAAGTCTATAATCCATTGGGTAACAAAGATCTCGACAAAAGACTACCTTCGATAATGACATCGCTACTATACATTGGAGTAACAAAAATATCGACCACACACTACCTTCCATAAAGACAAGGCTACCATCAATTGGAGTAACAAAAATATCGACAAAGAAAACCTTCCATAAAGACAAGGCTACCATCCCTTGGAGTAACAAAAATCTCGACAACAAAATACCTTCCATAATGAAAAGGATACAATCCATTGGAGTAAAATAAATATCGAAAATAGACTACCTTTTATAATGACAAGGCTACCATCCATTGGAGTAAAAAAAATCTCGACAATAAAATACCTTCCATAATGACAAGGCTACCATCCAATGGAGTAACAAAAATCTCGACAATAGACTACCTTCCATAATGATAAGGATACAATCCATTGGAGTAAAAAAAGTATCGACAACAGACTACCTTCAATAATGACAAGGTTACCAAACATTGGAATAACAAAAATCTCGACAATAGACTACCTTCCATAATGACAAGGCTACCATCCAATGGAATAACAACAATCTCGATAACAGACTACCTTCCATAATTACAAGGCTACCATCCATTGGAGTAACAAAAATATCTACAACAGACTACCTTCCATAATGACAAGGCTACCATCCATTGCGTAACAAAGATCTCGACAACAGACTACCTTCCATAATGATAAGGCCACCATCCATTGGAGTAACAAAAATATCGACAACACACTACCTTCCATAAATACAAGGATACCATCCATTGTAGTAACAAAAATATCGACAACAGACTACCTTTCATAAAGACAAGGCTACTATCCCTTGGAGTAACAAAAATCTCGACAACAGACTACCTTCCATATTGACAAGGCTACCATCCATTGGAGTAACAAAAATATCGACAACAAACTACCTTCCATAAAGACAAGGCTACCATCCATTGGGGTAAAAAAAATATCAACAAAGACTACCTTCCATAAAGACAAGGCTACCATCCCTTGGAGTAACAAATTCTCGACGACAAACTACCTTCCATAATGACAAGGATACAATCCATTGGAGTAAAAAAAATATCGACAACAGACTACCTTCCATAATGACAAGGTTACCAACCATTGGAATAACAAAAATCTCGATAATATACTACCTTCCATAATGACAAGTCTACCATCCAATGGAATAACAACAATCTCGACAACAAACTACCTTCCATAATTACTAGGCTACCATCCATTGGAGTAACAAAAATCTATACAACAGTCTACCTTTTATAATGACAAGGCTACCATCCATTGCGTAACAAAGATCTCGACAACAGACTACCTTCCATAATGATAAGGCCACCATCCATTGGAGTAACAAAAATATCGACAACACACAACCTTACATAAATACAAGGCTACCATCCATTGGAGTAACAAAAATATCGACAGCAGACTACCTTTCATAAAGACAAGGCTACTATCCCTTGGAGTAAGACAAATCTCGACAACAGACTACCTTCCATAATGACAAGTCTATAATCCATTGGGTAACAAAGATCTCGACAAAAGACTCCCTTCGATAATGACATCGCTACTATACATTGGAGTAACAAAAATATCGACCACACACTACCTTCCATAAAGACAAGGCTACCATCAATTGGAGTAACAAAAATATCGACAAAGAAAACCTTCCATAAAGACAAGGCTACCATCCCTTGGAGTAACAAAAATCTCGACAACAGAATACCTTCCATAATGAAAAGGATACAATCCATTGGAGTAAAATAAATATCGAAAATAGACTACCTTTTATAATGACAAGGCTACCATCCATTGGAGTAAAAAAAATCTCGACAATAAAATACCTTCCATAATGACAAGGCTACCATCCAATGGAGTAACAAAAATCTCGACAATAGACTACCTTCCATAATGATAAGGATACAATCCATTGGAGTAAAAAAAGTATCGACAACAGACTACCTTCAATAATGACAAGGTTACCAAACATTGGAATAACAAAAATCTCGACAATAGACTACCTTCCATAATGACAAGGCTACCATCCAATGGAATAACAACAATCTCGATAACAGACTACCTTCCATAATTACAAGGCTACCATCCATTGGAGTAACAAAAATATCTACAACAGACTACCTTCCATAATGACAAGGCTACCATCCATTGCGTAACAAAGATCTCGACAACAGACTACCTTCCATAATGATAAGGCCACCATCCATTGGAGTAACAAAAATATCGACAACACACTACCTTCCATAAATACAAGGATACCATCCATTGGAGTAACAAAAATATCGACAACAGACTACCTTTCATAAAGACAAGGCTACTATCCCTTGGAGTAACAAAAATCTCGACAACAGACTACCTTCCATATTGACAAGGCTACCATCCATTGGAGTAACAAAAATATCGACAACAAACTACCTTCCATAAAGACAAGGCTACCATCCATTGGGGTAAAAAAAATATCAACAAAGACTACCTTCCATAAAGACAAGGCTACCATCCCTTGGAGTAACAAATTCTCGACGACAAACTACCTTCCATAATGACAAGGATACAATCCATTGGAGTAAAAATAATATCGACAACAGACTACCTTCCATAATGACAAGGTTACCAACCATTGGAATAACAAAAATCTCGATAATATACTACCTTCCATAATGACAAGGCTACCATCCAATGGAATAACAACAATCTCGACAACAAACTACCTTCCATAATTACTATGCTACCATCCATTGGAGTAACAAAAATCTATACAACAGTCTACCTTTTATAATGACAAGGCTACCATCCATTGCGTAACAAAGATCTCGACAACAGACTACCTTCCATAATGATAAGGCCACCATCCATTGGAGTAACAAAAATATCGACAACACACTACCTTACATAAATACAAGGCTACCATCCATTGGAGTAACAAAAATATCGACAACATACTACCTTTCATAAAGACAAGGCTACTATCCCTTGGAGTAAGACAAATCTCGACAACAGACTACCTTCCATAATGACAAGTCTATAATCCATTGGGTAACAAAGATCTCGACAAAAGACTACCTTCGATAATGACATCGCTACTATACATTGGAGTAACAAAAATATCGACCACACACTACCTTCCATAAAGACAAGGCTACCATCAATTGGAGTAACAAAAATATCGACAAAGAAAACCTTCCATAAAGACAAGGCTACCATCCCTTGGAGTAACAAAAATCTCGACAACAGAATACCTTCCATAATGAAAAGGATACAATCCATTGGAGTAAAATAAATATCGAAAATAGACTACCTTTTATAATGACAAGGCTACCATCCATTGGAGTAAAAAAAATCTCGACAATAAAATACCTTCCATAATGACAAGGCTACCATCCAATGGAGTAACAAAAATCTCGACAATAGACTACCTTCCATAATGATAAGGATACAATCCATTGGAGTAAAAAAAGTATCGACAACAGACTACCTTCAATAATGACAAGGTTACCAAACATTGGAATAACAAAAATCTCGACAATAGACTACCTTCCATAATGACAAGGCTACCATCCAATGGAATAACAACAATCTCGATAACAGACTACCTTCCATAATTACAAGGCTACCATCCATTGGAGTAACAAAAATATCTACAACAGACTACCTTCCATAATGACAAGGCTACCATCCATTGCGTAACAAAGATCTCGACAACA
The DNA here is from genome assembly GCA_948472305.1 of Vicia faba. NCBI lineage: Eukaryota > Viridiplantae > Streptophyta > Magnoliopsida > Fabales > Fabaceae > Vicia > Vicia faba. The sequence continues at coordinate 754,285,654 of OX451738.1, forward strand.
GACTACCTTCCATAATGATAAGGCCACCATCCATTGGAGTAACAAAAATATCGACAACACACTACCTTCCATAAATACAAGGATACCATCCATTGGAGTAACAAAAATATCGACAACAGACTACCTTTCATAAAGACAAGGCTACTATCCCTTGGAGTAACAAAAATCTCGACAACAGACTACCTTCCATATTGACAAGGCTACCATCCATTGGAGTAACAAAAATATCGACAACAAACTACCTTCCATAAAGACAAGGCTACCATCCATTGGGGTAAAAAAAATATCAACAAAGACTACCTTCCATAAAGACAAGGCTACCATCCCTTGGAGTAACAAATTCTCGACGACAAACTACCTTCCATAATGACAAGGATACAATCCATTGGAGTAAAAAAAATATCGACAACAGACTACCTTCCATAATGACAAGGTTACCAACCATTGGAATAACAAAAATCTCGATAATATACTACCTTCCATAATGACAAGTCTACCATCCAATGGAATAACAACAATCTCGACAACAAACTACCTTCCATAATTACTAGGCTACCATCCATTGGAGTAACAAAAATCTATACAACAGTCTACCTTTTATAATGACAAGGCTACCATCCATTGCGTAACAAAGATCTCGACAACAGACTACCTTCCATAATGATAAGGCCACCATCCATTGGAGTAACAAAAATATCGACAACACACAACCTTACATAAATACAAGGCTACCATCCATTGGAGTAACAAAAATATCGACAGCAGACTACCTTTCATAAAGACAAGGCTACTATCCCTTGGAGTAAGACAAATCTCGACAACAGACTACCTTCCATAATGACAAGTCTATAATCCATTGGGTAACAAAGATCTCGACAAAAGACTCCCTTCGATAATGACATCGCTACTATACATTGGAGTAACAAAAATATCGACCACACACTACCTTCCATAAAGACAAGGCTACCATCAATTGGAGTAACAAAAATATCGACAAAGAAAACCTTCCATAAAGACAAGGCTACCATCCCTTGGAGTAACAAAAATCTCGACAACAGAATACCTTCCATAATGAAAAGGATACAATCCATTGGAGTAAAATAAATATCGAAAATAGACTACCTTTTATAATGACAAGGCTACCATCCATTGGAGTAAAAAAAATCTCGACAATAAAATACCTTCCATAATGACAAGGCTACCATCCAATGGAGTAACAAAAATCTCGACAATAGACTACCTTCCATAATGATAAGGATACAATCCATTGGAGTAAAAAAAGTATCGACAACAGACTACCTTCAATAATGACAAGGTTACCAAACATTGGAATAACAAAAATCTCGACAATAGACTACCTTCCATAATGACAAGGCTACCATCCAATGGAATAACAACAATCTCGATAACAGACTACCTTCCATAATTACAAGGCTACCATCCATTGGAGTAACAAAAATATCTACAACAGACTACCTTCCATAATGACAAGGCTACCATCCATTGCGTAACAAAGATCTCGACAACAGACTACCTTCCATAATGATAAGGCCACCATCCATTGGAGTAACAAAAATATCGACAACACACTACCTTCCATAAATACAAGGATACCATCCATTGGAGTAACAAAAATATCGACAACAGACTACCTTTCATAAAGACAAGGCTACTATCCCTTGGAGTAACAAAAATCTCGACAACAGACTACCTTCCATAAAGACAAGGCTACCATCCATTGGGGTAAAAAAAATATCAACAAAGACTACCTTCCATAAAGACAAGGCTACCATCCCTTGGAGTAACAAATTCTCGACGACAAACTACCTTCCATAATGACAAGGATACAATCCATTGGAGTAAAAATAATATCGACAACAGACTACCTTCCATAATGACAAGGTTACCAACCATTGGAATAACAAAAATCTCGATAATATACTACCTTCCATAATGACAAGGCTACCATCCAATGGAATAACAACAATCTCGACAACAAACTACCTTCCATAATTACTATGCTACCATCCATTGGAGTAACAAAAATCTATACAACAGTCTACCTTTTATAATGACAAGGCTACCATCCATTGCGTAACAAAGATCTCGACAACAGACTACCTTCCATAATGATAAGGCCACCATCCATTGGAGTAACAAAAATATTGACAACACACTACCTTACATAAATACAAGGCTACCATCCATTGGAGTAACAAAAATATCGACAGCAGACTACCTTTCATAAAGACAAGGCTACTATCCCTTGGAGTAAGACAAATCTCGACAACAGACTACCTTCCATAATGACAAGGCTACAATCCATTGGGTAATAAAGATCTAGACAAAAGACTACCTTCGATAATGACATGGTTACCATGCATTGGAGTAACAAATATATCGACCACACACTACCTTCCATAAAGACAAAACTACCATCAATTGGAGTAACAAAAATATCGACAAATAATACCTTCCATAAAGACAAGGCTACCATCCCTTGGAGTAACAAAAATCTCGACAACAGACTACCTTCCATAATGACAAGGATACAATCCATTGGAGTAAATAAATATCGAAAGTAGACTACCTCTTATAATGACAAGGCTACCATCCATTGGAGTAAAAAAAATCTCGACAATAAAATACCTTCCATAATGACAAGGCTACCATCCAATGGAGTAACAAAAATCTCGACAATAGACTACCTTCCATAATGACAAGGATATAATCCATTGGAGTAAAAAAAATATCGACAACATACTACCTTCAATAATGACAAGGTTACCAACCATTGGAATAACAAAAATCTCGACAATAGACTACCTTCCATAATGACAAGGCTACCATCCAATGGAATAACAACAATCTCGACAACAGACTACCTTCCATAATTACAAGGCTACAATCCATTGGAGTAACAAAAATCTCTACAACAGACTACCTTCCATAATGACAAGGCTACCATCCATTGCGTAACAAAGATCTCGACAACAGACTACCTTCCATAATGATAAGGCTACCATCCATTGGAGTAACAAAAATATCGACAACAAACTACCTTCCATAAAGACAAGGCTACCATCCATTGGGGTAAAAAAAATATCAACAAAGACTACCTTCCATAAAGACAAGGCTACCATCCATTGGAGTAACAAATATATCGACCACACACTACCTTCCATAAAGACAAGGCTACCATCAATTGGAGTAACAAAAATATCGACAAAGAATACCTTCCATAAAGACAAGGCTACCATCCCTTGGAGTAACAAAAATCTCGACAATAGACTACCTTCCATAATGACAAGGATACAATCCATTGGAGTAAAAAAAATATCGACAACAGACTACCTTCAATAATGACAAGGTTAACAACCATTGGAATAACAACAATCTCGATAACAGACTACCTTCCATAATTACAACGCTACCATCCATTGGAGTAACAAAAATATCTACAACAGACTACCTTCCATAATGACAAGGCTACCATCCATTGCGTAACAAAGATCTCGACAACAGACTACCTTCCATAATGATAAGGCCACCATCCATTGGAGTAACAAAAATATCGACAACACACTACCTTCCATAAATACAAGGCTACCATCCATTGGAGTAACAAAAATATCGACAACAGACTACCTTTCATAAAGACAAGGCTACTATCCCTTGGAGTAACAAAAATCTCGACAACAGACTACCTTCCATATTGACAAGGCTACCATCCATTGGAGTAACAAAAATATCGACAACAAACTACCTTCCATAAAGACAAGGCTACCATCCATTGGGGTAAAAAATATATCAACAAAGACTACCTTCCATAAAGACAAGGCTACCATCCCTTGGAGTAACAAATTCTCGACGACAAACTACCTTCCATAATGACAAGGATACAATCCATTGGAGTAAAAAAAATATCGACAACAGACTACCTTCCATAATGACAAGGTTACCAACCATTGGAATAACAAAAATCTCGATAATATACTACCTTCCATAACGACAAGGCTACCATCCAATGGAATAACAACAATCTCGACAACAAACTACCTTCCATAATTTCTAGGCTACCATCCATTGGAGTAACAAAAATCTATACAACAGTCTACCTTCCATAATGATAAGGCTACCATCCATTGCGGAACAAAGATCTCGACAACAGACTACCTTCCATAATGATAAGGCCACCATCCATTGGAGTAACAAAAATATCGACAACACACTACCTTCCATAAATACAAGGCTACCATCCATTGGAGTAACAAAAATATCGACAACATACTACCTTTCATAAAGACAAGGCTACTATCCCTTGGAGTAAGACAAATCTCGACAACAGACTACCTTCCATAATGACAAGTCTATAATCCATTGGGTAACAAAGATCTCGACAAAAGACTACCTTCGATAATGACATGGCTACCATACATTGGAGTAACAAATATATCGACCACACACTACCTTCCATAAAGACAAGGCTACCATCAATTGGAGTAACAAAAATATCGACAAAGAAAACCTTCCATAAAGACAAGGCTACCATCCCTTGGAGTAACAAAAATCTCGACAACAGAATACCTTCCATAATGAAAAGGATACAATCCATTGGAGTAAAATAAATATCGAAAATAGACTACCTTTTATAATGACAAGGCTACCATCCATTGGAGTAAAAAAAATCTCGACAATAAAATACCTTCCATAATGACAAGGCTACCATCCAATGGAGTAACAAAAATCTCGACAATAGACTACCTTCCATAATGACAAGGATACAATCCATTGGAGTAAAAAAAATATCGACAACAAACTACCTTCAATAATGACTAGGTTAACAACCATTGGAATAACAAAAATCTCGACAATAGACTACCTTCCATAATGACAAGGCTACCATCCAATGGAATAACAACAATCTCGACAATAGACTACCTTCCATAATTACAAGGCTACCATCCATTGGAGTAACAAAAATATTGACAACAGACTACCTTTTATAAAGACAAGGCTACTATCTCTTGGAGTAACAAAAATCTCGAAAACAGACTACCTTCCATATTGAGAAGGCTACCATCCATTGGAGTAACAAAAATATCGACAACAAACTACCTTCCATAATGACAAGGCTACCATCCATTGGAGTAACAAAAATCTAGACAATAAAATACCTTCAATAATGACAAGGCTACCATCCAATGGAGTAACAAAAATCTCGACAATAGACTACCTTCCATAATGATAAGGATACAATCCATTGGAGTAAAAAAAGTATCGACAACAGACTACCTTCAATAATGACAAGGTTACCAAACATTGGAATAACAAAAATCTCGACAATAGACTACCTTCCATAATGAACAGGCTACCATCCAATGGAATAACAACAATCTCGATAACAGACTACCTTCCATAATTACAACGCTACCATCCATTGGAGTAACAAAAATATCTACAACAGACTACCTTCCATAATGACAAGGCTACCATCCATTGCGTAACAAAGATCTCGACAACAGACTAACTTCCATAATGATAAGGCCACCATCCATTGGAGTAACAAAAATATCGACAACACACTACCTTCCATAAATACAAGGCTACCATCCATTGGAGTAACAAAAATATCGACAACAGACTACCTTTCATAAAGACAAGGCTACTATCCCTTGGAGTAACAAAAATCTCGACAACAGACTACCTTCCATATTGACAAGGCTACCATCCATTGGAGTAACAAAAATATCGACAACAAACTACCTTCCATAAAGACAAGGCTACCATCCATTGGGGTAAAAAAAATATCAACAAAGACTACCTTCCATAAAGACAAGGCTACCATCCCTTGGAGTAACAAATTCTCGACGACAAACTACCTTCCATAATGACAAGGATACAATCCATTGGAGTAAAAAAAATATCGACAACCGACTACCTTCCATAATGACAAGGTTACCAACCATTGGAATAACAAAAATCTCGATAATATACTACCTTCCATAATGACAAGGCTACCATCCAATGGAATAACAACAATCTCGACAACAAACTACCTTCCATAATTACTAGGCTACCATCCATTGGAGTAACAAAAATCTATACAACAGTCTACCTTCCATAATGACAAGGCTACCATCCATTGCGTAACAAAGATCTCGACAACAGACTACCTTCCATAATGATAATGCCACCATCCATTGGAGTAACAAAAATATCGACAACACACTACCTTACATAAATACAAGGCTACCATCCATTGGAGTAACAAAAATATCGACAGCAGACTACCTTTCATAAAGACAAGGCTACTATCCCTTGGAGTAAGACAAATCTCGACAACAGACTACCTTCCATAATGACAAGGCTACAATCCATTGGGTAATAAAGATCTAGACAAAAGACTACCTTCGATAATGACATGGCTACCATGCATTGGAGTAACAAATATATCGACCACACACTACCTTCCATAAAGACAAAACTACCATCAATTGGAGTAACAAAAATATCGACAAATAATACCTTCCATAAAGACAAGGCTACCATCCCTTGGAGTAACAAAAATCTCGACAACAGACTACCTTCCATAATGACAAGGATACAATCCATTGGAGTAAAAAAATATCGAAAGTAGACTACCTCTTATAATGACAAGGCTACCATCCATTGGAGTAAAAAAAATCTCGACAATAAAATACCTTCCATAATGACAAGGCTACCATCCAATGGAGTAACAAAAATCTCGACAATAGACTACCTTCCATAATGACAAGGATATAATCCATTGGAGTAAAAAAAATATCGACAACAGACTACCTTCAATAATGACAAGGTTACCAACCATTGGAATAACAAAAATCTCGACAATAGACTACCTTCCATAATGACAAGGCTACCATCCAATGGAATAACAACAATCTCGACAACAGACTACCTTCCATAATTACAAGGCTACAATCCATTGGAGTAACAAAAATCTCTACAACAGACTACCTTTCATAATGACAAGGCTACCATCCATTGCGTAACAAAGATCTCGACAACAGACTACCTTCCATAATGATAAGGCTACCATCCATTGGAGTAACAAAAATATCGACAACAAACTACCTTCCATAAAGACAAGGCTACCATCCATTGGAGTAAAAAAATATCAACAAAGACTACCTTCCATAAAGACAAGGCTACCATCCATTGGAGTAACAAATATATCGACCACACACTACCTTCCATAAAGACAAGGCTACCATCAATTGGAGTAACAAAAATATCGACAAAGAATACCTTCCATAAAGACAAGGCTACCATCCCTTGGAGTAACAAAAATCTCGACAACAGACTACCTTCCATAATGACAAGGATACAATCCATTGTAAAAAAAATATCGAAAACAAACTACCTTTTATAATGACAAGGCTACCATCCATTGGAGTAACAACAATCTCGACAATAAAATACCTTCCATAATGACAAGGCTACCATCCAATGGAGTAACAAAAATCTCGACAATAGACTACCTTCCATAATGACAAGGATACAATCCATTGGAGTAAAAAAAATATCGACAACAGACTACCTTCAATAATGACTAGGTTACCAACCATTGGAATAACAAAAATCTCGACAATAGACTACCTTCCATAATGACAAGGCTACCATCCAATGGAATAACAACAATCTCGACAACAGACTACCTTCCATAATTACAAGGCTACCATCCATTGTAGTAACAAAAATATTGACAACAGACTACCTTTCATAAAGACAAGGCTACTATCTCTTGGAGTAACAAAAATCTTGAAAACAGAGTACCTTCCATATTCAGAAGGCTACCATCCATTGGAGTAACAAAAATATCGACAACAAACTACCTTCCATAATGACAAGGCTACCATCCATTGGAGTAACAAAAATCTCGACAATAAAATACCTTCAATAATGACAAGGCTACCATCCAATGGAGTAACAAAAATCTCGACAATAGGCTACCTTCCATAATGATAAGGATACAATCCATTGGAGTTAAAAAAATATCGACAACAGACTACCTTCAATAATGACAAGGTTACCAACCATTGGAATAACAAAAATCTCGACAATAGACTACCTTCCATAATGACAAGGCTACCATCCAATGGAATAACAACAATCTCGACAACAGACTACCTTCTATAATTACAAGGCTACCATCCATTGGAGTAACAAAAATCTCTACAACAGACTACCTTCCATAATGACAAGGCTACCTTCCATTGCGTAACAAAGATCTCGACAACAGACTACCTTCCATAATGATAAGGCTTCCATCCATTGGAGTAAAAAAAATATCGACAACATACTACCTTCCATAAATACAAGGCTACCATCCATTGGAGTAACAAAAATATCGACAACAGACTACCTTTCATAAAGACAAGGCTATTATCCCTTGGAGTAACAAAAATCTCGAAAACAGACTACCTTCCATATTTACAAGGCTACCATCCATTGGAGTAACAAAAATATCGACAACAAACTACCTTCCATAAAGACAAGGCTACCATCCATTGGGGTAACAAAAATATCAAGAAAGACTACCTTCCATAAAGACAAGGCTACCATCCCTTGGAGTAACAATAATCTCGACAACATACTACCTTCCATAATGACAAGGATACAATCCATTGGAGTAAAAAAATATCGACAACAGACTACCTTCCATAATGACAAGGTTACCATGCATTGGAGTAACAAAACTATGAACAACACACTACCTTCTATAATGACAAGGCTACGATCCATTGGAGTAACAGAAATCTTGACAATAGACTACCTTCCATAATGACAAGGCTACCATCCAATGGAATAACAACAATCTCGACAACAAACTACCTTCCATAATTACTAGGCTACCATCCATTGGAGTAACAAAAATCTATACAACAGTCTACCTTCCATAATGACAAGGCTACCATCCATTGCGTAACAAAGATCTCGACAACAGACTACCTTCCATAATGATAAGGCCACCATCCATTGGAGTAACAAAAATATCGACAACACACTACCTTCCATAAATACAAGGCTACCATCCATTGGAGTAACACAAATATCGACAACAGACTACCTTTCATAAAGACAAGGCTACTATCCCTTGGAGTAAGACAAATCTCGACAACAGACTACCTTCCATAATGACAAGGCTACAATCCATTGGGTAACAAAGATCTAGACAAAAGACTACCTTCGATAATGACATGGCTACCATGCATTGGAGTAACAAATATATCGACCACACACTACCTTCCATAAAGACAAGGCTACCATCAATTGGAGTAACAAAAATATCGACAAATAATACCTTCCATAAAGACAAGGCTACCATCCCTTGGAGTAACAAAAATCTCGACAACAGACTACCTTCCATAATGACAAGGATACAATCCATTGGAGTAAAAAAATATCGAAAGTAGACTTCCTTTTATAATGACAAGGCTACCATCCATTGGAGTAAAAAAAATCTCGACAATAAAATACCTTCCATAATGACAAGGCTACCATCCAATGGAGTAACAAAAATCTCGACAATAGACTACCTTCCATAATGACAAGGATATAATCCATTGGAGTAAAAAAAATATCGACAACAGACTACCTTCAATAATGACAAGGTTACCAACCATTGGAATAACAAAAATCTCGACAATAGACTACCTTCCATAATGACAAGGCTACCATCCAATGGAATAACAACAATCTCGACAACAGACTACCTTCCATAATTACAAGGCTACAATCCATTGGAGTAACAAAAATCTCTACAACAGACTACCTTCCATAATGACAAGGCTACCATCCATTGCGTAACAAAGATCTCGACAACAGACTACCTTCCATAATGATAAGGCTACCATCCATTGGAGTAACAAAAATATCGACAACAAACTACCTTCCATAAAGACAAGGCTACCATCCATTGGGGTAAAAAAAATATCAACAAAGACTACCTTCCATAAAGACAAGGCTACCATCCATTGGAGTAACAAATATATCGACCACACACTACCTTCCATAAAGACAAGGCTACCATCAATTGGAGTAACAAAAATATCGACAAAGAATACCTTCCATAAAGACAAGGCTATCATCCCTTGGAGTAACAAAAATCTCGACAACAAACTAACTTCCATAATGACAAGGATACAATCCATTGGAGAAAAAGAAATATCGAAAACAAACTACCTTTTATAATGACAAGGCTACCATCCATTGGAGTAACAACAATCTCGACAATAAAATACCTTCCATAATGACAAGGCTACCATCCAATGGAGTAACAAAAATCTCGACAATAGACTACCTTCCATAATGACAAGGATACAATCCATTGGAGTAAAAAAAATATCGACAACAGACTACCTTCAATAATGACTAGGTTACCAACCATTGGAATAACAAAAATCTCGACAATAGACTACCTTCCATAATGACAAGGCTACCATCCAATGGAATAACAACAATCTCGACAACAGACTACCTTCCATAATTACAAGGCTACCATCCATTGGAGTAACAAAAATATTGACAACAGACTACCTTTCATAAAGACAAGGCTACTATCTCTTGGAGTAACAAAAATCTCGAAAACAGAGTACCTTCCATATTGAGAAGGCTACCATCCATTGGAGTAACAAAAATATCGACAACAAACTACCTTCCATAATGACAAGGCTACCATCCATTGGAGTAACAAAAATCTCGACAATAAATTACCTTCAATAATGACAAGGCTACCATCCAATGGAGTAACAAAAATCTCGACAATAGGCTACCTTCCATAATGATAAGGATACAATCCATTGGAGTTAAAAAAATATCGACAACAGACTACCTTCAATAATGACAAGGTTACCAACCATTGGAATAACAAAAATCTCGACAATAGACTACCTTCCATAATGACAAGGCTACCATCCAATGGAATAACAACAATCTCGACAACAGACTACCTTCTATAATTACAAGGCTACCATCCATTGGAGTAACAAAAATCTCTACAACAGACTACCTTCCATAATGACAAGGCTACCTTCCATTGCGTAACAAAGATCTCGACAACAGACTACCTTCCATAATGATAAGGCTTCCATCCATTGGAGTAAAAAAAATATCGACAACATACTACCTTCCATAAATACAAGGCTACCATCCATTGGAGTAACAAAAATATCGACAACAGACTACCTTTCATAAAGACAAGGCTACCATCCATTGGGGTAACAAAAATATCAACAAAGACTACCTTCCATAAAGACAAGGCTACCATCCCTTGGAGTAACAATAATCTCGACGACATACTACCTTCCATAATGACAAGGATACAATCCATTGGAGTAAAAAAAATATCGACAACAGACTACTTTCCATAATGACAAGGTTACCATGCATTGGAGTAACAAAAATATGAACAACACACTACCTTCTATAATGACAAGGCTCCGATCCATTGGAGTAACAGAAATCTCGACAATAGACTACCTTCCATAATGACAAGGCTACCATCCAATGGAATAACAACAATCTCGACAACAAACTACCTTCCATAATTACTAGGCTACCATCCATTGGAGTAACAAAAATCTATACAACAGTCTACCTTCCATAATGACAAGGCTACCATCCATTGCGTAACAAAGATCTCGACAACAGACTACCTTCCATAATGATAAGGCCACCATCCATTGGAGTAACAAAAATATCGACAACACACTACCTTCCATAAATACAAGGCTACCATCCATTGGAGTAACACAAATATCGACAACAGACTACCTTTCATAAAGACAAGGCTACTATCCCTTGGAGTAAGACAAATCTCGACAACAGACTACCTTCCATAATGACAAGGCTACAATCCATTGGGTAACAAAGGTCTAGACAAAAGACTACCTTCGATAATGACATGGCTACCATGCATTGGAGTAACAAATATATCGACCACACACTACCTTCCATAAAGACAAGGCTACCATCAATTGGAGTAACAAAAATATCGACAAATAATACCTTCTATAAAGACAAGGCTACCATCCCTTGGAGTAACAAAAATCTCGACAACAGACTACCTTCCATAATGACAAGGATACAATCCATTGGAGTAAAAAAATATCGAAAGTAGACTACCTTTTATAATGACAAGGCTACCATCCATTGGAGTAAAAAAATCTCGACAATAAAATACATTCCATAATGACAAGGCTACCATCCAATGGAGTAACAAAAATCTCGACAATAGACTACCTTCCATAATGACAAGGATACAATCCATTGGAGTAAAAAAAATATCAAAAACAGACTACCTTCAATAATGACAAGGTTACCAACCATTGGAATAACAAAAATCTCGACAACAGACTACCTTCCATAATTACAAGGCTACAATCCATTGGAGTAACAAAAATCTCTACAATAGACTACCTTCCATAATGACAAGGCTACCTTCCATAATGACAAGTCTACCATCCATTGCGTAACAAAGATCTCGACAACAGACTACCTTCCATAATGATAAGGCTACCATCTATTGGAGTACCAAAAATATCGACAACATACTACCTTCCATAAATACAAGGCTACCATTCATTGGAGTAACAAAAATATCGACAACAGACTACCTTTCATAAAGACAAGGCTACTATCCCTGTGAGTAACAAAAATCTCGACAACAGACTACCTTCCATATTGACAAGGCTACCATCCATTGGAGTAACAAAAATATCGACAACAAACTACCTTCCATAAAGACAAGGCTACCATCCATTGGGGTAAAAAAAATATCAACAAAGACTACCTTCCATAAAGACAAGGCTACCATCCCTTGGAGTAACAAATTCTCGACGACAAACTACCTTCCATAATGACAAGGATACAATCCATTGGAGTAAAAAAAATATCGACAACAGACTACCTTCCATAATGACAAGGTTACCAACCATTGGAATAACAAAAATCTCGATAATATACTACCTTCCATAGCGACAAGGCTACCATCCAATGGAATAACAACAATCTCGACAACAAACTACCTTCCATAATTACTAGGCTACCATCCATTGGAGTAACAAAAATCTATACAACAATCTACCTTCCATAATGACAAGGCTATCATCCATTGCGTAACAAAGATCTCGACAACAGACTACCTTCCATAATGATAAGGCCACCATCCATTGGAGTAACAAAAATATCGACAACACACTACCTTCCATAAATACAAGGCTACCATCCATTGGAGTAACAAAAATATCGACAACATACTACCTTTCATATAGACAAGGCTACTATCCCTTGGAGTAAGACAAATCTCGACAACAGACTACCTTCCATAATGACAAGTCTATAATCCATTGGGTAACAAAGATCTCGACAAAAGACTACCTTCGATAATGACATGGCTACCATACATTGGAGTAACAAATATATCGACCACACACTACCTTCCATAAAGACAAGGCTACCATCAATTGGAGTAACAAAAATATCGACAAAGAAAACCTTCCATAAAGACAAGGCTACCATCCCTTGGAGTAACAAAAATCTCGACAACAGAATACCTTCCATAATGAAAAGGATACAATCCATTGGAGTAAAATAAATATCGAAAACAGACTACCTTTTATAATGACAAGGCTACCATCCATTGGAGTAAAAAAAATCTCGACAATAAAATACCTTCCATAATGACAAGGCTACCATCCAATGGAGTAACAAAAATCTCGACAATAGACTACCTTCCATAATGACAAGGATACAATCCATTGGAGTAAAAAAAATATCGACAACAAACTACCTTCAATAATGACTAGGTTAACAACCATTGGAATAACAAAAATCTCGACAATAGACTACCTTCCATAATGACAAGGCTACCATCCAATGGAATAACAACAATCTCGACAATAGACTACCTTCCATAATTACAAGGCTACCATCCATTGGAGTAACAAAAATATTGACAACAGACTACCTTTTATAAAGACAAGGCTACTATCTCTTGGAGTAACAAAAATCTCGAAAATAGACTACCTTCCATATTGAGAAGGCTACCATCCATTGGAGTAACAAAAATATCGACAACAAACTACCTTCCATAATGACAAGGCTACCATCCATTGGAGTAACAAAAATCTAGACAATAAAATACCTTCAATAATGACAAGGCTACCATCCAATGGAGTAACAAAAATCTCGACAATAGACTACCTTCCATAATGATAAGGATACAATCCATTGGAGTAAAAAAAGTATCGACAACAGACTACCTTCAATAATAACAAGGTTACCAAACATTGGAATAACAAAAATCTCGACAATAGACTACCTTCCATAATGACAAGGCTACCATCCAATGGAATAACAACAATCTCGATAACAGACTACCTTCCATAATTACAAGGCTACCATCCATTGGAGTAACAAAAATATCTACAACAGACTACCTTCCATAATGACAAGGCTACCATCCATTGCGTAACAAAGATCTCGACAATAGACTACCTTCCATAATGATAAGGCCACCATCCATTGGAGTAACAAAAATATCGACAACACACTACCTTCCATAAATACAAGGCTACCATCCATTGGAGTAACAAAAATATCGACAACAGACTACCTTTCATAAAGACAAGGCTACTATCCCTTGGAGTAACAAAAATCTCGACAACAGACTACCTTCCATATTGACAAGGCTACCATCCATTGGAGTAACAAAAATATCGACAACAAACTACCTTCCATAAAGACAAGGCTACCATCCATTGGGGTTACAAAAATATCAACAAAGACTACCTTCCATAAAGACAAGGCTACCATCCCTTGGAGTAACAAAAATCTCGACGACAAACTACCTTCCATAATGAAAAGGATACAATCCATTAGAGTAAAAAAAATATCGACAACAGACTACCTTCCATAATGACAAGGTTACCAACCATTGGAATAACAAAAATCTCGATAATATACTACCTTCCATAATGACAAGGCTACCATCCAATGGAATAACAACAATCTCGACAACAAACTACCTTCCATAATTACTAGGCTACCATCCATTGGAGTAACAAAAATCTATACAACAGTCTACCTTCCATAATGACAAGGCTACCATCCATTGCGTAACAAAGATCTCGACAACAGACTACCTTCCATAATGATAAGGCCACCATCCATTGGAGTAACAAAAATATCGACAACACACTACCTTCCATAAATACAAGGCTACCATCCATTGGAGTAACAAAAATATCGACAGTAGACTACCTTTCATAAAGACAAGGCTACTTTCCCTTGGAGTAAGACAAATCTCGACAACAGACTACCTTCCATAATGACAAGGCTATAATCCATTGGGTAACAAAGATCTCGACAAAAGACTACCTTCGATAATGACATGGCTACCATACATTGGAGTAACAAATATATCGACCACACACTACCTTCCATAAAGACAAGGATACCATCAATTGGAGTAACAAAAATATCGACAAAGAATACCTTCCATAAAGACAAGGCTACCATCCCTTGGAGTAACAAAAATCTCGACAACAGACTACCTTCCATAATGACAAGGATACAATCCATTGGAGTAAAAAAAATATCGAAAACAAACTACCTTTTATAATGACAAGTCTACCATCCATTGGAGTAACAACAATGTCGACAATAAAATACCTTCCATAATGACAAGGCTACCATCCAATGGAGTAACAAAAATCTCGACAATAGACTACCTTCCAAAATGACAAGGATACAATCCATTGGAGTAAAAAAAATATCGACAACAGACTACCAGCAATAATGACTAGGTTACCAACCATTGGAATAACAAAAATCTCGACAATAGACTACCTTCCATAATGACAAGGCTACCATCCAATGGAATAACAACAATCTCGACAACAGACTACCTTCCATAATTACAAGGCTACCATCCATTGGAGTAACAAAAATATTGACAACAGACTACCTTTCATAAAGACAAGGCTACTATCTCTTGGAGTAACAAAAATCTCGAAAACAGAGTACCTTCCATATTGAGAAGGCTACCATCCATTGGAGTAACAAAAATATCGACAACAAACTACCTTCCATAATGTTAATGCTACCATCCATTGGAGTAACAAAAATCTCGACAATAAAATACCTTCAATAATGACAAGGCTACCATCCAATGGAGTAATAAAAATCTCGACAATAGGCTACCTTCCATAATGTTAAGGATACAATCCATTGGAGTAAAAAAAATATCGACAACAGACTACCTTCAATAATGACAAGGTTACCAACCATTGGAATAACAAAAATCTCGACAATAGACTACCTTCCATAATGACAAGGCTACCATCCAATGGAATAACAACAATCTCGACAACAGACTACCTTCCATAATTACAAGGCTACCATCCATTGGAGTAATAAAAATCTCTACAACAGACTACCTTCCATAATGACAAGGCTACTATCCATTGCGTAACAAAGATCTCGACAACAGACTACCTTCCATAATGATAAGGCTTCCATCCATAGGAGTAAAAAAAATATCGACAACATACTACCTTCCATAAATACAAGGCTACCATCCATTGGAGTAACAAAAATATCGACAACAGACTACCTTTCATAAAGACAAGGCTATTATCCCTTGGAGTAACAAAAATCTCGACAACAGACTACCTTCCATATTTACAAGGCTACCATCCATTGGAGTAACAAAAATATCGACAACAAACTACCTTCCATAAAGACAAGGCTACCATCCATTGGGGTAACAAAACAATCAACAAAGACTACCTTCCATAAAGACAAGGCTACCATCCCTTGGAGTAACAAAAATCTCGACGACAAACTACCTTCCATAATGACAAGGATACAATCCATTGGAGTATAAAAAATATCGACAACAGACTACCTTCCATAATGACAAGGTTACCAACCATTGGAATAACAAAAATCTCGATAATATACTACCTTCCATAATGACAAGGCTACCATCCAATGGAATAACAACAATCTCGACAATAAACTACCTTCCATAATTACTAGGCTACCATCCATTGGAGTAACAAAAATCTATACAACAGTCTACCTTCCATAATGACAAGGCTACCATCCATTGCGTAACAAAGATCTCGACAACAGACTACCTTCCATAATGATAAGGCCACCATCCATTGGAGTAACAAAAATATCGACAACACACTACCTTCCATAAATACAAGGCTACCATCCATTGGAGTAACAAAAATATTGACAGTAGACTACCTTTCATAAAGACAAGGCTACTATCCCTTGGAGTAAGACAAATCTCGACAACAAACTACCTTCCATAATGACAAGGCTATAATCCATTGGGTAACAAATATCTCGACAAAAGACTAACTTCGATAATGACATGGCTACCATACATTGGAGTAACAAATATATCGACCACACACTACCTTCCATAAAGACAAGGCTACCATCAATTGGAGTAACAAAAATATCGACAAAGAATACCTTCCATAAAGACAAGGCTACCATCCCTTGGAGTAACAAAAATCTCGACAACAGACTACCTTCCATAATGACAAGGATACAATCCATTGGAGTAAAAAAAATATGGAAAACAAACTACCTTTTATAATGACAAGGCTACCATCCATTGGAGTAACAACAATCTCGACAATAAAATACCTTCCATAATGACAAGGCTACCATCCAATGGAGTAACAAAAATCTCGACAATAGACTACCTTCCAAAATGACAAGGATACAATCCATTGGAGTAAAAAAAATATCGACAACAGACTACCAGCAATAATGACTAGGTTACCAACCATTGGAATAACAAAAATCTCGACAATAGACTACCTTCCATAATGACAAGGCTACCATCCAATGGAATAACAACAATCTCGACAACAGACTACCTTCCATAATTACAAGGCTACCATCCATTGGAGTAACAAAAATATTGACAACAGACTACCTTTCATAAAGACAAGGCTACTATCTCTTGGAGTAACAAAAATCTCGAAAACAGAGTACCTTCCATATTGAGAAGGCTACCATCCATTGGAGTAACAAAAATATCGACAACAAACTACCTTCCATAATGACAATGCTACCATCCATTGGAGTAACAAAAATCTCGACAATAAAATACCTTCAATAATGACAAGGCTACCATCCAATGGAGTAACAAAAATCTCGACAATAGGCTACCTTCCATAATGTTAAGGATACAATCCATTGGAGTAAAAAAAATATCGACAACAGACTACCTTCAATAATGACAAGGTTACCAACCATTGGAATAACAAAAATCTCGACAATAGACTACCTTCCATAATGACAAGGCTACCATCCAATGGAATAACAACAATCTCGACAACAGACTACCTTCCATAATTACAAGGCTACCATCCATTGGAGTAATAAAAATCTCTACAACAGACTACCTTCCATAATGACAAGGCTACTATCCATTGCGTAACAAAGATCTCGACAACAGACTACCTTCCATAATGATAAGGCTTCCATCCATAGGAGTAAAAAAAATATCGACAACATACTACCTTCCATAAATACAAGGCTACAATCCATTGGAGTAACAAAAATATCGACAATAGACTACCTTTCATAAAGACAAGGCTATTATCCCTTGGAGTAACAAAAATCTCGACAACAGACTACCTTCCATATTTACAAGGCTACCATCCATTGGAGTAACAAAAATATCGACAACAAACTACCTTCCATAAAGACAAGGCTACCATCCATTGGGGTAACAAAACTATCAACAAAGACTACCTTCCATAAAGACAAGGCTACCATCCCTTGGAGTAACAAAAATCTCGACGACAAACTACCTTCCATAATGACAAGGATACAATCCATTGGAGTATAAAAAATATCGACAACTGACTACCTTCCATAATGACAAGGTCACCAACCATTGGAATAACAAAAATCTCGATAATATACTACCTTCCATAATGACAAGGCTACCATCCAATGGAATAACAACAATCTCGACAACAAACTACCTTCCATAATTACTAGGCTACCATCCATTGGAGTAACAAAAATCTATACAACAGTCTACCTTCCATAATGACAAGGCTACCATCCATTGCGTAACAAAGATCTCGACAACAGACTACCTTCCATAATGATAAGGCCACCATCCATTGGAGTAACAAAAATATCGACAACACACTACCTTCCATAAATACAAGGCTACCATCCATTGGAGTAACAAAAATATCGACAGTAGACTACCTTTCATAAAGACAAGGCTACTATCCCTTGGAGTAAGATAAATCTCGACAACAGACTACCTTCCATAATGACAAGGCTATAATCCATTGGGTAACAAAGATCTCGACAAAAGACTAACTTCGATAATGACATGGCTACCATACATTGGAGTAACAAATATATCGACCACACACTACCTTCCATAAAGACAAGGCTACCATCAATTGGAGTAACAAAAATATCGACAAAGAATACCTTCCATAAAGATAAGGCTACCATCCCTTGGAGTAACAAAAATCTCGACAACAGACTACCTTCCATAATGACAAGGATACAATCCATTGGAGTAAAAAAAATATCGAAAACAAACTACCTTTTATAATGACAAGGCTACCATCCATTGGAGTAACAACAATCTCGACAATAAAATACCTTCCATAATGACAAGGCTACCATCCAATGGAGTAACAAAAATCTCGACAATAGACTACCTTCCATAATGACAAGGATACAATCCATTGGAGTAAAAAAAATATCGACAACAGACTACCTTCAATAATGACTAGGTTACCAACCGTTGGAATAACAAAAATCTCGACAATAGACTACCTTCCATAATGACAAGGCTACCATCAAATGGAATAACAACAATCTCGACAACAGACTACCTTCCATAATTACAAGGCTACCATCTATTGGAGTAACAAAAATATTGACAAAAGACTACCTTTCATAAAGACAAGGCTACTATCTCTTGGAGTAACAAAAATCTCGAAAACAGAGTACCTTCCATATTGAGAAGGCTACCATCCATTGGAGTAACAAAAATATCGACAACAAACTACCTTCCATAATGACAAGGCTACCATCCATTGGAGTAACACAAATCTCGACAATAAAATACCTTCAATAATGACAAGGCTACCATCCAATGGAGTAACAAAAATCTCGACAATAGGCTACCTTCCATAATGATAAGGATACAATCCATTGGAGTAAAAAAAATATCGACAACAGACTACCTTCAATAATGACGAGGTTACCAACCATTGGAATAACAAAAATCTCGACAATAGACTACCTTCCATAATGACAAGGCTACCATCCAATGGAATAACAACAATCTCGACAACAGACTACCTTCGATAATTACAAGGCTACCATCCATTGGAGTAACAAAAATCTCTACAACAGACTACCTTCCATAATCACAAGGCTACCATCCATTGCGTAACAAAGATCTCGACAACATACTACCTTCCATAATGATAAGGCTTCCATCCATTGGAGTAAAAAAAATATCGACAACATACTACCTTCCAAAAATACAAGGCTACCATCCATTGGAGTAACAAAAATATCGACAACAGACCACCTTTCATAAAGACAAGGCTATTATCCCATGGAGTAACAAAAATCTCGACAACAGACTACCTTCCATATTTACAAGGCTACCATCCATTGGAGTAACAAAAATATCGACAACAAACTACCTTCCATAAAGACAAGGCTACCATCCATTGGGGTAACAAAAATATCAACAAAGACTACCTTCCATAAAGACAAGGCTACCATCCCTTTGAGTAACAAAAATCTCGACGACAAACTACCTTCCATAATGACAAGGATACAATCCATTGGAGTATAAAAAATATCGACAACAGACTACCTTCCATAATGACAAGGTTACCAACCATTGGAATAACAAAAATCTCGACATTATACTACCTTCCATAATGACAAGGCTACCATCCAATGGAATAAAAACAATCTCGACAACAAACTACCTTCCATAATTACTAGGCTACCATCCATTGGAGTAACAAAAATCTATACAACAGTCTACCTTCCATAATGACAAGGCTACCATCCATTGCGTAACAAAGATCTCGACAACAGACTACCTTCCATAATGATAAGGCCACCATCCATTGGAGTAACAAAAATATCGACAACACACTACCTTCCATAAATACAAGGCTAACATCCATTGGAGTAACAAAAATATCGACAGTAGACTACCTTTCATAAAGACAAGGCTACTATCCCTTGGAGTAAGACAAATCTCGACAACAGACTACCTTCCATAATGACAAGGCTATAATCCATTGGGTAACAAAGATCTCGACAAAAGACTACCTTCGATAATGACATGGCTACCATACATTGGAGTAACAAATATATCGACCACACACTACCTTCCATAAAGACAAGGCTACCATCAATTGGAGTAACAAAAATATCGACAAAGAATACCTTCCATAAAGACAAGGCTACCATCCCTTGGAGTAACAAAAATCTCGACAACAGACTACCTTCCATAATGAAAAGGATACAATCCATTGGAGTAAAATAAATATCGAAAACAGACTACCTTTTATAATGACAAGGCTACCATCCATTGGAGTAAAAAAAATCTCGACAATAAAATACCTTCCATAATGACAAGGCTACCATCCAATGGAGTAACAAAAATCTCGACAATAGACTACCTTCCATAATGACAAGGATACAATCCATTGGATTAAAAAAAATATCGACAACAGACTACCTTCAATAATGACAAGGTTACCAACCATTGGAATAACAAAAATCTCGACAATAGACTACCTTCCATAATGCCAAGGCTACCATCCAATGGAATAACAACAATCTCGACAATAGACTACCTTCCATCATTACAAGGCTACCATCCATTGGAGTAACAAAAATATTGACAACAGACTACCTTTCATAAAGACAAGGCTACAATCTCTTGGAGTAACAAAAATCTCGAAAACAGACTACCTTCCATATTGAGAAGGCTACCATCCATTGGAGTAACAAAAATATCGACAACAAACTACCTTCCATAATGACAAGGCTACCATCCATTAGAGTAGCAAAAATCTAGACAATAAAATACCTTCAATAATGACAAGGCTACCATCCAATGGAGTAACAAAAATCTCGACAATAGACTACCTTCCATAATGATAAGGATACAATCCATTGGAGTAAAAAAAGTATCGACAACAGACTACCTTCAATAATGACAAGGTTACCAACCATTGGAATAACAAAAATCTCGACAATAGACTACCTTCCATAATGACAAGGCTACCATCCAATGGAATAACAACAATCTCGACAACAGACTACCTTCCATAATTACAAGGCTACCATCCATTGGAGTAACAAAAATCTCTACAACAGACTACCTTCCATAATGACAAGGCTACCATCCATTGCGTAACAAAGATCTCGACAACAGACTACCTTCCATAATGATAAGGCCACCATCCATTGGAGTAACAAAAATATCGACAACACACTACCTTCCATAAATACAAGGCTACCATCCATTGGAGTAACAAAAATATCGACAATAGACTACCTATCATAAAGACAAGGCTACTATCCCTTGGAGTAACAAAAATCTCGACAACAGAGTACCTTCCATATTGACAAGGCTACCATTCATTGGAGTAACAAAAATATCGACAACAAACTACCTTCCATAAAGACAAGGCTACCATCCATTGGGGTAACAAAAATATCAACAAAGACTACCTTCCATAAAGACAAGGCTACCATCCCTTGGAGTAACAAAAATCTCGACGACAAACTACCTTCCATAATGACAAGGATACAATCCATTGGAGTAAAAAAAATATCGACAACAGACTACCTTCCATAATGACAAGGTTACCAACCATTGGAATAACAAAAATCTCGATAATATACTTCCTTCCATAATGACAAGGTTACCATCCAATGGAATAACAACAATCTCGACAACAAATTACCTTCCATAATTACTAGGCTACCATCGATTGGAGTAACAAAAATCTATACAACAGTCTACCTTCCATAATGACAAGGCTACCATCCATTGTGTAACAAAGATCTCGACAACAGACTACCTTCCATAATGATAAGGCCACCATCCATTGGAGTAACAAAAATATCGACAACAAACTACCTTCCATAAATACAAGGCTAGCATCCATTGGAGTAACAAAAATATCGACAGCAGACTACCTTTCATAAAGACAAGG
This sequence comes from Vicia faba, assembly GCA_948472305.1. NCBI lineage: Eukaryota > Viridiplantae > Streptophyta > Magnoliopsida > Fabales > Fabaceae > Vicia > Vicia faba. The sequence goes on from OX451738.1 coordinate 754,308,981, forward strand.
CTACTATCCCTTGGAGTAAGACAAATCTCGACAACAGACTACCTTCCATAATGACAAGGCTATAATCCATTGGGTAACAAAGATCTCGACAAAAGACTACCTTCCATAATGACATGGCTACCATACATTGGAGTAACAAATATATCGACCACACACTACCTTCCATAAAGACAAGGCTACCATCAATAGGAGTAACAAAAATATCGACAAAGAATACCTTCCATAAAGACAAGGCTACCATCCCTTGGAGTAAAAAAAATCTCGACAACAGACTACCTTCCATAATGAAAAGGATACAATCCATTGGAGTAAAATAAATATCGAAAACAGACTACCTTTTATAATGACAAGGCTACCATCCATTGGAGTAAAAAAAATCTCGACAATAAAATACCTTCCATAATGACAAGGCTACCATCCAATGGAGTAACAAAAATCTCGACAATAGACTACCTTCCATAATGACAAGGATACAATCCATTGGATTAAAAAAAATATCGACAACAGACTACCTTCAATAATGACAAGGTTACCAACCATTAGAATAACAAAAATCTCGACAATAGACTACCTTCCATAATGCCAAGGCTACCATCCAATGGAATAACAACAATCTCGACAATAGACTACCTTCCATCATTACAAGGCTACCATCCATTGGAGTAACAAAAATATTGACAACAGACTACCTTTCATAAAGACAAGGCTACTATCTCTTGGAGTAACAAAAATCTCGAAAACAGACTACCTTCCATATTGAGAAGGCTACCATCCATTGGAGTAACAAAAATATCGACAACAAACTACCTTCCATAATGACAAGGCTACCATCCATTAGAGTAGCAAAAATCTAGACAATAAAATACCTTCAATAATGACAAGGCTACCATCCAATGGAGTAACAAAAATCTCGACAATAGACTACCTTCCATAATGACATGGCTACCATCCAATGGAATAACAACAATCTCGACAATAGACTACCTTCCATAATTACAAGGCTAACATCCATTGGAGTAACAAAAATATGGACAACAGACTACCTTTCATAAAGACAAGGCTATTATCTCTTGGATTACCTTCCATATTGAGAAGGCTACCATCCATTGGAGTAACAAAAATATCGACAACAAACTACCTTCCATAATGACAAGGCTACCATCCATTGCGTAACAAAGATCTCGAAAACAGACTACCTTCCATAATGATAAGGCTACCATCCATTGGAGTAACAAAAATATCGAAAACACACTACCTTCCATAAATACAAGGCTACCATCCATTGGAGTAACAAAAATATCGATAACAGACTACCTTTCATAAAGACAAGGCTACTATCCCTTGGAGTAACAAAAATCTCGACAACAGACTACCTTCCATAATGACAAGGCTAAAATCCATTGGGTAACAAAGATCCCGACAAAAGACTACCTTCGATAATGACATGGCTACCATGCATTGGAGTAACAAAAATATCGACCAAACACTAGCTTCCATAAAGAAAAGGCTACCATCCCTTGGAGTAACAAAAATCTCGACAATAAACTACCTTCCATAATGACAAGGATACAATCCATTGGAGTAAAAAAAATATCAAAAACAGACTACCTTTTATATTGACAAGGTTACCATCCACTGGAATAACAAAAATCTCGACAATAAAATACCTTCCATAATGACAAGGCTACCATCCAATGGAATAACAACAATCTCGACAACAAACTACCTTCCATAATTACTAGGCTACCATCCATTGGAGTAACAAAAATCTATACAACAGTCTACCTTCCATAATGACAAGGCTACCATCCATTGGAGTGACAAAAATATCGACAACAGACTACCATTCATAAAGAAAAGGCTACCATCCCTTGGAGTAACAAAAATCTCGACAACAACCTACCTTCCATAATGACAAGGCTACAATCCATTGGAGTAAAAAAAATCTCGACAATAAACTACCTTCCATAATGACAAGGTTACCATCCACTGGAATAACAAAAATCTCGACAACAGACTACCTTCCATAATGGCAAGGCTACCATCCATTGGAGTAACAAAAATATCGACAACAGACTACCTTCGATAATGACATGGCTAACATCCATTGGAGTAACAAAAATAACGACAACTGATTACCTTCTATAGTGACAAGGCTACCATCCATTGGAGTAACAAAAATCTAGACAATATACCATGTACCATGAAGACAAGGCTAACATCCATTGGAGTAACAAAAATATCAACAACAGACTACCTTCCATAATGAAAAGGCTACCATCCATTGAGGAACAAAGATACCGACAACAAACTTCCTTCCATAATGACAACCCTACCATCCATGAGATTAACAAAAATCTCGACAAATGACAACCTTCCATAATGACAAGGCTACCATCCAATCGAATGACAAAAATCTCGACAATAGACCATGTTCCATAATGACAAGGCTACCATCCATTAGAGTAACAAAAATCTCACCAAGAGTCTACCTTCCGTAATGACAAGGCTACCATCCGTTGGAGTAACAAAAATATTGACAAAAAAGTACCATCCATAAAGACAAGGCTACCATCCCTTGGACTAACAAAAATCTCGACAACAGATTACCTTCCATAATGACAAGGATACAATCCATTGGAGTAAAAAAAATATCGACAACAGACTACCTTCCAAAATGACAAGGTTACCATCCATTGGAATAAAAAAAATCTCGACAATAGACTACCTTCCATAATGACAAGGCTACCATCCGATGGAATAACAACAATCTCGACAACAGACTACCTTCCATAAAGACAAGCCTACCATCCGTTGGAGTAACAAAAATATCGACAAAGACTACCTTCCATAAAGACAAGGCTACCATCCATTGGAGTAACAAAAATATCGACAAAGAATACCTTCCATAAAGACAAGGCTACCATCCCTTGGAGTAAAAAAAATCTCGACAACAGACTACCTTCCATAATGAAAAGGATACAATCCATTGGAGTAAAATAAATATCGAAAACAGACTACCTTTTATAATGACAAGGCTACCATCCATTGGAGTAAAAAAAATCTCGACAATAAAATACCTTCCATAATGACAAGGCTACCATCCAATGGAGTAACAAAAATCTCGACAATAGACTACCTTCCATAATGACAAGGATACAATCCATTGGATTAAAAAAAATATCGACAACAGACTACCTTCAATAATGACAAGGTTACCAACCATTAGAATAACAAAAATCTCGACAATAGACTACCTTCCATAATGCCAAGGCTACCATCCAATGGAATAACAACAATCTCGACAATAGACTACCTTCCATCATTACAAGGCTACCATCCATTGGAGTAACAAAAATATTGACAACAGACTACCTTTCATAAAGACAAGGCTACTATCTCTTGGAGTAACAAAAATCTCGAAAACAGACTACCTTCCATATTGAGAAGGCTACCATCCATTGGAGTAACAAAAATATCGACAACAAACTACCTTCCATAATGACAAGGCTACCATCCATTAGAGTAGCAAAAATCTAGACAATAAAATACCTTCAATAATGACAAGGCTACCATCCAATGGAGTAACAAAAATCTCGACAATAGACTACCTTCCATAATGACATGGCTACCATCCAATGGAATAACAACAATCTCGACAATAGACTACCTTCCATAATTACAAGGCTAACATCCATTGGAGTAACAAAAATATGGACAACAGACTACCTTTCATAAAGACAAGGCTATTATCTCTTGGATTACCTTCCATATTGAGAAGGCTACCATCCATTGGAGTAACAAAAATATCGACAACAAACTACCTTCCATAATGACAAGGCTACCATCCATTGCGTAACAAAGATCTCGACAACAGACTACCTTCCATAATGATAAGGCTACCATCCATTGGAGTAACAAAAATATCGAAAACACACTACCTTCCATAAATACAAGGCTACCATCCATTGGAGTAACAAAAATATCGATAACAGACTACCTTTCATAAAGACAAGGCTACTATCCCTTGGAGTAACAAAAATCTCGACAACAGACTACCTTCCATAATGACAAGGCTAAAATCCATTGGGTAACAAAGATCCCGACAAAAGACTACCTTCGATAATGACATGGCTACCATGCATTGGAGTAACAAAAATATCGACCAAACACTAGCTTCCATAAAGAAAAGGCTACCATCCCTTGGAGTAACAAAAATCTCGACAATAAACTACCTTCCATAATGACAAGGATACAATCCATTGGAGTAAAAAAAATATCAAAAACAGACTACCTTTTATATTGACAAGGTTACCATCCACTGGAATAACAAAAATCTCGACAATAAAATACCTTCCATAATGACAAGGCTACCATCCAATGGAATAACAACAATCTCGACAACAAACTACCTTCCATAATTACTAGGCTACCATCCATTGGAGTAACAAAAATCTATACAACAGTCTACCTTCCATAATGACAAGGCTACCATCCATTGGAGTGACAAAAATATCGACAACAGACTACCATTCATAAAGAAAAGGCTACCATCCCTTGGAGTAACAAAAATCTCGACAACAACCTACCTTCCATAATGACAAGGCTACAATCCATTGGAGTAAAAAAAATCTCGACAATAAACTACCTTCCATAATGACAAGGTTACCATCCACTGGAATAACAAAAATCTCGACAACAGACTACCTTCCATAATGGCAAGGCTACCATCCATTGGAGTAACAAAAATATCGACAACAGACTACCTTCGATAATGACATGGCTAACATCCATTGGAGTAACAAAAATAACGACAACTGATTACCTTCTATAGTGACAAGGCTACCATCCATTGGAGTAACAAAAATCTAGACAATATACCATGTACCATGAAGACAAGGCTAACATCCATTGGAGTAACAAAAATATCAACAACAGACTACCTTCCATAATGAAAAGGCTACCATCCATTGAGGAACAAAGATACCGACAACAAACTTCCTTCCATAATGACAACCCTACCATCCATGAGATTAACAAAAATCTCGACAAATGACAACCTTCCATAATGACAAGGCTACCATCCAATCGAATGACAAAAATCTCGACAATAGACCATGTTCCATAATGACAAGGCTACCATCCATTAGAGTAACAAAAATCTCACCAAGAGTCTACCTTCCGTAATGACAAGGCTACCATCTGTTGGAGTAACAAAAATATTGACAAAAAAGTACCATCCATAAAGACAAGGCTACCATCCCTTGGACTAACAAAAATCTCGACAACAGATTACCTTCCATAATGACAAGGATACAATCCATTGGAGTAAAAAAAATATCGACAACAGACTACCTTCCAAAATGACAAGGTTACCATCCATTGGAATAAAAAAAATCTCGACAATAGACTACCTTCCATAATGACAAGGCTACCATCCGATGGAATAACAACAATCTCGACAACAGACTACCTTCCATAAAGACAAGCCTACCATCCGTTGGAGTAACAAAAATATCGACAAAGACTACCTTCCATAAAGACAAGGCTACCATCCATTGGAGTAACAAAAATATCGACAAAGACTACCTTCCATAAAGACAAGGCTACCACCCATTGGAGTAAAAAAAATCTCGACAACAGACTACCTTTCATAATTACAAGGATACAATCCATTGGAGTAAAAAAAATATCGAAGACAGACTACCTTCCATAATGACAAGGTTACCATCCATTGGAATAACAAAAATCTCGACAATAGACTACCTTCCATAATGACAAGGCTACCATCCAATGAAATAACAACAATCTCGACAACATACTACCTTCAATAATTACAAGGATCCCATCCAATGGATTAACAAAAATATTAAAAATAGACTACCTTCCATAATGACAAGGCTACCATCCATTGGGTAACAAAGATCTCGACAACAGACTACCTTCCATAATGATAGGGCTACCATCCATTGGAGTAATAAAAATATCGACAACACACTACCTTTCATAAAGACAAGGCTACCATCCATTGGAGTAACAAAAATATCGACAAAAGACTACCTTTCATAAAGACAAGGCTACCATCCCTTGGAGTAACAAAAATGTCGACAACAACCTACCTTCCATAATGACAAGGCTACAATCTGTTGGAGTAAAAAAAATCTCGACAGCAGACTACCTTGCATAATGACAAGGTTACCATCAACTGGAATAACAAAAATATCGACAACAGGCTACCTTCCATAATGGCAAGGCTACCATCCATTGGAGTAACAAAAATATCTATAACAAACTACCTTCCATAATGACAAGGCTACCATCCATTGGAGTAACAAAAATCTCTACAACATACTAACTTCGATAATTACATGGCTACCATCCATTGGAGTAACAAAAATAACTACAACCGATTACCTTCCATAATGACAAGGCTACCATCCATTGGAGTAAAAAAAATCTCAATAATAGACCATGTTCCATAAAGACAAGGCTACCATCCATTAGGGTAACAAAATTATCGACAACAGACTACCTTCCATAATGACAAGGCTACCATCCATTGAGGAACAAAGATATCGACAACAAACTACCTTCCGTAATGACAACGCTACCATCCATGAGAGTAACAAAAATATCGACAAATGACAACCTTCCATAATGACAAGGCTACCATCCAATCAAATAACGAAAATCTCGACAATAGACCATGTTCCATAATGACAAGGCTACCATCCATTGGAGTAACAAAAATATCGACAACAAACTACCTTCCATAAAGACAAGGCTACCATCCATTGGAGTAACAAAAATATCGACAAAGACTACCTTCCATAAAGACAAGGCTACCATCCCTTGGAGTAACAAAAATCTCGACAACAGACTACCTTCCATAATGACAAGGATACAATCCATTGGAGTAAAAAAAATATCGACAACAAACTACCTTCCATAATGACAAGGTTACCATCCTTTGGAATAACAAAAATCTAGACAATAGACTACCTTCCATAATGACAAGGCTACCATCCAATGGAATAACAACCATGTCGACAACAAACTACCTTCCATAATGACAAGGCTACCATCCCTTGGAGTAACAAAAATATCGACAACAAACTACTTTCCATGAATAAAAGGCTACCATCCATTGGAGTAACAAAAATATCGACAAAGACTACCTTCCATAAAGACAAGGCTACCATCCCTTAGAGTAACAAAAAACACGACAACAGACTACCTTCCATAATGACAAGGATACAATCCATTAGATTAAAAAAAATATCGAAAACAGACTACCTTCCATAATGACAAGGTTAACATCCATTGGAATAACAAAAATCTTGACAATAGACTACCTTCCATAATGACAAGGCTACAATCCAATGGAATAACAACAATCTCGACAACAGACTACCTTCCATAATTACAAGGCTACCATCCATTGGAGTACCAAAAATATGGACAAAGACTACCTTCCATAATGATAAGGCTACCATCTATTGGAGTAACAAAAATATCGACAACATACCACCTTCCATAAAGACAAGGCTACCATCAATTGGAGTAACAAAAATATCGATAACAAACTACCTTTCATAGAGAAAAGGCTACCATCCCTTGGAGTATCAAAGATCTCGAAAACAACCTACCTTCCATAATGACAAGGCTACAATACATTGGAGTAAAAAAAATCTCGACAATAGACTACCTTCCATAATGACAAGGCTACCATCCACTGGAATTACAAAAATCTCGACAACAGACTACCTTCCATAATGGCAAGGCTACCATCCATTCGAGTAACAAAAATATCGACAACAAACTACCTTCCATAACGATAAGGCTACCATCCATTGGAGTAACAAAAATCTCTACAACAGACCACCTTCGATAATTACAAGGCTACCATCCATTGGAGTAACAAAAATCTCTACAACAGACTACCTTCCATAATGATAAGGCTACCATCCATTGGAGTAACAAAAATATAGACAATAGACCATGTTCCATAAAGACAAGGCTAACATCCATTGGAGTAACAAAAATATCGACAACAAACTACCTTCCATAATGGCAAGGCTACCATCCATTGAGGAACAAAGATATCGACAACAAACTACCTTCCATAACGATAAGGCTACCATGCATGAGAGTAACAAAAATCTCGACAAATGACAACCTTCCATAATGACAAGGCTACCATCCAATCGAATAACAAAAATCTCGACAATAGACCATGTTCCATTATGACAAGGCTACCATCCGTTAGAGTAACAAAAATCTCGACAACAGACTACCTTCCATAATGACAAGGCTACCATCCGTTGGAATAACAAAAATATCGACAACAAAGTACCATCCATAAAGACATGGTTACCCTCCATTGGAGTACCAAAAATATGGACAAAGACTACCTTCCATAAAGACAAGGCTACCATCCCTTGGACTAACAAAAATATCGACAACAGACTACCTTCCATAATGACAAGGATACAATCCATTGTAGTAAAAAAATATTGAAGATGGACTACCTTCCATAATGACAAGGTTACCATCCATTGGAATAAAAAAAATCTCTACAATAGACTACCTTCCATAATGACAAGGCTACCATCCGATGGAATAACAACAATCTCGACAACATACTACCTTCAATAATTACAAGGCTCCCATCCATTGGAGTACCAAAAATATCAACAATAGACTACCTTCCATAATGACAAGGCTACCATCCATTGGGTAACAAAGATATCGACAACAGACTACCTTCCATAATGATAGGGCTACCATCCATTGGAGTAACAAAAATATCGACAACACACTACCTTCCATAAAGACAAGGCTACCATCCATTGGAGTAACAAAAATATCGACAAAAGACTACCTTTCATAAAGACAAGGCTACCATCCCTTGGAGTAACAAAAATCTCGACAACAACCTACCTTCCATAATGACAAGGCTACAATCCGTTGGAGTAAAAAAAATCTTGACAATAGACTACCTTCCATAATGACAAGGTTACCATCCACTGGAATAACAAAAATATCGACAACAGACTACCTTCCATAATGGCAAGGCTACCATCAATTGGAGTAACAAAAATATCTACAACAAACTACCTTCCATAATGACAAGGCTACCATCCATTGGAGTAACAAAAATATCGACAAAAGACTACCTTTCATAAAGACAAGGGTACCATCCCTTGGAGTAACAAAAATAACTACAACTGATTACCTTCCATAATGACAAGGTTACAATCCAATGGAGTAAAAAAAATCTCGACAACAGACTACCTTCCATAATGACAAGGTTACCATCCACTGGAATAACAAAAATCTTGACAACAGACTACCTTCCATAATGGCAAGGCTACCATCCATTGAAGTAACAAAAATATCTACAACAGACTACCTTCCATAATGACAAGGCTACCATTCATTGGAGTAACAAAAATCTCTACAACAGACTAACTTCGATAATTACATGGCTACCATCCATTGGAGTAACAAAAATAACTACAACTGATTACCTTCCATAATGACAAGGCTACCATCCATTGGAGTAAAAAAAATCTAAATAATAGACCATGTTCCATAAAGACAAGGCTACCATCCATTGGGGTAACAAAAATATCAATAACAGACTACCTTCCATAATGACAAGGCTACAATCCATTGAGGAACAAAGATATCGACAACAAACTACCTTCCATAATGACAATGCTACCATCCATGAGAGTAACAAAAATATCGACAAATGACAACCTTCCATAATGATAAGGCTACCATCCAATCGAATAACAAAAATCTCGACAATAGACCATGTTCCATAATGACAAGGCTACCATCCATTGGAGTAACAAAAATCTCGACAACAGACTACCTTCCATAATGACAAGGCTACCATCCATTGGAGTAACAAAAATATCGACAACAAACTACCTTCCATAAAGACAAGGATACCATCCATTGGAGTAACAAAAATATCGACAAAGACTACCTTCCATAAAGACAAGGCTACCATCCCTTGGAGTAAGAAAAATCTCGACAACAAACTACCTTCCATAATGACAAGGATACAATCCATTGGAGTAAAAAAATATCGACAGCAAACTACCTTCCATAATGACAAGGTTAGCATCCATTGGAATAACAAAAATCTCGACAATAGACTACCTTCCATAATGACAAGGCTACCATCTATTGGAGTAACAAAAATATCGACAAAGACTACCTTCCATAAAGAAAAGGCTACCACCCGTTGGAGTAAAAAAAATCTCGACAACAGCCTACCTTCCATAATGACAAGGATACAATCCATTGGAGTAACAAAAAATATCAAAGACAGACTACCTTCCATAATGACAAGGTTACTATCCATTGGAATAACAAAAATCTCGACAATAGACTACCTTCCATAATGACAAGCCTACCATCCAATGGAATAACAACAATCTCGACAACAGACTACCTTCAATAATTACAAGGCTCCCATCCATTTGAGTAACAAAAATATCAACAATAGACTACCTTCCATAATGACAAGGCTACCATCCATTGGGTAACAAAGATCTCGACAACAGACTACCTTCCATAATGATAGGGCTACAATCCTTGGGAGTAACAAAAATATCGACAACACACTACCTTTCATAAAGACAAGGCTACCATCCATTGGAGTAACAAAAATATCGACAAAAGACTACCTTTCATAAAGACAAGGCTACCATCCCTTGGAGTAACAAAAATCTCGACAACAACCTACCTTCCATAATGACAAGGCTACAATCCGTTGGAGTAAAAAAAATCTCGACAACAGACTACCTTCCATAATGACAAGGTTACCATCCACTAGAATAACAAAAATCTCGACAATAGACTACCTTCCATAATGGCAAGGCTACCATCAATGGGAGTAACAAAAATATCTACAACAGACTACCTTCCATAATGACAAGGCTACCATTCATTGGAGTAACAAAAATCTCTACAACAGACTAACATCGATAATTACATGGCTACCATCCATTGGAGTAACAAAAATAACTACAACTGATTACCTTCCATAATGACAAGGCTACCATCCATTGGAGTAAAAAAAATCTAAATAATAGACCATGTTCCATAAAGACAAGGCTACCATCCATTGGGGTAACAAAAATATCGATAACAGACTACCTTCCATAATGACAAGGCTAAAATCCATTGAGGAACAAAGATATCGACAACAAACTACCTTCCATAATGACAACGCTACCATCCATGAGAGTAACAAAAATATCGACAAATGACAACCTTCCATAATGACAAGGCTACCATCCAATCGAATAACAAAAATCTCGACAATAGACCATGTTCCATAATGACAAGGCTACCATCCATTGGAGTAACAAAAATCTCGACAAAAGACTACCTTCCATAATGACAAGGCTACCATCCATTGGAGTAACAAAAATATCGACAACAAACTACCTTCCATAAAGACAAGACTACCATCCATTGGAGTAACAAAAATATCGACAAAGACTACCTTCCATAAAGACAAGGCTACCATCCCTTGGAGTAACAAAAATCTCGACAACAAACTACCTTCCATAATGACAAGGATACAATCCATTGGAGTAAAAAAAATATCGACAGCAAACTACCTTCCATAATGACAAGGTTACCATCCATTGGAATAACAAAAATCTCGACAATAAACTACCTTCCATAATGACAAGGCTACCATCCAAAGGAATAACAACAATCTCGACAACAAACTACCTTCCTTAATTACAATGCTACCATCCATTGGAGTAACAAAAATATCGACAACAAACTACCTTCAATAAATAAAAGGCTACCATCCATTGGACTAACAAAAATATCGACAAAGACACCACCTTCCATAAAGACAAGGCTACCATCCATTGGAGTAACAAAAATATCGACAATAGACTACCTTTCATAAAGAAAAGGCTACCATCCCTTGGAATATCAAAAATCTCGACAACAACCTACCTTCCATAATGACAAGGCTACAATCCATTGGAGTAAAAAAAATCACGACAATAGACTACCTTCCATAATGACAAGGTTACCATCCACTGGAATAACAAAAATCGCGACAATAGACTACCTTCCATAATGGAAAGGCTACCATCCATTGGAGTAACAAAAATATCGACAACAGACTACCTTCCATAACGATAAGGCTACCATCCATTGGAGTAACAAAAATCTCTACAACAAACTACCTTCGATAATGACATGGCTAACATCCATTGGAGTAACAAAAATAACGACAACTGATTAACTTCCATAATGACAAGACTACCATCCATTGGAGTAACAAAAATCTAGACAATAGACCATGTTCCATAAAGACAAGGATAACATCCATTGGAGTTACAAAAATATCGACAATAGACTACCTTCCATAATGAAAAGGCTACCATCCATTGAGGAACAAAAATATCGACAACAAACTACCTTCCATAATGACAATGCTACCATCCGTGAGAGTAACAAAAATCTCGACAAATGACAACCTTCCATAATTACAAGGATACCATCCAATCGAATAACAAAAATCTCGATAATAGACCATGTTCTTTAATGACAAGGCTACCATCCATTAGAGTAACAAAAATCTTGACAACAAACTACCTTCCATAATGACAAGGCTACCATCCGTTAGAGTAACAAAAATATTGACAACAAAGTTCCATCCATAAAGACAAGGTTACCCTCCATTGGAGTACCAAAAATATGGACAAAGACTACCTTCCATAAAGACAAGGCTACCATCCCTTGGACTAACAAAAATCTCGACAACATACTACCTTCCATAATTACAAGGATACAATCCATTGGATTAAAAAAAATATCGACAACAGACTACCTTCCATAATGACAAGGTTACCATCCATTGGAATAAAAAAAATCACGACAATAGACTACCTTCCATAAAGACAAGGCTACCATCTATTGGAGTAACAAAAATATCGACAAAGACTACCTTCCATAAAGACAAGGCTACCACCCCTTGGAGTAAAAAAAATCTCGACAACAGCCTACCTTCCATAATGACAAGGATACAATCCATTGGAGTAACAAAAAATATCAAAGACAGACTACCTTCCATAATGACAAGGTTACTATCCATTGGAATAACAAAAATCTCGACAATAGACTACCTTCCATAATGACAAGCCTACCATCCAATGGAATAACAACAATCTCGACAACAGACTACCTTCAATAATTACAAGGCTCCCATCCATTTGAGTAACAAAAATATCAACAATAGACTATCTTCCATAATGACAAGGCTACCATCCATTGGGTAACAAAGATCTCGACAACACACTACCTTCCATAATGATAGGGCTACCATCCTTTGGAGTAACAAAAATATTGACAACACACTACCTTCCTTAAAGACAAGGCTACCATCCATTGGAGTAACAAAAATATCGACAAAAGACTACCTTTCATAAAGACAAGGCTACCATCCCTTGGAGTAACAAAAATCTCGACAACAACCTACCTTCCATAATGACAAGGCTACAATCCGTTGGAGTAAAAAAAATCTCGACAATAGACTACCTTCCATAATGACAAGGTTACCATCCACTAGAATAACAAAAATCTCGACAACAGACTACCTTCCATAATGGCAAGGCTACCATCAATTGGAGTAACAAAAATATCTACAACAGACTACCTTCCATAATGACAAGGCTACCATCCATTGGAGTAACAAAAATATCGACAAAAGACTACCTTTCATAAAGACAAGGCTACCATCCCTTGGGGTAACAAAAATTTCGACAACAACCTACCTTCCATAATGACAAGGTTACAATCCGTTGGAGTAAAAAAAATCTCGACAACAGACTACCTTCCATAATGACAAGGTTACCATCCACTGGAATAACAAAAATCTCGACAACAGACTACCTTCCATAATGGCAAGGCTACCATCCATTGAAGTAACAAAAATATCTACAACAAACTACCTTCCATAATGACAAGGCTACCATTCATTGGAGTAACAAAAATCTCTACAACAGACTAACTTCGATAATTACATGGCTACCATCCATTGGAGTAACAAAAATAACTACAACTGATTACCTTCCATAATGACAAGGCTTCCATCCATTGGAGTAAAAAAAATCTAAATAATAGACCATGTTCCATAAAGACAAGGCTACCATCCATTGGGGTAACAAAAATATCGATAACAGACTACCTTCCATAATGACAAGGCTACAATCCATTGAGGAACAAAGATATCGACAACAAACTACCTTCCATAATGACAACGCTACCATCTATGAGAGTAACAAAAATATCGACAAATGACAACCTTCCATAATGACAAGGCTACCATCCAATCGAATAACAAAAATCTCGACAATAGACCATGTTCCATAATGACAAGGCTACCATCCATTGGAGTAACAAAAATCTCGACAACAGACTACCTTCCATAATGACAATGCTACCATCCATTGGAGTAACAAAAATATAGACAACAAACTACCTTCCATAAAGACAAGGCTACCATCCATTGGAGTAACAAAAATATCGACAAAGACTACCTTCCATAAAGACAAGGCTACCATCCCTTGGAGTAACAAAAATCTCGACAACAAACTACCTTCCATAATGACAAGGATACAATCCATTGGAGTAAAAAAATATCGACAGCAAACTAACTTCCATAATGACAAGGTTAGCATCCATTGGAATAACAAAAATCTCGACAATAGACTACCTTCCATAATGACAAGGCTACCATCCAATGGAATAACAACAATCTCGACAACAAACTACCTTCCATAATGACAATGCTACCATCCATTGGAGTAACAAAAATATCGACAACAAACTACCTTCAATAAATAAAAGGCTACCATCCAATGGAGTAACAAAAATATCGACAAAGACTACCTTCCATAAAGACAAGGCTACCATCCCTTGGAGTAACAAAAAACACCACAACAGACTACCTTCCATAATGACAAGGATACAATCCATTGGAGTAAAATAAATATCGAAAACAGACTACCTTCCATAATGACAAGGTTACCATCCATTGGAATAACAAAAATCTCGACAATAGACTACCTTCCATAATGACAAGGCTACAATCCAATGGAATAACAACAATCTCGACAACAGACTACCTTCCATAATTACAAGGCTACCATCCATTGGAGTAACAAAAATCTCTACAACAGACTACCTTCCATAATGATAAGGCTACCATCTATTGGAGTAACAAAAATATCGACAACACACCACCTTCCATAAAGACAAGGCTACCATCCATTGGAGTAACAAAAATATCGACAACAGACTACCTTTCATAAAGAAAAGGCTACCATCCCTTGGAGTATCAAAAATCTCGACAACAACCTACCTTCCATAATGACAAGGCTACAATCCATTGGAGTAAAAAAAATCTCGACTATAGACTACCTTCCATAATGACAAGGTTACCATCCACTGGAATAACAAAAATCGCGACAACAGACTACCTTCCATAATGGAAAGGCTACCATCCATTGGAGTAACAAAAATATCGACAACAGACTACCTTCCATAACGATAAGGCTACCATCCATTGGAGTAACAAAAATCTCTACAACAAACTACCTTCGATAATGTCATGGCTAACATCCATTGGAGTAACAAAAATAACGACAACTGATTAACTTCCATAATGACAAGACTACCATCCATTGGAGTAACAAAAATCTAGACAATAGACCATGTTCCATAAAGACAAGGATAACATCCATTGGAGTTACAAAAATATCGACAACAGACTACCTTCCATAATGAAAAGGCTACCATCCATTGAGGAACAAAAATATCGACAACAAACTACCTTCCATAATGACAATGCTACCATCCGTGAGAGTAACAAAAATCTCGACAAATGACAACCTTCCATAATGACAAGGATACCATCCAATCGAATAACAAAAATCTCGATAATAGACCATGTTCTTTAATGACAAGGCTACCATCCATTAGATTAACAAAAATCTTGACAACAAACTACCTTCCATAATGACAAGGCTACCATCCGTTGGAGTAACAAAAATATTGACAACAAAGTTCCATCCATAAAGACAAGGTTACCCTCCATTGGAGTACCAAAAATATGGACAAAGACTACATTCCATAAAGACAAGGCTACCATCCCTTGGACTAACAAAAATCTCGACAACAGACTACCTTCCATAATTACAAGGATACAATCCATTGGATTAAAAAAAATATCGACAACAGACTACCTTCCATAATGACAAGGTTACCATCCATTGGAATAAAAAAAATCACGACAATAAACTACCTTCCATAAAGACAAGGCTACCATCTATTGGAGTAACAAAAATATCGACAAAGACTACCTTCCATAAAGACAAGGCTACCACCCCTTGGAGTAAAAAAAATCTCGACAACAGCCTACCTTCCATAATGACAAGGATACAATCCATTGGAGTAACAAAAAATATCAAAGACAGACTACCTTCCATAATGACAAGGTTACTATCCATTGGAATAACAAAAATCTCGACAATAGACTACCTTCCATAATGACAAGCCTACCATCCAATGGAATAACAACAATCTCGACAACAGACTACCTTCAATAATTACAAGGCTCCCATCCATTTGAGTAACAAAAATATTAACAATAGACTATCTTCCATAATGACAAGGCTACCATCCATTGGGTAACAAAGATCTCGACAACAGACTACCTTCCATAATGATAGGGCTACCATCCTTTGGAGTAACAAAAATATCGACAACACACTACCTTCCTTAAAGACAAGGCTACCATCCATTGGAGTAACAAAAATATCGACAAAAGACTACCTTTCATAAAGACAAGGCTACCATCCCTTGGAGTAACAAAAATCTCGACAACAACCTACCTTCCATAATGACAAGGCTACAATCCGTTGGAGTAAAAAAAATCTCGACAATAGACTACCTTCCATAATGACAAGGTTACCATCCACTAGAATAACAAAAATCTCGACAACAGACTACCTTCCATAATGGCAAGGCTACCATCAATTGGAGTAACAAAAATATCTACAACAGACTACCTTCCATAATGACAAGGCTACCATCCATTGGAGTAACAAAAATATCGACAAAAGACTACCTTTCATAAAGACAAGGCTACCATCCATTGGAGTAACAAAAATTTCGACAACAACCTACCTTCCATAATGACAAGGTTACAATCCGTTGGAGTAAAAAAAATCTCGACAACAGACTTCCTTCCATAATGACAAGGTTACCATCCACTGGAATAACAAAAATCTCGACAACAGACTACCTTCCATAATGGCAAGGCTACCATCCATTGAAGTAACAAAAATATCTACAACAAACTACCTTCCATAATGACAAGGCTACCATTCATTGGAGTAACAAAAATCTCTACAACAGACTAACTTCGATAATTACATGGCTACCATCCATTGGAGTAACAAAAATAACTACAATTGATTACCTTCCATAATGACAAGGCTACCATCCATTGGAGTAAAAAAAATCTAAATAATAGACCATGTTCCATAAAGACAAGGCTACCATCCATTGGGGTAACAAAAATATCGATAACAGACTACCTTCCATAATGACAAGGCTACAATCCATTGAGGAACAAAGATATCGACAACAAACTACCTACCATAATGACAACGCTACCATCCATGAGAGTAACAAAAATATCGACAAATGACAACCTTCCATAATGACAAGGCTACCATCCATTGGAGTAACAAAAATCTCGACAACAGACTACCTTCCATAATGACAAGGCTACCATCCATTGGAGTAACAAAAATATCGACAAAGACTACCTTCCATAAAGACAAGGCTACCATCCCTTGGAGTAACAAAAATCTCGACAACAAACTACCTTCCATAATGACAAGGATACAATCCATTGGAGTAAAAAAATATCGACAGCAAACTAACTTCCATAATGACAAGGTTAGCATCCATTGGAATAACAAAAATCTCGACAATAGACTACCTTCCATAATGACAAGGCTACCATCCAATGGAATAACAACAATCTCGACAACAAACTACCTTCCATAATGACAATGCTACCATCCATTGGAGTAACAAAAATATCGACAACAAACTACCTTCAATAAATAAAAGACTACCATCCAATGGAGTAACAAAAATATCGACAAAGACTACCTTCCATAAAGACAAGGCTACCATCCCTTGGAGTAACAAAAAATTCCACAACAGACTACCTTCCATAATGACAAGGATACAATCCATTGGAGTAAAATAAATATCGAAAACAGACTACCTTCCATAATGACAAGGTTACCATCCATTGGAATAACAAAAATCTCGACAATAGACTACCTTCCATAATGACAAGGCTACAATCCAATGGAATAAAAACAATCTCGACAACAGACTACCTTCCATAATTACAAGGCTACCATACATTGGAGTAACAAAAATCTCTACAACAGACTACCTTCCATAATGATAAGGCTACCATCTATTGGAGTAACAAAAATATCGACAACACACCACCTTCGATGAAGACAAGGCTACCATCCATTGGAGTAACAAAAATATCGACAACAGACTACCTTTCATAAAGAAAAGGCTACCATCCCTTGGAGTATCAAAAATCTCGACAACAACCTACCTTCCATAATGACAAGGCTACAATCCATTGGAGTAAAAAAAATCTCGACTATAGACTACCTTCCATAATGACAAGGTTACCATCCACTGGAATAACAAAAATCGCGACAACAGACTACCTTCCATAATGGAAAGGCTACCAATCATTGGAGTAACAAAAATATCGACAACAAACTACCTTCCATAACGATAAGGCTTCCATCCATTGGAGTAACAAAAATCTCTACAACAAACTACCTTCGATAATGACATGGCTAACATCCATTGGAGTAACAAAAATAACGACAACTGATTACCTTCCATAATGACAAGACTACCATCCATTGGAGTAACAAAAATCTAGACAATAGACCATGTTCCATAAAGACAAGGCTAACATCCATTGGAGTAACAAAAATATCGACAACAGACTACCTTCCATAATGAAAAGGCTACCATCCATTGAGGAACAAAAATATCGACAACAAACTACCTTCCATAATGACAACGCTACCATCCGTGAGAGTAACAAAAATCTCGACAAATGACAACCTTCCATAATGACAAGGATACCATCCAATCGAATAACAAAAATCTCGATAATAGACCATGTTCTATAATGACAAGGCTACCATCCATTAGAGTAACAAAAATCTTGATAACAAACTACCTTCCATAATGACAAGGCTACCATCCGTTGGAGTAACAAAAATATTGACAACAAAGTTCCATGCATAAAGACAAGGTTACCCTCAATTGGAGTACCAAAAATATGGACAAAGACTACCTTCCATAAAGACAAGGCTACCATCCCTTGGACTAACAAAAATCTCGACAACAGACTACCTTCCATAATGACAAGGATACAATCCATTGGATTAAAAAAAATATCGACAACAGACTCCCTTCCATAATGACAAGGTTACCATCCATTGGAATAAAAGAAATCTCGACAATAGACTACCTTCCATAAAGACAAGGCTACCATCTATTGGAGTAACAAAAATATCGACAAAGACTACCTTCCATAAAGACAAGGCTACCACCCCTTGGAGTAAAAAAAATCTCGACAACAGCCTACCTTCCATAATGAAAAGGATACAATCCATTGGAGTAACAAAAAATATCAAAGACAGACTACCTTCCATAATGACAAGGTTACTATCCATTGGAATAACAAAAATCTCGACAATAGACTACCTTCCATAATGACAAGCCTACCATCCAATGGAATAACAACAATCTCGACAACAGACTACCTTCAATAATTACAAGGCTCCAATCCATTTGAGTAACAAAAATATCAACAATAGACTACCTTCCATAATGACAAGGCTACCATCCATTGGGTAACAAAGATCTCGACAACAGACTACCTTCCATAATGATAGGGCTAACATCCTTTGGAGTAACAAAAATATCGACAACACACTACCTTCCATAAAGACAAGGCTACCATCCATTGGAGTAACAAAAATATCGACAAAAGACTACCTTTCATAAAGACAAGGCTACCATCCCTTGGAGTATCCAAAATCTCGACAACAACCTACCTTCCATAATGACAAGGCTACAATCCGTTGGAGTAAAAAAAATCTTGACAACAGACTACCTTCCATAATGACAAGGTTACCATCCACTAGAATAACAAAAATCTTGACAACAGACTACCTTCCATAATGGCAAGGCTACCATCCATTGGAGTAACAAAAATATCTACAACAGACTACCTTCCATAATGACAAGGCTACCATCCATTGGAGTAACAAAAATCTCTACAACAGACTAACTTCGATAATGACATGGTTACCATCCATTGGAGTAACAAAAATAACTACAACTGATTACCTTCCATAATGACAAGGCTACCATCAATTGGAGTAACAAAAATCTCAATAATAGACCATGTTCCATAAAGACAAGGCTACCATCCATTGGGGTAACAAAAATATCGACAACAGACTACCTTCCATAATGCCAAAGCTACCATCCATTGAGGAACAAAGATATCGACAACAAACTACCTTCCATAATGACAATGCTACCATCCATGAGAGTAACAAAAATATCGGCAAATGACAACCTTCCATAATGACAAGGCTACCATCCAGTCGAATAAAAAAAATCTCGACAATAGACCTCGTTCCATAATGACAAGGCTACCATCCATTGGAGTAACAAAAATCTCGACAACAGACTACCTTCCATAATGACAAGGCTACCATCCATTGGAGTAACAAAAATATCGACAACAAACTACCTTCCATAAAGACAAGGCTTCCATCCATTGGAGTAACAAAAATATCGACAAAGACTACCTTCCATAAAGACAAGGCTACCATCCCTTTGAGTAATAAAAATCTCGACAACAGACTACCTTCCATAATGACAAGGATACAATCCATTGGAGTAAAAAAAATATCGACAGCAAACTACCTTCCATAATGACAAGGTATTGGAATAACAAAAATCTCGACAATAGACTACCTTCCATAATGACAAGGCTACCATCCAATGGAATAACAACAATCTCAACAACAAACTACCTTCCATAATGACAAGGCTACCATCCATTGGAGTAACAAAAATATCGACAACAAACTACCTTCCATAAATAAAAGGCTACCATCCATTGGAGTAACAAAAATATCGACAAAGACTACCTTCCTTAAAGACAAGGCTACCATCCCTTGGAGTAACAAAAAACTCGACAATAGACTACCTTCCATAATGACAAGGTTACCATCCATTGGAATAACAAAAATCTCGACAATAGACTACCTTCCATAATGACAAGTCTACAATCCAATGGAATAACAACAATCTCGACAATAGACTACCTTCCATAATTACAAGGCTACCATCCATTGGAGTAACAAAAATCTCAACAATAGACTACCTTCCATAATGATAAGGCTACCATCTATTGGAGTAACAAAAATATCGACAACACACCACCTTCCATAAAGACAAGGCTACCATCCATTGGAGTAACAAAAATATCGACAACAGACTACCTTTCATAAAGACAAGGCTACCATCCCTTGGAGTAACAAAAATCTCGACAAACAAACTACCTTCCATAATGACAAGGCTACAGGCCATTGGAGTAAAAAAAATATCGACAGCAGACTACCTTCCATAATGACAAGGTTACCATCCATTGGAATAACAAAAATCACGACAATAGACTACCTTCCATAATGACAAGGCTACCATCCAATGGAATAACAACAATCTCGACAACAAACTACCTTCCATAATGGCAAGGCTACCATCCATTGGAGTAACAAAAATATCGACAACAGACTACCTTCGATAACGACAAGGCTACCATCCATTGGAGTAACAAAAATCTCTACAACAGACTACCTTCGATAATGACATGGCTAGCATCCATTGGTGTAACAAAAATAACAATAACTGATTACCTTCCATAATGACAAGGCTACCATCCATTGGAGTAACAAAAATCTCGACAATTGACCTTGTTCCATAAACACAAGGCTACCATCCATTGTAGTAACAAAAATATCGACAACAGACTACCTTCCATAATGACAAGGCTACCATCCATTGAGGAACAAAGATATCGACAACAAAATACCTTCCAAAATGACAACGCTACCATCCATGAGAGTAACAAAAATTTCGACAAATGACAAGGCTACCATCCAATCGAATAACAAAAATCTCGAAAATAGACCATGTTCCATAATGACAGGGCTACCATCCATTTGAGTAACAAAAATCTCGATAACAGACTACCTTCCATAATGACAAGGCTACCATCCCTTGGAGTAACAAAAATCTCGACAAACAACCTACCTTCCATAATGACAAGGCTACAAGCCATTGGAGTAAAAAAAATATTGACAGCAGACTACCTTCCATAATGACAAGGTTACCATCCATTGGAATAACAAAAATCTCGACAATAGACTACCTTCCATAATGACAAGGCTACAATCGAATGGAATAACAATAATCTCGACAACAAACTACCTTCCATAATGACAAGGATACAATCCATTGGAGTAAAAAAAATATCGACAGCAAACTACCTTCCATAATGACAAGGTATTGGAATAACAAAAATCTCGAGAATAGACTACCTTCCATAATGACAAGGCTACCATCCAATGGAATAACAACAATCTCAACAACAAACTACCTTCCATAATGACAAGGCTACCATCCATTGGAGTAACAAAAATATCGACAACAAACTACCTTCCATAAATAAAAGGCTACCATCCATTGGAGTAACAAAAATATCGACAAAGACTACCTTCCTTAAAGACAAGGCTACCATCCCTTGGAGTAACAAAAAACTCGACAATAGACTACCTTCCATAATGACAAGGTTACCATCCATTGGAATAACAAAAATCTCGACAATAGACTACCTTCCATAATGACAAGGCTACAATCCAATGGAATAACAACAATCTCGACAACAGACTACCTTCCATAATTACAAGGCTACCATCCATTGGAGTAACAAAAATCTCAACAATAGACTACCTTCCATAATGATAAGGCTACCATCTATTGGAGTAACAAAAATATCGACAACACACCACCTTCCATAAAGACAAGGCTACCATCCATTGGAGTAACAAAAATATCGACAACAGACTACCTTTCATAAAGACAAGGCTACCATCCCTTGGAGTAACAAAAATCTCGACAAACAAACTACCTTCCATAATGACAAGGCTACAAGCCATTGGAGTAAAAAAAATATCGACAGCAGACTACCTTCCATAATGACAAGGTTACCATCCATTGGAATAACAAAAATCTCGACAATAGACTACCTTCCATAATGACAAGGCTACCATCCAATGGAATAACAACAATCTCGACAACAAACTACCTTCCATAATGGCAAGGCTACCATCCATTGGAGTAACAAAAATATCGACAACAGACTACCTTCGATAACGACAAGGCTACCATCCATTGGAGTAACAAAAATCTCTACAACAGACTACCTTCGATAATGACATGGCTAGCATCCATTGGTGTAACAAAAATAACAATAACTGATTACCTTCCATAATGACAAGGCTACCATCCATTGGAGTAACAAAAATCTCGACAATTGACCTTGTTCCATAAACACAAGGCTACCATCCATTGTAGTAACAAAAATATCGACAACAGACTACCTTCCATAATGACAAGGCTACCATCCATTGAGGAACAAAGATATCGACAACAAAATACCTTCCAAAATGACAACGCTACCATCCATGAGAGTAACAAAAATTTCGACAAATGACAAGGCTACCATCCAATCGAATAACAAAAATCTCGAAAATAGACCATGTTCCATAATGACAAGGCTACCATCCATTTGAGTAACAAAAATCTCGATAACAGACTACCTTCCATAATGACAAGGCTACCATCCCTTGGAGTAACAAAAATCTCGACAAACAACCTACCTTCCATAATGACAAGGCTACAAGCCATTGGAGTAAAAAAAATATCGACAGCAGACTACCTTCCATAATGACAAGGTTACCATCCATTGGAATAACAAAAATCTCGACAACAGACTACCTTCCATAATGACAAGGCTACAATCGAATGGAATAACAATAATCTCGACAACAAACTACCTTCCATAATGGCAAGGCTACCATCCATTGGAGTAACAAAAATCTCTACAACAGACTACCTTCCATAATGACAAGGCTACCATCCATTGAGGAACAAAAATATCGACAACACACCACCTTCCATAAACACAAGGCTACCATCCATTGGAGTAACAAAAATAATGACAACTGATTACCTTCCATAATGACAAGGCTACCATCCATTGGAGTAACAAAAATCTCGACAATAAACCATGTTCCATAAAGAGAAGGCTACCATCCATTGGAGTAACAAAAATATCGACAACAGACTACCTTCCATAATGACAAGGCTACCATCCATTGAGGACCACAAATATCAACAACAAACTACCTTCCAAAATGACAACGCTACCATCCATTGGAGTAACAAAACTCTAGACAATAGACCATGTTCCATAATGACAAGGCAACCATCCATTAAGGAACAAAGATATCGACAACCTGCAACCTTCCATAATGCAACGCTACCATCCATGAGAATAACAAAAATCTCAACAAATGACAACCTTCCATAATGACAAGGCTACCATCCAATCGAATAAAAAAAATCTCGACAATAGACCTCGTTCCATAATGACAAGGCTACCATCCATTGGAGTAACAAAAATCTCGACAACAGACTATCTTCCATAATGACAAGGCTACCATCCATTGGAGTAACAAAAATATCGACAATAAAACTACCTTCCATAAAGACAAGGCTACCATCCATTGGAGTAACAAAAATATCGACAAAGACTACCTTCCATAAAGACAAGGCTACCATCCCTTTGAGTAACAAAAATCTCGATAACAGACTACCTTCCATAATGACAAGGATACAATCCATTGGAGTAAAAAAAATATCGATAGCAAACTACCTTCCATAATGAGAAGGTTACCATCCATTGGAATAACAAAAATCTCGACAATAGACTACCTTCCATAATGACAAGGTTACCATCCAATGGAATAACAACAATCTCGACAACAAACTACCTTCCATAATGACAAGGCTACCATCCATTGGAGTAACAAAAATATCGACAACAAACTACCTTCCATAAATAAAAGGCTACCATCCATTGGAGTAACAAAAATATCGACAAAGACTACCTTCCACAAAGACAAGGCTACCATCCCTTGGAGTAACAAAAAACTCGACAACAAACTACTATCCATAATGACAAGGATACAATCCATTGGAGTAAAAAAAATATTGAAAATAGACTACCTTCCATAATGACAAGGTTACCATCCATTGGAATAACAAAAATCTCGACAATAGACTACCTTCCATAATGACAAGGCTACAATCCAATGGAATAACAACAATCTCGACAACAGACTACCTTCCATAATTACAAGGCTACCATCCATTGGAGTAACAAAAATCTCTACAATAGACTACCTTCCATAATGATAAGGCTACCATCTATTGGAGTAACAAAAATATCGACAACACACCACCTTCCATAAAGACAAGGCTACCATCCCTTGGAGTAACAAAAATCTCGACAAATAAACTACCTTCCATAATGATAAGGCTACAAGCCATTGGAGTAAAAAAAATATCGACGTCAGACTACCTTCAATAATGACAAGGTTACCATCCATTGGAATAACAAAAATCTCGACAATAGAATACCTTCCATAATGACAAGGCTACCATCCAATGGAATAACAACAATCTCGAAAACAAACTACCTTCCATAATGGCAAGGCTACCATCCATTGGAGTAACAAAAATATCGACAACAGACTACCATCCATAATGACAAGGCTACCATCCATTGGAGTAACAAAAATCTCTACAAGAGACTACCTTCGATAATGACATGGCTAGCATCCATTGGAGTAACAAAAATAACGATAACTGATTACCTTCCATAATGACAAGGCTACCATCCATTGGAGTAACAAAAATCTCGACAATTGACCTTGTTCCATAAACACAAGGCTACCATCGATTGGAGTAACAAAAATTTCGACAACAGACTACCTTCCATAATGACAAGGCTACCATCCATTGAGGAACAAAGATATCGACAACAAACTACCTTCCAAAATGACAACGCTGCCATCCATGAGAGTAACAAAAATCTCGACAAATGACAAGGATACCATCCAATCGAATAACAAAAATCTCGAAAATAGACCATGTTCCATAATGACAAGGCTACCATCCATTGGAGTAACAAAAATCTCGATAACAGACTACCTTCCATAATGACAAGGCTACCATCCCTTGGAGTAACAAAAATCTCGACAAACAACCTACCTTCCATAATGACAAGGCTACAAGCCATTGGAGTAAAAAAAATATCGACAGCAGACTACCTTCCATAATGACAAGGTTACCATCCATTGGAATAACAAAAATCTCGACAATAGACTACCTTCCATAATGACAAGGCTACAATCCAATGGAATAACAATAATCTCGACAACAAACTACCTTCCATAATTGCAAGGCTACCATCCATTGGAGTAACAAAAATATCTACAACAGACTACCTTCCATAATGACAAGGCTACCATCCATTGGAGTAACAAAAATATCGACAACACACCACCTTCCATAAACACAAGGCTACCATCCATTGGAGTAACAAAAATAACGACAACTGATTACCTTCCATAATGACAAGGCTACCATCCATTGGAGTAACAAAAATCTCGACAATAGACCATGTTCCATAAAGACAAGGCTACCATCCATTGGAGTAATAAAAATATCGACAACAGACTACCTTCCATAATGACAAGGATACCATCCATTGAGGAACAAAGATATCAACAACAAACTACCTTCCAAAATGACAACGCTACCATCCATTGGAGTAACAAAACTCTAGACAATAGACCATGTTCCATAAAGACAAGGCTACCGTCCATTGGAGTAGCAAAAATATCGACAACATACTACTTTCCATAATGACAAGGCTACCATCCATTGAGGAACAAAGATATCGACAACCTGCTACCTTCCATAATGACAACGCTACCATCCATGAGAGTAACAAAAATCTCGACAAATGACAACCTTCCATAATGACAAGGCTACCATCCAATCGAATAAAAAGAATCTCGACAATAGACCTTGTTCCATAATGACAAGGCTACCATCCATTGGAGTAACAAAAATCTTGACAACAGACTTTCTTTCATAATGACAAGGCTACCATCCATTGGAGTAACAAAAATATCGACAACAAACTACCTTCCATAAAGACAAGGCTACCATCCCTTTGAGTAACCAAAATCTCGACAACAGACTACCTTCCATAATGACAAGGATACAATCCATTGGAGTAAAAAAAATATCGACAGTAAACTACCTTCCATAATGACAAGGTTTCCATCCATTAGAATAACAATAATCTCGACAATAGACTACCTTCCATAATGACAAGGCTACCATCCAATGGAATAACAACAATCTCGACAACAAACTACCTTCCATAATGACAAGGCTACCATCCATTGGAGTAACAAAAATATCGACAACAAACTACCTTCCATAAATAAAAGGCTACCATCCATTGGAGTAACAAAAATATCGACAAAGACTACCTTCCATAAAGACAACGCTACCATCCCTTGGAGTAAAAAAAAACTCGACAACAAACTACCTTCCATAATGACAAGGATACAATCCATTGGAGTAAAAAAAATATCGAAAATAGACTACCTTCCATAATGACAAGGTTACCATCCATTGGAATAACAAAAATCTAGACAATAGACTACCTTCCATAATGACAAGGCTACAATCGAATGGAATAACAACAATCTCGACAACAGAATACCTTCCATAATTACAAGGCTACCATCCATTGGAGTAACAAAAATCTCTACAATAGACTACCTTCCATAATGATAAGGCTACCATCTATTGGAGTAACAAAAATATCGACAACACACCACCTTCCATAAAGACAAGGCTACCATCCATTGGAGTAACAAAAATATCGTCAACAGACTACCTTTCATAAAGACAAGGCTACCATCCCTTGGAGTAACAAAAATATCGACAAACAAACTACCTTCCATAATGACAAGGCTACAAGCCATTGGAGTAAAAAAAATATCGACAGCAGACTACCTTCCATAATAACAAGGTTACCATCCATTGGAACAACAAAAATCTCGACAATAGACTATCTTCCATAATGACAAGGCTACCATCCAATGGAATAATAACAATCTCGACAACAAACTACCTTCCATATTGGCAAGGCTACCATCCATTGGAGTAACAAAAATATCGACAACAGACTACCTTCCATAATGACAAGGCTACCATCCATTGGAGTAACAAAAATCTCTACAACAGACTACCTTCGATAATGACATGGCTAGCATCCATTGGAGTAACACAAATAACGATAATTGATTACCTTCAATAATGACAAGGCTACCATCCATTGGAGTAACAAAAATCTCGACAATTACCTTGTTCCATAAACACAAGGCTACCATCCATTGGAGTAACCAAAATATCGACAACAGACTACCTTCCATAATGACAAGGCTACCATCCATTGAAGAACAAAGATATCGACAACAAACTACCTTCCAAAATGACAATGCTACCATCCATGAGAGTAACAAAAATCTCGACAAATGACAAGGCTACCATCCAATCGAATAACAAAAATCTCGAAAATAGACCATGTTCCATAATGACAAGGCTACCATCCATTGGAGTAACAAAAATCTCGATAACAGACTACCTTCCATAATGACAAGGCTACCATCCCTTGGAGTACCAAAAATCTCGACAAACAACCTACCTTCCATAATGACTAGGCTACAAGCCATTGGAGTAAAAAAAATATCGACAGCAGACTACCATTCATAATGACAAGGTTACCATCCATTGGAATAACAAAAATCTCGACAATAGACACCTTCCATAATGGCAAGGCTACAATCCAATGGAATAACAATAATCTCGACAACAAACTACCTTCCAAAATGGCAAGGCTACCATCCATTGGAGTAACAAAAATCTCTACAACAGACTACCTTCTATAATGACAAGGCTACCATCCATTGGAGTAACAAAAATATCGACAACACACCACCTTCCATAAACACAAGGCTACCATCCATTGGACTAACAAAAATAACGACAACTGATTACCTTCCATAATGACAAGGCTACCATCCATTGGAGTAACAAAAATCTCGACAATAGACCATGTTCCATAAAGACAAGGCTACCATCCATTGGAGTAACAAAAATATCGACAACAGACTACCTTCCATAATGACAAGGCTACCATCCATTGAGGAACAAAGATATCAACAACAAACTACCTTCCAAAATGAAAACGCTACCATCCATTGGAGTAACAAAAATCTAGAAAATAGACCATGTTCCATAAAGAAAAGGCTACCATCCATTGGAGTAGCAAAAATATCGACAACATACTACCTTCCATAATGACAAGGCTACCTTCCATTGAGGAACAAAGATATCGACAACCTGCTACCTTCCATAATGACAACGCTACCATCCATGAGAGTAACAAAAATCTCGACAAATGACAACCTTCCATAATGACAAGGCTACCATCCAATCGAATAAAAAGAATCTCGACAATATACCTCGTTCCATAATGACAAGGCTACCATCCATTGGAGTAACAAAAATCTCGACAACAAACTATCTTTCATAATGACAAGGCTACCATCCATTGGAGTAACAAAAATATCGACAACAAACTACCTTCCATAAAGACAAGGCTACCATCCATTGGAGTATCAAAAATATCGATAAAGACTACATTCCATAAAGACAAGGCAACCATCCCTTTGAGTAACAAAAATCTCGACAACAGACTACCTTCCATAATGACAAGGATACAATCCATTGGAGTAAAAAAAATATCGACAGCAAACTACCTTCCATAATGACAAGGTTACCATCCATTGGAATAACAAAAATCTCGACAATAGACTACCTTCCATAATGACATGGCTACCATCCAATGGAATAACAACAATCTCGACAACAAACTACCTTCCATAATGACAAGGCTACCATCCATTGGAGTAAAAAAAATATCGACAACAAACTACCTTCCATAAATAAAAGGCTACCATCCATTGTAGTAACAAAAATATCGACAAAGACTACCTTCCATAAAGACAAGGCTACCATCCCTTGGAGTAACAAAAAACTCAACAACAAACTACCTTCCATAATGACAAGGATACAATCCATTGGAGTAAAAAAATATCGAAAATAGACTACCTTCCATAATGACAAGGTTACCATCCATTGGAATAACAAAAATCTCGACAATAGACTACCTTCCATAATGACAAGGCTACAATCCAATGGAATAACAACAATCTCGACAACATACTACCTTCCATAATTACAAGGCTACCATCCATTAGAGTAACAAAAATCTCTACAATAGACTACCTTCCATAATGATAAGGCTACCATCTATTGGAGTAACAAAAATATCGACAACGCACCACCTTCTATAAAGACAAGTCTACCATCCATTGGAGTAACAAAAATATCGACAACAAACTACCTTTCATAAAGACAAGGCTACCATCCGTTGGAGTAACAAAAATCTCGACAAACAAACTACCTTCCATAATGACAAGGCTACAAGCCATTGGAGTAAAAAAAATATCGACAGCAGACTACCTTCCATAATGACAAGGTTACCATCCATTGGAATAACAAAAATCTCGACAATAGACTACCTTCCATAATGACAAGGCTACCATCCAATGGAATAACAACAATCTCGACAACAAACTACCTTCCATAATGGCAAGGCTACCATCCATTGGAGTACCAAAAATATCGACAATAGACTACCTTCCATAATGACAAGGCTACCATCCATTGAAGTAACAAAAATCTCTACAACAGACTCCCTTCGATAATGACATGGCAAGCATCCATTGGAGTGACAAAAATAACGATAACTGATTACCTTCCATAATGACAAGGCTACCATCCATTGGAGTAACAAAAATCTCGAGAATTGACCTTTTTCCATAAACACAAGGCTACCATCCATTGGTGTAACAAAAATATCGACAACAGACTACCTTCCATAATGACAAGGCTACCATCCATTGAGGAACAAAGATATCGACAACAAACTACCTTCCCAAATGACAATGCTACCATCCATGAGAGTAACAAAAATCTCGACAAATGACAAGGCTACCATCCAATCGAATAACAAAAATCTCGAAAATAGACCATGTTCCATAATGACAAGGCTACCATCCATTGGAGTAACAAAAATCTCGATAACAGACTACCTTCCATAATGACAAGGCTACCATCCCTTGGAGTACCTAAAATCTCGACAAACAACCTACCTTCCATAATGACAAGGCTACAAGCCATTGGAGTAAAAAAAATACTGACAGCAGACTACCTTCCGTAATGACAAGGTTACCATCCATTGGAATAACAAAAATCTCGACAATAGACTACCTTCCATAATGACAAGGCTACAATCCAATGGAATAACAATAATCTCGACAACAAACTACCTTCCAAAATGGCAAAGCTACCATCCATTGGAGTAACAAAAATCTCTACAACAGACTACCTTCCATAATGACAAGGCTACCATCCATCGGAGTAACAAAAATATCGACAACACACCACCTTCCATAAACACAACGCTACCATCCATTGGAGTAACAAAAATAACGACAACTGATTACCATCCGTAATGACAAGGCTACCATCCATTGGAGTAACAAAAATCTCGACAATAGACCATGTTCCATAAAGACAAGGCTACCATCCATTGGAGTAACAAAAATATCGACAACAGACTACCTTCCATAATGACAAGGCTACCATCCATTAAGGAACAAAGATATCAACAACAAACTACCTTCCAAAATGACAATGCTACCATCCATTGGAGTAACAAAAATCTAGACAATAGACCATGTTCCATAAAGACAAGGCTACCATCCATTGGAGTAGCAAAAATATCGACAACATACTACCTTCCATAATGACAAGGCTACCATCCATTGAGGAATAAAGATATCGACAACCTGCTACCTTCCATAATGACAACGCTACCATCCATGAGAGTAACAAAAATCTCGACAAATGACAACCTTCCATAATGACAAGGCTACCATCCAATCGAATAACAAAAAGCTTGACAATAGACCATTTTCCATAATGACAAGGCTACCATCCATTGGAGTAAAAAAAATCTCGACAACAGACTACCTTCCATAATGACAAGGCTACAATCCAATGGAATAACAATAATCTCGACAACAAACTACCTTCCATAATGGCAAGGCTACCATCCATTGGAGTAACAAAAATCTCTACAACAGACTACCTTCCATAAAGACAAGGCAACCATCCCTTGGAGTAACAAAAATCTCGACAACAGACTACCTTCCATAATGACAAGGATACAATCAATTGGAGTAAAAAAAATCTCGACAACAGACTACCTTCCATAATGACAAGGCTACCATCCATTGGAGTAATAAAAATCCTGAAAATAGACCACATTCCACAATGACAAGGCTACAATCAATAGGGTAACAAAGATCTCGACAACAGACTTCCTTCCAAAATGATAAGGCTACTATCCATTGGAGTAACAAAAATATCGACAACACACTACCTTCCATAATGACAAGGATACAATTCATTGGAGTAAAAAAAATATCGACAACAGACTACCTTCCATAATGACAAGGTTACCATTCATTGGAATAACAAAAATCTCGACAATAGACTACCTTCCATAATGACAAGGCTACCATCCAATGGAATAACAACAATCTCGACAACAGACTACCTTCCATAATGACAAGGCTACCATCCATTGAAGTAACAAAAATATCGAAAATAGACTACCTTCCATAATGACAAGGCTACAATCCATAGGGTAACAAAGATCTCGAAAACAGACTACCTTCCCTAATGGCAAGGCTACCATCCATTGGAGTAACAAAAATATCGACAACATACTACCTTCCATAATGACAAGGCTACCATCCATTGAGGAACAAAGATATCAACAACAAACTACCTTCGATAATGACAATGCTACCGTTCATGAGAGTAACAAAAATCTCGACAAATGACAACCTTCCATAATGACAAGGCTACCATCCAATCGAATAACAAAAAGCTCGACAATAGACCACGTTCCATAATGACAAGGCTACCATCCATTGGAGTAAAAAAAATCTCGACAACAGACTACCTTCCATAATTACAAGGCTACCATCCATTGGAGTAACAAAAATATTGACAACAAACTACCTTCCATAAAGACAAGGCTACCATCCATTGGATTAACAAAAACATCGACAAAGACTACCTTCCATAAAGACAAGGCAACCATCCCTTGGAGTAACAAAAATCTCGACAACAGACTACCTTCCATAATGACAAGGATACAATCCATTGGAGTAAAAAAAATATTGACAACAGACTACCTTCCATAATGACAAGGTTACCATCCATTGGAATAACAAAAATCTCGACAATAGACTACCTTCTATAATGACAAGGCTACCATCCAATGGAATAACAACAATCTCGACAACAGACTACCTTCCATAATGACAAGGCTACCATCCATTGGAGTAACAAAAATATCAACAATAGACTACCTTCCATAATGACAAGGCTACCATCCATTGGGTAACATAGATCTCGACAATAGACTACCTTCCATAATGATAAGGCTACCATCCGTTGGAGTAAAAAAAATATCAACAACACACTACCTTCCATAAAGACAAGGATACAATCCATTGGTGTAAAAAAAATATTGACAATAGACTACCTTTCATAAAGATAAGGCTACCATCCCTTGGAGGAACAAAGATATCGACAACAAACTACCTTCCATAATGACAAGGCTACAATCCATTTGAGTAAAAAAAATCTCCACAACAGACTACCTTCCATAATTACAAGGTTACCATTCACTGGAATAACAAAAATCTCGACAACAGACTTCCTTCCATAATGGCAAGGCTACCATCCATTGGAGTAACAAAAATATCGACAACAGACTACCTTCCATAATGACAAGGCTACCATCCATTGGAGTAACAAAAATAACGACAATTGATTACCTTTCATAATGACAAGGCTACCATCCATTGGAGTAATAAAAATCTTGAAAATAGACCACGTTCCATAATGACAAGGCTACAATCCATAGGGTAACAAAGATCTCGACAACAGACTACCTTCCATAAAGATAAGGCTACCATCCATTGGAGTAACAAAAATATCGACAACACACTACCTTCCATAATGACAAGGATACAATTCATTAGAGTAAAAAAAATATCGACAACAGACTACCTTCCATAATGACAAGGTTACCATCCATTGGAATAACAAAAATCTCGACAATAGACTACCTTCCATAATGATAAGGCTACCATCCAATGGAATAACAACAATCTCGACAACAGACTACCTTCCATAATGACAAGCTACCATCCATTGGAGTAACAAAAATATTGAAAATAGACTACCTTCCATAATGACAAGGCTACAATCCATAGGGTAACAAAGATCTCGAAAATAGACTACCTTCCCTAATGGCAAGGCTACCATCCATTGGAGTAACAAAAATATCGACAACAAACTACCTTGCATAATGACAAGGCTACCATCCATTGAGGAACAAATATATCGACAACAAACTACCTTCGATAATGACAATGCTACCATTCATGAGAGTAACAAAAATCTCAACAAATGACAACCTTCCATAATGACAAGGCTACCATCCAATCGAATAACAAAAAGCTCGACAATAGACCACGTTCGATAATGACAAGGCTACCATCCATTGGAGTAACAAAAATCTCGACAACAGAATACCTTCCATAATGACAAGGCTACCGTCCATTGGAGTAACCAAAATATTGACAACAAACTACCTTCCATAAAGACAAGTCTACCATCCATTGGATTAACAAAAAAATCGACAAAGACTACCTTCCATAAAGACAAGGCAACCATCCCTTGGAGTAACAAAAATCTCGACAACAAACTACCTTCCATAATGACAAGGATACAATCCATTGGAGTAAAAAAAATATTGACAACAGACTACCTTCCATAATGACAAGGTTACCATCCATTGGAATAACAAAAATCTCGACAATAGACTACCTTCTATAATGACAAGGCTACCATCCAATGGAATAACAACAATCTCGACAACAGACTACCTTCCATAATGACAAGGCTACCATCCATTGGAGTAACAAAAATATCAACAATAGACTACCTTCCATAATGACAAGGCTACCATCCATTGGGTAACAAAGATCTCGACAACAGACTACCTTCCATAATGATAAGGCTACCATCCGTTGGAGTAAAAAAAATATCAACAACACACTACCTTCCATAAAGACAAGGATACAATCCATTGGTGTAAAAAAATATTGACAATAAACTACCTTTCAGAAAGATAAGGCTACCATCCCTTGGAGGAACAAAGATATCGACAACAAACTACCTTCCATAATGACAAGGCTACAATCCATTTGAGTAAAAAAAATCTCCACAACAGACTACCTTCCATAATTACAAGGTTACCATTCACTGGAATAACAAAAATCTCGACAAATGACAACCTTCCATAATGACAAGGCTACAATCCAATCGAATAACAAAAAGCTCGACAATAGACCATTTTCCATAATGACAAGGCTAGCATCCATTGGAGTAACAAAAATCTCGACAACAGACTACCTTCCATAATGACAAGGCTACCATCCATTGGAGTAACAAAAATATTGACAACAAACTACCTTCCATAAAGACAAGGCTACCATCCATTGGAGTAACAAAAACATCGATAAAGACTACCTTCCATAAAGACAAGGCAACCATCCCTTGGAGTAACAAAAATCTTGACAACAGACTACCTTCCATAATGACAAGGATACAATCAATTGTAGTAAAAAAAATCTCGACAACAGACTACCTTCCATAATGACAAGGCTACCATCCATTAGAGTAACAAAAATATCGAAAATAGACTACCTTCCATAATGACAAGGCTACAATCCATAGGGTAACAAAGATCTCGACAACATACTACCTTCCAAAATGATAAGGCTACCATCCATTGGAGTAACAAAAATATCGACAACACACTACCTTCCATAATGACAAGGATACAATTCATTGGAGTAAAAAAGATATCGACAACAGACTACCTTCCATAATGACAAGGTTACCATCCATTTGAATAACAAAAATCTCGACAATAGACTACCTTCCATAATGTCAAGGCTACCATCCAATGGAATAACAACAATCTCGACAACAGATTACCTTCCATAATGACAAGGCTACCATCCATTGAAGTAACAAAAATATCGAAAATAGACTACCTTCCATAATGACAAGGCTACAATCCATAGGGTAACAAAGATCTCGAAAACAGACTACCTTCCCTAATGGCAAGGCTACCATCCATTGGAGTAACAAAAATATCGACAACATACTACCTTCCATAATGACAAGGCTACCATCCATTGAGGAACAAAGATATCGACAACAAACTACCTTCGATAATGACAATGCTACCATTCATGAGAGTAACAAAAATCTCGACAAATGACAACCTTCCATAATGACAAGGCTACCATCTAATCGAATAACAAAAAGCTCGACAATAGACCACGTTCCATAATGACAAGGCTACCATCCATTGGAGTAACAAAAATCTCGACAACAGACTACCTTCCATAATTACAAGGCTACCAACCATTGGAGTAACAAAAATATTGACAGCAAACTACCTTCCATAAAGACAAGGCTACCATCCATTGGATTAACAAAAACATCGACAAAGACTACCTTCCATAAAGACAAGGCAACCATCCCTTGGAGTAACAAAGATCTCGACAACAGACTACCTTCCATAATGACAAGGATACAATCCATTGGAGTAAAAAAAATATTGGCAACAGACTACCTTCGATAATGACAAGGTTACCATCCATTGGAATAACAAAAATCTCGACAATAAACTACCTTCTATAATGATAAGGCTACCATCCAATGGAATAACAACAATCTCGACAACAGACTACCTTCTAGAATGATAAGGCTACCATCCATTGGAGTAACAAAAATATCAACAATAGACTACCTTCCATAATGACAAGGCTACCATCCATTGGGTAACAAAGATCTCGACAACAGACTACCTTCCATAATGATAAGGCTACCATCCATTGGAGTAAAAAAAATATCAACAACACACTACCTTCCATAAAGACAAGGATACAATCCATTGGTGTAAAAAAATATTGACAATAGACTACCTTTCATAAAGATAAGGCTACCATCCCTTGGAGGAACAAAGATATCGACAACAAACTACCTTCCATAATGACAAGGCTACAATCCATTTGAGTAAAAAAAATCTCCACAACAGACTACCTTCCATAATTACAAGATTACCATTCACTGGAATAACAAAAATCTCGACAACAGACTTCCTTCCATAATGGCAAGGCTACCATCCATTGGAGTAACAAAAATATCGACAACAAACTACCTTCTACAATGACAAGGCTACCATCCAATGGAGTAACAAAAATCTCTACAACAGACTACCTTCCATAATGACATGGCTACCATCCATTTGAGTAACAAAAATAACGACAATTGATTACCTTTCATAATGACAAGGCTACCATCTATTGGAGTAATAAAAATCTTGAAAATAGACCACGTTCCATAATGACAAGGCTACAATCCATAGGGTAACAAAGATCTCGACAACAGACTATCTTCCATAATGATAAGGCTACCATCCATTGGAGTAACAAAAATATCGACAACAGACTACCTTCCATAATGACAAGGATACAATTCATTAGAGTAAAAAAAATATCGACAACAGACTACCTTCCATAATGACAAGGTTACCATCCATTGGAATAACAAAAATCTCGACAATAGACTGCCTTCCATAATGACAAGGCTACCATCCAATGGAATAACAACAATCTCGACAACAGACTACCTTCCATAATGACAAGGCTACCATCCATTGGATTAACAAAAATATCGACAATGGACTACCTTCCATAATGACAAGGCTACAATCCATAGGGTAACAAAGATCTCGAAAACAGACTACCTTCCCTAATGGCAAGGCTAACATCCATTGGAGTAACAAAAATATCGACAACATACTACCTTGCATAATGACAAGGCTACCATCCATTGAGGAACAAAGATATCGACAACAAACTACCTTCGATAATGACAATGCTACCATTCATGAGAGTAACAAAAATCTCGACAAATGACAACCTTCCATAATGACAATGCTACCATCCAATCGAATAACAAAAAGCTCGACAATAGACCACGTTCCATAATGACAAGGCTACCATCCATTGGAGTAACAAAAATCTCGACAACAGACTACCTTCCATAATGACAAGGCTACCATCCATTGGAGTAACAAAAATATTGACAACAAACTACCTTCCATAAAGACAAGGCTACCATCCATTGGATTAACAAAAAAATCGACAAAGACTACCTTCCATAAAGACAAGGCAACCATCCCTTGGAGTAACAAAAATCTTGACAACAGACTACCTTCCATAATGACAAGGATACAATCCATTGGAGGAAAAAAATAATTGACAACAGACTACATTCCATAATGACAAGGTTACCATCCATTGGAATAACAAAAATCTCGACAATAGACTACCTTCTATAATGACAAGGCTACCATCCAATGGAATAACAACAATCTCGACAATAAACTACCTTCCATAATGACAAGGCTACCATCCATTGGAGTAACAAAAATATCAACAATAGACTACCTTCCATAATGACAAGGCTACCATCCATTGGGTAACAAAAATCTCGACAACAGACTACCTTCCATAATGATAAGGCTACCATCCGTTGGAGTAAAAAAAATATCAACAACACACTACCTTCCATAAAGACAAGGATACAATCCAGTGGTGTAAAAAAAATATTGACAATAGACTACCTTTCATAAAGATAAAGCTACCATCCCTTGGAGGAACAAAGATATCGACAACAAACTACCTTCCATAATGACAAGGCTACAATCCATTTGAGAAAAAAAAATCTCCACAACAGACTACCTTCCATAATTACAAGGTTACCATTCACTGGAATAACAAAAATCTCGACAACAGACTTCCTTCCATAATGGCAAGGCTACCATCCATTGGAGTAACAAAAATATCGACAACAGACTACCTTCCATAATGACAAGGCTACCATCCAATGGAGTAACAAAAATCTCTACAACAGACTACCTTCCATAATGACATGGCTGCCATCCATTGGAGTAACAAAAATAACGACAATTGATTACCTTTCATAATGACAAGGCTACCATCCATTGGAGTAGTAAAAATCTTGAAAATAGACCACGTTCCATAAAGACAAGGCTACCATCCATTGGAGTAACAAAAATATCGTCAACATACTACCTTTCATAA
This sequence comes from Vicia faba, assembly GCA_948472305.1. Taxonomy (NCBI): domain Eukaryota; kingdom Viridiplantae; phylum Streptophyta; class Magnoliopsida; order Fabales; family Fabaceae; genus Vicia; species Vicia faba. Next base: position 754,348,868 of record OX451738.1, read on the forward strand.
TGACAAGGCTACCATCCATTGAGGAACAAAGATATCGACAACAAACTACCTTCCATAATGACAATGCTACCATCCATGAGAGTAACAAAAATCTCGACAAATGACAACCTTCCATAATGACAAGGCTACCATCCAATGGAATAACAAAAATCTCGACAATAGACCACGATCCATAATGACAAGGATACCATCCACTGGAGTAACAAAAATCTCGACAACAGACTACCTTCCATAATGACAAGGCTACCATCAATTGGAGTAACAAAAATATCAACAACAAACTACCTTCCATAAAGACAAGGCTACCATCCATTAGAGTAACAAAAATATCAATAAAGACTACCTTCCATAAAGACAAGGCAGCCATTCCTTGGAGTATAAAAAATCTCGACAATAGACTACCTTCCATAATAACAAGGATACAATCCATCGGAGTAAAAAAAATATCGACAATAGACTACCTTCCATAATGACAAAGTTACCATCCATTGGAATAAGAAAAATCTCGCCAATAGACTACCTTCCATAATGACAAGGCTACCATCCAATGGAATAACAACAATCTCGACAACATACTACCTTCCATAATGACAAGGCTACCATCCATTGGAGTAAAAAAAATATCAATAACAATCTACCTTCCATAAAGACAAGGCTACCATCCATTGGAGTAACAAAAATATCGACAAAGACTACCTTCCATAAAGACAAGGCTACCATCCCTTGGAGTAAAAAATTCTCGACAACAGACTACCTTCCATAATGACAAGGATACAATCCATTGGAGTAAAAAAATATCGATAACAGACTACCTTCCATAATGACAAGGTTACCATCCATTGGAATAACAAAAATCTTGACAATAGACTACCTTCCATAATGACAAGGCTACCATCCAATGGAATAACAACAATCTCGACAACAGACTACCTTCCATAATAACAACGCTACCATCCATTGGAGTAACAAAAATATCGAAAATAGGCTACCTTCCATAATGACAAGCCTACCATCCATAGGGTAACAACGATCTCGACAACAGACTACCTTCCATAATGATAAGGCTACCATCCATTGGAGTAACAAAAATATCGACAACACACTACGTTCCATAAAGACAAGGATACAATCCATTGGAGTAAAAAAAATATCGACAACAGACTACCTTTCATAAAGACAAGGCTACCATCCCTTGGAGGAACAAAGATATCGACAACAAACTACATCCCATAATGACAAGGCTACAATCCATTGGAGTAAATAAAATCTCAACAAAAGACTACCTTCCATAATGACAAGGTTACCATCCACTGGAATAACAAAAATCTCGACAACAGACTACCTTCCATAATGGCAAGGCTATCATCCATTGGAGTAACGAAAATATCGACAACAAACTACCTTCCATAATGACAAGGCTACCATCCATTGGAGTAACACAAATCTCTACAACAGACTACCTTCGATAGTGTCATGGCTACCATCCATGGAGTAACAAAAATAACGACAACTGATTACCTTCCATAATGACAAGGCTACCATACATTGGAGTAACAAAAATCTCGACAATAGACCATGTTCCATAAAGACAAGGATACCATCCATTGGTGTAACAAAAATATTGACAACAAACTACCTTCCATAATTACAAGGCTACCATCCATTGAGGAACAAAGATATCGAAAACAAACTAACTTCCATAATGACAACGCTACCATCCATGAGAGTAACAAAAATCTCGACAAATGACAATCGTCCATAATGACAAGGCTACCATCCAATTGAATAACAAAAATCTCGACAATAGACCACATTCCATAATGACAAGGCTACCATCCATTGGAGTAACAAAAATCTCGACAACAAAATACCTTCCAAAATGACAAGGCTACCATCCATTGGAGTAACAAAAATATCGACAACAAACTACCTTCCATAAAGACAAGGCTACCATCCATTGGAGTGACAAAAATATCGACAAAGAATACCTTCCATAAAGACAAGGCTACCATTCCTTGGAGTAACAAAAATCCCGACTACAGACTACCTTCCATAATGACAAGGTTACCATCCATTGGAATAACATAAATATCGAAAATAAACTACCTTCCATAATGAAAAGGCTACCATCCAATGGTATAACAACAATCTCGACAACATACCACCTTCCATAATTACAAGGCTGCCATCCATTGGAGTAAAAAAAATCTCTACAACAGACTACCTTCCATAATGACAAGGCTACCATCCATTGGAGTAACAAAAATATCGACAACAGAGTATCTTCCATAATGACAAGGCTACCATCCACTGAGGAACAAAGATATCAACAATAAACTACCTTCCATAATGACAACGCTACCATCAATGAGAGTAAAAAAAATCTCGACAAATGACAACCTTCCATAATGAGAAGGCTAACATCCAATAGAATAAAAAAAATCTCGACAATAGACCATGTTCCATAATGAAAAAGGCTACCATCCATTGGAGTAACACAAATCTCGACAATAAACTACCTTCCGTAATGACAAGGCTACCATCCATTGGAGTAACAAAAGTCTCGACAATAGACTACCTTCCATAATGACAATGATACAATCCATTGGAGTAAAAAAAATATCGACAATAGACTACCTTCCATAATGACAAGGTTACGATCCATCGGAATAACAAAAATCTCGACAATGGACTACCTTCAATAATGACAAGGCTACCATCCAATGGAATAACAACAATCTCGACAACAAACTACCTTACATAATTATAGGGCTACCATCCATTGGAGTAACAAAAATCTCTACAAAAGACTACCTTCCATAATGATAAGGCTACCATCCATTGGAGTAACAAAAATATCGACAACACACTACCTTCCATAAAGACAAGGCTACCATCCATTGGAGTAACAAAAATATTGACAACAAACTACCTTTCATAAAGACAAGGCTACCATCCCTTGGAGTAACAAAAATCTCGACAACAACCTACCTTCCATAATGACAAGGCTACAATCCATTGGAGTAAAAAAAGTCTCGACAACAGACTACCTTCCATAATGACAAGTTTACCATCCACTGGAATAACAAAAATATCGACAACAGACTACCTTCCATAATGGCAAGGCTACCATCCATTGGAGTAACAAAAATCTCGACAATAGACCATGTTCCATAAAGACAAGGATACCATCCATTGGAGTAACAAAAATATCGACAACAGACTACCTTCCATAATGACAAGGCTACCATCCATTGAGGAACAAAGATATCGACAACAAACTACCTTCCATAATGACAACGCTACCATCCATGAGAGTAACAAAAATCTCGAAAAATGACAACCTTCCATAATGACAAGGCAACCATCCAATTGAATAACAAAAATCTCGACAATAGACCATGTTCCATAATGACAAGGCTACCATCCATTGGAGTAACAAAAATCACGACAAACGACTACCTTCCATAATGACAAGGCAACCATCCATTGGAGTAACAAAAATATCGAAAACAAACTACCTTCCATAAAGACAAGGCTACCATGCATTGGAGTAACAAAAATATCGACAAAGAATACCTTCCATAAAGACTAAGCTACCATCCCTTGGAGTAACAAAAATCTCGACAACAGACTACGTTCCATAATGACAAGGATACAATACATTGGAGTAAAAAAAATATCGATAACAGACTACCTTCCATAAAGACAAGGTTACCGTCCATTGGAGTAACAAAAATCTCTACAACAGACTACCTTCCATAATGACAAGGCTACCGTGCATTGGAGTAACAAAATTATCGACAACAGACTATCTTCCATAATGACAAGGCTACCATCCACTGAGGAACAAAGATATCGACAACAAACTACCTTCCATAATGAAAACGCTACCATCCATGCGAGTATCAAAAATCTCGACAAATGAAAACCTTCCATAATGACAAGGCTACCATCCAATCGAATAAAAAAATCTCGACAACAGACTACCTTCCATAATGACAAGGCTACCATCCATTGGAGTAACAAAAATATCGACAATAGACCACATTCCATAATGACAAGGCTACCATCCATTGGAGTAACAAAAATCTCGACAATAGACTACCTTCCATAATGACAAGGCTACCATCCATTGGAGTAACAAAAATATCGACAACAAACTACCTTCCATAAAGACAAGGCTACCATCCATTGGAGTAACAAAAATATCGACAAAGAATACCTTCCATAAAGACAAGGCTACCATCCCTTGGAGTAACAAAAATCTCGACAACAGACTACCTTCCATAATGACAAGGATACAATACATTGGAGTAAAAAAAATATCGACAACAGACTACCTTCCATAATGAAAAGGTTACCATCCATTGGTATAACATAAATATCGACAATAAACTATCTTCCATAATGACAAGGCTACCATCCATTGGTATAACAACAATCTCGATAACATACCACCTTCCATAATTACAAGGCTACCATCCATTGGAGTAACAAAAATCTCTACAACAGACTACCTTCCATAATGACAAGGCTACCATCCATTGGAGTAACAAAAATATCGACAACAGACTATCTTCAATAATGACAAGGCTACCATCCATTAAGGAACAAAGATATCGACAACAAACTACCTTCCATAATGACAACGCTACCATCAATGAGAGTAACAAAAAACTTGACAAATGACAACCTTCCATAATGACAAGGCTACGATCCAATAGAATAAAAAAAATCTCGACAATAGACCATGTTCCATAATGAAAAAGGCTACCATCCATTGGAGTAACACAAATCTCGACAACAGACTACCTTCCATAATGATAAAGCTACCATCCATTGGAGTAACATAAATATCGACAACAAACAACGTTCCATAATCACAAGGCTACCATCCATTGGAGTAACAAAAATCTCGACAACAGACTAACTTCCTTAATGACAAGGCTACAATCCATTGGAGAAAAAAAATATTGATAATAGACTACCTTCCATAATGAAAAGGATACCATCCATCGGAATAACAAAAATCTCGACAATAGACTACCTTCAATAATGACAAGGCTACCATCTAATGGAATAACAACAATCTCGACAACAGACTACCTTACATAATTACAAGGCTACCATCCATTGGAGTAACAAAAATCTCTACAACAGACTACCTTCCATAATGACAAGGCTACCATCAATTGGGTAACAAAGATCTCGACAACAGACTACCTTCCATAATGATAAGGCTACCATCCATTGAAGTAACAAAAATATCGACAACACACTACCTTCCATAAAGACAAGGCTACCATCCATTGAGGAACAAAGATATCGACAACAAACTACCTTCCATAATGACAACGCTACCATCCATGAGAGTAACAAAAATCTCGACAAATGACAACCTTCCATAAGGACAAGGCTACCATCCAATCGAATAAAAAAAATCTCGACAACAGACTACCTTCCATAATGACAAGGCTACCATCCATTGGAGTAACAAAAATCTCGACAACAGACTACCTTAAATAATGACAATGATACAATCCATTGGAGTAAACAAAATATCGACAATAGACTACCTTCCATAATGACAAGGTTACCATCCATCAGAATAACAAAAATCTCGACAATAGACTTCCTTCCATAATGACAAGGCTACAATCCAATGGAATAACAACAATCTCGACAACAGACTACCTTGCATAATTACAAGGCTACCATCCATTGGAGTAACAAAAATCTCTACAACAGACTACCTTCAATAATGACAAGGATACCATCCATTGGGTAACAAAAAATCTCGACAATAGACTACCTTCCATAATGATAAGGCTACTATCCATTGGAGTAACAAAAATATCGACAACACACTACCTTCCATAAAGACAAGGCTACCATCCATTGGAGTAACAAAAATATCGACAACCAACTACCTTTCATAAACACAAGGCTACCATCCCTTGGAGTAACAAAAATCTCGACAACAACCTACTTTCCATAATGACAAGGCTACAATCCATTAAAGTAAAAAAAGTCTCGACAACAGACTACCTTCCATAATGACAAGTTTACCATCCACTGGAATAACAAAAATCTCGACAACAGACTACCTTCCATAATGGCAAGGCTACAATCCATTGGAGTAACAAAAATAATGACAACTGATTACCTTCCATAATGACAAGCCTACCATCCATTGGAGTAACAAAAATCTCGACAATAGACCATGTTCCATAAAGACAAGGATACCATCCATTGGAGTAATAAAAATATCGACAACAGACTACCTTCCATATTGACAAGGCTACCATCCATTGAGGAACAAAGATATCAACACCAAACTACCTTCCATAATGACAACGCTACCATCCATGAGAGTAACAAAAATATCGACAAATGACAACCTTCCATAATGACAAGGCTACCATCCAATCGAATAACAAAAATCTCGATAATAGACCACGTTCCATAATGACAAGGCTACCATCCATTGGAGTAACAAAAATCTTGACAACAAACTACCTTCCATAATTACAAGGCTACCATCCATTGGAGTAACAAAAATATCGACAACAAACTACCTTGCATAAAGACAAGGCTACCATCCATTGGAGTAACAAAAATATCGACAAAGAATACCTTCCATAAAGGCAAGGCTACAATCCCTTGGAGTAACAAAAATCTCAACAACAGACTACCTTCCATAATAACAAGGATACAATACATTAGAGTAAAAAAAATATCGACAACAGACTACCTTCCATAATGACAAGGTTACCATCCATTGGAATAACATAAATATCGACAATAAAATACCTTCCATAATGACAAGGCTACCATCCAATGGTATAACAACAATCTCGACAACAGAACACCTTCCATAATTACAAGGATACCATCCATTGGAGTAACAAAAATCTCTACAACAAACTACCTTCCATTATGACAAGGCTACCGTCCATTGGAGTAACAAAAATATCGACACCAGACTAACTTCCATAATGACAAGGCTACCATCCACTGAGGAACAAAGATATCGACAACAAACTACCTTCCATAATGACAACGCTACCATCGATGAGAGTAACAAAAATCTCGACAAATGACAACCTTCCATAATGACAAGGCTACCATCCAATCAAATAACAAAAATCTCGACAACAGACTACCGTCCATAATGACAAGGCTACCATCCATTGGAGTAACAAAAATATCGACAACAGACTACCTTCCATAATGACAAGGATACAATCCATTGGAGTAAAAAAATATCGACAATAGACTACCTTACATAATGACAAGGTTACCATCCATCGGAATAACAAAAATCTCGACAATAGACTGCCTTCAATAATGACAAGGCTACCATCCAATGGAATAACAACAATCTCGACAACAGACTACCTTCCATAATGACAAGGCTACCATCCATTGGAGTAACAAAAATCTCTACAACAGACTACCTTCCATAATGACAAAGGCTACCATCCATTGGGTAACAAAGATCTCGACAACAGACTACCTTCTATAATGATAAGGCTACCATCCATTGGAGTAACAAAAATATCGACAACACACTACCTTCCATAAAGACAAGGCTACCATCCATTGGAGTAGCAAAAATATCGACAACAAACTACCATTCATAAAGACAAGGCTACCATCCCTTGGAGTAACAAAAATCTCGACAACATCTTACCTTCCATAATGAAAAGGCTACAATCCATTGGAGTAAAAAAAGTCTCGACACAGACTACCTTCCATAATGACAAGTTTACCATCCACTGGAATAACAAAAATCTCGACAACAGACTACCTTCCATAATGGCAAGGCTACCATCCATTGGAGTAACAAAAATATCGACAATAGACTACCTTTGATAAGGACATGGCTACAATCCATTGGAGTAACAAAAATAAAGACAATTGATTACCTTCCATAATGACAAGGCTACCATCCATTGGAGTAACAACAATCTCCACAATAGACCATGTTCCATAAAGATAAGGCTACCATCCATTGGAGTAACAAAAATATCGACAACAGACTACCTTCCATAATGACAAGGCTACCCTCCATTGAGGAACACAGATATTGACAACAAACTACCTTCCATAATGACAACGCTTCCATCCATGAGAGTAACAATAATTTCGACAAATGACAACCTTCCATAATGACAAGGCTACCATCCAATCGAATAACAAAATCTCGATAATAGACCACGTTCCATAATGACGAGGCTACCATCCATTGTAGTAACAAAAATCTTGACAACATACTACCTTCCATAATTACAAGGCTACCATCCATTAGAGTAACAAAAATATTGAAAACAACCAACCTTCCATAAAGACAAGGCTACCATCCATTGGAGTAAAAAAAATATCGACAAAGACTACCTTCAATAAAGATAAGGCTACCATCCCTTGGAGTAACAAAAATCCCGACAACAGACTACCTTCAATAATGACAAGGATACAATCCATTGGAGTAAAAAAAATATCGACAACATACTACCTTCCATAATGACAAGGTTACCATCCATTAGAATAACAAAAATCTCGACAATAGACTACCTTCCATAATGACAAGGCTACCATCCAATGGAATAACAACAATCTCGACAACAGACTACCTTCCATAATGACAAGGATACCATCCATTGGAGTAACAAAAATATCGACAACAAAATACCTTCCATAAAGACAAGGTTACCATCCATTGGAGTAACAAAAATATCGACAAAGACTACCTTCCATAAAGACAAGGCTACCATCCCTTGGAGTAACAAAAATTACGACAACAGACTACCTTCCATAATGACAACGATACAATCCATTGGAGTAAAAAAAATATCGACAACAGACTACCTTCCATAATGACAAAGTTACCATCCATTGGAATAACAAAAATCTCGACAATAAACTACCTTCTATAATGACAAGGCTACCATCCAATGGAATAACAAAAATCTCGACAACATACTACCTTCCATAATTACAAGGCTACCATCCATTGGAGTAACAACAATCTCTACAATAGACTATCTTACATAATGACAAGGCTACCATCCATTGGAGTAACAAAAATATCGACAAAAGACTACCTTCCATAATGACAAGGCTACCATCCATTGAGGAACAAAGATATCGACATCAAACTACCTTCCATAATGACAATGCTACCATCCATGAGAGTAACAAAAATCTCGACAAATGACAACCTTCCATAATGACAAGGCTACCATCCAATCGAATAACAAAAATTTCGATAATAGACCATGTTCCATAATGACAAGGCTACCATCCATTGGAGTAACAAAAATCTTGACAACAGACTACCTTCCATAATTACAAGGCTACCATCCATTGGAGTAACAAAAATATCGACAACAAACTACCTTCCATAAAGACAAGGCTACCATCCATTGGAGTAACAAAAATATAGACAAAGAATGCCTTCCATAAAGGCAAGGCTACAATCCCTTGGAGTAACAAAAATCTCAACAACAGACTACCTTCCATAATAACAAGGATACAATACATTAGAGTAAAAAAAATATCGACAACAGACTACCTTCCATAATTACAAGGTTACCATCCATTGGAATAACATAAATATCGACAATAAAATACCTTCCATAATGACAAGGCTACCATCCAATGGTATAACAACAATCTCGACAACAGACCACCTTCCATAATTACAAGGATACCATCCATTGGAGTAACAAAAATCTCTACAACAGACTACCTCCCATTATGACAAGGCTACCGTCCATTGGAGTAACAAAAATATCGACAACAGACTATCTTCCATAATGACAAGGCTACCATCCACTGAGGAACAAAGATATCGACAAAAAACTACCTTCCATAATGACAATGCTACCATCCATGAGAGTAACAAAAATCTCGACAAATGACAACCTTCCATAATGACAAGGCTACCATCCAATCAAATAACAAAAATCTCGACAACAGACTACCTTCCATAATGACAAGGCTACCATCCATTGGAGTAACAAAAATATCGACAACACACTACCTTCCATAAAGACAAGGCTACCATCCATTGGAGTAGCAAAAATATCGACAACAAACTACCATTCATAAAGACAAGGCTACCATCCCTTGGAGTAACAAAAATCTCGACAATAGACTGCCTTCAATAATGACAAGGCTACCATCCAATGGAATAACAACAATCTCGACAACAGACTACCTTCCATAATTACAAGGCTACCATCCATTGGAGTAACAAAAATCTCTACAACAGACAACCTTCCATAATGACAAAGGCTACCATCAATTGGGTAACAAAGATCTCGACAACAGACTACCTTCCATAATGATAAGGCTACCATCCATTGGAGTAACAAAAATATCGACAACACACTACCTTCCATAAAGACAAGGCTACCATCCATTGGAGTAGCAAAAATATCGACAACAAACTACCATTCATAAAGACAAGGCTACCATCCCTTGGAGTAACAAAAATCTCGACAACATTTTACCTTCCATAATGACAAGGCTACAATCCATTGGAGTAAAAAAAGTCTCGACACAGACTACCTTCCATAATGACAAGTTTACCATCCACTGGAATTACAAAAATCTCGACAACAGACTACCTTCCATAATGGCAAGGCTACCATCCATTGGAGTAACAAAAATATCGACAACAGACTACCTTTGATAAGGACATGGCTACAATCCATTGGAGTAACAAAAATAAAGACAATTGATTACCTTCCATAATGACAAGGCTACCATCCATTGGAGTAACAACAATCTCCACAATAGACCATGTTCCATAAATATAAGGCTACCATCCATTGGAGTAACAAAAATATCGACAACAGACTACCTTCCATAATGACAAGGCTACCCTCCATTGAGGAACAAAGATATTGACAACAAACTACCTTCCATAATGACAACGCTACCATCCATGAGAGTAACAAAAATTTCGACAAATGACAACCTTCCATAATGACAAGGCTACCATCCAATCGAATAACAAAAATCTCGATAATAGACCACGTTCCATAATGACAAGGCTACCATCCATTGGAGTAACAAAAATCTTGACAACAAATTACCTTCCATAATTACAAGGCTACCATCCATTGGAGTAACAAAAATATCGACAACAAACTACCTTCCATAAATACAAGGCTACCATCCATTGGAGTAACAAAAATATCGACAAAGACTACCTTCAATAAAGACAAGGCTACCATCCCTTGGAGTAACAAAAATCACGACAACATACTACCTTCCATAATGAAAAGGTTACCATCCATTAGAATAACAAAAATCTCGACAATAGACTACCTTCCATAATGACAAGGCTACCATCCAATGGAATAAAAACAATCTCGACAACAGACTACCTTCCATAATGACAAGGCTACCATCCATTGGAGTAACAAAAATATGGACAACAAAATACCTTCCATAAAGACAAGGCTACCATCCATTGGAGTAACAAAAATATCGACAAAGACTTCCTTCCATAAAGACAAGGCTACCATCCGTTGGAGTAACAAAAATCACGACAATAGACTACCTTCCATAATGACAACGATACAATCCATTGGAGTAAAAAAAATATCGACAACAGACTACCTTCCATAACGACAAAGTTACCATCCATTGGAATAACAAAAATCTCGACAATAAACTACATTCTATAATGACAAGGCTACCATCCAATGGAATAACAAAAATCTCGACAACATACTACCTTCCATAATTACAAGGCTACCATCCTTTGGAGTAACAACAATCTCAACAATAGACTATCTTACATAATGACAAGGCTACCATCCATTGGAGTAACAAAAATATCGACAATAGACTACCCTCCATAATGACAAGGCTACCATCCAGTGAGCAACAAAGATATCGACAACAAACTACCTTCCATAATGACAATGCTACCATCCATGAGAGTAACAAAAATATCGACAAATGACAACCTTCCATAATGAAAAGGCTACCATACAATCGAATAACAAAAATCTCGACAATAGACCACGTTCCATAATGACAAAGTTGCCATCCATTGGAGTAACAAAAATCTCGACAACAGACTACCTGCTATAATGACAAGGCTACCATCCATTGGAGTAACAAAATTATCGACAAAAAACTACCTTCCATAAAGACAAGGCTACCATCCATTGGAGTAACAAAAATATCGACAAAGACTACCTTCCAAAAAGACAAGGCTACCATCCCTTGGAGTAACAAAAATCTCGACAACAGACTACCTTCCATAATGACATGGATACAATCCATTGGAGTAAAAAAAATATCGACAACATACTACCTTCCATAATGACAAGGTTACCATCCATTAGAATAACAAAAATCTCGACAATAGATTACCTTCCATAATGACAAGGCTACCATCCAATGGAATAACAACAATCTCGACAACAGACTACCTTCCATAATGACAAGGCTACCATCCATTGGAGTAACAAAAATATCGACAACAACCTACGTTCCATAAAGACAAGGCTACCATCCATTGGAGTAACAAAAATATCGACAAAGACTACCTTCCATAAAGGCAAGGCTACCATCCCTTGGAGTAACAAAAATCTTGACAACAGACTACCTTCTATAATGACAAGGATACAATCCATTGGAGTAAAAAAATATCGATAACAGACTACCTTCCATAATGACAAGGTTACCATCCATTGGAATAACCAAAATCTCGACAATAAACTACCTTCCATAATGACAAGGCTCCCATCCAATGGATTAACAACAATCGCGACAATAGACTACCTTGCATAATTACAAGGCTACCATCCATTGGAGTAACAACAATCTCTTAAATAGACTACCTTCCATTATGACAAGGCTACCGTCCATTGGAGTAACAAAAATATCGACAAGAGACTATCTTCCATAATGACAAGGCTACCATCCACTGAGGAACAAAGATATCGACAACAAACTACCTTCCATAATGACAATGCTACCATCCATGAGAGTAACAAAAATCTCGACAAATGACAACCTTCCATAATGACAAGGCTACCATCCAATCAAATAACAAAAATCTCGACAACAGACTACCTTCCATAATGACAAGGCTACCATCCATTGGAGTAACAAAAATATCGACAACAGACTATGTTCCATAATGACAAGGATACAATCCATTGGAGTAAAAAAATATCGACAATAGACTACCTTACATAATGACAAGGTTACCATCCATCGGAATAACAAAAATCTCGACAATAGACTGCCTTCAATAATGACAAGGCTACCATCCAATGGAATAACAACAATCTCGACAACAGACTACCTTCCATAATTACAAGGCTACCATCCATTGGAGTAACAAAAATATCGACAACACACTACCTTCCATAAAGACAAGGCTACCATCCATTGGAGTAGCAAAAATATCGACAACAAACTACCATTCATAAAGACAAGGCTACCATCCCTTAGAGTAACAAAAATCTCGACAACATCTTACCTTCCATAATGACAAGGCTACAATCCATTGGAGTAAAAAAAGTCTCGACACAGACTACCTTCCATAATGACAAGTTTACCATCCACTGGAATAACAAAAATCTCGACAACAGACTACCTTTGATAAGGACATGGCTATAATCCATTGGAGTAACAAAAATAAAGACAATTGATTACCTTCCATAATGACAAGGCTACCATCCATTGGAGTAACAACAATCTCCACAATAGACCATGTTCCATAAAGATAAGGCTACCATCCATTGGAGTAACAAAAATATCGACAATAGACTACCTTCCAAAATGACAAGGCTACCCTCCATTGAGGAACAAAGATATTGACAACAAACTACCTTCCATAATGACAACGCTACCATCCATGAGAGTAACAAAAATTTCGACAAATGACAACCTTCCATAATGACAAGGCTACCATCCAATCGAATAACAAAAATATCGATAATAGACCACGTTCCATAATTACAAGGCTACCATCCATTGGAGTAACAAAAATCTGGACAATAGACTACCTTCCATAATTACAAGGCTACCATCCATTGGAGTAACAAAAATATCGACAACAAACTACCTTCCATAAAGACAAGGCTACCATCCATTGGAGTAACAAAAATATCGACAAAGACTACCTTCAATAAAGACAAGGCTACCATCCCTTGGAGTAACAAGAATCCCACCAACAGACTACCTTCAATAATGACAAGGATACAATCCATTGGAGTAAAAAAAATATCGACAACATACTACCTTCCATAATGAAAAGGTTACCATCCATTAGAATAACAAAAATCTCGACAATAGACTACCTTCCATAATGACAAGGCTACCATCCAATGGAATAACAACAATCTCGACAACAGACTACCTTCCATAATGACAAGGCTACCATCCATTGGAGTAACAAAAATATGGACAACAAAATACCTTCCATAAAGACAAGGCTACCATCCATTGGAGTAACAAAAATATCGACAAAGACTTCCTTCCATAAAGACAAGGCTACCATCCCTTGGAGTAACAAAAATCACGACAACAAACTACCTTCCATAATGACAACGATACAATCCATTGGAGTAAAATAAATATCGACAACAGACTACCTTCCATAATGACAAAGTTACCATCCATTGGAATAACAAAAATCTCGACAATAAACTACCTTCTATAATGACAAGGCTACCATCCAATGGAATAACAAAAATCTCGACAACATACTACCTTCCATAATTACAAGGCTACCATCCATTGGAGTAACAACAATCTCTACAATAGACTATCTTACATAATGACAAGGCTACCATCCATTGGAGTAACAAAAATATCGACAATAGACTACCTTCCATAATGACAAGGCTACCATCCATTGTGGAACAAAGATATCGACAACAAACTACCTTCCATAATGACAAGGCTACCATCCAATCGAATAACAAAAATCTCGACAATAGACCACGTTCCATAATGATAAGGCTCCATCCATTGGAGTAACAAAAATCTCGACAACATACTACCTTCCATAATGACAAGGCTACCATCCAATGGAATAACAACAATCTCGACAATAGACTACCTTCAATAATTACAAGGCTACCATCCATTGGAATAACAAAAATATCAACAATAGACTACCTTCCATATTGACAAGGCTACCATCCATTGGGTAACAAAGATCTCGACAACAGACTACCTTCCATAATGATAAGGCTACCATCCATTGGAGTAACAAAAATATCGACAACAAACTACCTTCCATAAAGACAAGGCTACCATCCATTGGAGTAACAAAAATATCGACAAAAGACTACTTTTCATAAAGACAAGGCTACCATCCCTTGGAGTAACAAAAATCTCGACAACAACCTACCTTCCAGAATGACAAGGCTACAATTCGTTGGAGTAAAAAAATCTCGACAACAGACTACCTTCCATAATGACAAGGTTACCTTCCACTGGAATAACAAAAATCTGGAAAACAGACTACCTTCCGTAATGGCAAGGCTACCATCCGTTGGAGTAACAAAAATATCTACAACAAACTAACGTCGATAATGACATGGCTACCATCCATTGGAGTAACAAAAATTACTACAACTGATTATCTTCCATAATGACAAGGCTACCATCCATTGGAGTAACAAAAATCTCAACAATAGACCGTGTTCCATAAAGACAAGGCTACCATCCATTGGAGAAACAAAAAAATCAACAACAGACTACCTTCCATAATGACAAGGCTACCATCCATTAAGGAACAAAGATATCGACAACAGACTACCTTCCATAATGACAAGGTTACCATCCAATGGAATAACAACAATCTCGACAATAGACTACCTTCAATAATTACAATGCTCCATCCATTGGAGTAACAAAAATATCAACAATAGACTACCTTCCATATTGACAAGGCTACCATCCATTGGGTAACAAAGATCTCGACAACAGACTACCTTCCATAATGATAAGGCTACCATACATTGAAGTAACAAAAATATCGACAACACACTACCTTCCATAAAGACAAGGCTACCATCCAATGGAGTAACAAAAATATCGACAAAAGACTACTTTTTTATAAAGACAAGCCTACCATCCCTTGGAGTAACAAAAATCCCGACAACAACCTACCTTCCATAATGACAAGGCTACAAATCGTTGGAGTAAAAAAATCTCGACAACAGACTACCTTCCATAATGACAAGGTTACCTTCCACTAGAATAACAAAAATCTGGAAAACAGACTAGCTTCCATAATGGCAAGGCTACCATCCGTTGGTGTATTAAAAATATCTACAACAAACTACCTTCCATAATGATAAGGCTACCATCCATTGGAGTAACAAAAATCTCTACAACACACTAATGTCGATAATGACATGGCTACCATCCATTGGAGTAACAAAAATAACTACAACTGATTACTTTCCATAATGACAAGGCTATCATCCATTAGAGTAACAAAAATCTCAACAACAAACTACCTTCCATAATGACAAGGCTACCATCCATTGGAGTAACAAAAATCTCTACAACAGACTAACGTCGATAATGACATGGCTACCATCCATTGGAGTAACAAAAATAACTACAACTGATTACCTTCCATAATGACAAGGCTACCATCCATTGGAGTAACAAAAATCTCAACAATAGACCGTGTTCCATAAAGACAAGGCTACCATCCATTGGAGAAACAAAAATATCAACAACAGACTACCTTCCATAATGACAAGGCTACCATCCATTAAGGAACAAAGATATCGACAACAGACTACCTTCCATAATGACAAGGTTACCATCCAATGGAATAACAACAATCTCGACAATAGACTACCTTCAATAATTACAATGCTCCATCCATTGGAGTAACAAAAATATCAACAATAGACTACCTTCCATATTGACAAGGCTACCATCCATTGGGTAACAAAGATCTCGACAACAGACTACCTTCCATAATGATAAGGCTACCATCCATTGGAGTAACAAAAATATCGACAACACACTACCTTCCATAAAGACAAGGCTACCGTCCAATGGAGTAACAAAAATATCGACAAAAGACTACTTTTTTATAAAGACAAGGCTACCATCCCTTGGAGTAACAAAAATCTCGACAACAACCTACCTTCCATAATGACAAGGCTACAATTCGTTGGAGTAAAAAAATCTCGACAACAGACTACCTTCCACTGGAATAACAAAAAATCTGGAAAACAGACTACCTTCCATAATGGCAAGGCTACCATCCGTTGGAGTAACAAAAATATCTACAACAAACTACCTTCCATACTGACAAGGCTACCATCCATTGGAGTAACAAAAATCTCTACAACAGACTAACATCGATAATGACATGGCTACATCCTTTGGAGTAACAAAAAGAACTACAACTGATTACCTTCCATAATGACAAGGCTACCATCCATTGGAGTAACAAAAATCTCAACAATAGACCATGTTCCATAAAGACAAGGCTACCATCCATTGGAGAAACAAAAATATCAACAACAGACTACCTTCCATAATGACAAGGTTACAATCCATTGGAATAACCAAAATCTCGACAATAAACTTCCTTCCATAATGACAAGGCTACCATCCATTGGAGTAACAACAATCTCTTCAATAGACTACCTTCCATAATGACAAGGCTACCATCCATTGGAGTAACAAAAATATCGACAACAGACTACCTTCCATAATGACAATGCTACCATCCATGAGAGTAACAAAAATCTCGACAAATGATATCCTAACAATAATGACAAGGGTACCATCCAATCGAAGAACAAAAATATCGACAATAGACCACGTTCCATAATGATAAGGCTACCATCCATTGGAGTAACAAAAATCTCGACAACAGACTACCTTCCATAATGACAAGGCTACCATCCATTGGAGTAACAAAAATATTGACAACAAACTACCTTCCATAAAGACAAGGATACCATCCATTGGAGTAACAAAAATATCGACAAAGACTACCTTCCACAAAGACAAGGCTACCATCCCTTGGAGTAACAAAAATCTCGACAACAGACTACCTTCCATAATGACAAGGCTACCATCCAATGGAATAACAACAATCTCGACAATAGACTACCTTCAATAATTACAATGCTCCATCCATTGGAGTAACAAAAATATCAACAATAGACTACCTTCCATATTGACAAGGCTACCATCCATTGGGTAACAAAGATCTCGACAACAGACTACCTTCCATAATGATAAGGCTACCATCCATTGGAGGAACAAAAATATCGACAACACACTACCTTCCATAAAGACAAGGCTACCGTCCAATGGAGTAACAAAAATATCGACAAAAGACTACTTTTTTTATAAAGACAAGGCTACCATCCCTTGGAGTAACAAAAATCTCGACAACAACCTACCTTCCATAATGACAAGGCTACAATTCGTTGGAGTAAAAAAATCTCGACAACAGACTACCTTCCATAATGACAAGGTTACCTTCCACTGGAATAACAAAAATCTGGAAAACAGACTACCTTCCATAATGGCAAGGCTACCTTCCGTTGGAGTAACAAAAATATCTACAACAAACTACCTTCCATAATGACAAGGCTACCATCCATTGGAGTAACAAAAATCTCTACAACAGACTAACGTCGATAATGACATGGCTACATCCTTTGGAGTAACAAAAATAACTACAATTGATTACCTTCCATAATGACAAGGCTACCATCCATTGGAGTAACAAAAATCTCCACAATAGACCATGTTCCATAAAGACAAGGCTACCATCCATTGGAGAAACAAAAATATCAACAACAGACTACCTTCCATAATGACAAGGTTACAATCCATTGGAATAACCAAAATCTCGACAATAAACTTCCTTCCATAATGACAAGGCTACCATCCATTGGAGTAACAACAATCTCTTCAATAGACTACCTTCCATAATGACAAGGCTACCATCCATTGGAGTAACAAAAATATCGACAACAGACTACCTTCCATAATGACAATGCTACCATCCATGAGAGTAACAAAAATCTCGACAAATGATATCCTAACAATAATGACAAGGGTACCATCCAATCGAAGAACAAAAATATCGACAATAGACCACGTTCCATAATGATAAGGCTACCATCCATTGGAGTAACAAAAATCTCGACAACAGACTACCTTCCATAATGACAAGGCTACCATCCATTGGAGTAACAAAAATATTGACAACAAACTACCTTCCATAAAGACAAGGATACCATCCATTGGAGTAACAAAAATATCGACAAAGACTACCTTCCACAAAGACAAGGCTACCATCCCTTGGAGTAACAAAAATCTCGACAACAGACTACCTTCCATAATGACAAGGCTACCATCCAATGGAATAACAACAATCTCGACAATAGACTACCTTCAATAATTACAATGCTCCATCCATTGGAGTAACAAAAATATCAACAATAGACTACCTTCCATATTGACAAGGCTACCATCCATTGGGTAACAAAGATCTCGACAACAGACTACCTTCCATAATGATAAGGCTACCATCCATTGGAGGAACAAAAATATCGACAACACACTACCTTCCATAAAGACAAGGCTACCGTCCAATGGAGTAACAAAAATATCGACAAAAGACTACTTTTTTTATAAAGACAAGGCTACCATCCCTTGGAGTAACAAAAATCTCG
This sequence comes from Vicia faba, assembly GCA_948472305.1. Lineage (NCBI taxonomy): Eukaryota > Viridiplantae > Streptophyta > Magnoliopsida > Fabales > Fabaceae > Vicia > Vicia faba. The sequence continues at coordinate 754,368,595 of OX451738.1, forward strand.
ACAACAACCTACCTTCCATAATGACAAGGCTACAATTCGTTGGAGTAAAAAAATCTCGACAACAGACTACCTTCCATAATGACAAGGTTACCTTCCACTGGAATAACAAAAATCTGGAAAACAGACTACCTTCCATAATGGCAAGGCTACCTTCCGTTGGAGTAACAAAAATATCTACAACAAACTACCTTCCATAATGACAAGGCTACCATCCATTGGAGTAACAAAAATCTCTACAACAGACTAACGTCGATAATGACATGGCTACATCCTTTGGAGTAACAAAAATAACTACAATTGATTACCTTCCATAATGACAAGGCTACCATCCATTGGAGTAACAAAAATCTCCACAATAGACCATGTTCCATAAAGACAAGGCTACCATCCATTGGAGAAACAAAAATATCAACAACAGACTACCTTCCATAATGACAAGGTTACAATCCATTGGAATAACCAAAATCTCGACAATAAACTTCCTTCCATAATGACAAGGCTACCATCCATTGGAGTAACAACAATCTCTTCAATAGACTACCTTCCATAATGACAAGGCTACCATCCATTGGAGTAACAAAAATATCGACAACAGACTACCTTCCATAATGACAATGCTACCATCCATGAGAGTAACAAAAATCTCGACAAATGATATCCTAACAATAATGACAAGGGTACCATCCAATCGAAGAACAAAAATATCGACAATAGACCACGTTCCATAATGATAAGGCTACCATCCATTGGAGTAACAAAAATCTCGACAACAGACTACCTTCCATAATGACAAGGCTACCATCCATTGGAGTAACAAAAATATTGACAACAAACTACCTTCCATAAAGACAAGGATACCATCCATTGGAGTAACAAAAATATCGACAAAGACTACCTTCCACAAAGACAAGGCTACCATCCCTTGGAGTAACAAAAATCTCGACAACAGACTACCTTCCATAATGACAAGGCTACCATCCAATGGAATAACAACAATCTCGACAATAGACTACCTTCAATAATTACAAGGATACCATCCATTGGAGTAACAAAAATATCAACAATAGACTACCTTCCATATAGACAAGGCTACCATCCATTGGGTAACAAAGATCTCGACAACAGACTACCTTCCATAATGATAAGGCTACCATCCATTGGAGGAACAAAAATATTGACAACACACTACCTTCCATAAAGACAAGGCTACCGTCCATTGGAGTAACAAAAATATCGACAAAAGACTACTTTTCATAAAGACAAGGCTACCATCCCTTGGAGTAACAAAAATCTCTACAACAACCTACCTTCCATAATGACAAGGTTACAATTCGTTGGAGTAAAAAAATCTCGACAACAGACTACCTTCCATAATGACAAGGTTACCTTCCACTGGAATAACAAAAATCTGGAAAACAGACTACCTTCCATAATGTCAAGGCTACCATCCGTTGGAGTAACAAAAATATCTACAACAAACTACCTTCCATAATGAGAAGGCTACCATCCATTGGAGTAACTAAAATCTCTACAACAGACTAACGTCGATAATGACATGGCTACCATCCATTGGAGTAACAAAAATAACTACAACTGATTACCTTCCATAATGACAAGGCTACCATCCATTGGAGCAACAAAAATCTCAACAATAGACCATGTTCCATAAAGACATTGCTACCATCCATTGGAGAAACAAAAATATCAACAACAGACTACCTTCCATAATGACAAGGCTACCATCCATTAAGGAACAAAGATATCGACAAAAAACTACCTTCCATAATGAGAATGCTACCATCCTTGAGAGTACCAAAAATATCGACAAATGACAAACTTCCATAATGAAAAGGCTACCATCCAATCGAATAACAAAAATCTCGACAATAGACCATGTTCCATAATGACAAGGCTACCATCCATTGGAGTAACAAAAATCTCGACAACAAACTACCTTCCATAATGACAAGGCTACCATCCATTGGAGTAACAAAAATATCGACAACAAACTACCTTCCATAAAGACTAGGCTACCATCCATTGGAGTAACAAAAATAACGACAAAGACTAACCTTCCATAAAGACAAGGTTACCGTCCCTTGGAGTAACAAAAATCTCGACGACAGATTACCTTCCATAATGACAAGGATTAAAACCATTTGAGTAAAAAAAATATCGAAAACTGACTACCTTCCATAATGACAACGTTACCATCCATTGGAATAACAAAAATCTCGACAATAGACTACCTTCCATAATGACAAGGCTACCATCCAATGGAATAACAACAATCTCGACAACAGACTACCTTCCATAATGACAAGGCGACCATCCATTAGAGTAACAAAAATATCGACAACAAACTTCCTTCCATAAAGACAAGGCTATCATCCATTGGAGTAACAAAAATATCGACAAATACTACCTTCCATAAAGACAAGGCTACCATCCCTTGGAGTAACAAAAATCTCGACAACATACTACCTTCCATAATGACAAGGATACAATCCATTGGAGTAAAAAAAATATCGAAAAGAGACTACCTTCCATAATGACAAGGCTACCATCCATTGGGTAACAAAGATCTCGACAACAGAGTACCTTCCATAATGATAAGGCTACCATCTATTGGAGTAACAAAAATATCAACAACACACCACCTTGCTTAAAGACAAGGCTACCATCCACTGGAGTAACGAAAATATCGACAATAGACTACCTTTCATAAAGACAAGGCTACCATCCCTTGAAGTAACAAAAATCTCTAAAACAACCTACCTTCCATAATGACAAGGATACAATCCATTGGAGTAAAAAAAATCTCGAAAACAAACTACCTTCCATATTGACAAGGATACAATCCATTGGAGTAAAAAACATATTGACAATAGACTACCTTCCATAATGGCAAGGCTACCATCCATTGGAGTAACAAAAATATCGACAACAGACTACCTTCCATAATGACAAGGCTACCATCCATTGGAGTAACAAAAATCTCTACAACAGACTACCTTCGATAATGACAAGGCTACCATCCAGTGGAGTAACAAAAATAACGACAACTGATTACCTTCCATAATGACAAGGCTACCATCCATTGGAGTAACAAAAATCTCGACAATAGACCATGTTCCATAAAGAGAAGGCTACCATCCATTGGAGTAACAAAAATATCGACAATAGACTATCTTCCATAATGACAAGGCTACCATCCATTGAGGAACAAAGTTATCGACAACAAAATACCTTCCAAAATAACAACGCTACCATCCATGAGAGTAATAAAAATCTCGACTAATGACAACCTTCCATAATGACAAGGCTACCATCCAATCGAATAACAAAAATCTCGACAATAGACCACGTTCCATAATGACAAGGCTACCATCCATTGGAGTAACAAAAATCTCAACAATAGAGTACCTTCCATAATGACAAGGCTACCATCCATTGGAGTAACAAAAATTTCGACAACAAACTACCTTCCATCAAGACAAGGCTACCATCCATTGGAGTATCAAAAATATCGACAAAGACTACCTTCCATAAAGACAAGGTTACCAACCATTGGAGTAACAAAAATCTCGACAACAGACTACCTTCCAAAATGACAAGGATACAATCCATTGGAGTAAAAAAATCTCGATAACAGACTACCTTCCATAATGACAAGGTTACCAACCATTGGAATAACAAAAATCTCGACAATAGTCTACCTTCCATATTGACAAGGCTACCATCCAATGGAATAACAAAAATCTCGGCAACAGACTACCTTCCATAATGACAAAGCTACCATCCATTGGAGTAACAAAAATATCGAAAACAGACTACCTTCCATAATGACAAGGTTACCGTCCATTGGAGTAACAAAAATATCGACAAAGACTACCTTCCATAAAGACAAGGCTACCATCCCTTGGAGTAAGAAAAATCTCGACAATAACCTACCTTCCATAATGACAAGGCTACAATCCATTGAGTAAAAAAATATCGAAAACAGACTACCTTCCATAAAGACAATGTTACCATCCATTGGAATAACAAAAATCTCGACAATAGACTACCTTCCATAATGACAAGGCTACCATCCATTGGAGTAACAAAAATATCGACAACAAACTTCCTTCCATAAAGACAAGGCTATCATCCATTGGAGTAACAAAAATATCGACAAAGACTACCTTCCATAAAGACAAGGCTACCATCCCTTGGAGTAACAAAAATCTCGACAACATACTACCTTCCATAATGACAAGGCTACAATCCATTGGAGTAAAAAAAATATCTAAAAGAGACTACCTTCCATAATGACAAGGTTACCATCCATTGGAATAAAAAAAATATTGACAATAGACTACCTTCCATAATGACAAGGCTACCATCCAATGGAATAACAACAATCTCGACAACAGACTACCTTCCATAATTACAAGGCTACCATCCATTGGAGTAACAAAAATCTCTACAAAAGACTACCTTCCATAATGACAAGGCTACCATCCATTGGGTAACAAAGATCTCGACAATAGAGTACCTTCCATAATGATAAGGCTACCATCTATTGGAGTAACAAAAATATCGACAACACACCACCTTGTTTAAAGACAAGGCTACCATCCATTGGAGTAACAAAAATATCGACAATAGACTACCTTTCATAAAGACAAGGCTACCATCCCTTGAAGTAACAAAAATCTCTAAAACAACCTACCTTCCATAATGACAAGGCTACAATCCATTGGAGTAAAAAAAATCTCGACAACAAACTACCTTCCATATAGACAAGGATACAATCCATTGGAGTAAAAAATATATTGACAATAGACTACCTTTCATAATGGCAAGGCTACCATCCATTGGAGTAACAAAAATATCGACAACAGACTACCTTCCATAATGACAAGGCTACCATCCATTGGAGTAACAAAAATCTCTACAACAGACTACCTTCGATAATGACATGGCTACCATCCATTGGAGTAACAAAAATAATGACAACTGATTACCTTCCATAATGACAAGGCTACCATCCATTGGAGTAACAAAAATCTCGACAATAGACCATGTTCCATGAAGACAAGGCTACCATCCATTGGAGTAACAAAAATATCGACAACAGACTATCTTCCATAATGACAAGGCTACCATCCATTGAGGAACAAAGTTATCGACAACAAAATACCTTCCAAAATAACAACTCTACCATCCATGAGAGTAACAAAAATCTCCACTAATGACAACCTTCCATAATGACAAGGCTACCATCCAATCGAATAACAAAAATCTCGACAATAGACCACGTTCCATAATGACAAGGCTACCATCCATTGGAGTAACAAAAATCTCAACAATAGACTACATTCCATAATGACAACGCTACCATCCATTGGAGTAATAAAAATTTCGACAACAAACTACCTTCCATCAAGACAAGGCTACCATCATTTGGAGTATCAAAAATATCGACAAAGACTACCTTCCATAAAGACAAGGTTACCAACCATTGGAGTAACAAAAATCTCGACAACAGACTACCTTCCAAAATGACAAGGATACAATCCATTGGAGTAAAAAAATATCGATAACAGACTACCTTCCATAATGACAAGGTTACCAACCATTGGAATAACAAAAATCTCGACAATAGTCTACCTTCCATAATGACAAGGCTACCATCCAATGGAATAACAAAAATCTCGACAATAGACTACCTTCCATAATGACAAAGCTACCATCCATTGGAGTAACAAAAATATCGAAAACAGACTACCTTCCATAATGACAAGGTTACCGTCCATTGGAGTAACAAAAATATCGACAAAGACTAGCTTCCATAAAGACAAGGCTACCATCCCTAGGAGTAAGAAAAATCTCGACAATAACCTACCTTCCATAATGACAAGGCTACAATCCATTGAGTAAAAATAATATCGATAACAGACTACCTTCCATAATGACAAGGTTACCATCCATTGGAATAACCAAAATCTCGACAATAAACTACCTTCCATAATGACAAGGCTACCGTCCAATGGAATAACAACAATCTCGACAATAGACCACGTTCCATAATGATAAGGCTACCATCCATTGGAGTAACAAAAATCTCGACAGCAGACTACCTTCCATAGTGACAAGGCTACCATCCATTGGAGTAACAAAAATATTGACAACAAACTAACTTCCATAAAGACAAGGCTACCATCCATTGGAGTAACAAAAATATCGACAACAGACTACCTTCCATAATGACAAGGCTACCATCCATTGGAGTAACAAAAATATCGACAACAAACTTCCTTCCATAAAGACAAGGCTATCATCCATTGGAGTAACAAAAATATCGACAAAGACTACCTTCCATAAAGACAAGGCTACCATCCCTTGGAGTAACAAAAATCTCGACAACATACTACCTTCCATAATGACAAGGCTACAATCCATTGGAGTAAAAAAAATATCTAAAAGAGACTACCTTCCATAATGACAAGGTTACCATCCATTGGAATAAAAAAAATATTGACAATAGACTACCTTCCATAATGACAAGGCTACCATCCAATGGAATAACAACAATCTCGACAACAGACTACCTTCCATAATTACAAGGCTACCATCCATTGGAGTAACAAAAATCTCTACAAAAGACTACCTTCCATAATGACAAGGCTACCATCCATTGGGTAACAAAGATCTCGACAACAGAGTACCTTCCATAATGATAAGGCTACCATCTATTGGAGTAACAAAAATATCGACAACACACCACCTTGTTTAAAGACAAGGCTACCATCCATTGGATTAACAAAAATATCGAAAATAGACTACCTTTCATAAAGACAAGGCTACCATCCCTTGAAGTAACAAAAATCTCTAAAACAACCTACCTTCCATAATGACAAGGCTACAATCCATTGGAGTAAAAAAAATCTCGACAACAAACTACCTTCCATATAGACAAGGATACAATCCATTGGAGTAAAAAACATATTGACAATAGACTACCTTCCATAATGGCAAGGCTACCATCCATTGGAGTAACAAAAATATCGACAACAGACTACCTTCCATAATGACAAGGCTACCATCCATTGGAGTAACAAAAATCTCTACAACAGACTACCTTCGATAATGACATGGCTACCATCCATTGGAGTAACAAAAATAATGACAACTGATTACCTTCCATAATGACAAGGCTACCATCCATTGGAGTAACAAAAATCTCGACAATAGACCATGTTCCATAAAGACAAGGCTACCATCCATTGGAGTAACAAAAATATCGACAACAGACTATCTTCCATAATGACAAGGCTACCATCCATTGAGGAACAAAGTTATCGACAACAAAATACCTTCCAAAATAACAACTCTACCATCCATGAGAGTAACAAAAATCTCGACTAATGACAACCTTCCATAATGACAAGGCTACCATCCAATCGAATAACAAAAATATCGACAATAGACCACGTTCCATAATGACAAGGCTACCATCCTTTGGAGTAACAAAAATCTCAACAATAGACTACATTCCATAATGACAAGGCTACCATCCATTGGAGTAATAAAAATTTCGACAACAAACTACCTTCCATCAAGACAAGGCTACCATCATTTGGAGTATCAAAAATATCGACAAAGACTACCTTCCATAAAGACAAGGTTACCAACCATTGGAGTAACAAAAATCTCGACAACAGACTACCTTCCAAAATGACAAGGATACAATCCATTGGAGTAAAAAAATATCGATAACAGACTACCTTCCATAATGACAAGGTTACCAACCATTGGAATAACAAAAATCTCGACAATAGTCTACCTTCCATAATGACAAGGCTACCATCCAATGGAATAACAAAAATCTCGACAATAGACTACCTTCCATAATGACAAAGCTACCATCCATTGGAGTAACAAAAATATCGAAAACAGACTACCTTCCATAATGACAAGGTTACCGTCCATTGGAGTAACAAAAATATCGACAAAGACTAGCTTCCATAAAGACAAGGCTACCATCCCTAGGAGTAAGAAAAATCTCGACAATAACCTACCTTCCATAATGACAAAGCTACAATCCATTGAGTAAAAAAAATATCGATAACAGACTACCTTCCATAATGACAAGGTTACCATCCATTGGAATAACCAAAATCTCGACAATAAACTACCTTCCATAATGACAAGGCTACCGTCCAATGGAATAACAACAATCTCGACAATAGACCACGTTCCATAATGATAAGGCTACCATCCATTGGAGTAACAAAAATCTCGACAGCAGACTACCTTCCATAGTGACAAGGCTACCATCCATTGGAGTAACAAAAATATTGACAACAAACTACCTTCCATAAAGACAAGGCTACCATCCATTGGAGTAACAAAAATATCGACAAATCCTACCTTCCATAAAGACAAGGCTACCATCCGTTGAAGTAACAAAAATCTCGACAACAAACTACCTTCCATAATGATAAGGCTACCATCCAATGGAATAACAACAATCTCGACAATAGACTACCTTCAATAATTACAAGGCTACCATCCATTGGAGTAACAAAAATATCAACAATAGACTACCTTCCATATTGACAAGGCTACCATCCATTGGGTAACAAAGATCTCGACAACAGACTACCTTCCATAATGATAAGGCTACCATCCATTGGAGTAACAAAAATATTGACAACACACTACCTTCCATAAAGACAAGGCTACCATCCATTAGAGTAACAAAAATATTGACAAAAGACTACTTTTCATAAAGACAAGGCTACCATCCCTTGGAGTAACAAAAATCTCGATAATAACCTACCTTCCATAATGACAAGGCTACCATCCATTGGAGTAACAAAAATATCGACAACAAACTACCTTCCATAAAGACAAGGCTACCATCCCTATGAGTAACAAAAATCTCGACGACAGATTACCTTCCATAATGACAAGGATTAAAACCATTTGAGTAAAAAAAATATCGAAAACAGACTACCTTCCATAATTACAACGTTACCATCCATTGGAATAACAAAAATCTCGACAATAGACTACCTTCCCTAATGACAAGGCTACCATCCAATGGAATAACAACAATCTCGACAACAGACTACCTTCCATAATGACAAGGCTACCATCCATTGGAGTAACAAAAATATCGATAACATACTACCTTCCATAAAGTCAAGGCTATCATCCATTGGAGTAACAAAAATATCGACAAAGACTACCTTCCATAAAGACAAGGCTACCATCCCTTGGAGTAACAAAAATCTCGACAACATACTACCTTCTATAATGACAAGGATACAATCCATTGGAGTAAAAAAAATATCGAAAAGAGACTACCTTCCATAATGACAAGGTTAACATCCATTGGAATAAAAAAAATATCAACAATAGACTACCTTCCATAATGACAAGGCTACCATCCAATGGAATAACAACAATCTCGACAACAGACTACCTTCCATAATAACAAGGCTACCATCCATTGGAGTAACAAAAATCTCTACAAAAGACTACCTTCCATAATGACAAAGCTACCATCCATTGGGTAACAAAGATCTCGACATCAGAGTACCTTCCATAATGATAAGGCTACCATCTATTGGAGTAACAAAAATATCGACAACACACCACCTTGCTTAAAGACAAGGCTATCATCCATTGGAGTAACAAAAATATCGACAACAAACTACCTTTCATAAAGACAAGGCTACCATCCCTTGAAGTAACAAAATTCTCTAAAACAACCTACCTTCCATAATGACAAGGCTACAATCCATTCGAGTAAAAAAAATCTCGACAACAAACTACCTTCCATAATGACAAGGATACAATCCATTGGAGTAAAAAATATATTGACAATAGACTACCTTCCATAATGGCAAGGCTACCATCCATTGGAGTAACAAAAATATCGACAAGAGACTACCTTCCATAATGACAAGGCTACCATCCATTGGAGTAACAAAAATCTCTACAACAGACCATGTTCCATAAAGACAAGGCTACCATCCATTGGAGTAACAAAAATATCGACAACAGACTATCTTCCATAATGACAAGGCTACCATCCATTGAGGAACAAAGTTATCGACAACAAAATACCTTCCAAAATAACAACGCTACCATCCATGAGAGTAACAAAAATCTCGACAAATGACAACCTTCCATAATGACAAGGCTACCATCCAATCGAATAACAAAAATCTCGACAATAGACCACGTTCCATAATGACAAGGCTACCATCCATTGGAGTAACAAAAATCTCAACAATAGACTACCTTCCATAATGACAAGGCTACCATCCATTGGAGTAACAAAAATTTCGACAACAAACTACCTTCCATCAAGACAAGGCTACCATCCATTGGAGTATCAAAAATATCGACAAAGACTACCTTCAATAAAGACAAGGTTACCAACCATTTGAGTAACAAAAATCTCGACAACAGACTACCTTCCAAAATGACAAGGATACAATCCATTGGAGTAAAAAAATATCGATAACAGACTACCTTCCATAATGACAAGGTTACCAACCATTGGAATAACAAAAATCTCGACAATAGTCTACCTTCCATAATGACAAGGCTACCATCCAATGGAATAACAAAAATCTCGACCACAGACTACCTTCCATAATGACAAAGCTACCATCCATTGGAGTAACAAAAATATCGAAAACAGACTACCTTCCATAATGACAAGGTTACCGTCCATTGGAGTAACAAAAATATCGACAAAGACTAGCTTCCATAAAGACAAGGCTACCATCCCTAGGAGTAAGAAAAATCTCGACAATAACCTACCTTCCATAATGACAAAGCTACAATCCATTGAGTAAAAAAAATATCGATAACAGACTACCTTCCATAATGACAAGGTTACCATCCATTGGAATAACCAAAATCTCGACAATAAACTACCTTCCATAATGACAAGGCTACCGTCCAATGGAATAACAACAATCTCGACAATAGACCACGTTCCATAATGATAAGGCTACCATCCATTGGAGTAACAAAAATCTCGACAGCAGACTACCTTCCATAGTGACAAGGCTACCATCCATTGGAGTAACAAAAATATTGACAACAAACTACCTTCCATAAAGACAAGGCTACCATCCATTGGAGTAACAAAAATATCGACAAATCCTACCTTCCATAAAGACAAGGCTACCATCCGTTGAAGTAACAAAAATCTCGACAACAAACTACCTTCCATAATGATAAGGCTACCATCCAATGGAATAACAACAATCTCGACAATAGACTACCTTCAATAATTACAAGGCTACCATCCATTGGAGTAACAAAAATATCAACAATAGACTACCTTCCATATTGACAAGGCTACCATCCATTGGGTAACAAAGATCTCGACAACAGACTACCTTCCATAATGATAAGGCTACCATCCATTGGAGTAACAAAAATATTGACAACACACTACCTTCCATAAAGACAAGGCTACCATCCATTAGAGTAACAAAAATATTGACAAAAGACTACTTTTCATAAAGACAAGGCTACCATCCCTTGGAGTAACAAAAATCTCGATAATAACCTACCTTCCATAATGACAAGGCTACCATCCATTGGAGTAACAAAAATATCGACAACAAACTACCTTCCATAAAGACAAGGCTACCATCCCTATGAGTAACAAAAATCTCGACGACAGATTACCTTCCATAATGACAAGGATTAAAACCATTTGAGTAAAAAAAATATCGAAAACAGACTACCTTCCATAATTACAACGTTACCATCCATTGGAATAACAAAAATCTCGACAATAGACTACCTTCCCTAATGACAAGGCTACCATCCAATGGAATAACAACAATCTCGACAACAGACTACCTTCCATAATGACAAGGCTACCATCCATTGGAGTAACAAAAATATCGATAACATACTACCTTCCATAAAGTCAAGGCTATCATCCATTGGAGTAACAAAAATATCGACAAAGACTACCTTCCATAAAGAGAAGGCTACCATCCCTTGGAGTAACAAAAATCTCGACAACATACTACCTTCTATAATGACAAGGATACAATCCATTGGAGTAAAAAAAATATCGAAAAGAGACTACCTTCCATAATGACAAGGTTACCATCCATTGGAATAAAAAAAATATCAACAATAGACTACCTTCCATAATGACAAGGCTACCATCCAATGGAATAACAACAATCTCGACAACAGACTACCTTCCATAATAACAAGGCTACCATCCATTGGAGTAACAAAAATCTCTACAAAAGACTACCTTCCATAATGACAAAGCTACCATCCATTGGGTAACAAAGATCTCGACATCAGAGTACCTTCCATAATGATAAGGCTACCATCTATTGGAGTAACAAAAATATCGACAACACACCACCTTGCTTAAAGACAAGGCTATCATCCATTGGAGTAACAAAAATATCGACAACAAACTACCTTTCATAAAGACAAGGCTACCATCCCTTGAAGTAACAAAATTCTCTAAAACAACCTACCTTCCATAATGACAAGGCTACAATCCATTCGAGTAAAAAAAATCTCGACAACAAACTACCTTCCATAATGACAAGGATACAATCCATTGGAGTAAAAAATATATTGACAATAGACTACCTTCCATAATGGCAAGGCTACCATCCATTGGAGTAACAAAAATATCGACAAGAGACTACCTTCCATAATGACAAGGCTACCATCCATTGGAGTAACAAAAATCTCTACAACAGACCATGTTCCATAAAGACAAGGCTACCATCCATTGGAGTAACAAAAATATCGACAACAGACTATCTTCCATAATGACAAGGCTACCATCCATTGAGGAAGAAAGTTATCGACAACAAAATACCTTCCAAAATAACAACGCTACCATCCATGAGAGTAACAAAAATCTCGACAAATGACAACCTTCCATAATGACAAGGCTACCATCCAATCGAATAACAAAAATCTCGACAATAGACCACGTTCCATAATGACAAGGCTACCATCCATTGGAGTAACAAAAATCTCAACAATAGACTACCTTCCATAATGACAAGGCTACCATCCATTGGAGTAACAAAAATTTCGACAACAAACTACCTTCCATCAAGACAAGGCTACCATCCATTGGAGTATCAAAAATATCGACAAAGACTACCTTCAATAAAGACAAGGTTACCAACCATTTGAGTAACAAAAATCTCGACAACAGACTACCTTCCAAAATGACAAGGATACAATCCATTGGAGTAAAAAAATATCGATAACAGACTACCTTCCATAATGACAAGGTTACCAACCATTGGAATAACAAAAATCTCGACAATAGTCTACCTTCCATAATGACAAGGCTACCATCCAATGGAATAACAAAAATCTCGACCACAGACTACCTTCCATAATGACAAAGCTACCATCCATTGGAGTAACAAAAATATCGAAAACAGACTACCTTCCATAATGACAAGGTTACCGTCCATTGGAGTAACAAAAATATCGACAAAGACTACCTTCCATAATGACAAGGCTACCATCCAATTGAATAACAAAAATCTCGACAATAACCAACCTTCCATAATGACAAGGCTACAACCCATTGAGTAAAAAAAATATCGATAACAGACTACCTTCCATAATGACAAGGTTACCATCCATTGGAATAACCAAAATCTCGACAATAAACTGCCTTCCATAATGACAAGGCTACCATCCAATGGAATAACAACAATCTCAACAACAGACTACCTTCCATAATGACAAGGCTACCATCCATTGGAGTAACAAAAATATCAACAACAACCTACCTTCCATAAATATAAGGCTACCATCCATTGGAGTAACAAAAATATCGACAAAGACTACCTTCCATAAAGACAAGGCTACCATCCCTTGGAGTAGAAAAATCTCGACAACAGACTACCTTCCATAATGACAAGGATACAATCCATTGGAGTAAAAAAAATATCGACAACAGACTACCTTCCATAATGCCAAGGTTACCATCCATAGGAATAACAAAAATCTCGATAATAGACTACTTTCCATAATGACAAGGCTACCATCCAATGGAATAACAATAATCTCGACAACAGACTACCTTCCATAATGACAAGGCTACCATCCATTGGAGTAACAAAAATATCGAAAATAGACTACCTTCCATAATGACAAGGCTACCATCCATAGGGTAACAGAGATCTCGACAACAGATTACCTTCCATAATGATAAGGCTACCATCCATTGGAGTAATAAAAATATCTACAACACACTACCTTCCGTAATGGCAAGGCTACCATCCATTCGAGTAACAAAAATATCGACAACAGACGACCTTCCATAATGACAAGGCTACCATCCATTGAGGAACAAAGATATCGTCAACAAACTACCTTCCATAATGACAACGCTACCATCCATGAGAGTATCAAAAAGTTTGACAAATGACAACCCTCCATAATGACAAGGCTACCATCCAATGGAATAACAAAATTCTCGAAAATAGACAATGTTCCATAATGACAAGGCTACCATCCATTGGAGTAACAAAAATCTCGACAACAGACTACCTTCTATAATGACATAGCTACCATTCATTGGAGTAACAAAAATATCAATAACAAACTACCTTCCATAAAGACAAGGATACCATCCATTGGAGTAACAAAAATATCGACAAAGACTACCTTCCATAAAGACAAGGCTACCATCCCTTGGAGTATAAAAAATATTGACAACAAACTACCTTCCATAATGACAAGGATACAATCCATTGGAGTAAAAAAAATATCGATAACAGACTACCTTCCATAATGATAAGGTTACCATCCATTGGAATAAGAAAAATATCGATAATAGACTACCTTCCATAATGACAAGGCTACCATCCAATGGAATAACAACAATCTCGACAACAGACTACCTTCCATAATGACAAGGCTACCATCCATTGGAGTAACAAAAATATCGACAACAAACTACCTTCCATAAATATAAGGCTACCATCCATTGGAGTAACAAAAATATCGACAAAGACTACCTTCCATAAAGACAAGGCTACCATCCCTTGGAGTAGAAAAATCTCGACAATAGACTACCTTCCATAAT
Source organism: Vicia faba (assembly GCA_948472305.1). Taxonomy (NCBI): domain Eukaryota; kingdom Viridiplantae; phylum Streptophyta; class Magnoliopsida; order Fabales; family Fabaceae; genus Vicia; species Vicia faba. Next base: position 754,383,728 of record OX451738.1, read on the forward strand.
GACAAGGATACAATCCATTGGAGTAAAAAAAATATCGACAACAGACTACCTTGCATAATGACAAGGTTACCATCCACTGGAATAACAAAAATCTCGACAACAGACTACCTTCTGTAATGGCAAGGCTACCATCCAATGGAATAACAACAATCTCGAAAACAGACTACCTTCCATAATGACAAGGCTACCATCCATTGGAGTAACAAAAATATCGAAAATAGACTACCTTCCATAATGACAAGGCTACCATCCATTGGGTAACAAAGATCTCGACAACATACTACCTTCCATAATGATAAGGCTACCATCCATTGGAGTAACAAAAATATCGACAACACACTACCTTCCATAAAGACAAGGATACAATCCATTGGAGTAAAAAAAATATCGACAACAGACTACCTTTCATAAAGACAAGGCTACCATCAATTAGAGTAACAAAGATATCGACAACAAACTACCTCCCATAATGACAAGGCTACAATCATTTGGAGTAAAAAAAATCTCGACAACAGACTACCTTCCATAATGACAGGGTTACCATCAACTGGAATAACAAAAATCTCGACAACGGACTACCTTCCGTAATGGCAAGGCTACCATCCATTGGAGTAAAAAAAATATCAACAACAAACTACCTTCCATAATGACAAGGCTACCATCCATTAGAGTTACACAAATCTCTACAACAGACTACCTTCGATAATGACATGGCTACCATCCGTTGGAGTAACAAAAATAATGACAACTGATTACCTTCCATAATGACAAGGCTACCATCCATTTGAGTAACAAAAATCTAGACAATAGACCATGTTCCATAAAGACAAGGATACCATCCATTGGAGTAACAAAAATATCGACAACAGACTACCTTCCATAATGACAAGGCTACCATCCATTGAGGAATAAAGATATCGACAACAAACTACCTTCCATAATGACAATGCTACCATCCATGAGAGTAACAAAAATCTCGACAAATGACAACCTTCCATAATGACAAGGCTACCATCCAATTGAATAACAAAAATCTCGACAATAGACCACATTCCATAATGACAAGGCTACCATCCATTGGAGTAACAAAAATCTCGACAACAGACTACGTTCCATGATGACAAGGCTACCATCCATTGGAGTAACAAAAATATCGAAAACAAACTACCTTCCATAAAGACAAGGCTACCATCCATTGGAGTAACAAAAATATTGAAAAAGACTACCTTCCATAAAGACAAGGCTACCATCCCTTGGAGTAACAAAAATCTCGACAATAGACTACCTTCCATAATGACAAGGTTACAATACATTGGAGTAAAAAAAATATCGACAACAGGCTACCTTCCATAATTACAAGGCTACCATCCATTAGAGTAACACAAATCTCAACAATAGACTACCTTCCATAATGACATGGCTACCATCCATTGGAGTAACAAAAATAACGACAATAGACTACCTTCCATAATGACAAGGCTACCATCCATTGGAGTAACAAAAATCTCGACAATAGACCATGTTCCATAAAGACAAGGTTACCATCCATTGGAGTAACAAAAATATCGACAACAGACTATCTTCCATAATGACAAGGCTACCATCCATTGAGGAACAAAGTTATCGACAACAAAATACCTTCCAAAATAACAACTCTACCATCCATGAGAGTAACAAAAATCTCGACTAAGACAACCTTCCATAATGACAAGGCTACCATCCAATCGAATAGCAAAAATCTCGACAATAGACCACGTTCCATAATGACAAGGCTACCATCCATTGGAGTAACAAAAATCTCAACAATAGACTACCTTCCATAATGACAAGGCTACCATCCATTGGAGTAATAAAAATTCGACAACAAACTACCTTCCATCAAGACAAGGCTACCATCATTTGGAGTATCAAAAATATCGACAAAGACTACCTTCTAAAATGACAAGGCTACCATCCATTGGAGTAAAAAAATATCGATAACAGACTACCTTCCATAATGACAAGGTTATCAACCATTGGAATAACAAAAATCTCGACAATAGTCTACCTTCCATAATGACAAGGCTACCATCCAATGGAATAACAAAAATCTCGACAACAGACTACCTTCCATAATGACAAACCTACCATCCATTGGAGTAACAAAAATATCAAAAACAGACTACCTTCCATAATGACAAAGTTACCGTCCATTGGAGTAAAAAAAATATCGACAAAGACTACCTTCCATAAAGACAAGGCTACCATCCCTAGGAGTAAGAAAAATCTCGACAATAACCTACCTTCCATAATGACAAGGCTACAATGCATTGAGTAAAAAAAATCTCGACAATAAACTACCTTCCATAATGACAAGGCTACCGTCCAATGGAATAACAACAATCTCGACAATAGACCACGTTCCATAATGATAAGGCTACCATCCATTGGAGTAACAAAAATCTCGACAGCAGACTACCTTCCATAATGACAAGGCTACCATCCATTGGAGTAACAAAAATATTGACAACAAACTACCTTCCATAAAGACAAGGCTACCATCCATTGGAGTAACAAAAATATCGACAAAGCCTACCTTCCATAAAGACAAGGCTACCATCCCTTGGAATAACAAAAATCTCGACAACAAACTACCTTCCATAATGATAAGGCTACCATCCAATGGAATAACAACAATCTCGACAATAGACTACCTTCAATAATTACAAGGCTACCATCCATTGGAGTAACAAAAATATCAACAATAGACTACCTTCCATATTGACAAGGCTACCATCCATTGGGTAACAAAGATCTCGACAACAGGCTACCTTCCATAATGATAAGGCTACCATCCATTGGAGTAACAAAAATATTGACAACACACTACCTTCCATAAAGACAAGGCTACCATCCATTAGAGTAACAAAAATATTGACAAAAGACTACTTTTCATAAAGACAAGGCTACCATCCCTTGGAGTAACAAAAATCTCGATAATAACCTACCTTCCATAATGACAAGGCTACCATCCATTGGAGTAACAAAAATATCGACAACAAACTAACTTCCATAAAGACAAGGCTACCATCCATTGGAGTAACAAAAATATCGACAAAGACTACCTTCCATAAAGACAAGGCTACCATCCCTTGGAGTAACAAAAATCTCGACGACAGATTACCTTCCATAATGGCAAGGATTAAAACCATTTGAGTAAAAAAAATATCGAAAACAGACTACCTTCCATAATTACAACGTTACCATCCATTGGAATAACAAAAATCTCGACAATAGACTACCTTCCATAATGACAAGGCTACCATCCAATGGAATAACAACAATCTCGACAACAGACTACCTTCCATAATGACAAGGCTACCATCCATTGGAGTAACAAAAATATCGATAACATACTACCTTCCATAAAGTCAAGGCTATCATCCATTGGAGTAACAAAATTATCGACAAAGACTACCTTCCATAAAGACAAGGCTACCATCCCTTGGAGTAACAAAAATCTCGACAACATACTACCTTCCATAATGACAAGGATACAATCCATTGGAGTAAAAAAAATATCGAAAAGAGACTACCTTCTGTAATGACAAGGTTACCATCCATTGGAATAAAAAAAATATCAACAATAGACTACCTTCCATAATGACAAGGCTACCATCCAATGGAATAACAACAATCTCGACAACAGACTACCTTCCATAATAACAAGGCTACCATCCATTGGAGTAACAAAAATCTCTACAAAAGACTACCTTCCATAATGACAAAGCTACCATCCATTGGGTAACAAAGATCTCGACAACAGAGTACCTTCCATAATGATAAGGCTACCATCTATTGGAGTAACAAAAATATCGACAACACACCACCTTGCTTAAAGACAAGGCTACCATCCATTGGAGTAACAAAAATATCGACAACAGACTAACTTTCATAAAGACAAGGCTACCATCCCTTGAAGTAACAAAATTCTCTAAAACAACCTACCTTCCATAATGACAAGGCTACAATCCATTCGAGTAAAAAAAATCTCGACAAAAAACTACCTTCCATAATGACAAGGATACAATCCATTGGAGTAAAAAATATATTGACAATAGACTACCTTCCATAATGGCAAGGCTACCATCCATTGGAGTAACAAAAATATCGACAAGAGACTACCTTCCATAATGACAAGGCTACCATCCATTGGAGTAACAAAAATCTCTACAACAGACTACCTTCGATAATGACATGGCTACCATCCATTGGAGTAACAAAAATAACGACAACTGATTACCTTCCATAATGACAAGGCTACCATCCATTCGAGTAACAAAAATCTCGACAATAGACCATGTTCCATAAAGACAAGGCTACCATCCATTGGAGTAACAAAAATATTGACAACAGACTATCTTCCATAATGACAAGGCTACCATCCATTGAGGAACAAAGTTATCGACAACAAAATACCTTCCAAAATAACAACGCTACCATCCATGAGAGTAACAAAAATCTCGACAAATGACAACCTTCCATAATGACAAGGCTACCATCCAATCGAATAACAAAAATCTCGACAATAGACCACGTTCCATAATGACAAGGCTACCATCCATTGGAGTAACAAAAATCTCAACAATAGACTACCTTCCATAATGACAAGCTACCATCCATTGGAGTAACAAAAATTTCGACAACAAACTACCTTCCATCAAGACAAGGCTACCATCCATTGGAGTATCAAAAATATCGACAAAGACTACCTTCAATAAAGACAAGGTTACCAACCATTTGAGTAACAAAAATCTCGACAATAGTCTACCTTCCATAATGACAAGGCTACCATCCAATGGAATAACAAAAATCTCGACAACAGACTACCTTCCATAATGACAAAGCTACCATCCATTGGAGTAACAAAAATATCGAAAACAGACTACCTTCCATAATGACAAGGTTACCGTCCATTGGAGTAACAAAAATATCGACAAAGACTACCTTCCATAAAGACAAGGCTACCATCCCTAGGAGTAAGAAAAATCTCGACAATAACCTACCTTCCATAATGACAAGGCTACAATCCATTGAGTAAAAAAAATATCGATAACAGACTACCTTCCATAAATACAAGGTTACCATCCATTGGAATAACCAAAATCTCGACAATAAACTACCTTCCATAATGACAAGGCTACCGTCCAATGGAATAACAACAATCTCGACAATAGACCACGTTCCATAATGATAAGGCTACCATCCATTGGAGTAACAAAAATCTCGACAGCAGACTACCTTCCATAGTGACAAGGCTACCATCCATTGGAGTAACAAAAATATTGACAACAAACTACCTTCCATAAAGACAAGGCTACCATCCATTAGAGTAACAAAAATATCGACAAAGCCTACCTTCCATAAAGACAAGGCTACCATCCCTTGGAATAACAAAAATCTCGACAACAAACTACCTTCCATAATGATAAGGCTACCATCCAATGGAATAACAACAATCTCGACAATAGACTACCTTCAATAATTACAAGGCTACCATCCATTGGAGTAACAAAAATATCAACAATAGACTACCTTCCATATTGACAAGGCTACCATCCATTGGGTAACAAAGATCTCGACAACAGGCTACCTTCCATAATGATAAGGCTACCATCCATTGGAGTAACAAAAATATTGACAACACACTACCTTCCATAAAGACAAGGCTACCATCCATTAGAGTAACAAAAATATTGACAAAAGACTACTTTTCATAAAGACAAGGCTACCATCCCTTGGAGTAACAAAAATCTCGATAATAACCTACCTTCCATAATGACAAGGCTACCATCCATTGGAGTAACAAAAATATCGACAACAAACTAACTTCCATAAAGACAAGGCTACCATCCATTGGAGTAACAAAAATATCGACAAAGACTACCTTCCATAAAGACAAGGCTACCATCCCTTGGAGTAACAAAAATCTCGACGACAGATTACCTTCCATAATGGCAAGGATTAAAACCATTTGAGTAAAAAAAATATCGAAAACAGACTACCTTCCATAATTACAACGTTACCATCCATTGGAATAACAAAAATCTCGACAATAGACTACCTTCCATAATGACAAGGCTACCATCCAATGGAATAACAACAATCTCGACAACAGACTACCTTCCATAATGACAAGGCTACCATCCATTGGAGTAACAAAAATATCGATAACATACTACCTTCCATAAAGTCAAGGCTATCATCCATTGGAGTAACAAAATTATCGACAAAGACTACCTTCCATAAAGACAAGGCTACCATCCCTTGGAGTAACAAAAATCTCGACAACATACTACCTTCCATAATGACAAGGATACAATCCATTGGAGTAAAAAAAATATCGAAAAGAGACTACCTTCTGTAATGACAAGGTTACCATCCATTGGAATAAAAAAAATATCAACAATAGACTACCTTCCATAATGACAAGGCTACCATCCAATGGAATAACAACAATCTCGACAACAGACTACCTTCCATAATAACAAGGCTACCATCCATTGGAGTAACAAAAATCTCTACAAAAGACTACCTTCCATAATGACAAAGCTACCATCCATTGGGTAACAAAGATCTCGACAACAGAGTACCTTCCATAATGATAAGGCTACCATCTATTGGAGTAACAAAAATATCGACAACACACCACCTTGCTTAAAGACAAGGCTACCATCCATTGGAGTAACAAAAATATCGACAACAGACTAACTTTCATAAAGACAAGGCTACCATCCCTTGAAGTAACAAAATTCTCTAAAACAACCTACCTTCCATAATGACAAGGCTACAATCCATTCGAGTAAAAAAAATCTCGACAAAAAACTACCTTCCATAATGACAAGGATACAATCCATTGGAGTAAAAAATATATTGACAATAGACTACCTTCCATAATGGCAAGGCTACCATCCATTGGAGTAACAAAAATATCGACAAGAGACTACCTTCCATAATGACAAGGCTACCATCCATTGGAGTAACAAAAATCTCTACAACAGACTACCTTCGATAATGACATGGCTACCATCCATTGGAGTAACAAAAATAACGACAACTGATTACCTTCCATAATGACAAGGCTACCATCCATTCGAGTAACAAAAATCTCGACAATAGACCATGTTCCATAAAGACAAGGCTACCATCCATTGGAGTAACAAAAATATTGACAACAGACTATCTTCCATAATGACAAGGCTACCATCCATTGAGGAACAAAGTTATCGACAACAAAATACCTTCCAAAATAACAACGCTACCATCCATGAGAGTAACAAAAATCTCGACAAATGACAACCTTCCATAATGACAAGGCTACCATCCAATCGAATAACAAAAATCTCGACAATAGACCACGTTCCATAATGACAAGGCTACCATCCATTGGAGTAACAAAAATCTCAACAATAGACTACCTTCCATAATGACAAGCTACCATCCATTGGAGTAACAAAAATTTCGACAACAAACTACCTTCCATCAAGACAAGGCTACCATCCATTGGAGTATCAAAAATATCGACAAAGACTACGTTCAATAAAGACAAGGTTACCAACCATTTGAGTAACAAAAATCTCGACAACAGACTACCTTCCAAAATGACAAGGATACAATCCATTGGAGTAAAAAAATATCGATAACAGACTACCTTCCATAATGACAAGGTTACCAACCATTGGAATAACAAAAATCTCGACAATAGTCTACCTTCCATAATGACAAGGCTACCATCCAATGGAATAACAAAAATCTCGACCACAGACTACCTTCCATAATGACAAAGCTACCATCCATTGGAGTAACAAAAATATCGAAAACAGAATACCTTCCATAATGACAAGGTTACCGTCCATTGGAGTAACAAAAATATCGACAAAGACTACCTTCCATAATGACAAGGCTACCATCCAATTGAATAACAAAAAATCTCGACAATAACCAACCTTCCATAATGACAAGGCTACAATCCATTGAGTAAAAAAAATATCGATAACAGACTACCTTCCATAATGACAAGGTTACCATCCATTGAAATAACCAAAATCTCGACAATAAACTGCCTTCCATAATGACAAGGCTACCATCCAATGGAATAACAACAATCTCAACAACAGACTACCTTCCATAATGACAAGGCTACCATCCATTGGAGTAACAAAAATATCAACAACAACCTACCTTCCATAAATATAAGGCTACCATCCATTGGAGTAACAAAAATATCGAGAAAGACTACCTTCCATAAAGACAAGGCTACCATCCCTTGGAGTAGAAAAATCTCGACAACAGACTACCTTCCATAATGACAAGGATACAATCCATTGGAGTAAAAATAATATCGACAACAGACTACCTTCCATAATGCCAAGGTTACCATCCATAGGAATAACAAAAATCTTGATAATAGACTTCTTTCCATAATGACATGGCTACCATCCAATGGAATAACAATAATCTCGACAACAGACTTCCTTCCATAATGACAAGGCTACCATCCATTGGAGTAACAAAAATATCGAAAATAGACTACCTTCCATAATGACAAGGCTACCATCCATAGGGTAACAGAGATCTCGACAACAGATTACCTTCCATGATGATAAGGCTACCATCCATTGGAGTAACGAAAATATCTACAACACACTACCTTCCGTAATGGCAAGGCTACCATCCATTCGAGTAACAAAAATATCGACAACAGACGACCTTCCATTATGACAAGGCTACCATCCATTGAGGAACAAAGATATCGTCAACAAACTACCTTCCATAATGACAACGCTACCATCCATGAGAGTATCAAAAATCTTGACAAATGACAACCCTCCATAATGACAAGGCTACCATCCAATGGAATAACAAAATTCTCGAAAATAGACAATGTTCCATAATGACAAGGCTACCATCCATTGGAGTAACAAAAATCTCGACAACAGACTACCTTCTATAATGACATAGCTACCATTCATTGGAGTAACAAAAATATCAATAACAAACTACCTTCCATAAAGACAAGGATACCATCCATTGGAGTAACAAAAATATCGACAAAGACTACCTTCCATAAAGACAAGGCTACCATCCCTTGGAGTATAAAAAATATTGACAACAAACTACCTTCCATAATGACAAGGATACAATCCATTGGAGTAAAAAAAATATCGATAAAAGACTACCTTCCATAATGACAAGGTTACCATCCATTGGAATAACAAAAATATCGATAATAGACTACCTTCCATAATGACAAGGCTACCATCCAATGGAATAACAACAATCTCGACAACAGACTACCTTCCATAATGACAAGGCTACCATCCATTGGAGTAACAAAAATATCGACAACAAACTACCTTCCATAAATATAAGGCTACCATCCATTGGAGTAACAAAAATATCGACAAAGACTACCTTCCATAAAGACAAGGCTACCATCCCTTGGAGTAGAAAAATCTCGACAATAGACTACCTTCCATAATGACAAGGATACAATCCATTGGAGTAAAAAAAAATATCGACAACAGACTACCTTGCATAATGACAAGGTTACCATCCACTGGAATAACAAAAATCTCGACAATAGACTACCTTCCGTAATGGCAAGGCTACCATCCAATGGAATAACAACAATCTCGACAACAGACTACCTTCCATAATGACAAGGCTACCATCCATTGGAGTAACAAAAATATCGAAAATAGACTACCTTCCATAATGACAAGGCTACCATCCATTGGGTAACAAAGATCTCGACAACATACTACCTTCCATAATGATAAGGCTACCATCCATTGGAGTAACAAAAATATCGACAACACACTACCTTCCATAAAGACAAGGATACAATCCATTGGAGTAAAAAAAATATCGACAACAGACTACCTTTCATAAAGACAAGGCTACCATCAATTAGAGTAACAAAGATATCGACAACAAACTACCTCCCATAAAGACAAGGCTACAATCATTTGGAGTAAAAAAAATCTCGACAACAGACTACCTTCCATAATGACAGGGTTACCATCAACTGGAATAACAAAAATCTCGACAACGGACTACCTCCCATAATGGCAAGGCTACCATCCATTGGAGTAAAAAAAATATCGACAACAAACTACCTCCCATAATGACAAGGCTACCATCCATTAGAGTAACACAAATCTCTACAACAGACTACCTTCGATAATGACATGGCTACCATCCATTGGAGTAACAAAAATCTAGACAATAGACCATGTTCCATAAAGACAAGGATACCATCCATTGGAGTAACAAAAATATCGACAACAGACTACCTTCCATAATGACAAGGCTACCATCCATTGAGGAACAAAGATATCGACAACAAACTACCTTCCATAATGACAATGCTACCATCCATGAGATTAACAAAAATCTCGACAAATGACAACTTTCCATAATGACAAGGCTAACATCCAATTGAATAACAAAAATCTCGACAATAGACCACATTCCATAATGACAAGGCTACCATCCATTGGAGTAACAAAAATCTCGACAACAGACTACGTTCCATAATGACAAGGCTACCATCCATTGGAGTAACAAAAATATCGAAAACAAACTACCTTCCATAAAGACAAGGCTACCATCCATTGGAGTAACAAAAATATTGAAAAAGACTACCTTCCATAAAGACAAGGTTACAATACATTGGAGTAAAAAAAATATCGACAACAGGCTACCTTCCATAATGACAAGGCTACCATCCATTAGAGTAACACAAATCTCTACATCAGACTACCTTCGATAATGACATGGCTACCATCCATTGGAGTAACAAAAATAATGACAACTGATTACCTTCCATAATGACAAGGCTACCATCCATTGGAGTAACAAAAATCTTGACAATAGACCATGTTCCATAAAGACAAGGATATTATCCATTGGAGTAACAAAAATATCGACAACAGACTACCTTCCATACTGACAAGGCTACCATCCATTGAGGAACAAAGATATCGACAACAAACTACCTTCCATAATGACAATGGTACCATCCAGGAGAGTAACAAAAAAATCGACAAATGACAACCTTCCATAATGACAAGGCTACCATCCAATTGAATAACAAAAATCTCGACAATAGACCACATTCAATAATGACAAGGCTACCATCCATTGGAGTAACAAAAATATCGACAAAGACTACCTTCCATAAAGACAAGGCTACAATCCCTTGGAGTAACAAAAATCTCGACAACAGACTACCTTCCATTTTGACAAGGTTACAATACATTGGAGTAAAAAAAATATCGACAACAGACTATCTTCTATAATGACAAGGCTACCATCCACTGAGGAACAAAGATATCGACAACAAACTACCTTCCATAATGACCATGCTACCATCCATGAGAGTAATAAAAATCTCGACAAATGACAACCTTCCATAATGACAAGGCTACCATCCAATTGAATAACAAAAATCACGACAATAGACCACATTCCATAATGACAAGGCTACCATCCATTGGAGTAACAAAAATCTCGACAACAGACTACCTTCCATAATGACAAGGCTACCATCCATTGGAGTAACAAAAATATTGACAACAAACTACCTTCCATAAAGACAAGGCTACCATCCATTGGAGTAACAAAAATATCGACAAAGACTACCTTCCATAAAGACAAGGCTACCATCCCTTAGAGTAACAATAATCTCGACAACAGACTACCTTCCATAATGACAAGGATAAAATCCATTGGAGTAAAAAAAATATCGACAACAGACTACCTTCAATAATGACAAGGCTACCATCCAATGGAATAACAACAATCTCGACAACAGACTACCTTCCATAATTACAAGGCTACCATCCATTGGAGTAACAAAAATCTCTACAACAGACTACCTTCCATAATGACAAGGCTACCATCCATTGGGTAACAAAGATCTCGACAAAAGACTACCTTCCATAATGATAAGGCTACCATCCGTTGGAGTAACAAAAATATCAAAAACACACTACCTTCCATAAAGACAGGGCTACCATCCATTGGAGTAACAAAAATATCGACAAAGACTACCTTCCATAAAGACAAGGCTACCATCCCTTAGAGTAACAATAATCTCTACAACAGACTTCCTTCCATAATGACATAGCTACCATCCATTGGAGTAACAAAAATATAAACAACAAACTACCTCCCATAACAACAAGGCTACCATCCATTGGAATAACAAAAATCTCGACAATAGACTACCTTCCATAATGACAAGGCTACCATCCAATGGAATAACAACAATCTCGACAACAGACTACCTTCCATAATGACAAGGCTACCATCCATTGGAGTAACAAAAATATCAACAGCAACCTACCTTCCATAAATATAAGGCTACCATCCATTGGAGTAACAAAATATCGACAAAGACTACCTTCCATAAAGACAAGGCTACCATCCCTTGGAGTAGAAAAATCTGGACAACAGACTACCTTCCATAATGACAAGGATACAATCCATTGGAGTAAAAAAAATATCGACAACAGACTACCTTCCATAATGACAAGATTACCATCCATAGGAATAAAAAAAATCTCGATAATAGACTACTTTCCATAATGACAAGGCTACCATCCAATGGAATAACAATAATTTCGACAACAGACTACCTTCCATAATGACAAGGCTACCATCCATTGGAGTAACAAAAATATCGAAAAAAGACTACCTTCCATAATGACAAGGCTACCATCCATAGGGTAACAAAGATCTCGACAACAGACTACCTTCCATAATGATAAGGCTACCATCCATTGGAGTAACAAAAATATCGACAACACACTACCTTCCGTAGTGGCAAGGCTACCATCCATTCGAGTAACAAAAATATCGACAACAGACTACCTTCCATAATGACAAGGCTACCATCCATTGAGGAACAAAGATATCGTCAACAAACTACCTTCCATAATGACAAGGCTACCATCCAATGGAATAACAAAATTCTCGAAAATAGAGAATGTTCCATAATGACAAGGCTACCATCCATTGGAGTAACAAAAATCTCGACAACAGACTACCTTCCATAATGACATAACTACCATTCATTGGAGTAACAAAAATATCAACAACAAACTACCTTCCATAAAGACAAGGCTACCATCCATTGGAGTAACAAAAATATCGACAAAGACTACCTTCCATAAAGACAAGGCTACCATCCTTTGGAGTATAAAAAATATCGACAACAAACTACCTTCCATAATGACAAGGATACAATCCATTGGAGTAAAAAAAATATCGATAACATACTACCTTCCATAATGACAAGGCTACCATCCCTTGGAGTAGAAAAATCTCGACAATAGAATACCTTCCATAATGACAAGGATACAATCCATTGGATTAAAAAAAATATCGACAACAGACTACCTTCCATAATGACAAGGTTACCATCCACTGGAATAACAAAAATATCGACAATAGACTACCTTCCGTAATGACAAGGCTACCATCCATTGGAGTAACAAAAATATCGAAAATAGACTACCTTCGATAATGACAAGGCTACCATCCATAGGGTAACAAAGATCTCGACAATAGACTACCTTCCATAATGATAAGGCTACCATCCATTGGAGTAACAAAAATATCGACAACACACTACCTTCCATAAAGACAAGGATACAATCCATTGGAGTAAAAAAAATATCAACAACAAACTACCTTTCATAAAGACAAGGCTACCATCCCTTGGAGGAAAAAAGATATCGACAACAAACTACCTCCCATAATGACAAGGCAACAATCATTTGGAGTAAAAAAAATCTCGACAACAGACTACCTTCCATAATGACAGGGTTACCATCAACTGGAATAACAAAAATCTCGACAACGGACTACCTTCCATAATGGCAAGGCTACCATCCATTGGAGTAACAAAAATGTCGATAACAAACTACCTTCCATAATGACAAGGCTACCATCCATTAGAGTAACACAAATCTCTACAACAGACTACCTTCGATAATGACATGGCTACCATCCATTGGAGTAACAAAAATAATGACAACTGATTACCTTCCATAATGACAAGGCTACCATCCATTGGAGTAACAAAAATCTCGACAATAGACCATGTTCCATAAAGACAACGATAATATCCATTGGAGTTAAAAAAATATCGACAATAGACTACCTTCCATAATGACAAGGCTACCATCCATTGAGGAACAAAGATATCGACAACAAACTACCTTCCATAATGACAACGCTACCATCCATGAGAGTAACAAAAATCTCGACAAATGACAACTTTCCGTAATGACAAGGCTACCATCCAATTGAATAACAAAAATCTCGACAATAAACCACATTCCATAATGACAAGGCTACCATCCATTGGAGTAACAAAAATATCGACAACAGACTACGTTCCATAATGACAAGGCTACCATCCATTGGAGTAACAAAAATATCGACAACAAACTACCTTCCATAAAGACAAGGCTACCATCCATTGGAGTAACAAAAATATCGACAAAGACTACCTTCCATAAAGACAAGGCTACCATCCCTTGGAGTAACAAAAATCTCGACAACAGACTACCTTCCATTTTGACAAGGTTACAATACATTGGAGTAAAAAAAATATCGACAACAGACTACCTTCCATAATAACAAGGTATCATCTATTGGAATAACATATATATCAACAATAAACTACCTTCCATAATGACAAGGCTACCATCCAATGGTATAACAACAATCTCGACAACAGACCACCTTCCATAATTACAAGGCTACCATCCATTGGAGTAACAAAAATCCCGACAACAGACAACCTTCCATAATGACAAGGATACCATCCATTGAGGAACAAAGATATCGTCAACAAACTACCTTCCGTAATGACAACGCTACCATCCATGAGAGTAACAAAACTCTTGACAAATGACAACCTTCCATAATGACAAGGCTACCATCCAATGGAATAACAAAATTCTCGAAAATAGACAATGTTCCATAATGACAAGGCTACCATCCATTGGAGTAACAAAAATCTCGACAACAGACTACCTTCCATAATGACATAGCTACCATTCATTAGAGTAACAAAAATATCAACAACAAACTACCTTCCATAAAGACAAGGCTACCATCCATTGGAGTAACAAAAATATCGACAAAGACTACCTTCCATAAAGACTAGGCTACCATCCTTTGGAGTATAAAAAATATCGACAACAAACTACCTTCCATAATGACAAGGATACAATCCATTGGAGTAAAAAAAATATCGATAACATACTACCTTCCATAATGACAAGGCTACCATCCCTTGGAGTAGAAAAATCTCGACAATAGACTACCTTCCATAATGACAAGGATACAATCCATTGGAGTAAAAAAAATATCGACAACAGACTACCTTCCATAATGACAAGGTTACCATCCACTGGAATAACAAAAATATCGACAATAGACTACCTTCCGTAATGACAAGGCTACCATCCATAGGGTAACAAAGATCTCGACAACAGACTACCTTCCATAATGATAAGGCTACCATCCATTGGAGTAACAAAAATATCGACAACACACTACCTTCCATAAAGACAAGGATACAATCCATTGGAGTAAAAAAAATATCAACAACAAACTACCTTTCATAAAGACAAGGCTACCATCCCTTGGAGGAAAAAAGATATCGACAACAAACTACCTCCCATAATGACAAGGCAACAATCATTTGGAGTAAAAAAAATCTCGACAACAGACTACCTTCCATAATGACAGGGTTACCATCAACTGGAATAACAAAAATCTCGACAACGGACTACCTTCCATAATGGCAAGGCTACCATCCATTGGAGTAACAAAAATGTCGATAACAAACTACCTTCCATAATGACAAGGCTACCATCCATTAGAGTAACACAAATCTCTACAACAGACTACCTTCGATAATGACATGGCTACCATCCATTGGAGTAACAAAAATAATGACAACTGATTACCTTCCATAATGACAAGGCTACCATCCATTGGAGTAACAAAAATCTCGACAATAGACCATGTTCCATAAAGACAACGATAATATCCATTGGAGTTAAAAAAATATCGACAATAGACTACCTTCCATAATGACAAGGCTACCATCCATTGAGGAACAAAGATATCGACAACAAACTACCTTCCATAATGACAACGCTACCATCCATGAGAGTAACAAAAATCTCGACAAATGACAACTTTCCGTAATGACAAGGCTACCATCCAATTGAATAACAAAAATCTCGACAATAAACCACATTCCATAATGACAAGGCTACCATCCATTGGAGTAACAAAAATATCGACAACAGACTACGTTCCATAATGACAAGGCTACCATCCATTGGAGTAACAAAAATATCGACAACAAACTACCTTCCATAAAGACAAGGCTACCATCCATTGGAGTAACAAAAATATCGACAAAGACTACCTTCCATAAAGACAAGGCTACCATCCCTTGGAGTAACAAAAATCTCGACAACAGACTACCTTCCATTTTGACAAGGTTACAATACATTGGAGTAAAAAAAATATCGACAACAGACTACCTTCCATAATAACAAGGTATCATCTATTGGAATAACATAAATATCAACAATAAACTACCTTCCATAATGACAAGGCTACCATCCAATGGTATAACAACAATCTCGACAACAGACCACCTTCCATAATTACAAGGCTACCATCCATTGGAGTAACAAAAATCCCGACAACAGACTACCTTCCATAATGACAAGGATACCATCCATTGAGGAACAAAGATATCGTCAACAAACTACCTTCCATAATGACAACGCTACCATCCATGAGAGTAACAAAACTCTTGACAAATGACAACCTTCCATAATGACAAGGCTACCATCCAATGGAATAACAAAATTCTCGAAAATAGACAATGTTCCATAATGACAAGGCTACCATCCATTGGAGTAACAAAAATCTCGACAACAGACTACCTTCCATAATGACATAGCTACCATTCATTGGAGTAACAAAAATATCAACAACAAACTACCTTCCATAAAGACAAGGCTACCATCCATTGGAGTAACAAAAATATCGACAAAGACTACTTTCCATAAAGACTAGGCTACCATCCTTTGGAGTATAAAAAATATCGACAACAAACTACCTTCCATAATGACAAGGATACAATCCATTGGAGTAAAAAAAAATCGATAACATACTACCTTCCATAATGACAAGGCTACCATCCCTTGGAGTAGAAAAATCTCGACAATAGACTACCTTCCATAATGACAAGGATACAATCCATTGGAGTAAAAAAAATATCGACAACAGACTACCTTCCATAATGACAAGGTTACCATCCTCTGGAATAACAAAAATATCGACAATAGACTACCTTCCGTAATGACAAGGCTACCATCCATTGGAGTAACAAAAATATCGAAAATAGACTACCTTCGATAATGACAAGGCTACCATCCATAGGGTAACAAAGATCTTGACAACAGACTACCTTCCATAATGATAAGGCTACAATCCATTGGAGTAACAAAAATATCGACAACACACTACCTTCCATAAAGACAAGGATACAATCCATTGTAGTAAAAAAAATATCGATAACAGACTACCTTTCATAAAGACAAGGCTACCATCCCTTGGAGGAAAAAAGATATCGACAACAAACTACCTCCCATAATGACAAGGCAACAATCATTTGGAGTAAAAAAAATCTCGACAACAGACTACCTTCCATAATGACAGGGTTACCATCAACTGGAATAACAAAAATCTCGACAACGGACTACCTTCCATAATGGCAAGGCTACCATCCATTGGAGTAACAAAAATGTCGATAACAAACTACCTTCCATAATGACAAGGCTACCATCCATTAGAGTAACACAAATCTCTACAATAGACTACCTTCGATAATGACATGGCTACCATCCATTGGAGTAACAAAAATAATGACAACTGATTACCTTCCATAATGACAAGGCTACCATCCATTGGAGTAACAAAAATCTCGACAATAGACCATGTTCCATAAAGACAACGATAATATCCATTGGAGTTAAAAAAATATCGACAACAGACTACCTTCCATAATGACAAGGCTACCATCCATTGAGGAACAAAGATATCGACAACAAACTACCTTCCATAATGACAACGCTACCATCCATGAGAGTAACAAAAATCTCGACAAATGACATCTTTCCATAATGACAAGGCTACCATCCAATTGAATAACAAAAATCTCGACAATAAACCACATTCCATAATGACAAGGCTACCATCCATTGGAGTAACAAAAATATCGACAACAGACTACGTTCCATAATGACAAGGCTACCATCCATTGGAGTAACAAAAATATCGACAACAAACTACCTTCCATAAAGACAAGGCTACCATCCATTGGAGTAACAAAAATATCGACAAAGACTACCTTCCATAAAGACAAGGCTACCATCCCTTGGAGTAACAAAAATCTCGACAACAGACTACCTTCCATTTTGACAAGGTTACAATACATTGGAGTAAAAAAAATATCGACAACAGACTACCTTCCATAATAACAAGGTATCATCTATTGGAATAACATAAATATCAACAATAAACTACATTCCATAATGACAAGGCTACCATCCAATGATATAATAACAATATCGACAACAGACCACCTTCCATAATTACAAGGCTACCATCCATTGGAGTAACAAAAATCCCGACAATAGACTACCTTCCATAATGACAAGGCTACCATCCATTGGAGTAACAAAAATATCGACAACAGACTATCTTCTATAATGACAAGGCTACCATCCACTAAGGAACAAAGATATCGACAACAAACTACCTTCAATAATGACCATGCTACCATCCATGAGAGTAATAAAAATCTCGACAAATGACAACCTTCCATAATGACAAGGCTACCATCCAATTGAATAACAAAAATCTCGACAATAGACCACGTTCCATAATGACAAGGCTACCATCCATTGGAGTAACAAAAATCTCGACAACAGACTACCTTCCATAATGACAAGGCTACAGTCCATTGGAGTAACAAAAATATTGACAACAAACTACCTTCCATAAAGACAAGGCTACCATCCATTGGAGTAATAAAAATATCGACAAAGACTAGCTTCCATAAAGACAAGGCTACCATCCCTTAGAGTAACAATAATCTCGACAACAGACTACCTTCCATAATGACAAGGATAAAATCCATTGGAGTAAAAAAAATATCGACAACAGACTACCTTCAATAATGACAAGGCTACCATCCAATGGAATAATAACAATCTCAACAACAGACTTCCTTCCATAATTACAAGGCTACCATCCATTGGAGTAACAAAAATCTCTACAACAGACTACCTTCCATAATGACAAGGCTACCATGCATTGGGTAACAAAGATCTCGACAAAAGACTACCTTCCATAATGATAACGCTACCATCCATTGTAGTAACGAAAATATCGACAACGCACTACCTTCCATAAAGACAGGGCTACCATCCATTGGAGTAACAAAAATATCGACAAATACTACCTTTCATAAAGTCAAGGCTACCATCCCTTAGAGTAACAATAATCTCGACAACAGACTACCTTCCATAATGACAAGGTTACCATCCATCGGAATAAAAAAAATCTCGACGATAGACTACCTTCAATAATGACAAGGCTACCATCCAATGGAATAACAACAATCTCGACAACAGACTACCTTCCATAATTACAAGGTTACCATCCATTGGAGTAACAAAAATCTCTACCACAAACTACCTTCCATAATGACAAGGCTACCATCCATTGGGTAACAAAGATCTCGACAAAAGACTAACTTCCATAATGATAAGGCTACCATCCATTGGAGTAACAAAAATATCGACAACACACTACCTTTCATAAAGACAAGGCTACCATCCTTTGGAGTAACAAAAATCTCGACAACAACCTACCTTCCATAATGACAAGGCTACAATCCATTGGAGTAAAAAAAGTCTCGACAACAGACTACCTTCCATAATGACAAGGTTACCATCCACTGGAATAACAAAAATCTCGACAACAGACTACCTTCCATAATGGCAAGGCTACCATCCATTGGAGTAACAAAAATATCGACAACAGACTACCTTCGATAATGACATGGCTACCATCCATTGGAGTAACAAAAATAACGACAACTGATTACCTTTTAAAATGACAAGGCTACCATCCATTGGAGTAACAAAAATCTCGACAATAGACCATGTTTCATAAAGATAAGGCTACCATCCATTGGTGTAACAAAAATATCGACAACAGACTACCTTCCATAATGACAAGGCTACCCTCCATTGATGAACAAAGATATCGAAAACAAACTACTTTCCATAATGACAATGCTACCATCCATGAGAGTAACAAAAATCTCGACAAATGACAACCTTCCATAATGACAAGGCTACCATCCAATCGAATAACAAAAATCTCGACAATAGACCACGTTCCATAATGACAAGGCTACCATCCATTGGAGTAACAAAAATCTCGACAACAGACTACCTTCCATAATGACAAGGCTACCATCCATTGGAGTAACAAAAATATCGACAACAAACTACCTTCCATAAAGACAAGGCTAACATCCATTGGAGTAACAAAAATATCGACAAAGACTACCTCCCATAAAGACATGGCTACCATCCCTTGGAGTAATAAAAATCTCGACAATAGACTACCTTCCATAATGACAAGGACACAATCCATTGGAGTAAAAAAAATATCGACAACGTACTACCTTCCATAATGACAAGGTTACCATCCATTAGAATAACAAAAATCTCGACAATGGACTACCTTCCATAATGACAAGGCTACCATCCAATGGAATAACAACAATCTCGACAACAGACTATCTTCCATAATGACAAGGCTAGCATCCATTGGAGTAACAAAAATATCGACAACAGACTACCTTCCATAATGACAAGGTTACCATCAACTGGAATAACAAAAATCTCGACAACAGACTACCTTCCGTAATGGCAAGGCTACCATCCATTGGAGTAACAAAAATATCGACAACAAACTACCTTCCATAATGATAAGGCTACCATCCATTGGAGTAACAAAAATATCGACAACACACTACCTTCCATAAAGACAAGGATACAATCCATTGGAGTAAAAAAAATATCGACAACAGACTACCTTTCATAAAGACAAGGCTACCATCCCTTGGAGGAACAATGATATCGACAACAAACTACCTCCCATAATGTCAAGGCTACAATCATTTGGAGTAAAAAAAATCTCGACAACAGACTACCTTCCATAATGACAGGGTTACCATCAACTGGAATAACAAAAATCTCGACAACGGACTACCTTCCAGAATGGCAAGGCTACCATCCATTGGAGTAACAAAAATATCGATAAAAAACTTCCTTCCATAATGACAAGGCTACCATCCATTAGAGTAACACAAATCTCTACAACCGACTATCTTCGATAATGACATGGCTACCATTCATTGGAGTAACAAAAATAATGACAACTGATTACCTTCCATAATGACAAGGCTACCATCCATTGGAGTAACAAAAATCTCGACAATAGACCATGTTCCATAAAGACAAGAATACTATCCATTGGAGTAAAAAAAATATCGACAACAGACTACCTTCCCTAATGAAAACGCTACCATCCATTGAGGAACAAATATATCGACAACAAACTACCTTCCATAATGACAACGCTACCATCCATGAGAGTAACAAAAATCTCGACAAATGACAACCTTTCATAATGACAAGGCTACCATCCAATTGAATAACAAAAATCTCGACAATAGACCACATTCCATAATGACAAGGCTACCATCCATTGGAGTAACAAAAATATCGACAACAAACTACCTTCCATAAAGACAAGGCTACCATCCATTGGAGTAACAAAAATATCGACAAAGACTACCTTCCATAAAGACAAGGCTACCATCCCTTGGAGTAACAAAAATCTCAACAACAGACTACCTTCCATAATGAAAAGGATACAATAAATTGGAGTAAAAAAAATATCGACAACAGACTACCTTCCATAATGACAAGGTTACCATCCATTGGAATAACTTAAATATCGACAATAAACTACCTTCCATAATGACAAGGCTACAATCCATTGGAGTAAAAAAAGTCTCGACAACAGACTACCTTCCATAATGACAAGGTTACCATCCATTGGAGTAAAAAAAATCTCGACAACATACTACCTTCAATAATGACAAGGCTACCATCCATTGGAATAACATAAATATCGACAACAACCTACCTTCCATAATGACAAGGCTACAATCCATTGGAGTAAAAAAAGTCTCGACAACAGACTACCTTCCATAATGACAAGGTTACCATCCATTGGAGTAAAAAAAATATCGACAACAGACTACCTTCCATAATGACAAGGCTACAATCCATTGGAATAACATAAATATCGACAATAAACTACCTTCCATAATGACAAGGCTACCATCCATTGGGTAACAAAGATCTCGACAACAGTCTACCTTCCATAATGACAAGGCTACCATCCATTGAGGAACAAAGATATCGAAAACAAACTACTTTCCATAATGACAATGCTACCATCCATGAAAGTAACAAAAATCTCGACAAATGACAACCTTCCATAATGACAAGGCTACCATCCAATCGAATAACAAAAATCTCGACAATAGACCACGTTCCATAATGACAAGGCTACAATCCATTGGAGTAACAAAAATCTCGACAACAGACTACCTTCCATAATGACAAGGCTACCATCCATTGGAGTAACAAAAATATCGACAACAAACTACCTTCCATAAAGACAAGGATACCAATCCAATGGAGTAACAAAAATATCGACAAAGACTACCTTCCATAAAGACATGGCTACCATCCCTTGGAGTAATAAAAATCTCGACAATAGACTACCTTCCATAATGACAAGGACACAATCCATTGGAGTAAAAAAATATATCGACAACATACTACCTTCCATAATGACAAGGTTACCATCCATTAGAATAACAAAAATCTCGACAATGGACTGCCTTCCATAATGACAAGGCTACCATCCAATGGAATAACAACAATCTCGACAATAGACTATCTTCCATAATGACAAGGCTAGCATCCATTGGAGTAACAAAAATCTCGACAACAGACTACCTTCCGGAATGGCAAGGCTACCATCCATTGGAGTAACAAAAATATCGACAACAAACTACCTTCCATAATGACAAGGCTACCATCCATTAGAGTAACAAAAATCTCTACAACAGACTACCTTCGATAATGACATGGCTACCATCCATGAGAGTAACAAAAATAACGACAAATGACAACCTTCCATAATGACAAGGCTACCATCCAATTGAATAACAAAAATCTCGACAATATACCACGTTCCATAATGACAAGGCTACCATCCATTGGAGTAACAAAAATATCGACAACAGACTACCTTCCATAATGACAAGGCTACCATCCATTGAGGAACAAAGATATCGACAACAAACTACCTTCCATAAAGACAAGGCTACCATCCATTGGAGTAACAAAAATATCGACAAAGACTACCTTCCATAAAGACAAGGCTACCATCCCTTGGAATAACAAAAATCTCGACAACAGACTACCTTCCATAATGACAAGGATACAGTACATTGGAGTAAAAAAAATATCGACAACAGACTACCTTCCAAAATGACAAGGTTACCATCCATTGGAATAACATAAATATCGACAATAAACTACCTTCCATAATGACAAGGCTACCATCCAATGGTATAACAACAATCTCGACAACAGACCACCTTCCATAATTACAAGGCTACCATCCATTGGAGTAACAAAAATCTCTACAATAGACTACCTTCCATAATGACAAGGCTACCAATCATTGGAGTAACAAAAATATCGACAACAAACTACCTTCCATAATGACAAGGCTACCATCCATTGGAGTAACAAAGATATCGACAACAAACTACCTTCCATAATGACCATGCTAACATCCATGAGAGTAACAAAAATCTCGACAAATGACAACCTTCCATAATGACAAGGCTACCATCCAATCGAATAACAAAAATCTCGACAATAGACCACGTTCCATAATGACAAGGTTACCATCCTTTGGAGTAACAAAAATCTCGACAATAGACTACCTTCCATAATGACAAGGCTACCATCCATAGGAGTAACAAAAATATTGACAACAAACTACCTTCCATAAAGACAAGGCTACCATCCGTTGGAGTAACAAAAATATCGACAAAGACTACCTTCCATAAAGACAAGGCTACCATCCGTTGGAGTAACAGAAATCTCGACAACAAACTACCTTCCATAATGACAAGGATACAATCCATTGGAGTAAAAAAAATATCGACAACAGACTACCTTCCATAATGACAAGGTTACCATCCATCGGAATAACAAAAATCTCGATAATAGACAACCTTCAATAATGACAAGGCTACCATCCAATGGAATAACAACAATCTCGACAACAGACTACCTTACATAATTACAAGGCTACCATCTATTGGAGTAACGAAAATCTCTATAATAGACTACCTTCCATAATGACAAGGCTACCATCCATTGGGTAACAAAGATCTCGACAACAGTCTACCTTCCATAATGATAAGGCTACCATCCATTGGAGTAACAAAAATATCGACAACACACTACCTTCCATAAAGACAAGGCTACCATCCATTGGAGTAACAAAAATATCGACAACAAACTACCTTTCATAAAGACAAGGCTACCACCCCTTGGAGTAACAAAAATATCGACAACAACCTACCTTCCATAATGAAAAGGCTACAATCCATTGGAGTAAAAAAAGGCTCGACAACAGACTACCTTCCATAATGACAAGGTTACCATCCACTGGAACAACAAAAATCTCGACAACAGACTACCTTCCATAATGGCAAGGCTACCATCCATTGGAGTAACAAAAATATCGACAACAGACTACCTTCCAAAATGACAAGACTACCATCCATTGGAGTAACAAAAATCTCGAAAATAGACCATGTTCCATAAAGATAAGGCTACCATCCATTGGAGTAAAAAAAATATCGACAACAGACTACCTTCCATAATGCCAAGGGTACCCTCCATTGAGGAACAAAGATAACGACAACAAACTACCTTCCATAATGACAATGCTACCATCCATGAGAGTAACAAAAATCTTGACAAATGACGACCTTCCATAATGACAAGGCTACCATCCAATCGAATAACAAAAATCTCGACAATAGACCACGTTCCATAATGACAAGGCTACCATCCATTGGAGTAATAAAAATATCGACAACAGACTACCTTCCATAATGACAAGGCTACTATCCATTGGAGTAAAAAATATCGACAACATACTACCTTCCATAATGACAAGGTTGCCATCCATTAGAATAACAAAAATCTCGACAATGGACTACCTTCCATAATGACAAGGCTACCATCCAATGGAATAACAACAATCTCGACAACAAACTACCTTCCATAATGACAAGGCTACCATCCATTGGAGTAACAAAAATATCGACAACAAACTACCTTCCATGAAGACAAGGCTACCATCCATTGGAGTAACAAAAATATCGACAAAGACTATCTTCCATAAAGACAAGGCTACCATCCCTTGGAATAACAAAAATCTCGACAACAGACTACCTTCCATTACCATCCATTTGAGTAACAAAAATGTCCACAGTAGACTACCTTCCATAATAACAAGGCTACCATCCATTGAGGAACAAAGATATCGTCAACAAACTACCTTCCATAATGACAATGCTAAAATCCATGAGAGTAACAAAAATCTCGACAAATGACAACCCTCCATAATGACAAGGCTACCATCCAATCGAATAACAAAAATCTCAACAATAGACCACGTTCCATAATGACAAGGCTACCATCCATTGGAGTAACAAAAATCTCGACAACAAACTACCTTCCATAATGACAAGGATAACATCCATTGGAGTAAAAAAAATATCGACAAAGACTACCTTCCATAAAGACAAGGCTACCATCCCTTGGAGTAACAAAAATCTCGACAACAGACTACCTTCCATAATGACAAGGATACAATACATTGGAGTAAAAAAATAATCGACAACAGACTACCTTACATAATGACAAGGTTACCATCCATTGGAATAACATAAATATCGACAATAAACTACCTTCCATAATGACAAGGCTACCATCCAATGGTATAACAACAATCTTGACAATAGACCACCTTCCATAATTACAAGGTTACCATCCATTGGAGTAACAAAAATCACTACAACAGACTACCTTCCATAATGACAAGGCTACCATCCATTGGAGTAACAAAAATATCGACAACAAACTACCTTCCATAAAGACAAGGATACCAATCCAATGGAGTAACAAAAATATCGACAAAGACTACCTTCCATAAAGACATGGCTACCATCCCTTGGAGTAATAAAAATCTCGACAATAGACTACCTTCCATAATGACAAGGACACAATCCATTGGAGTAAAAAAATATATCGACAACATACTACCTTCCATAATGACAAGGTTACCATCCATTAGAATAACAAAAATCTCGACAATGGACTGCCTTCCATAATGACAAGGCTACCATCCAATGGAATAACAACAATCTCGACAATAGACTATCTTCCATAATGACAAGGCTAGCATCCATTGGAGTAACAAAAATTTCGACAACAGACTACCTTCCGGAATGGCAAGGCTACCATCCATTGGAGTAACAAAAATATCGACAACAAACTACCTTCCATAATGACAAGGCTACCATCCATTAGAGTAACAAAAATCTCTACAACAGACTACCTTCGATAATGACATGGCTACCATCCATGAGAGTAACAAAAATAACGACAAATGACAACCTTCCATAATGACAAGGCTACCATCCAATTGAATAACAAAAATCTCGACAATATACCACGTTCCATAATGACAAGGCTACCATCCATTGGAGTAACAAAAATATCGACAACAGACTACCTTCCATAATGACAAGGCTACCATCCATTGAGGAACAAAGATATCGACAACAAACTACCTTCCATAAAGACAAGGCTACCATCCATTGGAGTAACAAAAATATCGACAAAGACTACCTTCCATAAAGACAAGGCTACCATCCCTTGGAATAACAAAAATCTCGACAACAGACTACCTTCCATAATGACAAGGATACAGTACATTGGAGTAAAAAAAATATCGACAACAGACTACCTTCCAAAATGACAAGGTTACCATCCATTGGAATAACATAAATATCGACAATAAACTACCTTCCATAATGACAAGGCTACCATCCAATGGTATAACAACAATCTCGACAACAGACCACCTTCCATAATTACAAGGCTACCATCCATTGGAGTAACAAAAATCTCTACAATAGACTACCTTCCATAATGACAAGGCTACCAATCATTGGAGTAACAAAAATATCGACAACAAACTACCTTCCATAATGACAAGGCTACCATCCATTGGAGTAACAAAGATATCGACAACAAACTACCTTCCATAATGACCATGCTAACATCCATGAGAGTAACAAAAATCTCGACAAATGACAACCTTCCATAATGACAAGGCTACCATCCAATCGAATAACAAAAATCTCGACAATAGACCACGTTCCATAATGACAAGGTTACCATCCTTTGGAGTAACAAAAATCTCGACAATAGACTACCTTCCATAATGACAAGGCTACCATCCATAGGAGTAACAAAAATATTGACAACAAACTACCTTCCATAAAGACAAGGCTACCATCCGTTGGAGTAACAAAAATATCGACAAAGACTACCTTCCATAAAGACAAGGCTACCATCCGTTGGAGTAACAGAAATCTCGACAACAAACTACCTTCCATAATGACAAGGATACAATCCATTGGAGTAAAAAAAATATCGACAACAGACTACCTTCCATAATGACAAGGTTACCATCCATCGGAATAACAAAAATCTCGATAATAGACAACCTTCAATAATGACAAGGCTACCATCCAATGGAATAACAACAATCTCGACAACAGACTACCTTACATAATTACAAGGCTACCATCTATTGGAGTAACGAAAATCTCTATAATAGACTACCTTCCATAATGACAAGGCTACCATCCATTGGGTAACAAAGATCTCGACAACAGTCTACCTTCCATAATGATAAGGCTACCATCCATTGGAGTAACAAAAATATCGACAACACACTACCTTCCATAAAGACAAGGCTACCATCCATTGGAGTAACAAAAATATCGACAACAAACTACCTTTCATAAAGACAAGGCTACCACCCCTTGGAGTAACAAAAATATCGACAACAACCTACCTTCCATAATGAAAAGGCTACAATCCATTGGAGTAAAAAAAGGCTCGACAACAGACTACCTTCCATAATGACAAGGTTACCATCCACTGGAACAACAAAAATCTCGACAACAGACTACCTTCCATAATGGCAAGGCTACCATCCATTGGAGTAACAAAAATATCGACAACAGACTACCTTCCAAAATGACAAGACTACCATCCATTGGAGTAACAAAAATCTCGAAAATAGACCATGTTCCATAAAGATAAGGCTACCATCCATTGGAGTAAAAAAAATATCGACAACAGACTACCTTCCATAATGCCAAGGGTACCCTCCATTGAGGAACAAAGATAACGACAACAAACTACCTTCCATAATGACAATGCTACCATCCATGAGAGTAACAAAAATCTTGACAAATGACGACCTTCCATAATGACAAGGCTACCATCCAATCGAATAACAAAAATCTCGACAATAGACCACGTTCCATAATGACAAGGCTACCATCCATTGGAGTAATAAAAATATCGACAACAGACTACCTTCCATAATGACAAGGCTACTATCCATTGGAGTAAAAAATATCGACAACATACTACCTTCCATAATGACAAGGTTGCCATCCATTAGAATAACAAAAATCTCGACAATGGACTACCTTCCATAATGACAAGGCTACCATCCAATGGAATAACAACAATCTCGACAACAAACTACCTTCCATAATGACAAGGCTACCATCCATTGGAGTAACAAAAATATCGACAACAAACTACCTTCCATGAAGACAAGGCTACCATCCATTGGAGTAACAAAAATATCGACAAAGACTATCTTCCATAAAGACAAGGCTACCATCCCTTGGAATAACAAAAATCTCGACAACAGACTACCTTCCATTACCATCCATTTGAGTAACAAAAATGTCCACAGTAGACTACCTTCCATAATAACAAGGCTACCATCCATTGAGGAACAAAGATATCGTCAACAAACTACCTTCCATAATGACAATGCTAAAATCCATGAGAGTAACAAAAATCTCGACAAATGACAACCCTCCATAATGACAAGGCTACCATCCAATCGAATAACAAAAATCTCAACAATAGACCACGTTCCATAATGACAAGGCTACCATCCATTGGAGTAACAAAAATCTCGACAACAAACTACCTTCCATAATGACAAGGATAACATCCATTGGAGTAAAAAAAATATCGACAAAGACTACCTTCCATAAAGACAAGGCTACCATCCCTTGGAGTAACAAAAATCTCGACAACAGACTACCTTCCATAATGACAAGGATACAATACATTGGAGTAAAAAAATAATCGACAACAGACTACCTTACATAATGACAAGGTTACCATCCATTGGAATAACATAAATATCGACAATAAACTACCTTCCATAATGACAAGGCTACCATCCAATGGTATAACAACAATCTTGACAATAGACCACCTTCCATAATTACAAGGTTACCATCCATTGGAGTAACAAAAATCACTACAACAGACTACCTTCCATAATGACAAGGCTACCATCCATTGGAGTAACAAAAATATCGACAACAGACTATCTTCTATAATGACAAGGCTATCATACACTGAGAAACAAAGATATCAAAAACAAACTACTTTCCATAATGACCATGCTAACATCCATGAGAGTAACAAAAATATCGACAAATGAAAAGGTTACATAATGACAAGGCTACCATCCATTGGGTAACAAAGATATCGACAACAGACTACCTTACATAATGACAAGGTTACCATCCATCGGAATAACAAAAATCTCGATAATAGACTACCTTCAATAATGACAAGGCTACCATCCAATGGAATAACAACAATCTCGACAACAGACTACCTTCCATAATTACAAGGCTACCATCCATTAGAGTAACAAAAATCTCTACAATAGACTACCTTCCATAATGACAAGGCTACCATCCATTGGGTAACAAAGATCTCGACAACAGTCTACCTTCCTTAATGATAAGGCTACCATGCATTGGAGTAACAAAAATATCGACAACACACTACCTTCCATAAAGACAAGGCTACCATCCATTGGAGCAACAAAAATATCGACAACAAACTACCTTTCATAAAGACTAGGCTACCATCCCTTGGAGTAACAAAAATCTCGACAACAACCTACCTTCCATAATGACAACGCTAAAATCCATTGGAGTAAAAAAATCCTCGACAACAGACTACCTTCCATAATGACAAGGTTACCATCCACTGGAATAAAAAAAATCTCGACAACAAACTACCTTCCATAATGGCAAGGATACCATCCATTGGAGTAACAAAAATATCAACAACAGACTACCTTCCAAAATGACAAGGCTACCATCCATTGGAGTAACAAAAATCTCGACAATAGACCATGTTTCATAAAGATAAGGCTACCATCCATTGGAGTAACAAAAATATCGACAACAGACTACCTTCCATAATGACAAGGCTACCCTCCATTGAGGAACAAAGATAACGACAACAAACTACATTCCATAATGACAATGCTACCATCCATAAGAGTAACAAAAATCTCGACAAATGACAACCTTCCATAATGACAAGGCTACCATCAAATCGAATAATAAAAATCTCGACAATAGACCATGTTCCATAATGACAAGGCTACCATCCATTGGAGTAATAAAAACTCGACAACAGACTACCTTCCATAATAACAAGGCTACTATCCATTGGAGTAACAAAAATATCGACATCAAACTACCTTCGATAATAACAAGGCTACCATTCATTGGAGTAACAAAAATATCGACAAAGACAACCTTCCATAAAGACACGGCTACCATCCCTTGGAGTAACAAAAATCTCGACAACAAACTACCTTCCATAATGACAAGGACACAATCCATTGGAGTAAAAAAATATCGACAACATACTACCTTCCATAATGACAAGGTTACCATCCATTAGAATAACAAAAATCTCGACAATAGACTACCTTCCATAATGACAAGGCTACCATCCATTTGAGTAACAAAAATATCGACAACAAACTACCTTCCATAAAGACAAGGCTACCATCCCTTGGAATAACAAAAATCTCGACAACAGACTACCTTCCATTACCATCCATTGGAATAACAAAAATCTCGACAATAAACTACCTTACATAATGACAAGGCTACCATCCAATGGAATAACAACAATCTCGACAACAGACTACCTTCCATAATTACAAGGCTACCATCCATTGGAGTAACAATAATCTCTACAATATACTACCTTCCATAATGACAAGGCTACCATCCATTGGAGTAACAAAAATATCCACAATAGACTACCTTCCATAATGACAAGGCTACCATCCATTGAGGAACAAAGATATCGACAACAAACTACCTTCCATAATGACAACGCTACCATCCATGAGAGTAACAAAAATCTCGACAAATGACAACCTTCCATAATGACAAGGCTACCATCCAATCGAATAACAAAAATCTCAACAATAGACCACGTTCCATAATGACAAGGCTACCATCCATTGGAGTAACAAAAATCTCGACAACAGACTACCTTCCATAATGACAAGGCTACCATCCATTGGAGTAAAAAAAATATCGACAAAGACTACCTTCCATAAAGACAAGGCTACCATCCCTTGGAGTAACAAAAATCTCGACAACAGACTACCTTCCATAATGACAAGGATACAATACATTGGAGTAAAAAAATAATCGACAACAGACTACCTTACATAATGACAAGGTTACCATCCATTGGAATAACATAAATATCGACAATAAACTACCTTCCATAATGACAAGGCTACCATCCAATGGTATAACAACAATCTCGACAACAGACCACCTTCCATAATTACAAGGTTACCATCCATTGGAGTAACAAAAATCACTACAACAGACTACCTTCCATAATGACAAGGCTACCATCCATTGGAGTAACAAAAATATCGACAACAGACTATCTTCTATAATGACAAGGCTATCATACACTGAGGAACAAAGATATCAAAAACAAACTACTTTCCATAATGACCATGCTAACATCCATGAGAGTAACAAAAATCTCGACAAATGACAACCTTCCATCATGACAAGGCTACCATCCAATCGGATAACAAAAATCTCGACAATAGACCATGTTCCATAATGATAAGGCTACCATCTATTGGAGTAACAAAAATCTCGACAATAGACTACCTTCCATAATGACAAGGCTACCATCCATAGGAGTAACAAAAATATTGTCAACAAACTACCTTCCATAAAGAAAAGGCTATTATCCATTGGAGTAACAAAAATATCGACAAAGACTACCTTCCATAAAGACAAGGCTACCATCCCTTGGAGTAACAAAAATCTCGACAACAAACTACCTTGCATAATGACAAGGATACAATCCATTGGAGTAAAAAAAATATCGACAACAGACTACCTTCCCTAATGACAAGGTTACCATCCATCGGAATAACAAAAATCTCGATAATAGACTACCTTCAATAATGACAAGGCTACCATCCAATGGAATAACAACAATCTCGACAACAGACTACCTTCCATAATTACAAGGCTACCATCCATTAGAGTAACAAAAATCTCTACAATAGACTACCTTCCATAATGACAAGGCTACCATCCATTGGGTAACAAAGATCTCGACAACAGTCTACCTTCCTTAATGATAAGTCTACCATGCATTGGAGTAACAAAAATATCGACAACACACTACCTTCCATAAAGACAAGGCTACCATCCATTGGAGCAACAAAAATATCGACAACAAACTACCTTTCATAAAGACAAGGCTACCATCCCTTGGAGTAACAAAAATCTCGACAACAACCTACCTTCCATAATGACAAGGCTAAAATCCATTGGAGTAAAAAAAGTCTCGACAACAGACTACCTTCCATAATGACAAGGTTACCATCCACTGGAATAAAAAAAATCTCGACAACAAACTACCTTCCATAATGGCAAGGATACCATCCATTGGAGTAACAAAAATATCGAAAACAGACTACCTTCCAAAATGACAAGGCTACCATCCATTGGAGTAACAAAAATCTCGACAATAGACCATGTTTCATAAAGATAAGGCTACCATCCATTGGAGTAACAAAAATATCGACAACAGACTACCTTCCATAATGACAAGGCTACCCTCCATTGAGGAACAAAGATAACGACAACAAACTACATTCCATAATGACAATGCTACCATCCATGAGAGTAACAAAAATCTCGACAAATGACAACCTTCCATAATGACAAGGCTACCATCAAATCGAATAATAAAAATCTCGACAATAGACCATGTTCCATAATGACAAGGCTACCATGCATTGGAGTAATAAAAACTCGACAACAGACTACCTTCCATAATAACAAGGCTACTATCCATTGGAGTAACAAAAATATCGACATCAAACTACCTTCGATAAAGACAAGGCTACCATTCATTGGAGTAACAAAAATATCGACAAAGACAACCTTCCATAAAGACACGGCTACCATCCCTTGGAGTAACAAAAATCTCGACAACAAACTACCTTCCATAATGACAAGGACACAATCCATTGGAGTAAAAAAATATCGACAACATACTACCTTCCATAATGACAAGGTTACCATCCATTAGAATAACAAAAATCTCGACAATAGACTACCTTCCATAATGACAAGGCTACCATCCATTTGAGTAACAAAAATATCGACAACAAACTACCTTCCATAAAGACAAGGCTACCATCCCTTGGAATAACAAAAATCTCGACAACAGACTACCTTCCATTACCATCCATTGGAATAACAAAAATATCGACAATAAACTACCTTACATAATGACAAGGCTACCATCAAATGGAATAACAACAATCTCGACAACAGACTACCTTCCATAATTACAAGGCTACCATCCATTGGAGTAACAATAATCTCTACAATACACTACCTTCCATAATGACAAGGCTACCATCCATTGGAGTAACAAAAATATCCACAATAGACTACCTTCCATAATGACAAGGCTACCATCCATTGAGGAACAAAGATATCGACAACAAACTACCTTCCATAATGACAACGCTACCATCCATGAGAGTAACAAAAA
The DNA here is from genome assembly GCA_948472305.1 of Vicia faba. NCBI lineage: Eukaryota > Viridiplantae > Streptophyta > Magnoliopsida > Fabales > Fabaceae > Vicia > Vicia faba. The sequence continues at coordinate 754,418,350 of OX451738.1, forward strand.
TCTCGACAAATGAGAACCTTCCATAATGACAAGGCTACCATCCAATCGAATAACAAAAATCTCAACAATAGACCACGTTCCATAATGACAAGGCTACCATCCATTGGAGTAACAAAAATCTCGACAACAGAATACCTTCCATAATGACAAGCCTTCATCCATTGGAGTAAAAAAAATATCGACAAAGACTACCTTCCATAAAGACAAGGCTACCATCCCTTGGAGTAACAAAAATCTCGACAACAGACTACCTTCCATAATGACAAGGATACAATACATTGGAGTAAAAAAATAATCGACAACAGACTACCTTACATAATGACAAGGTTACCATCCATTGGAATAACATAAATATCGACAATAAACTACCTTCCATAATGACAAGGCTACCATCCAATGGTATAACAACAATCTCGACAACAGACCACCTTCCATAATTACAAGGTTACCATCCATTGGAGTAACAAAAATCACTACAACAGACTACCTTCCATAATGACAAGGCTACCATCCATTGGAGTAACAAAAATATCGACAACAGACTATCTTTTATAATGACAAGGCTATCATACACTGAGGAACAAAGATATCAAAAACAAACTACTTTCCATAATGACCATGCTAACATCCATGAGAGTAACAAAAATCTCGACAAATGACAACCTTCCATCATGACAAGGCTACCATCCAATCGGATAACAAAAATCTCGACAATAGACCACGTTCCATAATGATAAGGCTACCATCCATTGGAGTAACAAAAATCTCGACAATAGACTACCTTCCATAATGACAAGGCTACCATCCATAGGAGTAACAAAAATATTGTCAACAAACTACCTTCCATAAAGAAAAGGCTACTATCCATTGGAGTAACAAAAATATCGACAAAGACTACCTTCCATAAAGACAAGGCTACCATCCCTTGGAGTAACAAAAATCTCGACAATAAACTACCTTGCATAATGACAAGGATACAATCCATTGGAGTAAAAAAAATATCGACAACAGACTACCTTCCCTATTGACAAGGTTACCATCCATCGGAATAACAAAAATCTCGATAATAGACTACCTTCAATAATGACAAGGCTACCATCCAATGGAATAACAACAATCTCGACAACAGACTACCTTCCATAATTACAAGGCTACCATCCATTAGAGTAACAAAAATCTCTACAATAGACTACCTTCCATAATGACAAGGCTACCATCCATTGGGTAACAAAGATCTCGACAACAGTCTACCTTCCTTAATGAGAAGGCTACCATGCATTGGAGTAACAAAAATATCGACAACACACTACCTTCCATAAAGACAAGGCTACCATCCATTGGAGCAACAAAAATATCGACAACAAACTACCTTTCATAAAGACAAGGCTACCATCCCTTGGAGTAACAAAAATCTCGACAACAACCTACCTTCCATAATGACAAGGCTAAAATCCATTGGAGTAAAAAAAGTCTCGACAACAGACTACCTTCCATAATGACAAGGTTACCATCCACTGGAATAAAAAAAATCTCGACAACAAACTACCTTCCATAATGGCAAGGATACCATCCATTGGAGTAACAAAAATATCGACAACAGACTACCTTCCAAAATGACAAGGCTACCATCCATTGGAGTAACAAAAATCTCGACAGTAGACCATGTTTCATAAAGATAAGGCTACCATCCATTGGAGTAACAAAAATATCGGTAACAGACTACCTTCCATAATGACAAGGCTACCCTCCATTGAGGAACAAAGATAACGACAACAAACTACATTCCATAATGACAATGCTACCATCCATGAGAGTAACAAAAATCTCGACAAATGACAACCTTCCATAATGACAAGGCTACCATCAAATCGAATAATAAAAATCTCGACAATAGACCATGTTCCATAATGACAAGGCTACCATCCATTGGAGTAATAAAAACTCGACAACAGACTACCTTCCATAATAACAAGGCTACTATCCATTGGAGTAACAAAAATATCGACATCAAACTACCTTGGATAAAGACAAGGCTACCATTCATTGGAGTAACAAAAATATCGACAAAGACAACATTCCATAAAGACACGGCTACCATCCCTTGGAGTAACAAAAATCTCGACAACAAACTACCTTCCATAATGACAAGGACACAATCCATTGGAGTAAAAAAATATCGACAACATACTACCTTCCATAATGACAAGGTTACCATCCATTAGAATAACAAAAATCTCGACAATAGACTACCTTCCATAATGACAAGGCTACCATCCATTTGAGTAACAAAAATATCGACAATAAACTACCTTCCATAAAGACAAGGCTACCATCCCTTGGAATAACAAAAATCTCGACAACAGACTACCTTCCATTACCATCCATTGGAATAACAAAAATATCGACAATAAACTACCTTACATAATGACAAGGCTACCATCCAATGGAATAACAACAATCTCGACAACAGACTACCTTCCATAATTACAAGGCTACCATCCATTGGAGTAACAATAATCTCTACAATATACTACCTTCCATAATGACAAGGCTACCATCCATTGGAGTAACAAAAATATCAACAATAGACTACCTTCCATAATGACAAGGCTACCATCCATTGAGGAACAAAGATATCGACAACAAACTACCTTCCATAATGACAACGCTACCATCCATGAGAGTAACAAAAATCTCGACAAATGACAACCTTCCATAATGACAAGGCTACCATCCAATCGAATAACAAAAATCTCAACAATAGACCACGTTCCATAATGACAAGGCTACCATCCATTGGAGTAACAAAAATCTCGACAACAGACTACCTTCCATAATGACAAGGCTACATCCATGGGAGTAAAAAAAATATCGACAAAGACTACCTTCCATAAAGACAAGGCTACCATCCCTTGGAGTAACAAAAATCTCGACAACAGACTACCTTCCATAATGACAAGGATACAATACATTGGAGTAAAAAAATAATCGACAACAGACTACCTTACATAATGACAAGGTTACCATCCATTGGAATAACATGAATATCGACAATAAACTACCTTCCATAATGACAAGGCTACCATCCAATGGTATAACAACAATCTCGACAACAGACCACCTTCCATAATTACAAGGTTACCATCCATTGGAGTAACAAAAATCACTACAACAGACTACCTTCCATAATGACAAGGCTACCATCCGTTGGAGTAACAAAAATATCGACAACAGACTATCTTCTATAATGACAAGGCTATCATACACTGAGGAACAAAGATATCAAAAACAAACTACTTTCCATAATGACCATGCTAACATCCATGAGAGTAACAAAAATCTCGACAAATGACAACCTTCCATCATGACAAGGCAACCATCCAATCGGATAACAAAAATCTCGACAATAGACCACGTTCCATAATGATAAGGCTACTATCCATTGGAGTAACAAAAATCTCGACAATAGACTACCTTCCATAATGACAAGGCTACCATCCATAGGAGTAACAAAAATATTGTCAACAAACTACCTTCCATAAAGAAAAGGCTACTATCCATTGGAGTAACAAAAATATCGACAAAGACTACCTTCCATAAAGACAAGTCTACCATCCCTTGGAGTAACAAAAATCTCGACAATAAACTACCTTGCATAATGACAAGGATACAATCCATTGGGGTAAAAAAAATATCGACAACAGACTACCTTCCCTAATGACAAGGTTACCATCCATCGGAATAACAAAAATCTCGATAATAGACTACCTTCAATAATGACAAGGCTACCATCCAATGGAATAACAACAATCTCGACAACAGACTACCTTCCATAATTACAAGGCTACCATCCATTAGAGTAACAAAAATCTCTACAATAGACTACCTTCCATAATGACAAGGCTACCATCCATTGGGTAACAAAGATCTCGACAACAGTCTACCTTCCTTAATGAGAAGGCTACCATGCATTGGAGTAACAAAAATATCGACAACACACTACCTTCCATAAAGACAAGGCTACCATCCATTGGAGCAACAAAAATATCGACAACAAACTACCTTTCATAAAGACAAGGCTACCATCCCTTGGAGTAACAAAAATCTCGACAACAACCTACCTTCCATAATGACAAGGCTAAAATCCATTGGAGTAAAAAAAGTCTCGACAACAGACTACCTTCCATAATGACAAGGTTACCATCCACTGGAATAAAAAAAATCTCGACAACAAACTACCTTCCATAATGGCAAGGATACCATCCATTGGAGTAACAAAAATATCGACAACAGACTACCTTCCAAAATGACAAGGCTACCATCCATTGGAGTAACAAAAATCTCGACAATAGACCATGTTTCATAAAGATAAGGCTACCATCCATTGGAGTAACAAAAATATCGGTAACAGACTACCTTCCATAATGACAAGGCTACCCTCCATTGAGGAACAAAGATAACGACAACAAACTACATTCCATAATGACAATGCTACCATCCATGAGAGTAACAAAAATCTCGACAAATGACAACCTTCCATAATGACAAGGCTACCATCAAATCGAATAATAAAAATCTCGACAATAGACCATGTTCCATAATGACAAGGCTACCATCCATTGGAGTAATAAAAACTCGACAACAGACTACCTTCCATAATAACAAGGCTACTATCCATTGGAGTAACAAAAATATCGACATCAAACTACCTTGGATAAAGACAAGGCTACCATTCATTGGAGTAACAAAAATATCGACAAAGACAACATTCCATAAAGACACGGCTACCATCCCTTGGAGTAACAAAAATCTCGACAACAAACTACCTTCCATAATGACAAGGACACAATCCATTGGAGTAAAAAAATATCGACAACATACTACCTTCCATAATGACAAGGTTACCATCCATTAGAATAACAAAAATCTCGACAATAGACTACCTTCCATAATGACAAGGCTACCATCCATTTGAGTAACAAAAATATCGACAACAAACTACCTTCCATAAAGATAAGGCTACCATCCCTTGGAATAACAAAAATCTCGACAACAGACTACCTTCCATTACCATCCATTGGAATAACAAAAATATCGACAATAAACTACCTTACATAATGACAAGGCTACCATCCAATGGAATAACAACAATCTCGACAACAGACTACCTTCCATAATTACAAGGCTACCATCCATTGGAGTAACAATAATCTCTACAATATACTACCTTCCATAATGACAAGGCTACCATCCATTGGAGTAACAAAAATATCCACAATAGACTACCTTCCATAATTACAAGGCTACCATCCATTGAGGAACAAAGATATCGACAACAAACTACCTTCCATAATGACAACGCTACCATCCATGAGAGTAACAAAAATCTCGACAAATGACAACCTTCCATAATGACAAGGCTACCATCCAATCGAATAACAAAAATCTCAACAATAGACCACGTTCCATAATGACAAGGCTACCATCCATTGGAGTAACAAAAATCACGACAACAGACTACCTTCCATAATGACAAGGCTACATCCATTGGAGTAAAAAAAATATCGACAAAGACTACCTTCCATAAAGACAAGGCTACCATCCCTTGGAGTAACAAAAATCTCGACAACAGACTACCTTCCATAATGACAAGGATACAATACATTGGAGTAAAAAAATAATCGACAACAGACTACCTTACATAATGACAAGGTTACCATCCATTGGAATAACATGAATATCGACAATAAACTACCTTCCATAATGACAAGGCTACCATCCAATGGTATAACAACAATCTCGACAACAGACCACCTTCCATAATTACAAGGTTACCATCCATTGGAGTAACAAAAATCACTACAACAGACTACCTTCCATAATGACAAGGCTACCATCCGTTGGAGTAACAAAAATATCGACAACAGACTATCTTCTATAATGACAAGGCTATCATACACTGAGGAACAAAGATATCAAAAACAAACTACTTTCCATAATGACCATGCTAACATCCATGAGAGTAACAAAAATCTCGACAAATGACAACCTTCCATCATGACAAGGCAACCATCCAATCGGATAACAAAAATCTCGACAATAGACCACGTTCCATAATGATAAGGCTACTATCCATTGGAGTAACAAAAATCTCGACAATAGACTACCTTCCATAATGACAAGGCTACCATCCATAGGAGTAACAAAAATATTGTCAACAAACTACCTTCCATAAAGAAAAGGCTACTATCCATTGGAGTAACAAAAATATCGACAAAGACTACCTTCCATAAAGACAAGTCTACCATCCCTTGGAGTAACAAAAATCTCGACAATAAACTACCTTGCATAATGACAAGGATACAATCCATTGGGGTAAAAAAAATATCGACAACAGACTACCTTCCCTAATGACAAGGTTACCATCCATCGGAATAACAAAAATCTCGATAATAGACTACCTTCAATAATGACAAGGCTACCATCCAATGGAATAACAACAATCTCGACAACAGACTACCTTCCATAATTACAAGGCTACCATCCATTAGAGTAACAAAAATCTCTACAATAGACTACCTTCCATAATGACAAGGCTACCATCCATTGGGTAACAAAGATCTCGACAACAGTCTACCTTCCTTAATGAGAAGGCTACCATGCATTGGAGTAACAAAAATATCGACAACACACTACCTTCCATAAAGACAAGGCTACCATCCATTGGAGCAACAAAAATATCGACAACAAACTACCTTTCATAAAGACAAGGCTACCATCCCTTGGAGTAACAAAAATCTCGACAACAACCTACCTTCCATAATGACAAGGCTAAAATCCATTGGAGTAAAAAAAGTCTCGACAACAGACTACCTTCCATAATGACAAGGTTACCATCCACTGGAATAAAAAAAATCTCGACAACAAACTACCTTCCATAATGGCAAGGATACCATCCATTGGAGTAACAAAAATATCGACAACAGACTACCTTCCAAAATGACAAGGCTACCATCCATTGGAGTAACAAAAATCTCGACAATAGACCATGTTTCATAAAGATAAGGCTACCATCCATTGGAGTAACAAAAATATCGGTAACAGACTACCTTCCATAATGACAAGGCTACCCTCCATTGAGGAACAAAGATAACGACAACAAACTACATTCCATAATGACAATGCTACCATCCATGAGAGTAACAAAAATCTCGACAAATGACAACCTTCCATAATGACAAGGCTACCATCAAATCGAATAATAAAAATCTCGACAATAGACCATGTTCCATAATGACAAGGCTACCATCCATTGGAGTAATAAAAACTCGACAACAGACTACCTTCCATAATAACAAGGCTACTATCCATTGGAGTAACAAAAATATCGACATCAAACTACCTTGGATAAAGACAAGGCTACCATTCATTGGAGTAACAAAAATATCGACAAAGACAACATTCCATAAAGACACGGCTACCATCCCTTGGAGTAACAAAAATCTCGACAACAAACTACCTTCCATAATGACAAGGACACAATCCATTGGAGTAAAAAAATATCGACAACATACTACCTTCCATAATGACAAGGTTACCATCCATTAGAATAACAAAAATCTCGACAATAGACTACCTTCCATAATGACAAGGCTACCATCCATTTGAGTAACAAAAATATCGACAACAAACTACCTTCCATAAAGATAAGGCTACCATCCCTTGGAATAACAAAAATCTCGACAACAGACTACCTTCCATTACCATCCATTGGAATAACAAAAATATCGACAATAAACTACCTTACATAATGACAAGGCTACCATCCAATGGAATAACAACAATCTCGACAACAGACTACCTTCCATAATTACAAGGCTACCATCCATTGGAGTAACAATAATCTCTACAATATACTACCTTCCATAATGACAAGGCTACCATCCATTGGAGTAACAAAAATATCCACAATAGACTACCTTCCATAATTACAAGGCTACCATCCATTGAGGAACAAAGATATCGACAACAAACTACCTTCCATAATGACAACGCTACCATCCATGAGAGTAACAAAAATCTCGACAAATGACAACCTTCCATAATGACAAGGCTACCATCCAATCGAATAACAAAAATCTCAACAATAGACCACGTTCCATAATGACAAGGCTACCATCCATTGGAGTAACAAAAATCACGACAACAGACTACCTTCCATAATGACAAGGCTACATCCATTGGAGTAAAAAAAATATCGACAAAGACTACCTTCCATAAAGACAAGGCTACCATCCCTTGGAGTAACAAAAATCTCGACAACAGACTACCTTCCATAATGACAAGGATACAATACATTGGAGTAAAAAAATAATCGACAACAGACTACCTTACATAATGACAAGGTTACCATCCATTGGAATAACATAAATATCGACAATAAACTACCTTCCATAATGACAAGGCTACCATCCAATGGTATAACAACAATCTCGACAACAGACCACCTTCCATAATTACAAGGTTACCATCCATTGGAGTAACAAAAATCACTACAACAGACTACCTTCCATAATGACAAGGCTACCATCCATTGGAGTAACAAAAATATCGACAACAGACTATCTTCTATAATGACAAGGCTATCATACACTGAGGAACAAAGATATCAAAAACAAACTACTTTCCATAATGACCATGCTAACATCCATGAGAGTAACAAAAATCTCGACAAATGACAACCTTCCATCATGACAAGGCTACCATCCAATCGGATAACAAAAATCTCGACAATAGACCACGTTCCATAATGATAAGGCTACCATCCATTGGAGTAACAAAAATCTCGACAATAGACTACCTTCCATAATGACAAGGCTACCATCCATAGGAGTAACAAAAATATTGTCAACAAACTACCTTCCATAAAGAAAAGGCTACTATCCATTGGAGTAACAAAAATATCGACAAAGACTACCTTCCATAAAGACAAGGCTACCATCCCTTGGAGTAACAAAAATCTCGACAATAAACTACCTTGCATAATGACAAGGATACAATCCATTGGAGTAAAAAAAATATCGACAACAGACTACCTTCCCTAATGACAAGGTTACCATCCATCGGAATAACAAAAATCTCGATAATAGACTACCTTCAATAATGACAAGGCTACCATCCAATGGAATAACAACAATCTCGACAACAGACTACCTTCCATAATTACAAGGCTACCATCCATTAGAGTAACAAAAATCTCTACAATAGACTACCTTCCATAATGACAAGGCTACCATCCATTGGGTAACAAAGATCTCGACAACAGTCTACCTTCCTTAATGATAAGGCTACCATGCATTGGAGTAACAAAAATATCGACAACACACTACCTTCCATAAAGACAAGGCTACCATCCATTGGAGCAACAAAAATATCGACAACAAACTACCTTTCATAAAGACAAGGCTACCATCCCTTGGAGTAACAAAAATCTCGACAACAACCTACCTTCCATAATGACAAGGCTAAAATCCATTGGAGTAAAAAAAGTCTCGACAATAGACTACCTTCCATAATGACAAGGTTACCATCCACTGGAATAAAAAAAATATCGACAACAAACTACCTTCCATAATGGCAAGGATACCATCCATTGGAGTAACAAAAATATCGACAACAGACTACCTTCCAAAATGACAAGGCTACCATCCATTGGAGTAACAAAAATCTCGACAATAGACCATGTTTCATAAAGATAAGGCTACCATCCATTGGAGTAACAAAAATATCGACAACAGACTACCTTCCATAATGACAAGGCTACCCTCCATTGAGGAACAAAGATAACGACAACAAACTACATTCCATAATGACAATGCTACCATCCATGAGAGTAACAAAAATCTCGACAAATGACAACCTTCCATAATGACAAGGCTACCATCAAATCGAATAATAAAAATCTCGACAATAGACCATGTTCCATAATGACAAGGCTACCATCCATTGGAGTAATAAAAACTCGACAACAGACTACCTTCCATAATAACAAGGCTACTATCCATTGGAGTAACAAAAATATCGACATCAAACTACCTTGGATAAAGACAAGGCTACCATTCATTGGAGTAACAAAAATATCGACAAAGACAACCTTCCATAAAGACACGGCTACCATCCCTTGGAGTAACAAAAATCTCGACAACAAACTACCTTCCATAATGACAAGGACACAATCCATTGGAGTAAAAAAATATCGACAACATACTACCTTCCATAATGACAAGGTTACCATCCATTAGAATAACAAAAATCTCGACAATAGACTACCTTCCATAATGACAAGGCTACCATCCATTTGAGTAACAAAAATATCGACAACAAACTACCTTCCATAAAGACAAGGCTACCATCCCTTGGAATAACAAAAATCTCGACAACAGACTACCTTCCATTACCATCCATTGGAATAACAAAAATCTCGACAATAAACTACCTTACATAATGACAAGGCTACCATCCAATGGAATAACAACAATCTCGACAACAGACTACCTTCCATAATTACAAGGCTACCATCCATTGGAGTAACAATAATCTCTACAATATACTACCTTCCATAATGACAAGGCTACCATCCATTGGAGTAACAAAAATATCCACAATAGACTACCTTCCATAATGACAAGGCTACCATCCATTGAGGAACAAAGATATCGACAACAAACTACCTTCCATAATGACAACGCTACCATCCATGAGAGTAACAAAAATCTCGACAAATGACAACCTTCCATAATGACAAGGCTACCATCCAATCGAATAACAAAAATCTCAACAATAGACCACGTTCCATAATGACAAGGCTACCATCCATTGGAGTAACAAAAATCTCGACAACAGACTACCTTCCATAATGACAAGGCTACCATCCATTGGAGTAAAAAAAATATCGACAAAGACTACCTTCCATAAAGACAAGGCTACCATCCCTTGGAGTAACAAAAATCTCGACAATAGACTACCTTCCATAATGACAAGGATATAATACATTGGAGTAAAAAAATAATCGACAACAGACTACCTTACATAATGACAAGGTTACCATCCATTGGAATAACATAAATATCGACAATAAACTACCTTCCATAATGACAAGGCTACCATCCAATGGTATAACAACAATCTCGACAACAGACCACCTTCCATAATTACAAGGCTACCATCCATTGGAGTAACAAAAATCACTACAACAGACTACCTTCCATAATGACAAGGCTACCATCCATTAGAGTAACAAAAATATCGACAACAGACTATCTTCTATAATGACAAGGCTATCATACACTGAGGAACAAAGATATCGACAACAAACTACTTTCCATAATGACCATGCTAACATCCATGAGAGTAACAAAAATCTCGACAAATGACAACCTTCCATAATGACAAGGCTACCATCCAATCGAATAACAAAAATCTCGAAAATAGACCACGTTCCATAATGATAAGGCTACCATCCATTGGAGTAACAAAAATCTCGACAATAGACTACCTTCCATAATGACAAGGCTACCATCCATAGGAGTAACAAAAATATTGACAACAAACTACTTTCCATAAAGAAAAGGCTATTATCCATTGGAGTAACAAAAATATCGACAAAGACTACCTTCCATAAAGACAAGGCTACCATCCCTTGGAGTAACAAAAATCTCGACAACAAACTACCTTGCATAATGACAACGATACAATCCATTGGAGTAAAAAAAATATCGACAACAGACTACCTTCCCTAATGACAAGGTTACCATCCATCGGAATAACAAAAATCTCGATAATAGACTACCTTCAATAATGACAAGGCTACCATCCAATGGAATAACAACAATCTCGACAACAGACTACCTTCCATAATTACAAGGCTACCATCCATTGGAGTAACAAAAATCTCTACAATAGACTACCTTCCATAATGACAAGGCTACCATCCATTGGGTAACAAAGATCTCGACAACAGTCTACCTTCCTTAATGATAAGGCTACCATGCATTGGAGTAACAAAAATATCGACAACACACTACCTTCCATAAAGACAAGGATACCATCCATTGGAGCAACAAAAATATCGACAACAAACTACCTTTCATAAAGACAAGGCTACCATCCCTTGGAGTAACAAAAATCTCGACAACAACCTAGCTTCCATAATGACAAGGCTAAAATCCATTGGAGTAAAAAAAGTCTCGACAACAGACTACCTTCCATAATGACAAGGTTACCATCCACTGGAATAAAAAAAATCTCGACAACAAACTACCTTCCATAATGGCAAGGATACCATCCATTGGAGTAACAAAAATATCGACAACAGACTACCTTCCAAAATGACAAGGCTACCATCCATTGGAGTAACAAAAATCTCGACAATAGACCATGTTTCATAAAGATAAGGCTACCATCCATTGGAGTAACAAAAATATCGACAACAGACTACCTTCCATAATGACAAGGCTACCCTCCATTGAGGAACAAAGATAACGACAACAAACTACATTCCATAATGACAATGCTACCATCCATGAGAGTAACAAAAATCTCGACAAATGACAACCTTCCATAATGACAAGGCTACCATCAAATCGAATAACAAAAATCTCGACAATAGACCACGTTCCATAATGACAAGGCTACCATCCATTGGAGTAATAAAAATCTCGACAACAGACTACCTTCCATAATAACAAGGCTACTATCCATTGGAGTAACAAAAATATCGACATCAAACTACCTTCGATAAAGACAAGGCTACCATTCATTGGAGTAACAAAAATATCGACAAAGACAACCTTCCATAAAGACACGGCTACCATCCCTTGGAGTAACAAAAATCTCGACAACAAACTACCTTCCATAATGACAAGGACAAAATCCATTGGAGTAAAAAAATATCGACAACATACTACCTTCCATAATGACAAGGTTACCATCCATTAGAATAACAAAAATCTCGACAATAGAGTACCTTCCATAATGACAAGTCTACCATCCATTTGAGTAACAAAAATATCGACAACAAACTACCTTCCATAAAGACAAGGCTACCATCCTTTGGAATAACAAAAATCTCGACAACAGACTACCTTCCATTACCATCCATTGGAATAACAACAATCTCGACAACAGACTACCTTCCATAATTACAAGGCTACCATCCATTGGAGTAACAATAATCTCTACAATATACTACCTTCCATAATGACAAGGCTACCATCCATTGGGTAACAAAGATCTCGACAACAGTCTACCTTCCTTAATGATAAGGCTACCATGCATTGGAGTAACAAAAATATCGACAACACACTACCTTCCATAAAGACAAGGCTACCATCCATTGGAGCAACAAAAATATCGACAACAAACTACCTTTCATAAAGACAAGGCTACCATCCCTTGGAGTAACAAAAATCTCGACAACAACCTAGCTTCCATAATGACAAGGCTAAAATCCATTGGAGTAAAAAAAGTCTCGACAACAGACTACCTTCCATAATGACAAGGTTACCATCCACTGGAATAAAAAAAATCTCGACAACAAACTACCTTCCATAATGGCAAGGATACCATCCATTGGAGTAACAAAAATATCGACAACAGACTACCTTCCAAAATGACAAGGCTACCATCCATTGGAGTAACAAAAATCTCGACAATAGACCATGTTTCATAAAGATAAGGCTACCATCCATTGGAGTAACAAAAATATCGACAACAGACTACCTTCCATAATGACAAGGCTACCCTCCATTGAGGAACAAAGATATCGACAACAAACTACCTTCCATAATGACAACGCTACCATCCATGAGAGTAACAAAAATCTCGACAAATGACAACCTTCCATAATGACAAGGCTACCATCCAATCGAATAACAAAAATCTCTACAATAGACCACGTTCCATAATGACAAGGCTACCATCCATTGGAGTAACAAAAATCTCGACAACAGACTTCCTTCCATAATGACAAGGCTACCATCCATTGGAGTAACAAAAATATCGACAACAAACTACCTTCCATAAAGACAAGGCTACCATCCATTGGAGTAACAAAAATATCGACAAAGACTACCTTCTATAAAAACAAGGCTACCATCCCTTGGAGTAACAAAAATCTCGACAACAGACTACCTTCCATAATGACAAGGATACAATCCATTGGAGTAAAAAAAATATCGACAACATACTACCTTCCATAATGACAAGGTTACCATCCATTAGAATAACAAAAATCTTGACAATAGACTACCTTCCATAATGACAAGGCTACCATCCAATGGAATAACAACAATCTCGACAACAGACTACCTTCCATAATGACAAGGCTACCATCCATTGGAGTAACAAAAATATCGACAACAAACCACCTTCCATAAAGACAAGGCTACCATCCATTGGAGTAACAAAAATATCGACAAAGACTACCTTTCATAAAGACAAGGCTACCATTTGTTGGAGTAACAAAAATCTCGACAACAGACTACCTTCCATAATGACAAGGATACAATCCATTGGAATAAAAAAAATATTGACAACAGACTACCTTCCATAATGACAAGGTTACCATCCAATGGAATAACAACAATCTCGACAACAGACTACATTCCATAATGACAAGGCTACCATCCATTGGAGTAACAAAAATATCAACAATAGACTACCTTCCATAATGACAAGGCTAATATCCATTGGGTAACAAAGATCTCGACAACAGAGTACCTTCCATAATGATAAGGCTACCATCCATTGGAGTAACAAAAATATCGACAACACACTACCTTCCATAAAGATAAGGATACAATCCATTGGAGTAAAAAAAATATCGACAACAGACTACCTTTCATAAAGATAAGGCTACCATCCCTTGAAGGAACAAAGATATCGACAACAAACTACCTTCCATAATAACAAGGCAACAATCCATTTGAGTAAAAAAAATCTCGAAAACCGACTACCTTCCATAATGACAAGGTTACCATCCACCGGAATAACAAAAATCTCGACAACAGACTACCTTCCATAATGGCAAGGCTACCATCCATTGGTGTGACAAAAATATCGACAACAGACTACCTTCCATAATGACAAGGCTACCATCCATTGGAGTAACAAAAATCTCTACAACAGACTACCTTCGATAATGACATGGCTACCATCCATTGGAGTAACAAAAATAACGACAACTTATTACCTTCCATAATGACAAGGCTACCATCCATTGGAGTAACAAAAATCTTGAAAATTGACCATGTTCCATAAAGACATGCTACCATCCATTGGAGTAACAAAAATATCGACAACAGACTACCTTCCATAATGACAAGGCTACCATCCATTGAGGAACAAAGATATCGACAACAAGCTACCTTCCATAATGTCAATGCTACCATCCATGAGAGTAACAAAAATCTCGAAAAATGACAACCTTCCATAATGACAAGGCTACCATCCAATCGAATAACAAAAATCTCGAAAATAGACCACGTTCCATAATGACAAGGCTACCATCCATTGGAGTAATAAAAATCTCGACAACAGACTACCTTCCATAATGACAAGGCTACTATCCATTGGAGTAACAAAAATATCGACAACAAACTACCTTCCATAAAGACAAGGCTACCATCCATTGGAGTAACAAAAATATCGACAAAGACTACCTTCCATAAAGACACGGCTACCATCCCTTGGAGTAACAAAAATCTCGACAACAAACTACCTTCCATAATAACAAGGACACAACCCATTGGAGTAAAAAAATATCGACAACATACTACTTTCCATAATGACAAGGTTACCATCCATTAGAATAACAAAAATATCGATAATGGACTACCTTCCATAATGACAAGGCTACCATCCAATGGAATAACAATAATCTCGACAACAAACTACCTCCCATAATGACAAGGCTACCATCCATTGGAGTAACAAAAATATCGATAACAAACTACCTTCCATAATGACAAGGTTACCATCCATTGGAATAACAAAAATCTCAACAATAAACTACCTTCCATGAAGACAAGGCTACCATCAATTGGAGTAACAAAAATATCGACAAATACTATATTCCATTAAGACAAGGCTACCATCCCTTGGAATTACAAAAATCTCGACAACAAACTACCTTCCATAATGACAAGGATACAATCCATTGGAGTAAAAAAAATATCAATAACAAACTACCTTCCATAATGACAAGGTTACCATCCATTGGAATAACAAAAATCTCAACAATAAACTACCTTCCATAATGACAAGGCTACCATCCAATGGAATAACAACAATCTCGACAACAGACTACCTTCCATAATTACAAGGCTACCATCCATTGGAGTAACAATAATCTCTACAATATACTACCTTCCATAATGACAAGGCAACCATCAATTGGAGTAACAAAAATATCCATAATAGACTACCTTCCATAATGACAAGGCTACCATCCATTGAGGAACAAATATATCGACAACAAACTACCTTCCATAATGACAATGCTACCATCCATGAGAGTAACAAAAATCTCGACAAATGACAACCTTCCATAATGACAAGGCTACCATCCAATCGAATAACAAAAATCTCAACAATAGACCACGTTCCATAATGACAAGGCTACCATCCATTGGAGTAACAAAAATCTCGACAACAAACTACCTTCCATAATGACAAGGCTACCATCCATTGGAGTAACAAAAATATCGACAACAAACTACCTTCCATAAAGACAAGGCTACCATCCATTGGAGTAACAAAAATATCGACAAAGACTACCTTCCATAAAGACAAGGCTACTATCCCTTGGAGTAACAAAAATCTCGACAACAGACTACCTTCCATAATGACAAGGATACAATCCATTGGAGTAAAAAAATATCGACAACATACTACCTTCCATAATGACAAGGTTACCATCCATTAGAATAACAAAAATCTCGACAATATACTACCTTCCATAATGACAAGGCTACCATCCAATGGAATAACAACAATATCGACAACAGACTACCTTCCATAATGACAAGGCTACCATCCATTGGAGTAACAAAAATATCGACATCAAACCTCCTTCCATAAAGACAAGGCTACCATCCATTGGAGTAACAAAAATATCGAAAAAGACTACCTTCCATAAAGACAAGGCTACCATCCCTTGGAGTAACAAAAATCTCGACAACTGACTACCTTCCATAATGACAAGGATACAATCCATTGGAATAAAAAAAATATTGACAACAGACTACCTTCCATAATGACAAGGTTACCATCCATTGGAATAACAAAAATCTCGACAATAGACTACCTTCTATAATGACAAGGCTATCATCCATTGGAGTATCAAAAATATCAACAATAGACTACCTTCCATAATGACAAGGCTACTATCCATTGGGTAACAAAGATCTCGACAACATACTACCTTCCATAATGATAAGGCTACCATCCATTGGTGTAACAAAAATATCGACAACACACTACCTTCCATAAAGACAAGGATACAATCCATTTAGGTAAAAAAAATATCGACAACATACTACCTTTCATAAAGATAAGGCTACCATCCCTTGAAGGAACAGAGATATCGACAACAAACTACCTTCCATAATGACAAGGTAACAATCCATTTGAGTAAAAAAAATTTCGAAAACCGACTACCTTCCATAATGACAAGGTTACCATCCACCGGAATAACAAAAATCTCGACAATAGACTACCTTCCATAATGGCAAGGCTACCATCCATTGGAGTGACAAAAATATCGACAACAGACTACCTTCCATAATGACAAGGCTACCATCCATTAGAGTAACAAAAATCTCTACAACAGACTACCTTCGATAATGACATGGCTACCATCCATTAGAGTAACAAAAATAACGACAACTTATTACCTTCCATAATGACAAGGCTACCATCCATTGAAGTAACAAAAATCTTGAAAATTTATTATGTTCCATAAAGACATGGCTACCATCCATTGGAGTAACAAAAATATCGACAACAGACTACCTTCCATAATGACAAGGCTACCATCCATTGAGGAACAAAGATATCGACAACAAACTACCTTCCATAATGACAACGCTACTATCCATGAGAGTAACAAAAATCTCGACAAATGACAACCTTCCATAATGACAAGGCTACAATCCAATCGAATAATAAAAATCTCGACAATAGACCAAGTTCCATAATGAAAAGGCTACCATCCAATGGAATAACAATAATCTCGACAACAAACTACCTTCCATAATGACAAGGCTACCATCCATTGGAGTAACAAAAATATCAACAACAAACTACCTTCCATGAAGACAAGGCTACCATCCATTGGAGTAACAAAAATATCGACAAAGACTATCTTCCATAAAGACAAGGCTACCATCCCTTGGAATAACAAAAATCTCGACAACAGACTACCTTCCATAATGACAAGGATACAATCCATTGGAGTAAAAAAAATATCGACAACATACAACCTTCCATAATGACAAGATTACCATCCATTAGAATAACAAAAATCTCGACAATATACTACCTTCCATAATGACAAGGCTACCATCCAATGGAATAACAACAATCTCGACAACAGACTACTTTCCATAATGACAAGGCTACCATCCATTGGAGTAACAAAAATATCGACAACAAACCACCTTCCATAAAGACAAGGCTACCATCCATTGGAGTAACAAAAATATCGACAAAGACTACCTTCAATAAAGACAAGGCTACCATCCCTTTGACTAACAAAAATCTCGACAACAGACTACCTTCCATAATGACAAGGATACAATCCATTGGAATAAAAAAAATATTGACAACAGACTACCTTCCATAATGACAAGGTTACCATCCATTAGAATAACAAGAATCTTGACAATAGAATACCTTCTATAATGACAAGGCTACCATCAAATGGAATAACAAAAATCTCGACAACAGACTACCTTCCATAATGACAAGGCTACCATCCATTGGAGTAACAAAAATATCAACAATAGACTACCTTCCATAATGACAAGGCTACTATCCACTTGGTAACAAAGATCTCCACAACAGACTACCTTCCATAATGATAAGGCTACCATCCATTAGAGTAACAAAAATATTGACAACACACTACCTTCCATAAAGACAAGGATACAATCCATTGGAGTAAAAAAAATATCGACAACAGACTACCTTTCATAAAGATAAGGCTACCATCCCTTGAGGGAACAAAGATATTGACAACAAACTACCTTCCATAATGACAAGGCAACAATCCATTTGAGTAAAAAAAATCCCGAAAACCGACTACCTTCCATAATGACAAGGTTACCATCCACCGGAATAACAAAAATCTCGACAACAGACTACCTTCCATAATGGCAAGGCTACCATCCATTGGAGTGACAAAAATATCGACAACAGACTACCTTCCATAATGACAAGGCTACCATCCATTAGAGTAAAAAAAATCTCTACAACAGACTACCTTCGATAATGACATGGTTACCATCCATTGGAGTAACAAAAATAACGACAACTTATTACCTTCCATAATGACAAGGCTACCATCCATTGGAGTAACAAAAATCTTGAAAATTGACCATGTTCCATAAGACATGGCTACCATCCATTGGAGTAACAAAAATATCGACAACAGACTACCTTCCATAATGACAAGGCTACCATCCATTGAGGAACAAAGATATCGACAACAAACTACCTTCCATAATGACAACGCTACCATCCATGAGAGTAACAAAAATCTCGACAAATGACAACCTTCCATAATGACAAGGCTACAATCCAATCGAATAACAAAAATCTCGACAATAGACCACGTTCCATAATGACAAGGCTACCATCCAATGGAATAACAATAATCTCGACAACAAACTACCTTCCATAATGACAAGGCTACCATCCATTGGAGTAACAAAAATATCGACAACAAACTACCTTCCATGAAGACAAGGCTACCATCCATTGGAGTAACAAAAATATCGACAAAGACTATCTTCCATAAAGACAAGGCTACCATCCCTTGGAATAACAAAAATCTCGACAACAGACTACCTTCCATAATGACAAGGATACAATCCATTGGAGTAAAAAAATATCGACAATAAACTACCGTCCATAATGACAAGGTTACCATCCATTGAAATAACAAAAATCTCGACAATAAACTACCTTCCATAATGACAAGGCTACCATCCAATGGAATAACAACAATCTCGACAACAGACTACCATCCATAATTACAAGGCTACCATCCATTGGAGTAACAATAATATCTACAATATACTACCTTCCATAATGACAAGGCTACCATCCATTGGAGTAACAAAAATATCCACAATAGACTACCTTCCATAATGACAAGGCTACCATCCATTGAGGAACAAAGATATCGACAACAAACTACTTTCCATAATGACAACGCTACCATCCATGAGGATAACAAAAATCTCGACAAATGACAACCTTCCATAATGACAAGGCTACCATCCAATCGAATAACAAAAATCTCAACAATAGACCATGTTCCATAATGACAAGGCTACCATCCATTGGAGTAACAAAAATCTCGACAATAGACTACCTTCCATAATGACAAGGCTACCGCCCATTGGAGTAAATCGACAACAAACTACCTTCCATAAAGACAAGGCTACCATACATTGGAGTAACAAAAATATCGACAAAGACTACCTTCCATAAAGACAAGGCTACCATCCCTTGGAGTAACCAAAATCTCGACAACAGACTACCTTCCATAATGATAAGGATATAATCCATTGGAGTAAAAAAATATCGACAACAGACTACCTTCCATAATGACAAGGTTACCATCCATTGGAATAACAAAAATCTCGACAACAGACTACCTTCCAAAATGACAAGGCTACCATCCAATGGAATAACAACAATCTCACAACAGACTACCTTCCATAATGACAAGGCTACCATCCATTGGAGTAACAAAAATATCAACAACAAACTACCTTGCATAAAGACAAGTCTACCATCCATTGGAGTAACAAAAATATCGACAACAAACTACCTCCCATAATGACAAGGCTACAATCCATTGGAGTAAAAAAAATCTCGACAACAGACTACCTTCAATAATGACAAGGTTACCATCCACTAGAATAACAAAAATATCGACAACACACTACCTTCCATAAAGACAAGGATACAATCCATTGGAGTAAAAAAAATCGACAACAGACTACCTTTCATAAAGATAAGTCTACGATCCCTTGAAGGAACAAATATATCGACAACAAACTACCTTCCATAATGACAAGGCAACAATCCATTTGAGTAAAAAAATCTCGAAAACAGACTACCTTCCATAATGACAAGGTTACCATCCACCGGAATAACAAAAATCTCGACAACAGACCACCTTCCATAATGTCAAGGCTACTATTCATTGGAGTGAAAAAAATATCGACAACAGACTACCTTCCATAATGACAAGGCTTCCATCCATTGGAGTAACAAAAATCCCTACAACAGACTACCTTCAATAATGACATGGCTACCATCCATTGGAGTAACAAAAATAACGACAACTGATTACCTTCCATAATGACAAGGCTACCATCCATTGGAGTAACAAAAATCTTGAAAATAGACCATGGTCCATAAAGACAAGGCTACCATCCATTGAGGAACAAAGATATCGACAACAAACTACCTTCCATAATGACAACGCTACCATCCATGAGAGTAACAAAAATATCGACAAATGACAACCTTCCATAATGACAAGGCTACCATCCAATGGAATAACAAAAATCTCGACAATAGACCATGTTCCATAATGACAAGGCTACCATCCATTGGAGTAACAAAAATCTCAACAACAGACTACCTTCCATAATGACATAGCTACCATCCATTGGAGTAACAAAAATATCAACAACAAATTACCTTCCATAAAGACAAGGCTACCATCCATTGGAGTAACAAAAATATCGACAAAGACTACCTTCCATAAAGAAAAGGCTACCATCCCTTGGAGTATAAAAAATCTCGACAACAGACTACCTTCCATAATGACAAGGATACAATCCATTGGAGTAAAAAAAATATCGACAATAGACTACCTTCCATAATGACAAGGTTACCATCCAATGGAATAACAACAATCTCGACAACAGACTACCGTCCATAATGACAAGGCTACCATCCATTGGAGTAACAAAAATATCGACAACAAACCACCTTCCATAAAGACAAGGCTACCATCCCTTGGAATAACAAAAATCTCGACAACAGACTACCTTCCATAATGACAAGGATACAATCCATTGGAGTAAAAAAATATCGACAATAAACTACCTTCCATAATGACAAGGTTACCATCCATTGAAATAACAAAAATCTCGACAATAGACTACCTTCCATAATGACAAGGCTACCATCCAATGGAATAACAACAATCTCGACAACAAACTACCTTCCATAATGACATGGCTACCATCCATTGGAGTAACAAAAATATCAACAATAGACTACCTTCCATAATGACAAGGCTACTATCCATTGGGTAACAAAGATCTCGAAAACAGACTACCTTCTATAATGATAAGGCTACCATCCATTGGAGTAACAAAAATATTGACAACACACTACCATCCATAAAGACAAGGATACAATCCATTGGAGTAAAAACAATATCGACAACAGACTACCTTTCATAAAGATAAGGCTACCATCCCTTGAAGGAACAAAGATATCGACAACAAACTACCTTCCATAATGACAAGGCAACAATCCATTTGAGTAAAAAAAAATCTCAAAAATAGACTACCTTCCATAATGACAAGGTTACCATCCACCGGAATAACAAAAATCTCGACCACAGACTACCTTCCATAATGGCGAGGCTACATCTATTGGAGTGACAAAAATATCGACAACAGACTACCTTCCATAATGACAAGGCTTCCATCCATTGGAGTAACAAAAATCTCTACAACAGACTACCTTCGATAATGACATGGCTACCATCCATTGGAGTAACAAAAATAACGACAACTGATTACCTTCCATAATGACAAGGCTACCATCCATTGGAGTAACAAAAATCTTGAAAATAGACCATGTTCCATAAAGACAAGGCTACCATCCATTGGAGTAACAAAAATATCGACAACAAACTACCTTCCATAATGAGAAGGCTACCATCCATTGAGGAACAAAGATATCGACAACAAACTACCATCCATAATGACAACGCTACCATCCATGAGAGTAACAAAAATCTCGACAAATGACAACCTTCCATAATGACAAGCCTAGCATCCAATGGAATAACAAAAATCTCGAAAATAGACCATGTTCCATAATGACAAGGCTACCATCCATTGGAGTAACAAAAATCTCAACAACAAACTACCTTCCATAATGAAATAGCTACCATCCATTGGAGTATCAAAAATATCAACAACAAACTACCTTCCATAAAGACAAGGCTACCATCCATTGGAGTAACAAAAATATCGACAAAGACTACCTTCCATAAAAACAGACTACCTTCCCTAATGACAAGGTTACCATCCATCAGAATAACAAAAATCTCGATAATAGACTACCTTCAATAATGACAAGGCTACCATCCAATGGAATAACAACAATCTCGACAACAGACTACCTTCCATAATTACAAGGCTACCATCCATTGGAGTAACAAAAATCTCTACAATAGACTACCTTCCATAATGACAAGGCTACCATCCATTGGGTAACAAAGATCTCGACAACAGTCTACCTTCCTTAATGATAAGGCTACCATGCATTGGAGTAACAAAAATATCGACAACACACTACCTTCCATAAAGACAAGGCTACCATCCATTGGAGCAACAAAAATATCGACAACAAACTACCTTTCATAAAGACAAGGCTACCATCCCTTGGAGTAACAAAAATCTCGACAACAACCTACCTTCCATAATGACAAGGCTAAAATCCATTGGAGTAAAAAAAGTCTCGACAACAGACTACCTTCCATAATGACAAGGTTACCATCCACTGGAATAAAAAAAATCTCGATAACAAACTACCTTCCATAATGGCAAGGATACCATACATTGGAGTAACAAAAATATCGACAACAGACTACCTTCCAAAATGACAAGGCTACCATCCATTGGAATAACAAAAATCTCGACAATAGACCACGTTCCATAATGACAAGGCTACCATCCATTGGAGTAATAAAAATCTCGACAACAGACTACCTTCCATAATAACAAGGCTACTATCCATTGGAGTAACAAAAATATCGACATCAAACTACCTTCGATAAAGACAAGGCTACCATTCATTGGAGTAACAAAAATATCGACAAAGACAACCTTCCATAAAGACACGGCTACCATCCCTTGGAGTAACAAAAATCTCGACAACAAACTACCTTCCATAATGACAAGGACACAATCCATTGGAGTAAAAAAATATCGACAACATACTACCTTCCATAATGACAAGGTTACCATCCATTAGAATAACAAAAATCTCGACAATAGACTACCTTCCATAATGAAAAGGCTACCATCCATTTGAGTAACAAAAATATCGACAACAAACTACCTTCCATAAAAACAAGGCTACCATCCCTTGGAATAACAAAAATCTCGACAACAGACTACCTTCCATTACCATCCATTGGAATAACAAAAATCTCAACAATAAACTACCTTCCATAATGACAAGGCTACCATCCAATGGAATAACAACAATCTCGACAACAGACTACCTTCCATAATTACAAGGCTACCATCCATTGGAGTAACAATAATCTCTACAATATACTACCTTCCATAATGACAAGGCTACCATCCATTGAGGAACAAAGATATCGACAACAAACTACCTTCCATAATGACAACGCTACCATCCATGAGAGTAACAAAAATCTCGACAAATGACAACCTTCTATAATGACAAGGCTACCATCCAATTGAATAACAAAAATCTCAACAATAGACCACGTTCCATAATGACAAGGCTACCATCCATTGGAGTAACAAAAATCTCGACAACAGACTTCCTTCCATAATGACAAAGCTACCATCCATTGGAGTAACAAAAATATCGACAACAAACTACCTTCCAAAAAGACAAGGCTACCATCCATTGGAGTAACAAAAATATCGACAAAGACTACCTTCCATAAAGACAAGGCTACCATCCCTTGGAGTAACCAAAATCTCGACAACAGACTACCTTCCATAATGACAAGGATATAATCCATTGGAGTAAAAAAATATCGACAACAGACTACCTTCCATAATGACAAGGTTACCATCCATTGGAATAACAAAAATCTCGACAACAGACTACCTTCCAAAATGACAAGGCTACCATCCAATGGAATAACAACAATCTCACAACAGACTACCTTCAATAATGACAAGGCTACCATCCATTGGAGTAACAAAAATATCAACAACAAACTACCTTGCATAAAGACAAGTCTACCATCCATTGCAGTAACAAAAATATCGACAACAAACTACCTCCCATAATGACAAGGCTACAATCCATTGGAGTAAAAAAAATCTCGACAACAGACTACCTTCCATAATGACAAGGTTACCATCCACTAGAATAACAAAAATATCGACAATAGACTACCTTCCGAAATGGAAAGGCTACCATCCATTGGAGTAACAAAAATATCGACAACAAACTACCTTCCATAATGACAAGGCTACTATCCATTGGGTAACAAAGATCTCGACAACAGACTACCTTCCATAATGATAAGGCTACCATCCATTGGAGTAACAAAAATATCGACAACACACTACCTTCCATAAAGACAAGGATACAATCCATTGGAGTAAAAAAAAATCGACAACAGACTACCTTTCATAAAGATAAGTCTACCATCCCTTGAAGGAACAAATATATCGACAACAAACTACCTTCCATAATGACAAGGCAACAATCCATTTGAGTAAAAAAATCTCGAAAACAGACCACCTTCCATAATGACAAGGTTACCATCAACCGGAATAACAAAAATCTCGACAACAGACTACCTTCCATAATGACAAGGCTTCCATCCATTGGAGTAACAAAAATCTCTACAACAGACTACCTTCAATAATGACATGGCTACCATCCATTGGAGTAACAAAAATAACGACAACTGATTACCTTCCATAATGACAAGGCTACCATCCATTGGAGTAACAAAAATCTTGAAAATAGACCATGGTCCATAAAGACAAGGCTACCATCCATTGGAGTAACAAAAATATCGACATCAAACTACTTTCCATAATGACAAGGCTACCATCCATTGAGGAACAAAGATATCGACAACAAACTACCTTCCATAATGACAACGCTACCATCCATGAGATTAACAAAAATCTCGACAAATGACAACCTTCCATAATGACAAGGCTACCATCCAATGGAATAACAAAAATCTCGACAATAGACCATGTTCCATAATGACAAGGCTACCATCCATTGGAGTAACAAAAATCTCAACAACAGACTACCTTCCATAATGACATAGCTACCATCCATTGGAGTAACAAAAATATCAACAACAAATTACCTTCCATAAAGACAAGGCTACCATCCATTGGAGTAACGAAAATATCGACAAAGACTACTTTCCATAAAGACAAGGCTACCATCCCTTGGAGTATAAAAAATCTCGACAACAGACTACCTTCCATAATGACAAGGATACAATCCATTGGAGAAAAAAAATATCGACAATAGACTACCTTCCATAATGACAAGGTTACCATCCAATGGAATAACAACAATCTCGACAACAGACTACCTTCCATAATGACAAGGCTACCATCCATTGGAGTAACAAAAATATCGACAACAAACCATCTTCCATAAAGACAAGGCTACCATCCCTTGGAGTAACAAAAATCTCGACAACAGACTACCTTCTATAATGACAAGGATACAATCCATTAGAATAAAAAAAATATTGACAAGTGACTACCTTCCATAATGACAAGGTTACCATCCATTGGAATAACAAAAATCTCGACAATAGACTACCTTCTATAATGACAAGGCTACCATCCAATGGAATAACAACAATCTCGACAACAAACTACCTTCCATAATGACATGGCTACTATCCATTGGAGTAACAAAAATATCAACAATAGACTACCTTCCATAATGATAAGGCTACTATCCATTGGGTAACAAAGATCTCGAAAACAGACTACCTTCCATAATGATAAGGCTACCATCCATTGGAGTAACAAAAATATTGACAACACACTACCATCCATAAAGACAAGGATACAATCCATTGGAGTAAAAACAATATCGACAACAGACTACCTTTCATAAAGATAAGGCTACCATCCCTTGAAGGAACAAAGATATCGACAACAAACTACCTTCCATAATGACAAGGCAACAATCCATTTGAGTAAAAAAAAATCTCGAAAATAGACTACCTTCCATAATGACAAGGTTACCATCCACCGGAATAACAAAAATCTCGACCACAGACTACCTTCCATAATGGCAAGGCTACATCTATTGGAGTGACAAAAATATCGACAACAGACTACCTTCCATAATGACAAGGCTTCCATCCATTGGAGTAACAAAAATCTCTACAACAGACTACCTTCGATAATGACATGGCTACCATCCATTGGAGTAACAAAAATAACGACAACTGATTACCTTCCATAATGACAAGGCTACCATCCATTGGAGTAACAAAAATCTTGAAAATAGACCATGTTCCATAAAGACAAGGCTACCATCCATTGGAGTAACAAAAATATCTTCAACAAACTACCTTCCATAATGAGAAGGCTACCATCCATTGAGGAACAAAGATATCGACAACAAACTACCTTCCATAATGACAACGCTACCATCCATGAGAGTAACAAAAATCTCGACAAATGACAACCTTCCATAATGACAAGGCTAGCATCCAATGGAATAACAAAAATCTCGAAAATAGACCATGTTCCATAATGAACAGGTTACCATCCACTGGAATAACAAAAATCTCGACAACAGACTACCTTCCATAATGGCAAGGCTACCATCCATTGGAGTAACAAAAATATCGACAACAGACTACCTTCGATAATGACATGGCTACCATCCATTGGAGTAACAAAAATAACGACAACTACTTACCTTCCATAATGACAAGGATTCCATCCATTGGAGTATAAAAAATCTCGACAACAGACTACCTTCCATAATGACAAGGATACAATCCATTGGAGTAAAAAAAATATCGACAACAGACTACCTTCCATAATGACAAGGTTACCATCCATTGGAATAACAAAAATCTCGACAACAGACTACCTTCCAAAATGACAAGGCTACCATCCAATGGAATAACAACAATCTCACAACAGACTACCTTCCATAATGACAAGGCTACCATCCATTGGAGTAACAAAAATATCAACAACAAACTATCTTGCATAAAGACAAGTCTACCATCCATTGGAGTAACAAAAATATCAATACCAAACTACCTCCCATAATGACAAGGCTACAATCCATTGGAGTAAAAAAAATCTCGACAACAGACTACCTTCCATAATGACAAGGTTACCATCCACTAGAATAACAAAAATATCGACAATAGACTACCTTCCGAAATGGAAAGGCTACCATCCATTGGAGTAACAAAAATATCGACAACAAACTACCTTCCATAATGACAAGGCTACTATCCATTGGGTAACAAAGATCTCGACAACAGACTACCTTCCATAATGATAAGGCTACCATCCATTGGAGTAACAAAAATATCGACAACACACTACCTTCCATAAAGACAAGGATACAATCCATTGGAGTAAAAAAAAATCGACAACAGACTACCTTTCATAAAGATAAGTCTACCATCCCTTGAAGGAACAAAGATATCGACAACAAACTACCTTCCATAATGACAAGGTAACAATCCATTTGAGTAAAAAAAATCTCGAAAACAGACTACCTTCCATAATGACAAGGTTACCATCCACCGGAATAACAAAAATCTCGACAACAGACCACCTTCCATAATGTCAAGGCTACTATCCATTGGAGTGACAAAAATATCGACAACAGACTACCTTCCATAATGACAAGGCTTCCATCCATTGGAGTAACAAAAATCTCTACAACAGACTACCTTCAATAATGGCATGGCTACCATCCATTGGAGTAACAAAAATAACGACAACTGATTACCTTCCATAATGACAAGGCTACCATCCATTGGAGTAACAAAAATCTTGAAGATAGACCATGTTCCATAAAGACAAGGCTACCATCCATTGGAGTAACAAAAATATCGACAACAAACTACCTTCCATAATGACAAGGCTACCATCCATTGAGGAACAAAGATATCGACAACAAACTACCTTCCATAATGACAACGCTACCATCCATGAGAGTAACAAAAATCTCGACAAATGACAACCTTCCATAATGACAAGGCTACCATCCAATGGATTAACAAAAATCTCGACAATAGACCATGTTCCATAATGACAAGGCTACCATCCATTGGAGTAACAAAAATCTCAACAACAGACTACCTTCCATAATGACATAGCTACCATCCATTGGAGTAACAAAAATATCAACAACAAATTACCTTCCATAAAGACAAGGCTACCATCCATTGGAGTAACAAAAATATCGACAAAGACTACCTTCCATAAAGACAAGGCTACCATCCCTTGGAGTATAAAAAATCTCGACAACAGACTACCTTCCATAATTACAAGGATACAATCCATTGGAGTAAAAAAAATATCGACAACAGACTACCTTCCATAATGACAAGGTTACCATCCATTGGAATAACAAAAATCTCGACAACAGACTACCTTCCATAATGACAAGGCTACCATCCAATGGAATAACAACAATCTCGACAACAGACTACCTTCCATAATGACAAGGCTACCATCCATTGGAGTAACAACAATATCAACAATAGACTACCTTCCATAATGACAAAGCTACTATCCATTGGGTAACAAAGATCTCGACAAAAGACTACCTTCCATAATGATAAGGATACCATCCATTGGAGTAACAAAAATATCGACAACACACTGCCTTCCATAAACACAAGGATACAATCCATTGGAGTAAAAAAAAAATCGACAACAGACTACCTTTCATAAAGATAAGTCTACCATCCCTTGAAGGAACAAAGATATCGACAACAAACTACCTTCCCTAATGACAAGGCAACAATCCATTTGAGTAAAAAAATTCTCGAAAACAGACTACCTTCCATAATGACAAGGTTACCATCCACCGGAATAACAAAAATCTCGACAACAGACTACCTTCCATAATGGCAAGGCTACCATACATTGGAGTGACAAAAATATCAACAACAGACTACCTTCCATAATGACAAGGCTTCCATCCATTGGAGTAACAAAAATCTCTACAACAGACTACCTTCGATAATGACATGGCTACCATCCATTGGAGTAACAAAAATAACAACAACTGATTACCTTCCATAATGACAAGGCTACCATCCATTGGCGTAACTGAAATCTTGAAAATAGACCATGTTCCATAAAGACAAGGCTACCATCCATTGGAGTAACAAAAATATCGACAACAAACTACCTTCCATAATGACAAGGCTACCATCCATTGAGGAACAAAGATATCGACAACAAACTACCTTCCATAATGACAACGCTACCGTCAATGAGAGTAACAAAAATCTCGACAAATGACAACCTTCCATAATGACAAGGCTACCATCCAATGGAATAACAAAAATCTCGAAAATAGACCATGTTCCATAATGACAAGGCTACCATCCATTGGAGTAACAAAAATCTCAACAACAGACTACCTTCCATAATGACATAGCTACCATCCATTGGAGTAACAAAAATATCAACAACAAATTACCTTCCATAAAGACAAGGCTACCATCCATTGGAGTAACAAAAATATCGACAAAGACTACCTTCCATAAAGACAAGGCTACCATCCCTTGGAGTATAAAAAATCTCGACAACAGACTACCTTCCATAATGACAAGGCTTCCATCCATTGGAGTAACAAAAATCTCTACAACAGACTACCTTCAATAATGACATGGCTACCATCCATTGGAGTAACAAAAATAACGACAACTGATTACCTTCCATAATGACAAGGCTACCATCCATTGGAGTAACAAAAATCTTGAAAATAGACCATGTTCCATAAAGACAAGGCTACCATCCATTGGAGTAACAAAAATATCGACAACAAACTACCTTCCTTAATGACAAGGCTACCATCCATTGAGGAACAAAGATATCGACAACAAACTACCTTCCATAATGACAACGCTACCATCCATGAGAGTAACAAAAATCTCGACAAATGACAACCTTCCATAATGACAAGGCTACCATCCAATGGAATAACAAAAATCTCGACAATAGACCATGTTCCATAATGACAAGGCTACCATCCATTGGAGTAACAAAAATCTCAACAATAAACTACCTTCCATAATGACATAGCTACCATCCATTGGAGTAACAAAAATATCAACAACAAATTACCTTCCATAAAGACAAGGCTACCATCCATTGGAGTAACAAAAATATCGACAAAGACTACCTTCCATAAAGACAAGGCTACCATCCCTTGGAGTATAAAAAATCTCGACAACAAACTACCTTCCATAATTACAAGGATACAATCCATTGGAGTAAAAAAAATATCGACAACAGACTACCTTCCATAATGACAAGGCTACCATCCATTGGAGTAACAAAAATATCAACAATAGACTACCTTCCATAATGACAAGGCTACTATCCATTGGGTAACAAAGATCTCGACAAAAGACTACCTTCCATAATGATAAGGCTACCATCCATTGGAGTAACAAAAATATCGACAACACACAACCTTCCATAAAGACAAGGATACAATCCATTGGAGTAAAAACAATATCGACAACAGACTACCTTTCATAAAGATAAGGCTACCATCCCTTGAAGGAACAAAGATATCGACAACAAACTACCTTCCATAATGACAAGGCAACAATCCATTTGAGTAAACAAAATCTCGAAAATAGACTACCTTCCATAATGACAAGGTTACCATCCACCGGAATAACAAAAATCTCGACAACAGACTACCTTCCATAATGGCAAGGCTACCATCCATTGGAGTGACAAAAATATCAACAACAGACTACCTTCCATAATGACAAGGCTTACATCCATTGGAGTAACAAAAATCTCTACAACAGACTACCTTCGATAATGACATGGCTACCATCCATTGGAGTAACAAAAATAACGACAACTGATTACCTTCCATAATGACAAGGCTACCATCCATTGGAGTAACAAAAATCTTGAAAATAGACCATGTTCCATAAAGACAAGGCTACCATCCATTGGAGTAACAAAAATATCGACAACAAACTACCTTCCATAATGACAAGGCTACCATCCATTGAGGAACTAAGATATCGACAACAAACTACCTTCCATAATGACAACGCTACCATCCATGAGAGTAACAAAAATCTCGACAAATGACAACCTTCCATAATGACAAGGCTACCATCCAATGGAATAACAAAAATCTCGAAAATAGACCATGTTCCATAATGACAAGGCTACCATCCATTGGAGTAACAAAAATCTCAACAACAAACTACCTTCCATAATGACATAGCTACCATCCATTGGAGTAACAAAAATATCAACAACAAACTACCTTCCATAAAGACAAGGCTACCATCCATTGGAGTAACAAAAATATCGACAAAGACTACCTTCCATAAAGACAAGGCTACCATCCCTTGGAGTATAAAAAATCTCGACAACAGACTACCTTCCATAATGACAAGGATACAATCCATTGGAGTAAAAAAAAATATCGACAACAGACTACCTTCCATAATGAAAAGGTTACCATCCATTGGAATAACAAAAATCTCGACAACAGACTACCTTTCAAAATGACAAGGCTACCATCCAATGGAATAACAACAATCTCGACAACAGACTACCTTCCATAATGACAAGGCTACCATCCATTGGAGTAACAAAAATATCAACAACAAACTACCTTGCATAAAGACAAGTCTACCATCCATTGGAGTAACAAAAATATCGACAACAAACTACCTCCCATAATGACACAGCTACAATCCATTAGAGTAAAAAAAATCTCGACAACAGACTACCTTCCATAATGACAAGGTTACCATCCACTACAATAATAAAAATATCGATAATAGACTACCTTCCGAAATGGAAAGGCTACCATCCATTGGAGTAACAAAAATATCGACAACAAACTACCTTCCATAATGACAAGGCTACTATCCATTGGGTAACAAAGATCTCGACAACAGACTACCTTCCATAATGATAAGGATACCATCCATTGGAGTAACAAAAATATCGACAACACACTGCCTTCCATAAACACAAGGATACAATCCATTGGAGTAAAAAAAAATCGACAACAGACTACCTTTCATAAAGATAAGTCTACCATCCCTTGAAGGAACAAAGATATCGACAACAAACTACCTTCCCTAATGACAAGGCAACAATCCATTTGAGTAAAAAAATTCTCGAAAACAGACTACCTTCCATAATGACAAGGTTACCATCCACCGGAATAACAAAAATCTCGACAACAGACTACCTTCCATAATGGCAAGGCTACCATACATTGGAGTGACAAAAATATCGACAACAGACTACCTTCCATAATGACAAGGCTTCCATCCATTGGAGTAACAAAAATCTCTACAACGGACTACCTTCGATAATTACATGGTTACCATCCATTGGAGTAACAAAAATAACGACAACTGATTACCTTCCATAATGACAAGGCTACCATCCATTGGAGTAACAAAAATCTTGAAAATAGACCATGTTCCATAAAGACAAGGCTACCATCCATTGGAGTAACAAAAATATCGACAACAAACTACCTTCCATAATGACAAGGCTACCATCCATTGAGGAACAAAGATATCGACAACAAACTACCTTCCATAATGACAACGCTACCGTCAATGAGAGTAACAAAAATCTCGACAAATGACAACCTTCCATAATGACAAGGCTACCATCCAATGGAATAACAAAAATCTCGAAAATAGACCATGTTCCATAATGACAAGGCTACCATCCATTGGAGTAACAAAAATCTCAACAACAGACTACCTTCCATAATGACATAGCTACCATCCATTGGAGTAACAAAAATATCAACAACAAACTACCTTCCATAAAGACAAGGCTACCATCCATTGGAGTAACAAAAATATCGACAAAGACTACCTTCCATAAGGACAAGGCTACCATCCCTTGGAGTATAAAAAATCTCGACAACAGACTACCTTCCATAATGACAAGACTTCCATCCATTGGAGTAACAAAAATCTCTACAATAGACTACCTTCAATAATGACATGGCTACCATCCATTGGAGTAACAAAAATAACGACAACTGATTACCTTCCATAATGACAAGGCTACCATCCATTGGAGTAACAAAAATCTTGAAAATAGACCATGTTCCATAAAGACAAGGCTACCATCCATTGGAGTAACAAAAATATCGACAACAAACTACCTTCCATAATGACAAGGCTACCATCCATTGAGGAACAAAGATATCGACAACAAACTACCTTCCATAATGACAACGCTACCATCCATGAGAGTAACAAAAATCTCGACAAATGACAACCTTCCATAATGACAAGGCTACCATCCAATGGAATAACAAAAATCTCGACAATAGACCATGTTCCATAATGACAAGGCTACCATCCATTGGAGTAACAAAAATCTCAACAACAAACTACCTTCCATAATGACATAGCTACCATCCATTGGAGTAACAAAAATATCAACAACAAATTACCTTCCATAAAGACAAGGCTACCATCCATTGGAGTAACAAAAATATCGACAAAGACTACCTTCCATAAAGACAAGGCTACCATCCCTTGGAGTATAAAAAATCTCGACAACAGACTACCTTCCATAATTACAAGGATACAATCCATTGGAGTAACAAAAATATCAACAACAAACTACCTTCCATAAAGACAAGGCTACCATCCATTGGAATAACAAAAATCTCGACAAAGACTACCTTCCATAAAGACAAGGCTACCATCCCTTGGAGTATAAAAAATCAAGACAACAGACTACCTTCCATAATGACAAGGATACAATCCATTGGAGTAAAAAAAAATATCGACAACAGACTACCTTCCATAATGAAAAGGTTACCATCCATTGGAATAACAAAAATCTCGACAACAGACTACCTTCCAAAATGACAAGGCTACCATCCAATGGAATAACAACAATCTCGACAACAGACTACCTTCCATAATGACAAGGCTACCATCCATTGGAGTAACAAAAATATCAACAACAAACTACCTTGCATAAAGACAAGTCTACCATCCATTGGAGTAACAAAAATATCGACAACAAACTACCTCCCATAATGACACAGCTACAATCCATTAGAGTAAAAAAAATCTCGACAACAGACTACCTTCCATAATGACAAGGTTACCATCCACTACAATAATAAAAATATCGATAATAGACTACCTTCCGAAATGGAAAGGCTACCATCCATTGGAGTAACAAAAATATCGACAACAAACTACCTTCCATAATGACAAGGCTACTATCCATTGGGTAACAAAGATCTCGACAACAGACTACCTTCCATAATGATAAGGATACCATCCATTGGAGTAACAAAAATATCGACAACACACTGCCTTCCATAAACACAAGGATACAATCCATTGGAGTAAAAAAAATCGACAACAGACTACCTTTCATAAAGATAAGTCTACCATCCCTTGAAGGAACAAAGATATCGACAACAAACTACCTTCCCTAATGACAAGGCAACAATCCATTTGAGTAAAAAAATTCTCGAAAACAGACTACCTTCCTAAATGACAAGGTTACCATCCACCGGAATAACAAAAATCTCGACAACTGATTACCTTCCATAATGACAAGGCTACCATCCATTGGAGTAACAAAAATCTTGAAAATAGACCATGTTCCATAAAGACAAGGCTACCATCCATTGGAGTAACAAAAATATCGACAACAAACTACCTTTCATAATGACAAGGCTACCATCCATTGAGGAACAAAGATATCGACAACAAACTACCTTCCATAATGACAACGCTACCGTCAATGAGAGTAACAAAAATCTCGACAAATGACAACCTTCCATAATGACAAGGCTACCATCCAATGGAATAACAAAAATCTCGAAAATAGACCATGTTCCATAATGACAAGGCTACCATCCATTGGAGTAACAAAAATCTCAACAACAGACTACCTTCCATAATGACATAACTACCATCCATTGGAGTAACAAAAATATCAACAACAAACTACCTTCCATAAAGACAAGGCTACCATCCATTGGAGTAACAAAAATATCGAAAAAGACTACCTTCCATAAAGACAAGGCTACCATCCCTTGGAGTATAAAAAATCTCGACAACAGACTACCTTCCATAATGACAAGGCTTCCATCCATTGGAGTAACAAAAATCTCTACAACAGACTACCTTCAATAATGACATGGCTACCATCCATTGGAGTAACAAAAATAACGACAACTGATTACCTTCCATAATGACAAGGCTACCATCCATTGGAGTAACAAAAATCTTGAAAATAGACCATGTTCCATAAAGACAAGGCTACCATCCATTGGAGTAACAAAAATATCGACAACAAACTACCTTCCATAATGACAAGGCTACCATCCATTGAGGAACAAAGATATCGACAACAAACTACCTTCCATAATGACAACGCTACCATCCATGAGAGTAACAAAAATCTCGACAAATGACAACCTTCCATAATGACAAGGCTACCATCCAATGGAATAACAAAAATCTCGACAATAGACCATGTTCCATAATGACAAGGCTACCATCCATTGGAGTAACAAAAATCTCAACAACAAACTACCTTCCATAATGACATAGCTACCATCCATTGGAGTAACAAAAATATCAACAACAAATTACCTTCCATAAAGACAAGGCTACCATCCATTGGAGTAACAAAAATATCGACAAAGACTACCTTCCATAAAGACAAGGCTACCATCCCTTGGAGTATAAAAAATCTCGACAACAGACTACCTTCCATAATTACAAGGATACAATCCATTGGAGTAAAAAAAATATCGACAATAGACTACCTTCCATAATGACAAGGTTACCATCCATTGGAATAACAAAAATCTCGACAACAGACTACCTTCCATAATGACAAGGCTACCATCCAATGGAATAACAACAATCTCGAGAACAGACTACCTTCCATAATGACAAGGCTACCATCCATTGGAGTAACAAAAATATCAACAATAGACTACCTTCCA
This sequence comes from Vicia faba, assembly GCA_948472305.1. Taxonomy (NCBI): domain Eukaryota; kingdom Viridiplantae; phylum Streptophyta; class Magnoliopsida; order Fabales; family Fabaceae; genus Vicia; species Vicia faba. The sequence continues at coordinate 754,455,898 of OX451738.1, forward strand.
TAATGACAAGGCTACTATCCATTGGGTAACAAAGATCTCGACAAAAGACTACCTTCCATAATGATAAGGCTACCATCCATTGGAGTAACAAAAATATCGACAACACACAACTTTCCATAAAGACAAGGATACAATCCATTAGAGTAAAAACAATATCGACAACAGACTACCTTTCATAAAGATAAGGCTACCATCCCTTGAAGGAACAAAGATATCAACAACAAACTACCTTCCATAATGACAAGGCAACAATCCATTTGAGTAAACAAATTCTCGAAAATAGACTACCTTCCATAATGACAAGGTTACCATCCACCGGAATAACAAAAATCTCGACAACAGACTACCTTCCATAATGGCAAGGCTACCATCCATTGGAGTGACAAAAATATCAACAACAGACTACCTTCCATAATGACAAGGCTTACATCCATTGGAGTAACAAAAATCTCTACAACAGACTACCTTCGATAATGACATGGCTACCATCCATTGGAGTAACAAAAATAACGACAACTGATTACCTTCCATAATGACAAGGCTACCATCCATTGGAGTAACAAAAATCTTGAAAATAGACAATGTTCCATAAAGACAAGGCTACCATCCATTGGAGTAACAAAAATATCGACAACAAACTACCTTCCATAATGACAAGGCTACCATCCATTGAGGAACAAAGATATCGACAACAAACTACCTTCCATAATGACAACGCTACCATCCATGAGAGTAACAAAAATCTCGACAAATGACAACCTTCCATAATGACAAGGCTACCATCCAATGGAATAACAAAAATCTCGAAAATAGACCATGTTCCATAATGACAAGGCTACCATCCATTGGAGTAACAAAAATCTCAATAACAAACTACCTTCCATAATGACATAGCTACCATCCATCGGAGTAACAAAAATATCAACAACAAACTACCTTCCATAAAGACAAGGCTACCATCCATTGGAGTAACAAAAATATCGACAAAGACTACCTTCCATAAAGACAAGGCTACCATCCCTTGGAGTATAAAAAATCTCGACAACAGACTACCTTCTATAATGACAAGGATACAATCCATTGGAGTAAAAAAAAATATCGACAACAGACTACCTTCCATAATGAAAAGGTTACCATCCATTGGAATAACAAAAATCTCGACAACAGACTACCTTCCAAAATGACAAGGCTACCATCCAATGGAATAACAACAATCTCGACAACAGACTACCTTCCATAATGACAAGGCTACCATCCATTGGAGTAACAAAAATATCAACAACAAACTACCTTGCATAAAGACAAGTCTACCATCCATTGGAGTAACAAAAATATCGACAACAAACTACCTCCCATAATGACACAGCTACAATCCATTAGAGTAAAAAAAATCGCGACAACAGACTACCTTCCATAATGACAAGGTTACCATCCACTACAATAATAAAAATATCGATAATAGACTACCTTCCGAAATGGAAAGGCTACCATCCATTGGAGTAACAAAAATATCGACAACAAACTACCTTCCATAATGACAAGGCTACTATCCATTGGGTAACAAAGATCTCGACAACAGACTACCTTCCATAATGATAAGGATACCATCCATTGGAGTAACAAAAATATCGACAACACACTGCCTTCCATAAACACAAGGATACAATCCATTGGAGTAAAAAAAATCGACAACAGACTACCTTTCATAAAGATAAGTCTACCATCCCTTGAAGGAACAAAGATATCGACAACAAACTACCTTCCCTAATGACAAGGCAACAATCCATTTGAGTAAAAAAATTCTCGAAAACAGACTACCTTCCATAATGACAAGGTTACCATCCACCGGAATAACAAAAATCTCGACAACAGACTACCTTCCATAATGGCAAGGCTACCATACATTGGAGTGACAAAAATATCGACAACAGACTACCTTCCATAATGACAAGGCTTCCATCCATTGGAGTAACAAAAATCTCTACAACAGACTACCTTCGATAATGACATGGCTACCATCCATTGGAGTAACAAAAATAACGACAACTGATTACCTTCCATAATGACATGTCTACCATCCATTGGAGTAACAAAAATCTTGAAAATAGACCATGTTCCATAAAGACAAGGCTACCATCCATTGGAGTAACAAAAATATCGACAACAAACTACCTTCCATAATGACAAGGCTACCATCCATTGAGGAACAAAGATATCGACAACAAACTACCTTCCATAATGACAACGCTACCATCCATGAGAGTAACAAAAATCTCGACAAATGACAACCTTCCATAATGACAAGGCTACCATCCAATGGAATAACAAAAATCTCGAAAATAGACCATGTTCCATAATGACAAGGCTACCATCCATTGGAGTAACAAAAATCTCAATAACAAACTACCTTCCATAATGACATAGCTACCATCCATTGGAGTAACAAAAATATCAACAACAAACTACCTTCCATAAAGACAAGGCTACCATCCATTGGAGTAACAAAAATATCGACAAAGACTACCTTCCATAAAGACAAGGCTACCATCCCTTGGAGTATAAAAAATCTCGACAACAGACTACCTTCTATAATGACAAGGATACAATCCATTGGAGTAAAAAAAAATATCGACAACAGACTACCTTCCATAATGAAAAGGTTACCATCCATTGGAATAACAAAAATCTCGACAACAGACTACCTTCCAAAATGACAAGGCTACCATCCAATGGAATAACAACAATCTCGACAACAGACTACCTTCCATAATGACAAGGCTACCATCCATTGGAGTAACAAAAATATCAACAACAAACTACCTTGCATAAAGACAAGTCTACCATCCATTGGAGTAACAAAAATATCGACAACAAACTACCTCCCATAATGACACAGCTACAATCCATTAGAGTAAAAAAAATCTCGACAACAGACTACCTTCCATAATGACAAGGTTACCATCCACTACAATAATAAAAATATCGATAATAGACTACCTTCCGAAATGGAAAGGCTACCATCCATTGGAGTAACAAAAATATCGACAACAAACTACCTTCCATAATGACAAGGCTACTATCCATTGGGTAACAAAGATCTCGACAACAGACTACCTTCCATAATGATAAGGATACCATCCATTGGAGTAACAAAAATATCGACAACACACTGCCTTCCATAAACACAAGGATACAATCCATTGGAGTAAAAAAAATCGACAACAGACTATCTTTCATAAAGATAAGTCTACCATCCCTTGAAGGAACAAAGATATCGACAACAAACTACCTTCCCTAATGACAAGGCAACAATCCATTTGAGTAAAAAAATTCTCGAAAACAGACTACCTTCCATAATGACAAGGTTACCATCCACCGGAATAACAAAAATCTCGACAACAGACTACCTTCCATAATGGCAAGGCTACCATACATTGGAGTGACAAAAATATCGACAACAGACTACCTTCCATAATGACAAGGCTTCCATCCATTGGAGTAACAAAAATCTCTACAACAGACTACCTTCGATAATGACATGGCTACCATCCATTGGAGTAACAAAAATAACGACAACTGATTACCTTCCATAATGACATGTCTACCATCCATTGGAGTAACCAAAATCTTGAAAATAGACCATGTTCCATAAAGACAAGGCTACCATCCATTGGAGTAACAAAAATATCGACAACAAACTACCTTTCATAATGACAAGGCTACCATCCATTGAGGAACAAAGATATCGACAACAAACTACCTTCCATAATGACAACGCTACCATCAATGAGAATAAGAAAAATCTCGACAAATAACAACCTTCCATAATGACAAGGCTACCATCCAATGGAATAACAAAAATCTCGACAATAGACCATGTTCCATAATGACAAGGCTACCATTCATTGGAGTAACAAAAATCTAAACAACAGACTACCTTCCATAATGACATAGCTACCATCCATTGGAGTAACAAAAATATCAACAACAAACTACCTTCCATAAAGACAAGGCTACCATCCATTGGAGTAACAAAAATATCGACAAAGACTACCTTCCATAAAGACAAGGCTGAAGTGGTGAAAAACACAAGAAGGGGGGGTTGAATTGTAAAACTGAAATCTAAAGCAATTGACAAGATATTTTTATCCTGGTTCGTTTGATCTCAAACTACTCCAGTCCACCCGTCAAGGTGATTTCGCCTCTCTCCAACGAGGTCTTAATCCACTATATTCAACTGAATATTACAGACTGCTTTAACAACTTCTAAAGCCTTCTTGATTCAAACCACAACCCGGTTTGTCAAGGTAACACTTTCTTACAAAGAGATAAAACTATGTGTGTGGATGTTTTCTACAAAACTGTATCACAACTGTGATGTATACACAAAATGAAGCTTAGAAACTAGATTGCTAAACAGTAATGGAATATCAGAGTGTGTGGTTTAGCAAAAACTGGTAGAGCGAAGATTATGGTTCAACTTTTGTGCGTGTAGAGATTTGGAGAGCATTTACCATTTCAATCTTCAAAGCCTTGTTTATATAGCACTGAGATGATGAACGTTGGATGCAATATTCTTGATTCAATGCTAATAACAAGCTTTCCTGATTGAGCAGATCTTGTCTGGAATGAGGCCGTTGAAATTAATTAGCTTTCAATGCACAGTACCGTTGCTTACTTAATGCAAGTTCTGGCTTGGCTAATTCTGATTCTGCTTCGCTGCTGATGAACTATTGTGTTTCTGTATCAGAGTATTAAGCGCAGTCTTGTTCATCAGGCTTCAGCATGTACGTGAGTTGATCATCTGATTTTGACGTTCTGATGTAGCAACTTCTGATGCTGATGTCTGAAATCAAGTTCTGATGCTGAATAGATGTGATCTTGCTTATTTCAATCAGCGTATCTGCAAGTCAGAACATAATAATTTTAGGCAGCAGATAGTTCATTCATGACACTTATAAATACTATATCTTTTCACTTTGTTATCATCAAAACTTAAATATAGGGTAGTAGATTCAAACATTGTTCTAACAATCTCCCCCTTTTTGATGATGACAAAAACTAGATATTTTAAATAAAAATAACGTGAAAAGGTATCTGGAATAAGTATCAGAATAAGAAGTAAAAGAATAAGGAGTAAGGAAATACTCCCCCTGAGTTTATTACTTCCCTTTGATTATACGCGTTCTTCAGAATCAGATCTTTTTGCCTTTCTTTGAACATCAGAGTATCAGAATCTTTGACTTATCAGAAGCTTTCTGTCAGAGCAGAGCTTCAGAGCTTTTCTTGTCAGAGCTTTGCTTTGGATCAGAATATTAGGGCGGATCAGAACTTCATATTGATCAGAGCAACTTCATATTGATCAGAGCTTCTAGTCTTCAGAGTGTCCAGGAGCTTCCTTGTGCCTGTAGACTTTAAACACAACAGAAAAAACATTTCAAGTAATAGAGTTAGAATGTTTGAGAATTTCTGTCTAGTTAGCCGTTATTGATTTAAATATCATTCTTGTTCTCCCCCTTTTTGTCAGCAATCAAAAAGTGTTAGTGATGTGCTAAAACAATTAAGATCAGAAAAACTAATCATATTAAGATAGTTCAGAGTCAAAACGAGAAAATATTACAAAACATAATCAAACAGTTCATCAGAAAATCAGGAAAACATGAAAAAGGTCATGCATGAAAAAAAAAGGTTAAGGTTGAGGAGGCAAGCGTGTGAACAGGCTCTCCAGCATGGCTTGAATCTTTTCAGAAGTCTCATTCTGCTTATGCACCATGCTGACAACAGTGTCAATCTTGCTGTCCTGCACATCCATTCTCTCTTTCATCTTCTGATCGATTTCATCCATCCGCTGCTGCAGACGCATGTCATTCAGCCTTAGTTCTTCCAGAGTCTGCCTGTCCAAGGCAGCTTGAGAAGCATCATAAGGAGGAGGCTTCTCAGAACTTTCAGCAACATCCTCTGCTTGACTTTCAGCCTGAATGGTCTTGTCTTCTTCTGATGGTTGCACCTTTGCAGCTTGCTGTTTCTCAGACCAGGGTTCACTGTCCAGAGGGAGCACGTCCTCTTTCAGAAGCATACTTCCAACTTCATTCAGAAGCTTGCTGAAATTTTGTTGTGCCTGCTCGTAGTTGATATCCTGCAACTTGAGGGCTTCAGCACGTACCCAAAGTCTGAACTGTGACCAGAGCTGATCAGAAGCAGCTGGGTCAATCATTCCCGGACAGACTTGCTTCAAAGAAGCAATCCATTGCAGCACACCTGTTTCAAAATTCAAAATACCAGAGCCAACATCTGGTTGCTTTGGTTTTGGGATGGCAATTTTGTGTTTTAGATCAGCAACACGGTCAAGACTGGTTAAGTCAATGAAAGTCCTGCTGGGGTTTTCAGAGGTTTTCTGAGAGGCTGTTTGTTTTGGAGAAGGGGTATCAGAGTCAGATATTTCGATTGGAGTGGGTGGTGTTTTGGGAGTATTTGGTGGTGTCGATTCTGATGGGGATGGTAACTAGGGCTTGATAACAGTGGTTCCACATGGAAACTGAATTGCCAGCGGTGATGGTTGAGGTGAGTGAGGGTCAGATTGATGAGGGGAAGGAGTTTCAGAGTGGTGAAACTCTGTTTATGGTGAAGGTGGATTTATTTCTGGTTGGGGAGAGGGAGGTGGAATCTCTGATTGCTCAGGGATCAGAGGTTCTTCTGAGAGTGGTTGTTGTTGTGGTTCTGGTTCTGGTTGTTGTTGTTGTTCTGGTTGTGGAGGAGGAACATTTTGTGGTTCAGAGTTTGGTTGAGCAGAGGCATGTTGACGCTCAATATCAGACAGCACTTGGTCAAGTGCTGTTGTTGTTGAAATTGTTGGTTGTTTGGGGTGTTTGGTTCTGGGTCTTCTGAGTTTTAATGCCTCAGAAGGGTCTTCTTCTTGTACGGTTTCATCAATGGTAGGGATGGGAATTGATATTCTATGAGAGGTTTGAGGAGGGATAGATGTTGGAATAGTAAAAGAATTTGAAATAGGGGCAGCAGATGAAATACCTCTTTTCTTTGGAGTCTGCTGAGATGATCCTTCTGATGGCGCTTTCCTCTTCTTTGTCTTCTTCAGAGTCACTTCTGGTTGGGGTTGACGCAGATCTCTGATATTCAGCTTTGGATCTGTATCATCTGCCTTGTACGCATCTGGGTACCTGAGAAACATCTCTGGTTTGGATTCAGTTTCAGAGAATAACGGAAAATCACTCAGAGGCACTCTTCTGCTGGAGATATCAGCAGTGGAAGTAGCTCTGGGTTCCTTCTGAATGTTCTCTATCAGCTTCATCTTTTTCAGATTCTTTGCGTTCAGAGGTTTCCCAATTGTTGGTTCAATAGTGCTCAGCTCTTGAGCTTCTATCAGATGCTCAATCAGTCTATTCTCTGTCAGAATATCTGATATCAACCTTCCAAAAGGTATCCAGTCCCTCTTGGTTCTTTCTTCTTTCCTTGTTTCTTTCACACTGGTTTTGAGATGGTTGAACAGGAAGTGAGCCAGATTGATCTTTATCTTCTGATCAATAAAGTAGATCAGAAACTGCTGATCCACATTTATATAATCAGGAGAACTTGTTGGTTTCCTGTGGTTGAAGCACCCCAGAACAATCTTAGCCCATACTCTGCAATGATCCTTCAGATCTTTAATCTTGCTGCTGGGCATCCCAAGAGTGAAAATCCTGTTAGCTACCACACCTGTATCAGCACATCTTTCAGCCATGTCCACACAACGGACGCCACCACCACTTTGACCGATTAGCCTTGCAATGAGATCTTCAGAAATCACAATCTTCTTCCCCATAACAGAGGAGATGACTAGATGTTTTGAAACCTTGCCGTGAATCCAAAATTCCTTAACCAGCGCTGGGAATGTTGGTCCAACCAACCTATCGAAATACCTTTCCCACTTTTGAGCCCTAACTTCTTCAGTTAGGTCAAAACCATTCTCCTTCAAGCTTTCAAAATCAATGATTAACTCAGAGAGCACTTCAAGGTTCTTCACCGGAGTGAGGAGAGTTCTGAGTGGCACTTGATATTGCTCAGAAGTTGCTTTCTTCTGATTACCTGCAGAAACGCTACTGGAGGTTGCCATGTTCACACTAAAAGGGTTTTGAGAATGAACTGAGGAAAAAGGTTTGCAAGAGATGAACTCAGAAATATGCAGAAAATGCTTGAGTGATAGTGAGAAAGCGTAAAGAATAAGAATGAGAGATTAATGTGCTTAAATAGAGTTTTTCAAAACTATTTTGAAAAGATAAACATTTTTAAGAGAGAGAAAAATCATGATTGCCATTTAAAAGCATGATTACTTTTCATTAAATGCTTGCTGATTTTGGGGGATTTGAGAAAGATACTTAAAAACGGTTACCAGACATGTGTCTCAATGCACCCAATCAGCGCTTTGCCTTCTCAGAAGCGTGCACGCGTTCTGCTTCAGAGATATGCTGATGATTGGATGACACTTGTTTGATGTAGTGATCAGCACGTCTGTTTTTGAGCTTAGACTCTCAGATCTTTAGACTTGCATCTGATACAATCTGTATGTTCTATCTTTCTGAAAGGAGATTGATCAGAAGTTCACAGTAAAATAATTACATTCTGAAAGTAAATATATGGAATTAAAACATTTTCACTCTGGACATACTTTCATGCTGAGATGTTTCAGAATGAAATTAAACCTATCTTCTGAAAGGGGTTTAGTAAAGATATCAGCCCATTGATGGTCTGTATCTATAAATTTTAAGTTCAAAATACCTTTCTGAATATAGTCCCTAATGAAGTGATGTTTTATTTCTATATGCTTAGCTCTAGAATGTAAAATAGGATTCTTACTTAAGCAAATAGCAGAAGTATTATCACAAAGTATAGGAATGTTACTCTCAAAAATCTGGAAGTCTTCAAGCTGACTTTTCATCCAGAGCATTGGTGTGCTACATCCTGCTGCTGCTATGTACTCAGCTTCTGCTGTTGACAGAGCAATTGTTGATTGCCTTTTGCTGGACCAAGAGATCAGATTTTCTCCCAGAAACTGGAAGCTTCCAGAAGTACTTTTACGTTCCACTCTGTCTCCAGCAAAATCAGCATCACAGTAGCCTACTAAGCTGTAATCACTAGATTTTCTATAAAACAAACCCAGATTAGTAGTACCTTTCAGATACTTGAAAATTCGCTTAACAGCTGTTAAGTGAGATTCTCTAGGATCTGATTGGAATCTAGCACAGATACAAACACTGAATAGTATGTCAGGTCTTGAAGCAGTCAGATAGAGGAGAGAACCAATCATACCTCTGTAGACTTCCTGTTCTACATTTTTGCTTACCTCTTCTCTTTCCAGAATGCACGTGGGATGCATTGGAATCTTTGATGGCTTACATTCTGAGAGGTCAAATTTATTCAGAAGATCTCTGATGTATTTGCTCTGATGAATGTAAGTTCCTTCTGGAGTTTGATTGATCTGAATTCCTAGAAAGAATTTCAGTTCCCCCATGAGGCTCATCTCAAATTATGCCTGCATACACTTAGCAAATTTTCTTCCAAGAGAAGGATTAGTAGAACCAAAAATAATATCATCAACATAAATTTGACAGACTAAGATGTCACTCAACTGTTTTACAGAATAGAGTAGTGTCCACTTTCCCTCTGATAAATTCATTTTTAAGCAGAAAGTTACTTAGCCTTTCATACCAAGCTCTGGGAGCTTGTTTCAGACCATACAGTGACTTCTTTAGTTTGAAAAATGTTCTGGATGTTTTGTATTTTCAAAACCTGGGGGTTGGTGAACATAAACTTCTTCTTCTATATAACCATTTAAGAATGCACTTTTGACATCCATCTGATACAGAGTGATGCCTCTATTAACAGCAAATGAAATTAAAAGTCTGATAGATTCTAACCTGGCGACTGGGGCAAAGGTTTCTGTATAGTCTATCCCCTCTTGCTGACTATAACCTTGTGCAACCAGTCGTGCCTTGTTTCTGATGACTTCACCTTGTTCATTTAGCTTGTTTCTGAACACCCATCTTGTTCCAATGATGTTGAATCCTTTTGGTCTGGGAACGAGATCCCATACGTCGTTTCTGGTGAATTGATTCAGCTCTTCTTGCATTGCCAGAATCCAGTCATTATCCAGAAGTGCTTCATCAATAGAAGAAGGTTCAATCAGAGACACAAGTCCCATAAGTGTTTCTTCAGAGTTTCTGAAGCTTGCTCTTGTTCTGATTGGATCTTCCTTTCTTCCTCGGATAGTCTCTTCTGGGTGATCCAAGCTGCTTCTGGGTAATCTCTTCTGAGGTTGATCAGCAGCTGTTGTAGGATTTCTAGCAGTGCTCCTTTCAGACGTTGAAGGAATGTCTGTGTTGAGAGCTTCTGATGGCTTGTCTTCAGAACCTGCAAATTCAATTTCTACAGTTCCAGAGCCAATTATCTTTCCCTTCTGATTGCCTCCAAAGCCAACGTGGCCTCCAGGCTTAAGTTCAAGGCTTTGGAACATATGCCTTCTTCCCGTCATGTGTCGTGAGCAGCCAGAGTCCAGGTACCATGACTGGTGTTTCTGACTTGCTGCTAAAGATATCTGCAACATGTATTATTTTGTCCTTAGGTACCCAGATTTTCTTGGGTCCTGATTTGTTAGTTTTACCAAAACTCTGGTTGAATTTTGGTTTCACAGAGTGCTTACTGCTAGTATATTTGATATCATGTGTGTGACCATACAAAAAGTGTGAATTTAGAGGAGTGTGTTTAATGGTTAAGTCCATGACATTCTTTGGTGTAGGAACCTTACCTTGGTATCCTATTCCTTTCTTGCCGTTTCTGCTAACTCCATAGATCATTGAAGCCATTCTGCTTCTATCTATGCTTTTAGCTAGGAACTTCTGGAAACTGTGATCATACTCCTTGATGATCTCATCAGCGTTGCTGGGAGTTTCAGAAATTGGTTCCTTCTGAGAGTTTTGTAAAGTGTTTTCTAATTTTGAAATCTTATTTCTCAGCTCAGAATTTTCCAATTTGAGACTCTCAGACTTATTAGAGTCAGATTCAAGATTCCTTTTCAGGTCTCTGAATTTAGCTCTAATTTGCTGATAACGTTCCAGAATCTAATTAAGGCTTTCAGCAAGTTCAGCCTTTGTAAAGTTAACAGCGAAGTTAGGAAATACCTCTTCTGTGTCTGATTCTGAGTCTGATTCAGAAGCTTCACTATCTTCTGAAATGTTTGCCATGAGAGCTATGTTTGCCCTTTCATCATCTGATTCTGAGTCAGCTTCAGACGAGTCAGAGTCATCCCATGTGGCCATGAGACTTTTCTTCTTCTCTCTTCCAAACTTCTTTTTGGGCTTTTCCCTCTGAAGCTTTGGGCAGTCACTTTTGTAGTGTCCTTGCTCATTGCACTCGTAGCAGATGATGTCTTTGGTGTTTGGGTTCTTGCTACTGGAGGAGCCTTCAGATCTTCTGTATCCAGAGGAAGAATCTGTCCTTCTGTATCTGGAAGAAGACTCGTTCTGATCAGATCTTCTGGGATTCCTGAACTTCCTTTGTCTTTGCTTCCACAGTTGATTTACTCTTCTGGAGAGAAGGGAAAGTTCGTCTTCTTCTGATGAGGATCCATCAGATGTTTCTTCAACTGCCTGCAAAACTTTAGACTCAAATTTTCTGTTAGATTTTAATGCTAAAGGCTTACCTTGCTTCTGAGGCTCATCAGCTTCTAGCTCTATCTCATGACTTTTGAGGGAGCTGATAAGTTCCTCCAGAGTGATTTTGTTGAGATCTTTAGCTAGCTTCAGAGCAGTAACCATAGGCCTCCACTGCTTGGGTAAACTTCTGACGATTTTCTTGACATGGTCAGCAGTAGAGTATCTTTTGTCCAGAACTTTGAGACCAGCTACCAGAATCTGGAATCTAGAGAACATAGTTTCAATGGATTCAGATTCTTCCATTTTGAATGCCTCATACTTCTGAATGAGCGCCAGAGCTTTTGTTTCTTTGACCTGAACGTTGCCCTCATGCGTCATTCTGAGAGAATCAAAGATATTTTTTGCTGTGTCTCTGTTGGAGATCTTTTCATACTCAGTATAGGAGATGGCACTGAGGAGGATGGTTCTGGCCTTGTGGTGATTCTTGAAGTCACGCTTTTGTTGATCAGACATTGATTTTCTATCAATCTTCTGACCACTTGCATTCACAGGGTGCGTGTATCCATCTGTCACCATATCCCACAGATCAGCATCATGTGCTAGAAAGAAGCTTTCAATTCTGTCTTTCCAGTAATCAAAGTTTTCTCCATCAAAGACTGGAGGTTTGCCATTGAATCTGTCTTTGTCCTCATTGTTGTCATTGCTGATGTGAGAATTGTTTCCTGCCATTGTGTTTTTCTGACGCTGGATCTTGTACTGACACGGTTAAGTGTTTTAGCTCAGAACCAGGCGCTCTGATGCCAATTGAAGTGGTGAAAAACACAAGAAGGGGGGGTTGAATTGTAAAACTGAAATATAAAGCAATTGACAAGATATTTTTATCCTGGTTTGTTTGATCTCAAACTACTCCAGTCCACCCGTCAAGGTGATTTCGCCTCTCTCCAACGAGGTCTTAATCCACTATATTTAACTGAATATTACAGACTGCTTTAACAACTGCTAAAGCCTTCTTGATTCAAACCACAACCCGGTTTGTCAAGGTAACACTTTCTTATAAAGAGATAAAACTATGTGTGTGGATGTTTTCTACAAAACTGTATCACAAGTGTGATGTATACACAAAATGAAGCTTAGAAACTAGATTGCTAAACAGTAATGGAATATCAGAGTGTGTGGTTTAGCAAAAACTGGTAGAACGAAGATTATGGTTCAGCTTTTGTGCGTGTAGAGATTTGGAGAGCATTTACCATTTCAATCTTCAAAGCCTTGTTTATATAGCACTGAGATGATGAACGTTGGACGCAATATTCTTGATTCAATGCTAATAACAAGCTTTCCTTATTGAGTAGATCTTGTCTGGAATGAGGCCGTTGAAATTAATTAGCTTTCAATGCACAATACCGTTGCTTACTTAATGCAAGTTCTGGCTTGGCTCATTCTGATTCTGCTTCGCTGCTGATGAACTATTGTGTTTCTGTATCAGAGTATTAAGCGCAGTCTTGTTCATCAGGCTTCAGCATGTACGTGAGTTGATCATCTGATTTTGACGTTCTGATGTAGCAACTTCTGATGCTGATGTCTGAAATCAAGTTCTGATGCTGAATAGATGTGATCTTGCTTATTTCAATCAGCGTATCTGCAAGTCAGAACATAATAATTTTAGGCAGCAGATAGTTCATTCATGACACTTATAAATACTATATCTTTTCACTTTGTTATCATCAAAACTTAAATATAGGGTAGTAGATTCAAACATTGTTCTAACAAAGGCTACCATCCCTTGGAGTATAAAAAATCTCGACAACAGACTACCTTCCATAATGACAAGGTTACAATCCATTGGAGTAAAAAAAATATCGACAACAGACTACCTTCCATAATGACAAGGTTACCATCCATTGGAATAACATAAATCTCGACAACAGACTACCTTCCATAATGACAAGGCTACCATCCAATGGAATAACAACAATCTCGACAATAGACTACCTTCCATAATGACAAGGCTACCAACCATTGGAGTAACAAAAATATCAACAACAAACTACCTGGCATAAAGACAAGTCTACCAGCCAATGGAGTAACAAAAATATCGACAACAAACTACCTCCCATAATGACAAGGCTACAATCCATTGGAGTAAAAAAAATCTCGACAACAGACTACCTTCCATAATGACAAGGTTACCATCCACTAGAATAACAAAAATATCGACAATAGAATACCTTCCGAAATGGCAAGGCTACCATCCATTGGAGTAACAAAAATATCGACAACAAACTACCTTCAAAAATGACAAGGCTACCATCCATTAGAGTAACACAAATCTCTACAACATACTACCTTCGATAATGACATGGCTACCATCCATTGGAGTAACAAAAATAACGACAACTAATTACCTTCCATAATGACAAAGCTACCATCCATTGGAGTAACAAAAATCTTGACAATAGACCATGTTCCCTAAAGATAAGGCTACCATCCATTGGAGTAAGAAATATATCGACAACAGCCTACCTTCTATAATGACAAGGCTACCCTCCATTGAGGAACAAAGATATCGACAACAAACTACCTTGCCTAATGACAATGCTACCATCCATGAGAGTAACAAAAATCTCGACAAATGACAACCTTCCATAATGACAAGGCAACCATCCAATCGAATAACAAAAATCTCGACAATATACCACATTCCATAATGACAAGGCTACCATCCATTGGAGTAACAAAAATCTCGACAACAGACTACCTTCCATAATGACAAGGCTACCATCCATTGGAGTAAAAAATATATCGACAACAAACTACCTTCCATAAAGACAAGGCTACCATCCATTGGAGTAACAAAAATATCAACAAAGACTACCTTCCATAAAGACAAGGCTACCATCCCTTGGAGTAACAAAAATCTCATCAACAGAAGACCTTCCATAATGACAAGGATACAATACATTGGAGTAAAAAAAAAATCAACAACAAACTACCTTCCATAATGACAAGGTTACCATCCATTGGAATAACATAATTATTGACAATAAACTACCTTCCATAATGACAAGGCTACCTACCAATGGTATAACAACAATCTCGACAACATACCACCTTCCATAATTACAAGGCTACCATCCATTGGAGTAACAAAAATCTCTACAACAGACTACCTTCCATAATGACAAGGCTACCATCCATTGTAGTAAAAAAATATCGACAACACACTATCTTCCATAATGACAAGGCTACCATCCACTGAGGAACAAAGATATCGACAACAAACTACATTCCATAATGACCATACTACCATCCATAAGAGTAACAAAAATCTCGACAAATGACAACCTTCCATAATGACAAGGATACCATCTAATCGAATAACAAAAATCTCGACAATAGACCACGTTCCATAATAACAAGGCTACCATCCATTGGAGTAACAAAAATCTCGACAACAGACTACCTTCCATAATGGCAAGGCTACCATCCATTGGAGTAACAAAAATATTGACAACAAACTACCTTCCATAAAGACAAGGCTACCATCCATTGGAGTAACAAAAATATCGACAAAGACTACCTTCCATAAAGACAAGGCTACCATTTCTTGGAGTAACAAAACTCTCGACAATAGACTACCTTCCATAATGACAAGGATATAATCCATTGGAGTAAAAAAAATATCAACAACAGACTACCTTCCATAATGACAAGGTTACCATCCATCGGAATAACAAAAATCTCGACAATAGACTACCTTCAATAATGACAAGGCTACCATCCAACAGAATAACAACAATCTCGACAACATACTACCTTCCATAATGATAAGGCTACCATCCATTGGGTAACAAAGATCTCGACAACAAACTACCTTCCATAATGATAAGGCTACCATCCATTGGAGTAACAAAAATATCGACAACACACTACCTTCCATAAAGACAAGGCTACCATCCATCGGAGTAACAAAAATATCCACAACAAACTACCTTCCATAATTACAAGGCTACAATCCATTGGAGTAAAAAAAGTCTCGACAACAGACAACCTTCCATAATGATAAGGTTACCATCCACTGGAATAACAAAAATCTCGACAACAGACTACCTTCCATAATGGCAAGGCTACCATCCATTGGAGTAACAAAAATATCGACAACAGACTACCTTCGATAATGACATGGCTACCATCCATTGGAGTAACAAAAATAACGACAACTAATTACCTTCCATAATGACAAGGATTCCATCCATTGGAGTAACAAAAATCTTGACAATAGACCATGTTCCATAAAGATAAGGCTACAATCCATTAGAGTAACAAAAATATCGACAACAGACTACCTTCCATAATGACAAGGCTACCCTCCATTGAGGAACAAAGATATCGACAACAAACTACCTTCCATAATGAAAATGCTACCATCCATGAGAGTAACAAAAATCTCGACAAATGACAACCTTCCATAATGACAAGGATACCATCCAATCGAAAACAAAAATCTCGACAATAGACCACATTCCATAATGACAAGGCTACCATCCATTGGAGTAACAAAAATCTCGACAACAGAATACCTTCCATAATGACAAGGCTACCATCCATTGGAGTACCAAAAATATCGACAACAAACTACCTTCCATAAAGACAAGGCTACCATCCATTGGAGTAACAAAAATATCGACAAAGACTACCTTTCATAAAGACAAGGCTACCATCCCTTGGAGTAACAAAAATCTCGACAACAGACTACCTTCCATAATGACAAGGATACAATTCATTGGAGTAAAAAAATATCGACAACAGACTACCTTCCATAATGACAAGGTTACCATCCATTGGAATAACAAAAATCTCGACAATAAACTACCTTCCATAATGACGAGGCTACCATGCAATGGAATAACAACAATCTCGACAACAGACTACCTTTCATAATTACAAGGCTACCATCCATTGGAGTAACAACAATCTCTACAATAGACTACCTTCCATAATGACAAGGCTACCATCCATGGGAGTAACAAAAATATCGACAACAAACTACCTTCCATAATGACAACGCTACAATCCATGAGAGTAACAAAAATCTCGACAAATGACAACCTTCCATAATGACAAGGCTACCATCCAATCGAAAATAAAAATCTCGACAATAGACCACATTCCATAATGACAAGGCTACCATCCATTGGAGTAACAAAAATCTCGACAACAGAATACCTTCCATAATGACAAGGCTACCATCCATTGGAGTAACAAAAATATCGACAACAAACTACCTTCCATAAAGACAAGGCTACCATCCATTGGAGTAACAAAAATCTCGACAACAGACTACCTTCCATAATGGCAAGGCTACCATCCATTGGAGTAACAAAAATATTGACAACAAACTACCTTCCATAAAGACAAGGCTACCATCCATTGGAGAAACAAAAATATCGACAAAGACTACCTTCCATAAAGACAAGGCTACCATTTCTTGGAGTAACAAAACTCTCGACAACAGACTACCTTCCATAATGACAAGGATATAATCCATTGGAGTAAAAAAAATATCAACAACAGACTACCTTCCATAATGACAAGGTAACCATCCATCGGAATAACAAAAATCTCGACAATAGACTACCTTCAATAATGACAAGGCTACCATCCAACAGAATAACAACAATCTCGACAACATACTACCTTCCATAATGATAAGGCTACCATCCATTGGGTAACAAAGATCTCGACAACAAACTACCTTCCATAATGATAAGGCTACCATCCATTGGAGTAACAAAAATATCGACAACACACTACCTTCCATAAAGACAAGGCTACCATCCATCGGAGTAACAAAAATATCCACAACAAACTACCTTCCATAATTACAAGGCTACAATCCATTGGAGTAAAAAAAGTCTCGACAACAGACAACCTTCCATAATGACAAGGTTACCATCCACTGGAATAACAAAAATCTCGACAACAGAGTACCTTCCATAATGGCAAGGCTACCATCCATTGGAGTAACAAAAATATCGACAACAGACTACCTTCGATAATGACATGGCTACCATCCATTGGAGTAACAAAAATATCGACAACTAATTACCTTTCATAATGACAAGGATTCCATCCATTGGAGTAACAAAAATATTGACAATAGACCATGTTCCATAAAGATAAGGCTACAATTCATTAGAGTAACAAAAATATCGACAACAGACTACCTTCCATAATGACAAGGCTACCCTCCATTGAGGAACAAAGATATCGACAACAAACTACCTTCCATAATGAAAATGCTACCATCCATGAGAGTAACAAAAATCTCGACAAATGGCAACCTTCCATAATGACAAGGATACCATCCAATCGAAAACAAAAATCTCGACAATAGACCACATTCCATAATGACAAGGCTACCATCCATTGGAGTAACAAAAATCTCGACAACAGAATACCTTCCATAATGACAAGGCTACCATCCATTGGAGTAACAAAAATATCGACAACAAACTACCTTCCATAAAGACAAGGCTACCATCCATTGGAGTAACAAAAATATCGACAAAGACTACCTTTCATAAAGACAAGGCTACCATCCCTTGGAGTAACAAAAATCTCGAAAACAGACTACCTTCCATAATGACAAGGATACAATTCATTGGAGTAAAAAAATATCGACAACAGACTACCTTCCATAATGACAAGGTTACCATCCATTGGAATAACAAAAATCTCGACAATAAACTACCTTCCATAATGACGAGGCTACCATGCAATGGAATAACAACAATCTCGACAACAGACTACCTTTCATAATTACAAGGCTACCATCCATTGGAGTAACAACAATCTCTACAATAGACTACCTTCCATAATGACAAGGCTACCATCCATGGGAGTAACAAAAATATCGACAACAGACTACCTTCCATAATGACAAGGCTACCATCCATTGAGGAACAAAGATATCGACAACAAACTACCTTCCATAATGACAACGCTACAATCCATGAGAGTAACAAAAATCTCGACAAATGACAACCTTCCATAATGACAAGGCTACCATCCAATCGAAAATAAAAATCTCGACAATAGACCACATTCCATAATGACAAGGCTACCATCCATTGGAGTAACAAAAATCTCGACAACAGAATACCTTCCATAATGA
Source organism: Vicia faba (assembly GCA_948472305.1). Classification (NCBI taxonomy): domain Eukaryota; kingdom Viridiplantae; phylum Streptophyta; class Magnoliopsida; order Fabales; family Fabaceae; genus Vicia; species Vicia faba. Next base: position 754,474,714 of record OX451738.1, read on the forward strand.
CAAGGCTACCATCCATTGGAGTAACAAAAATATCGACAACAAACTACCTTCCATAAAGACAAGGCTACCATCCATTGGAGTAACAAAAATATCGACAGAGACTACCTTCCATAAAGACAAGGATACCATCCCTTGGAGTAACAAAAATCTCGACAATAGACTACCTTCCATAATGACAAGGATACAATCCATTGGAGTAAAAAAATATCGACAACAGACTACCTTCCATAATGACAAGGTTACCATCCATTGGAATAACAAAAATCTCGACAATAAACTACCTTCCATAATGACGAGGCTACCATCCAATGGAATAACAACAATCTCGACAACAGACTACCTTCCATAATTACAAGGCTACCATCCATTGGAGTAACAACAATCTCTACAATAGACTACCTTCCATAATGACAAGGCTACCAACCATGGGAGTAACAAAAATATCGACAAAAGACTACCTTCCATAATGACAAGGCTACCATCCATTGAGGAACAAAGATATCGACAACAAACTACCTTCCATAATGACAACGCTACCATCCATGAGAGTAACAAAAATCTCGACAAATGACAACCTTCCATAATGATAAGGCTACCATCCAATCGAAAACAAAAATCTCGATAATAGACCACATTCCATAATGACAAGGCTACCATCCATTGGAGTAACAAAAATCTCGACAATAGAATACCTTCCATAATGACAAGGCTACCATCCATTGGAGTAACAAAAATATCGACAACAAACTACCTTCCATAAAGACAAGGCTACCATCCATTGGAGTAACAAAAATATCGACAGAGACTACCTTCTATAAAGACAAGGTTACCATCCCTTGGAGTAACAAAAATCTCGACAACAGACTACCTTCCATAATGACAAGTATACAATCCATTGGAGTAAAAAATATCGACAACATACTACTTTCCATAATGACAAGGTTACCATCCATTGGAATAACAAAAATCTCGACATTAAACTACCTTCCATAATGACGAGGCTACCATCCAATGGAATAACAACAATGTCGACAACAGACTACCTTCCATAATTACAAGGCTACCATCCATTGGAGTAACAAAAATATCGATAACAAACTACCTTCCATAAAGACCAGGCTACCATCCATTGGAGTAACAAAAATATCGACAAAGACTACCTTCCATAAAGACAAGGCTACCATCCCTTAGAGTAACAAAAATCTCGACAACATACTAAGTTCCATAATGACAAGGATACAATCCATTGGAGTGAAAAAATATCGACAACAGACTACCTTCCATAATGACAAGGTTACCATCCATTAGAATAACAAAAATCTGGACAATAGACTACCTTCCGTAATGACAAGGCTACCATCCAATGGAATAACAACAATCTCGACAATAGACTACCTTCCATAATGACAAGGCTACCATCCATTGGAGTAACAAAAATATTGACAACAAACCACCTTCCATAAATACAAGGCTACCATCCATTGGAGTAACAAAAATATCGACAAGGACTACCTTCCATAAAGACAAGGCTACCATCCCTTGGAGTAACAAAAATCTCGACAACAGACTACCTTCCATAATGACAAGGATACAATCCATTGGAGTAAAAAAATATCGACAACAGACTACCTTCCATAATGTCAAGGTTACCATCCATTTGAATAACAAAAATCTCGACAATAAACTACCTTCCATAATGACGAGGCTACCATCCAATGGAATAACAACAATCTCGACAACAGACTACCTTCCATAATGACAAGGCTACCATCCATTGGAATAACAACAATCTCGACAACAGACTACCTTCCATAATGACAAGGCTACCATCCATTGGAGTAACAACAATCTTTACAATAGACTACCTTCCATAATGACAAGATACCATCCATTGGAGTAACAAAAATATCGACAACAGACTACCTTCCATAATGACAAGGCTACCATCCATTGAGGAACAAAGATATCAACGACAAACTACCTTCCATAATGACAACGTTACCATCCATGAGAGTAACAAAAATCTCGACAATAAACTACCTTCCATAATGACAAGGCTACCATCCAATCGAATAAAAAAAATCTCAACAATAGACCACAATCCATAATGACAAGGCTACCATCCATTGGAGTAACAAAAATCTCGACAACAAAATACCTTCCATAATGACAAGGCTACCATCCATTGGAGTAACAAAAATATCGACAACAAACTACCTTCCATAAAGACAAGGCTACCATCCATTGGAGTAACAAAAATATCGACAAAGACTACCTTCCATAAAGACAAGGCTACCATCCCTTGGAGTAACAAAAATCTCGACAACAGACTACCTTCCATAATGACAAGGATACAATTCATTGGAGTAAAAAAATATCGACAACAGACTACCTTCCATAATGACAAGGTTACCATCCATTGGAATAACAAAAATCTCGACAATAAACTACCTTCCATAATGACGAGGCTACCATGCAATGGAATAACAACAATCTCGACAACAGACTACCTTTCATAATTACAAGGCTACCATCCATTGGAGTAACAACAATCTCTACAATAGACTACCTTCCATAATGACAAGGCTACCATCCATGGGAGTAACAAAAATATCGACAACAGACTACCTTCCATAATGACAAGGCTACCATCCATTGAGGAACAAAGATATCGACAACCAACTACCTTCCATAATGACAACGCTACAATCCATGAGAGTAACAAAAATCTCGACAAATGACAACGTTCCATAATGACAAGGCTACCATCCAATCGAAAACAAAAATCTCGACAATAGACCACATTCCATAATGACAAGGCTACCATCCATTGGAGTAACAAAAATCTCGACAATAGAATACCTTCCATAATGACAAGGCTACCATCCATTGGAGTAACAAAAATATCGACAACAAACTACATTCCATAAAGACAAGGTTACCATCCATTGGAGTAACAAAAATATCGACAGAGACTACCTTCCATAAAGACAAGGCTACCATCCCTTGGAGTAACAAAAATCTCGACAATAGACTACCTTCCATAATGACAAGGATACAATCCATTGGAGTAAAAAAATATCGACAACAGACTACCTTCCATAATGACAAGGTTACCATCCATTGGAATAACAAAAATCTCGACAATAAACTACCTTCCATAATGACGAGGCTACCATCCAATGGAATAACAACAATCTCGACAACAGACTACCTTCCATAATTACAAGGCTACCATCCATTGGAGTAACAACAATCTCTACAATAGACTACCTTCCATAATGACAAGGCTACCAACCATGGGAGTAACAAAAATATCGGCAACAGACTACCTTCCATAATGACAAGGCTACCATCCATTGAGGAACAAAGATATCGACAACAAACTACCTTCCATAATGACAACGCTACCATCCATGAGAGTAACAAAAATCTCGACAAATGACAACCTTCCATAATGACAAGGCTACCATCCAATCGAAAACAAAAATCTCGACAATAGACCACATTCCATAATGACAAGGCTACCATCCATTGGAGTAACAAAAATCTCGACAACAGAATACCTTCCATAATGACAAGGCTACCATCCATTGGAGTAACAAAAATATTGACAACAAACTACCTTCCATAAAGACAAGGCTACCATCCATTGGAGTAACAAAAATATCGACAGAGACTACCTTCTATAAAGACAAGGCTACCATCCCTTGGAGTAAAAAAAATCTCGACAACAGACTACCTTCCATAATGACAAGGAAATAATCCATTGGAGTAAAAAATATCGACAACAGACTACCTTCCATAATGACAAGGTTACCATCCATTGGAATAACAAAAATCTCGACAATAAACTACCTTCCATAATGACGAGGCTACCATGCAATGGAATAACAACAATCTCGACAACAGACTACCTTTCATAATTACAAGGCTACCATCCATTGGAGTAACAACAATCTCTACAATAGACTACCTTCCATAATGACAAGGCTACCATCCATGGGAGTAACAAAAATATCGACAACAGACTACCTTCCATAATGACAAGGCTACCATCCATTGAGGAACAAAGATATCGACAACCAACTACCTTCCATAATGACAACGCTACAATCCATGAGAGTAACAAAAATCTCGACAAATGACAACGTTCCATAATGACAAGGCTACCATCCAATCGAAAACAAAAATCTCGACAATAGACCACATTCCATAATGACAAGGCTACCATCCATTGGAGTAACAAAAATCTCGACAATAGAATACCTTCCATAATGACAATGCTACCATCCATTGGAGTAACAAAAATATCGACAACAAACTACATTCCATAAAGACAAGGTTACCATCCATTGGAGTAACAAAAATATCGACATAGACTACCTTCCATAAAGACAAGGCTACAATCCCTTGGAGTAACAAAAATCTCGACAATAGACTACCTTCCATAATGACAAGGATACAATCCATTGGAGTAAAAAAATATCGACAACAGACTACCTTCCATAATGACAAGGTTACCATCCATTGGAATAACAAAAATCTCGACAATAAACTACCTTCCATAATGACGAGGCTACCATCCAATGGAATAACAACAATCTCGACAACAGACTACCTTCCATAATTACAAGGCTACCATCCATTGGAGTAACAACAATCTCTACAATAGACTACCTTCCATAATGACAAGGCTACCAACCATGGGAGTAACAAAAATATCGGCAACAGACTACCTTCCATAATGACAAGGCTACCATCCATTGAGGAACAAAGATATCGACAACAAACTACCTTCCATAATGACAACACTACCATCCATGAGAGTAACAAAAATCTCGACAAATGACAACCTTCCATAATGACAAGGCTACCATCCAATCGAAAACAAAAATCTCGACAATAGACCACATTCCATAATGACAAGGCTACCATCCATTGGAGTAACAAAAATCTCGACAACAGAATACCTTCCATAATGACAAGGCTACCATCCATTGGAGTAACAAAAATATTGACAACAAACTACCTTCCATAAAGACAAGGCTACCATCCATTGGAGTAACAAAAATATCGACAGAGACTACCTTCTATAAAGACAAGGCTACCATCCCTTGGAGTAAAAAAAATCTCGACAACATACTACCTTCCATAATGACAAGGAAATAATCCATTGGAGTAAAAAATATCGACAACAGACTACCTTCCATAATGATAAGGTTACCATCCATTGGAATAACAAAAATCTCGACAATAAACTACCTTCCATAATGACGAGGCTACCATCCAATGGAATAACAACAATCTCGACAACAGACTACCTTCCATAATGACAAGGCTACCATCCATTGGAGTAACAAAAATATCGATAACAAACTACCTTCCATAAAGACAAGGCTACCATCCATTGGAGTAACAAAAATATCGACAAAGACTACCTTCCATAAAGACAAGGCTACCATCCCTTAGAGTAACAAAAATCTCGACAACATACTACCTTCCATAATGACAAGGATACAATCCATTGGAGTGAAAAAATATCGACAACAGACTACCTTCCATAATGACAAGGTTACCATCCATTAGAATAACAAAAATCTGGACAATAGACTACCTTCCGTAATGACAAGGCTACCATCCAATGGAATAACAACAATCTCGACAATAGACTACCTTCCATAATGACAAGGCTACCATCCATTGGAGTAACAAAAATATTGACAACAAACCACCTTCCATAAATACAAGGCTACCATCCATTGGAGTAACAAAAATATCGACAAAGACTACCTTCCATAAAGACAAGGCTACCATCCCTTGGAGTAACAAAAATCTCGCCAACAGACTACCTTCCATAATGACAAGGATACAATCCATTGGAGTAAAAAAATATCGACAACAGACTACCTTCCATAATGTCAAGGTTACCATCCATTGGAATAACAAAAATCTCGACAATAAACTACCTTCCATAATGACGAGGCTACCATCCAATGGAATAACAACAATCTCGACAACAGACTACCTTCCATAATGACAAGGCTACCATCCATTGGAATAACAACAATCTCGACAAAAGACTACCTTCCATAATGACAAGGCTACCATCCATTGGAGTAACAACAATCTCTACAATAGACTACCTTCCATAATGACAAGGATACCATCCATTGGAGTAAAAAAAATATCGACAACAGACTACCTTCCATAATGACAAGGCTACCATCCATTGAGGAACAAAGATATCGACGACAAACTACCTTCCATAATGACAACGCTACCATCCATGAGAGTAACAAAAATCTCGACAAATGACAACCTTCCATAATGACAAGGCTACCATCCAATCGAATAAAAAAAATATCAACAATAGACCATAATCCATAATGACAAGGCTACCATCCATTGGAGTAACAAAAATATCGACAACAGACTACCTTCCATAATGACAAGGCTACCCTCCATTGGAGTAACAAAAATATTGACAACAAACCGCCTTCCATAAATACAAGGCTACCATCCATTGGAGTATCAAAAATATCGACAAAGACTACCTTCCATAAAGATAAGGCTACCATCCCTTGGAGTAACAAAAATGTCGACAATAGACTAACTTCCATAATGACAAGTATACAATCCATTGGAGTAAAAAAATATCGACAACAGACTACCTTCCATAATGACAAGGTTACCATCCATTGGAATAACAAAAATCTCGACAATAAACTACCTTCCATAATGACGAGGCTACCGTGCAATGGAATAACAACAATCTCGACAACAGACTGCCTTCCATAATTACAAGGCTACCATCCATTGGAGTAACAACAATCTCTACAATAGACTACCTTCCATAATGACAAGGCTACCATCCATTGGAGTAACAAAAATATCGACAACAGACTACCTTCCATAATGACAAGGCTATCATCCATTGAGGAACAAAGATATCGACAACAAACTACCTTCCATAATGACAACGCTACCATCCATGAGAGTAACAAAAATCTCGACAAATGACAACCTTCCATAATGACAAGGCTACCATCAAATCGAATAACAAAAATCTCAACAATAGACCACGTTCCATAATGACAAGGCTACCATCCATTGGAGTAACAAAAATATCGACAACAGACTACCTTCCATAATGACAAGGCTACCATCCATTGGAGTAACAAAAATATCGACAACAAACCGCCTTCCATAAATACAAGGCTACCATCCATTGGAGTATCAAAAATATCGACAAAGACTACCTTCCATAAAGACAAGGCTACAATCCCTTGGAGTAACAAAAATCTCGACAACAGACTACCTTCCATAATGACAAGGATACAATCCAATGGAGTAAAAAAATATCGACAACAGACTACCTTCCATAATGACAAGGTTACCATCCATTGGAATAACAAAAATCTCGACAATAAACTACCTTCCATAATGACAAGGCTACCGTCCAATGGAATAACAACAATCTCGACAACAGACTACCTTTCATAATTACAAGGCTACCATCCATTGAGGAACAAAGATATCGACAACAAACTACCTTCCATAATGACAATGCTACCATCCATGAGAGTAACAAAAATATCGACAACAAACTACCTTCCATAATGACAAGCTACCATCCAATGGAATAACAACAATCTCGACAATAGACTACCTTCCAGAATGACAAGGCTACCATCCATTGGAGTAACAAAAATATCGATAACAAACTACCTTCCATAAAGACAAGGCTACCATCCATTGGAGTAACAAAAATATCGACAAAGTCTACCTTCCATAAAGACAAGGCTACCATCCCTTGGAGTAACAAAAATCTCGACAACATACTACCTTCCATAATGACAAGGATACAATCCATTGAAGTAAAAAAATATCGACAAGATACTACCTTCCATAATGACAAGGTTACCATCCATTGGAATAACAAAAATCTCGACAATAAACTACCTTCCATAATGAAAAGGCTACCATCCAATGGAATAACAACAATCTCGACAACAAACTACCTTCCATAATTACAAGTCTACCATCCATTGGAGTAACAACAATCTCTACAATAGACTACCTTCCATAATGACAAGGCTACCATCCATTGGAGTAACAAAAATATCGACAACAGACTACCTTCGATAATGACAAGGCTACCATCCATTGAGGAACAAAGATATCGACAACAAACTACCTTCCATAATGACAAAGCTACCATCCATAAGAGTATCAAAAATCTCGACAAATGACAACCTTCCATAATTACAAGGCTACCATCCAATCGAATAAAAAAAATCTCGACAATAGACCACGTTCCATAATGACAAGGCTACCATCCATTGGAGTAACAAAAATATCGACAACAAACTACCTTCCATAATGACCAGGCTACCATCCATTGGAGTAACAAAAATATTGACAACAAACCGCCTTCCATAAATACAAGGCTACCATCCATTGGAGTATCAAAAATATCGACAAAGACTACCTTCCATAAAGACAAGGCTACCATCCCTTGGAGTAACAAAAATATCGACAACAGACTACCTTCCATAATGACAAGGATACAATCCATTGGAGTAAAAAAATATGGACAACAGACTACCTTCCATAATGACAAGGTTACCATCCATTGGAATAACAAAAATCTCGACAATAAACTACCTTCCATAATGACGAGGCTACCGTCCAATGGAATAACAACAATCTCGACAACAAACTACCTTCCATAATTACAAGGCTACCATCCATTGGTGTAACAACAATCTCTACAGTAGACTACCTTCCATAAAGACAAGGCTACCATCCATAGGAGTAACAAAAATATCGACAAAGACTACCTTCCATAAAAACAAGGCTACCATCCCTTGGAGTAACAAAAATCTCGACAACAGACTACCTTCCATAATGACAAGGATAAAATCCATTGGAGTAAAAAAAACATCGACAACAGACTACCTTCCATAATGACAAGGTTACCATCCATTGTAATAACAAAAATCTCGACAATAAACTACCTTTAATAATGCAAAGGCTACCATCCAATAGAATAACAACAATCTCGACAACAGATACCTTCCATAATTACAAGGCTGCCATCCATTGGAGTAACAACAATCTCTACAATAGACTATCTTCCATAATAACAATGCTACCATCCATTGGAGTAACAAAAATATCCATAACAGACTACCTTCCATAATGACAAGGCTACCATCCATTGTGGTACAAAGATATCGACAACAAACTACCTTCCATAATGACAACGCTACCATCCATGAGTGTAACAAAAATCTCAACAAATGAAAACCTTCCATAATGACAAGGCTACCATCCAATCGAATAAGAAAAATCTCGAAAATAGACCACGTTCCATAACGACAAAGCTATTATCCATTGCAGTAACAAAAATCTCGACAACAGACTACTTTCCATAATAACAAGGCTACCATCCATTGGAGTAACAAAAATATCGACAACAAACTACCTTCCATACAGACAAGGCTACCATCCATTGGAGTAACAAAAATATCGACAACAAACCACCTTCCATAAAGACAAGGCTACCATCCATTGGAGTAACAAAAATATCGAAAAAGACTACCTTCCATAAAGACAAGGCTACCATCCCTTGGAGTAACAAAAATCTCGACAACAGACTACCTTCCATAATGACAAGGATACAATCCATTGGAGTAAAAAATATCGAGAACAGACTACCTTCCATAATGACAAGGTTACCATCCATTGGAATAACAAAAATCTCGACAATAAACTACCTTCCATAATGAGAAGGCTACCATCCAATGGAATAACAACAATCTCGACAACAGACTACCTTCCATAATGACAAGGATATAATCCATTGGAGTAAAAAAAATATCGAAAACATACTACCTTCCATAATGACAAGGTTACCATCCATTGGAATAAAAAAAATCTCGACAATAAACTACCTTCCATAATGACAAGGCTACCATCCAATGGAATAACAACAATCTCGACAACAGACTGCCTTCCATAATTACAAGGCTACCATCCATTGGAGTATCAACAATCTCTACAATTGACTACCTTCCATAATGACAAGGCTACCATCCATTTGAGTAACAAACATATCGACAACAAACTACCTTCCATAATGACAAAGCTACCATCCATGAGAGTAACAAAAATCTCGACAAATGACAACCTTCCATAATGACATGGCTATCATCCAATCGAATAACAAAAATCTCGACAATAGACCACTTTCCATAATGACAAGGCTACCATCCATTGGTGTAACAAAAATATCGACAACAGACTACCTTCCATAATGACAAGGAAACCATCCATTGGAGTAAGAAAAATATAGACAACAGACTACCTTCCATAAAGACAAGGCTACCATCCCTTGGAGTAACAAAAATCTCGACAACAAACTACCTTCCATAATGACAAGGATACAATCCATTGGAGTAAAAAAAATATCGACAACATACTACCTTTCATAATGACAAGGTTACCATCCATTGGAATAAAAAAAATCTCGACAATAAACTACCTTCCATAATGACAAGGCTACCATCCAATGGAATAACAACAATCTCGTCAACAAACTACCTTCCATAATTACAAGGCTACCATCCATTGGAGTATCAACAATCTCTACAATACACTACCTTCCATAATGACAAGGCTACCATCCATTTGAGTAACAAAAATATCGACAACAAACTACCTTCCATAATGACAAAGCTACCATCCATGAGAGTAACAAAAATCTCGACAAATGACAACCTTCCATAATGACAAGGCTATCATCCAATCGAATAACAAAAATCTCGACAATAGACCACTTTCCATAATGACAAGGCTACCATCCATTGGTGTAACAAAAATATCGACAACAAACTACCTTCCATACAGACAAGGCTACCATCCATTGGAGTAACAAAAATATCGACAAAGACTACCTTCCATAAAGACAAGGCTACCATCCCTTGAAGTAACAAAAATCTCGACAACAGACTACCTTCCATAATGACAAGGACATAATCCATTGGAGTAAAAAAAATATCAACAACATACTACCTTCCATAATGACAAGGTTACCATCCATTAGAATAACAAAAATCTCGACAATAGACTACCTTCCATAATGTCAAGGCTACCATCCAATGGAATAACAACAATCTCGACAATAGTCTACCTTCCATAATGACAGAGCTACCATCCATTGGAGTATCAAAAATATCGACAACAAACTACCTTCCATAAAGATAAGGCTGCCATCCATTGGAGTAACAAAAATATCGACAACAAACTACCTTCCATAAAGACAACGCTACCATCCATTGGAGTAAAAAAAATATCGACAAAGACTACCTTCCATAAAGACAAGGCTACCATCCCTTGGAGTAACAAAAATCTCTACAACAAACTACCTTCCATAATGACAAGGATACAATCCATTGGAGTAAAAAAAATATCGACAACATACTACCTTCCATAATGACAAGGTTACCATCCATTGGAATAACAAAAATCTCGACAATAAACTACCTTCCATAATGACAAGGCTACCATCCAATGGAATAACAACAATCTCGACAACAGACTACCTTCCATAATTACAAGGCTACCATCCATTGGAGTATCAACAATCTCTACAAAAGACTACCTTCCATAATGACAAGGCTACCATCCTTTTGAGTAACAAAAATATCGACAACAGACTACCTTCCATAATGAAAAGGCTACCATCCATTGAGGAACAAAGATATCGACAACAAACTACCTTCCATAATGACAAAGCTACCATCCATGAGAGTAACAAAAATCTCGACAAATGACAACCTTCCATAATGACAAGGCTATCATCCAATCGAATAACAAAAATCTCGACAATAGACCACGTTCCATAATGACAAGGCTACCATCCATTGGAGTAACAAAAATATCGACAACAAACTACCTTCCATACAGACAAGGCTACCATCCATTGGAGTAACAAAAATATCGACAAAGACTACCTTCCATAAAGACAAGGCTACCATCCCTTGAAGTAACAAAAATCTCGACAACAGACTACCTTCCATAATGACAAGGACACAATCCATTGGAGTAAAAAAAATATCAACAACATACTACCTTCCATAATGACAAGGTTACCATCCATTAGAATAACAAAAATCTCGACAATAGACTACCTTCCATAATGACAAGGCTACCATCCAATGGAATAACAACAATCTCGACAATAGTCTACCTTCCGTAATGACAGAGCTACCATCCATTGGAGTATCAAAAATATCGACAACAAACTACCTTCCATAAAGATAAGGCTGCCATCCATTGGAGTAACAAAAATATCGACAACAAACTACCTTCCATAAAGACAACGCTACCATCCATTGGAGTAAAAAAAATATCGACAAAGACTACCTTCCATAAAGACAAGGCTACCATCCCTTGGAGTAACAAAAATCTCTATAACAAACTACCTTCCATAATGACAAGGATACAATCCATTGGAGTAAAAAAAATATCGACAACATACTACCTTCCATAATGACAAGGTTACCATCCATTGGAATAACAAAAATCTCGACAATAAACTACCTTCCATAATGACAAGGCTACCATCCAATGGAATAACAACAATCTCGACAACAGACTACCTTCCATAATTACAAGGCTACCATCCATTGGAGTATCAACAATCTCTACAATAGACTACCTTCCATAATGACAAGGCTACCATCCTTTTGAGTAACAAAAATATCGACAACAGACTACCTTCCATAATGAAAAGGCTACCATCCATTGAGGAACAAAGATATCGACAACAAACTACCTTCCATAATGACAAAGCTACCATCCATGAGAGTAACAAAAATCTCGACAAATGACAACCTTCCATAATGAAAAGGCTATCATCCAATCGAATAACAAAAATCTCGACAATAGACCACGTTCCATAATGACAAGGCTACCATCCATTGGAGTAACAAAAATATCGACAACAAACTACCTTCCATACAGACAAGGCTACCATCCATTGGAGTAACAAAAATATCGACAAAGACTACCTTCCATAAAGACAAGGCTACCATCCCTTGAAGTAACAAAAATCTCGACAACAGACTACCTTCCATAATGACAAGGACACAATCCATTGGAGTAAAAAAAATATCAGCAACATACTACCTTCCATAATGACAAGGTTACCATCCATTAGAATAACAAAAATCTCGACAATAGACTACCTTCCATAATGATAAGGCTACCATCCAATGGAATAACAACAATCTCGACAATAGTCTACTTTCCATAATGACAGAGCTACCATCCATTGGAGTATCAAAAATATCGACAACAAACTACCTTCCATAAAGATAAGGCTGCCATCCATTGGAGTAACAAAAATATCGACAACAAACTACCTTCCATAAAGACAACGGTACCATCCATTGGAGTAACAAAAATATCGACAAAGACTACCTTCCATAAAGACAAGGCTACCATCCCTTGGAGTAACAAAAATCTCTACAACAAACTACCTTCCATAATGACAAGGATACAATCCATTGGAGTAAAAAAAATATCGACAACATACTACCTTCCATAATGACAAGGTTACCATCCATTGGAATAACAAAAATCTCGACAATAAACTACCTTCCATAATGACAAGGCTACCATCCAATGGAACAACAACAATCTCGACAACAGACTACCTTCCATAATTACAAGGCTACCATCCATTGGAGTATCAACAATATCTACAATAGACTACCTTCCATAATGACAAGGCTACCATCCATTTGAGTAACAAAAATATCGACAACAGACTACCTTCCATAATGACAAGGCTACCATCCATTGAGGAACAAAGATATCGACAACAAACTACCTTCCATAATGACAAAGCTACCATCCATGAGAGTAACAAAAATCTCGACAAATGAAAACCTTTCATAATGACAAGGCTACCATCCAATCGAATAACAAAAAACTCGACAGTAGACCACGTTCCATAATGACAAGGCTACCATCCATTGGAGTAACAAAAATCTCGACAACAAACTACCTTCCATACAGACAAGGCTACCATCCATTGGAGTAACAAAAATATCGACAAAGACTACCTTCCATAATGACAAGGACACAATCCATTGGAGTAAAAAAAATACCAACAACATACTACCTTCCATAATGACAAGGTTACCATCCATTAGAATAACAAAAATCTTGACAATAGACTACCTTCCATAATGACAAGGCTACCATCCAATGGAATAACAACAATCTCGACAATAGACTACCTTCCATAATGACAGAGCTACCATCCATAGGAGTAACAAAAATATCGACAAAGACTACCTTCCATAAAGACAAGGCTACCATCCGTTGGAGTAACAAAAATCTCGACAACAAACTACCTTCCATAATGACAAGGATAAAATCCATTGGAGTAAAAAAAATATAGACAACAGACTACCTTCCATAATGACAAGGTTACCATCAATTGGAATAAGAAAAATCTCGACAATAAACTACCTTCCATAATGACAAGGCTACAATCCAATAGAATAACAACAATCTCGACAACAGACTACCTTCCATAACTACAAGGCTACCATCCATTGGAGTAACAACAATTTCTACAATAGACTACCTTCAATAATGACAAGGCTCCCATCCATTGGAGTAACAAAAATATCGACAACAGACTACCTTCGATAATGACAACGCTACCATCCATGAGAGTAACAAAAATCTCCACCAATGAAAACCTTCCATAATGACAAGGCAACCATCCAATCGAATAAGAAAAATCTCGAAAATAGACCACGTTCCATAACAACAAGGCTATCATCCATTGGAGTAACAAAAATCTCGACAACATACTACCTTCCATAATGACAAGGTTACCATCCATTGGAATAACAAAAATCTCGACAATAAACTACCTTCCATAATGACAAGGCTACCATCCAATGGAATAACAACAATCTCGACAACAGACTACCTTCCATAATTACAAGGCTACCATCCATTGGAGTATCAACAATCTCTACAAAAGACTACCTTCCATAATGACAAGGCTACCATCCTTTTGAGTAACAAAAATATCGACAACAGACTACCTTCCATAATGAAAAGGCTACCATCCATTGAGGAACAAAGATATCGACAACAAACTACCTTCCATAATGACAAAGCTACCATCCATGAGAGTAACAAAAATCTCGACAAATGACAACCTTCCATAATGACAAGGCTATCATCCAATCGAATAACAAAAATCTCGACAATAGACCACGTTCCATAATGACAAGGCTACCATCCATTGGAGTAACAAAAATATCGACAACAAACTACCTTCCATACAGACAAGGCTACCATCCATTGGAGTAACAAAAATATCGACAAAGACTACCTTCCATAAAGACAAGGCTACCATCCCTTGAAGTAACAAAAATCTCGACAACAGACTACCTTCCATAATGACAAGGACACAATCCATTGGAGTAAAAAAAATATCAACAACATACTACCTTCCATAATGACAAGGTTACCATCCATTAGAATAACAAAAATCTCGACAATAGACTACCTTCCATAATGACAAGGCTACCATCCAATGGAATAACAACAATCTCGACAATAGTCTACCTTCCGTAATGACAGAGCTACCATCCATTGGAGTATCAAAAATATCGACAACAAACTACCTTCCATAAAGACAACGCTACCATCCATTGGAGTAAAAAAAATATCGACAAAGACTACCTTCCATAAAGACAAGGCTACCATCCCTTGGAGTAACAAAAATCTCTATAACAAACTACCTTCCATAATGACAAGGATACAATCCATTGGAGTAAAAAAAATATCGACAACATACTACCTTCCATAATGACAAGGTTACCATCCATTGGAATAACAAAAATCTCGACAATAAACTACCTTCCATAATGACAAGGCTACCATCCAATGGAACAACAACAATCTCGACAACAGACTACCTTCCATAATTACAAGGCTACCATCCATTGGAGTATCAACAATATCTACAATAGACTACCTTCCATAATGACAAGGCTACCATCCATTTGAGTAACAAAAATATCGACAACAGACTACCTTCCATAATGACAAGGCTACCATCCATTGAGGAACAAAGATATCGACAACAAACTACCTTCCATAATGACAAAGCTACCATCCATGAGAGTAACAAAAATCTCGACAAATGAAAACCTTTCATAATGACAAGGCTACCATCCAATCGAATAACAAAAAACTCGACAGTAGACCACGTTCCATAATGACAAGGCTACCATCCATTGGAGTAACAAAAATCTCGACAACAAACTACCTTCCATACAGACAAGGCTACCATCCATTGGAGTAACAAAAATATCGACAAAGACTACCTTCCATAATGACAAGGACACAATCCATTGGAGTAAAAAAAATACCAACAACATACTACCTTCCATAATGACAAGGTTACCATCCATTAGAATAACAAAAATCTCGACAATAGACTACCTTCCATAATGACAAGGCTACCATCCAATGGAATAACAACAATCTCGACAATAGACTACCTTCCATAATGACAGAGCTACCATCCATAGGAGTAACAAAAATATCGACAAAGACTACCTTCCATAAAGACAAGGCTACCATCCGTTGGAGTAACAAAAATCTCGACAACAAACTACCTTCCATAATGACAAGGATAAAATCCATTGGAGTAAAAAAAATATAGACAACAGACTACCTTCCATAATGACAAGGTTACCATCAATTGGAATAAGAAAAATCTCGACAATAAACTACCTTCCATAATGACAAGGCTACAATCCAATAGAATAACAACAATCTCGACAACAGACTACCTTCCATAACTACAAGGCTACCATCCATTGGAGTAACAACAATTTCTACAATAGACTACCTTCAATAATGACAAGGCTCCCATCCATTGGAGTAACAAAAATATCGACAACAGACTACCTTCGATAATGACAACGCTACCATCCATGAGAGTAACAAAAATCTCCACCAATGAAAACCTTCCATAATGACAAGGCAACCATCCAATCGAATAAGAAAAATCTCGAAAATAGACCACGTTCCATAACAACAAGGCTATCATCCATTGGAGTAACAAAAATCTCGACAACAGACTACCTTCCATAATAACAAGGCTACCATCCATTGGAGTAACAAAAATATCGACAACAAACTACCTTCCATAAAGACAAGGCTACCATCCATTGGAGTAACAAAAATATCGACAAAGACTACCTTCCATAAAGACAATGCTACCATCCCTTTGAGTAACAAAAATCTCGACAACAAAATACCTTCCATAATGACAAGGATACAATCCATTGTAGTAAAAAAAATATCGACAACAGACTACCTTCCATAATGACAAGGTTACCATCCATTGGAATAACAAAAATTTCGACAATAAACTACCTTCCATAATGTCAAGGAAACCATCCAATGAAATAACAACAATCTCGACAACAAACTACCTTCCATAATTACAAGGCTACCATCCATTGGAGTAACAAAAATCTCTACAACAGACTACCTTCCATAATGACTATGCTACCATCCATTGAGGAACAAAGAAATCGACAACAGACTACCTTCCATAATGACAAGGCTACTATCCATTGGAGTAACAAAAATCTCTACAACAGACTACCTTCCATAATGACATGGCTACCATCCATTGGAGTAACAAAAATAACAACAATTGATTACCATCCATAATGAAAAGGCTACCATCCATTGGAGTAACAAAAATCTCGACAATAGACCATGTTCCATAAAGATAAGGCTACCATCCATCGGAGTAAGAAAAATATCGACAACAGACTACCTTCCATAATGACAAGGCTACCATCCATTCAGGAACAAAGATATCAACAACAAACTACCTTCCATATTGACAACGCTACTATCCATGAGAGTAACAAAAATCTTTACAAATTACAACCTTTCATAATGACAAGGCTACCATCCAATCGAATAAGAAAAATCTCGAAAATAGACCACGTTCCATAACGACAAGGCTATCATCCATTGGAGTAACAAAAATCTCGACAACATACTACCTTCCATAATAACAAGGCTACCATCCATTGGAGTAACAAAAATAGCGACAACAAACTACCTTCCATAAAGACAAGGCTACCATCCATTGGAGTAACAAAAATATCGACAAAGACTACCTTCCATAAAGACAATGCTACCATCCCTTGGAGTAACAAAAATCTCGACAACAAAATACCTTCCATAATGACAAGGATACAATCCATTGTAGTAAAAAAAATATCGACAACAGACTACCTTCCATAATGACAAGGTTACCATCCATTGGAATAACAAAAATTTCAACAATAAACTACCTTCCATAATGTCAAGGAAACCATCCAATGAAATAACAACAATCTCGACAACAAACTACCTTCCATAATTACAAGGCTACCATCCATTGGAGTAACAAAAATCTCTACAACAGACTACCTTCCATAATGACTATGCTACCATCCATTGAGGAACAAAGAAATCGACAACAGACTACCTTCCATAATGACAAGGCTACTATCCATTGGAGTAACAAAAATCTCTACAACAGACTACCTTCCATAATGACATGGCTACCATCCATTGGAGTAACAAAAATAACAACAATTGATTACCATCCATAATGAAAAGGCTACCATCCATTGGAGTAACAAAAATCTCGACAATAGACCATGTTCCATAAAGATAAGGCTACCATCCATCGGAGTAAGAAAAATATCGACAACAGACTACCTTCCATAATGACAAGGCTACCATCCATTCAGGAACAAAGATATCAACAACAAACTACCTTCCATATTGACAACGCTACTATCCATGAGAGTAACAAAAATCTTGACAAATGACAACCTTTCATAATGACAAGGCTACCATCCAATCGAATAAGAAAAATCTCGAAAATAGACCACGTTCCATAACGACAAGGCTATCATCCATTGGAGTAACAAAAATCTCGACAACATACTACCTTCCATAATAACAAGGCTACCATCCATGGGAGTAACAAAAATAGCGACAACAAACTACCTTCCATAAAGACAAGGCTACCATCCATTGGAGTAACAAAAATATCGACAAAGACTACCTTCCATAAAGACAATGCTACCATCCCTTGGAGTAACAAAAATCTCGACAACAAAATACCTTCCATAATGACAAGGATACAATCCATTGGAGTAAAAAAATATCGACAACAGAGTACCTTCCATAATGACAAGGTTACCATCCAGTGGAATAACAAAGATCTCGACAATAAACTACCTTCCATAATGTCAAGGAAACCATCCAATGAAATAACAACAATCTCGACAACAGACTACATTCCATAATTACAAGGCTACCATCCATTGGAGTAACAAAAATCTCTATAACAGACTACCTTCCATAATGACTATGCTACCATCCATTGAGGAACAAAGAAATCGACAACAGACTACCTTCCATAATGACAAGCCAACTATCCATTGGAGTAACAAAAATCTCTACAACAGACTACCTTCCATAATGACATGGCTACCATCCATTGGAGTAACAAAAATAACGACAATTGATTACCTTCCATAATGAAAAGGCTACCATCCATTGGAGTAACAAAAATCTAGACAATAGACCATGTTCCATAAAGATAAGGCTACCATCCATTGGAGTAAGAAAATATCGATAACAGACTACCTTCCATAATGACAAGGCTACCATCCATTCAGGAACAAAGATATCAACAACAAACTACCTTCCATAATGACAACGCTACCATCCATGAGAGTAACAAAAATATCGAAAAATGACAACCTTTCATAATGACAAGGCTACCATCCAATCGAATAAGAAAAATCTCGAAAATAGACCACGTTCCATAACAACAAGGCTATCATCCATTGGAGTAACAAAAATCTCGACAACAGACTACCTTCCATAATAACAAGGCTACCATCCATTGGAGTAACAAAAATATCGACAACAAACTACCTTCCATAAAGACAAGGCTACCATCCATTGGAGTAACAAAAATATCGACAAAGACTACCTTCCATAAAGACAATGCTACCATCCCTTGGAGTAACAAAAATCTCGACAACAAAATACCTTCCATAATGACAAGGATACAATCCATTGTAGTAAAAAAAATATCGACAACAGACTACCTTCCATAATGACAAGGTTACCATCCATTGGAATAACAAAAATTTCGACAATAAACAACCTTCCATAATGTCAAGGAAACCATCCAATGAAATAACAACAATCTCGACAACAAACTACCTTTCATAATTAGAAGGCTACCATCCATTGGAGTAACAAAAATCTCTACAACAGACTACCTTCCATAATGACTATGCTACCATCCATTGAGGAACAAAGAAATCGACAACAGACTACCTTCATTAATGACAAGGCTACTATCCATTGGAGTAACAAAAATCTCTGCAACATACTACCTTCCATAATGACATGGCTACCATCCATTGGAGTAACAAAAATAACGACAATTGATTACCTTCCATAATGAAAAGGCTACCATCCATTGGAGTAACAAAAATCTCGACAATAGACCATGTTCCATAAAGATAAGGCTACCATCCATTGGAGTAAGAAAAATATCGACAACAGACTACCTTCCATAATGACAAGGCTACCATCCATTCATGAACAAAGATATCAACAACAAACTACCTTCCATAATGACAACGCTACCATCCATGAGAGTAACAAAAATCTCGACAAATGACAACCTTTCATAATGACAAGACTACCATCCAATCGAATAAGTAAAATCTCGAAAATAGACCACGTTCCATAACGACAAGGCTATCATCCATTGGAGTAACAAAAATCTCGACAACAGACTACCTTCCATAATAACAAGGCTACCATCCATTGGAGTAACAAAAATATCGACAACAAACTACCTTCCATAAAGACAAGGCTACCATCCATTGGAGTAACAAAAATATCGACAAAGACTACCTTCCATAAAGACAATGCTACCATCCCTTGGAGTAACAAAAATCTCGACAACAAAATACCTTCCTTAATGACAAGGATACAATCCATTGGAGTAAAAATAATATCGACAACGGACTACCTTCCATAATGACAAGGTTACCATCCATTGGAATAACAAAGATCTCGACAATAAACTACCTTCCATAATTTTAAGGAAACCATCCAATGAAATAACAACAATCTCGACAACAGACTACCTTCCATAATTACAAGGCTACCATCCATTGGAGTAACAAAAATCTCTACAACAGACTACCTTCCATAATGACTATGCTACCATCCATTGAGGAACAAAGAAATCGACAACAGACTACCTTCCATAATGACAAGGCTACCATCCATTAAGGAACAAAAATCTCTACAACAGACTACCTTCGATAATGACATGGCTACCATCCATTGGAGTAACAAAAATAACGACAACTGATTACCTTCCATAATGAAAAGGCTACCATCCATTGGAGTAACAAAAATCTCGACAATAGACCATGTTCCATAAAGATAAGGCTATCATCCATTGGAGTAACAAAAATCTCGACAACAGACTACCTTCCATAATAACAAGGCTACCATCCATTGGAGTAACAAAAATATCGACAACAAACTACCTTCCATAAAGACAAGGCTACCATCCATTGGAGTAAAAAAATATCGACAAAGACTACCTCCCATAAAGACAATGCTACCATCCCTTGGAGTAACTAAAATCTCGACAACAAAATACCTTCCATAATGACAAGGCTACCATCCCTTGGAGTAACAAAAATCTAGACAACAAAATACCTTCCATAATGACAAGGATACAATCCATTGGAGTAAAAAAAATATCGACAACAGACAACCTTCCATAATGACAAGGTTACCATCCATTGAAATAACAAAAATCTCGACAATAAACTACCTTCCATAACGTCAAGGAAACCATCCAATGAAATAACAACAATCTCGACAACAAACTACCTTCCATAATTACAAGGCTACCATCCATTGGAGTAACAAAAATCTCTACAACAGACTACCTTCCATAATGACAAGGCTACTATCCATTGGAGTAACAAAAATCTCTACAACAGACTACCTTTGATAATGACATGGCTACCATCCATTGGAGTAACAAAAATAACGACAACTGATTACCTTCCATAATGAAAAGGCTACCATCCATTGGAGTAACAAAAATATCGACAATAGACCATGTTCCATAAAGATAAGGCTACCATCCATTGGAGTAAGAAAAATATCGACAACAGACTACCTTCCATAATGACAAGGCTACCATCCATTGAGGATCAAAGATATCAACAACAAACTACCTTCCATAATGACAACGCTACCATCCATGAGAGTGACAAAAATCTCGACAAATGACAACCTTCTATAATGACAAGGCTACCATCCAATCGAATAACAAAAATCTCGAAAATAGACCATGTTCCATAACGACAAGGCTATCATCCATTGGAGTAACAAAAATCTCGACAACAGACTACCTTCCATAATAACAAGGCTACCATCCATTAGTGTAATAAAAATATCGACAACAACCTACCTTCCATAAAGACAAGGCTACCATTCATTGGAGTAACAAAAATATCGACAAAGACTACCTTCCATAAAGACAATGCTACCATCCCTTGGAGTAACAAAAATCTCGACAAAAAAATACCTTCCATAATGACAAGGATACAATCCATTGGAGTAAAAAAAATATCGACAACAGACTACCCTCCATAATGACAAGGTTACCATCCATTGGAATAACAAAAATATCGAAAATAAACTACCTTCCATAATGTCAAGGAAACCATCCAATGAAATTACAACAATCTCGACAACAAACTACCTTCCATAATTATAAGGCTACCATCCATTGGAGTAACAAAAATCTCTACAACAGACTACCTTCCATAATGACAAGGCTACCATCCATTGAGGAACAAAGATATCGACAACACACTACCTTCCATAATGACAAGGCTACTATCCATTGGAGTAACAAAAATCTCTACAACAAACTACCTTCGATAATGACATGGCTACCATCCATTGGAGTAACAAAAATAACGACAACTGATTACCTTCCATAATGAAAAGGCTACCATCCATTGGAGTAACAAAAATCTCGACAATAGACCATGTTCCATAAAGATAAGGCTACAATCCATTGGAGTAAGAAAAATATCGACAACAGACTACCTTCCATAATGACAAGGCTACCATCCATTGAGGAACAAAGATATCAACAACAAACTACCTTCCATAATGACAACGCTACCATCCATGAGAGTAAAAAGATTCTCGACAAATGACAACCTTCCATAATGACAAGGCTACCATCCAATCGAATAAGAAAAATCTCGAAAATAGACCACGTTCCATAACGACAAGGCTATCATCCATTGGAGTAACAAAAATCTCGACAACAGACTACCTTCCATAATAACAAGGCTACCATCCATTGGAGTAACAAAAATATCGACAACAAACTACCTTCCATAAAGACAAGGCTACCATCCATTGGAGTAACAAAAATATCGACGAAGACTACCTTCCATAAAGACAATGCTACCATCCCTTGGAGTAACAAAAATCTCGACAAAAAAATACCTTCCATAATGACAAGGATAAAATACATTGGAGTAAAAAAAATATCGACAACAGACTACCTTCCATAATGACAAGGTTACCATCCATTGAAATAACAAAAATCTCGACAATAAACTACCTTCCATAATGTCAAGGAAACCATCCAATGAAATAACAACAATCTCGACAACAAACTACCTTCCATAATTACAAGGCTACCATACATTGGAGTAACAAAAATCTCTACAACAGACTACCTTCCATAATGACAAGGCTACTATCCATTGGAGTAACAAAAATCTCTACAACAGACTACCTTCGATAATGACATGGCTACCATCCATTGGAGTAACTAAAATAACGGCAACTGATTACCTTCCATAATGAAAAGGCTACCATCCATTGGAGTAACAAAAATATCGACAATAGACCATGTTCCATAAAGATAAGGCTACCATCCATTGGAGTAAGAAAAATATCGACAACAGACTACCTTCCGTAATGACAAGGCTACCATCCATTGGGGAACAAAGATATCAACAACAAACTACCTTCCATAATGACAATGCTACCTTCCATGAGAGTAACAAAAATCTCGACAAATGAAAACCTTCTATAATGACAAGGCCACCATCCAATCGAATAACAAAAACCTCGAAAATAGACCATGTTCCATAACGACAAGGCTATCATCCATTGGAGTAACAAAAATCTCGACAACAGACTACCTTCCATAATAACAAGGCTACCATCCATTAGTGTAATAAAAATATCGACAACAAACTACCTTCCATAAAGACAAGGCTACCATTCATTGGAGTAACAAAAATATCGACAAAGACTACCTTCCATAAAGACAATGCTACCATCCCTTGGAGTAACAAAAATCTCGACAAAAAAATACCTTCCATAATGACAAGGATACAATCCATTGGAGTAAAAAAAATATCGACAACAGACTACCCTCCATAATGACAAGGTTACCATCCATTGGAATAACAAAAATATCGACAATAAACTACCTTCCATAATGTCAAGGAAACCATCCAATGAAATTACAACAATCTCGACAACAAACTACCTTCCATAATTATAAGGCTACCATCCATTGGAGTAACAAAAATCTCTACAACAGACTACCTTCCATAATGACAAGGCTACCATCCATTGAGGAACAAAGATATCGACAACACACTACCTTCCATAATGACAAGGCTATTATCCATTGGAGTAACAAAAATCTCTACAACAAACTACCTTCGATAATGACATGGCTACCATCCATTGGAGTAACAAAAATAACGACAACTGATTACCTTCCATAATGAAAAGGCTACCATCTATTGGAGTAACAAAAATCTCGACAATAGACCATGTTCCATAAAGATAAGGCTACAATCCATTGGAGTAACAAAAATATCGACAACAGACTACCTTCCATAATGACAAGGCTACCATCCATTGAGGAACAAAGATATCAACAACAAACTACCTTCCATAATGACAACGCTACCATCCATGAGAGTAAAAAAAATCTCGACAAATGACAACCTTCCATAATGACAAGGCTACCATCCAATCGAATAAGAAAAATCTCGAAAATAGACCACGTTCCATAACGACAAGGCTATCATCCATTGGAGTAACAAAAATCTCGACAACAGACTACCTTCCATAATAACAAGGCTACCATCCATTGGAGTAACAAAAATATCGACAACAAACTACCTTCCATAAAGACAAGGCTACCATCCATTGGAGTAATAAAAATATCGACAAGGACTACCTTCCATAAAGACAATGCTACCATCCCTTGGAGTAACAAAAATCTCGACAAAAAAATACCTTCCATAATGACAAGGATAAAATCCATTGGAGTAAAAAAAATATCGACAACAGACTACCTTCCATAATGACAAGGTTACCATCCATTGAAATAACAAAAATCTCGACAATAAACTACCTTCCATAATGTTAAGGAAACCATCCAATGAAATAACAACAATCTCGACAACAAACTACCTTCCATAATTACAAGGCTACCATACATTGGAGTAACAAAAATCTCTACAACAGACTACCTTCCATAATGACAAGGCTACTATCCATTGGAGTAAGAAAAATCTCTACAACAGACTACCTTCGATAATGACATGGCTACCATCCATTGGAGTAACAAAAATAACGGCAACTGATTACCTTCCATAATGAAAAGGCTACCATCCATTGGAGTAACAAAAATATCGACAATAGACCATGTTCCATAAAGATAAGGCTACCATCCATTGGAGTAAGAAAAATATCGACAACAGACTACCTTCCGTAATGACAAGGCTACCATCCATTGGGGAACAAAGATATCAACAACAAACTACCATCCATAATGACAATGCTACCTTCCATGAGAGTAACAAAAATCTCGACAAATGAAAACCTTCTATAATGACAAGGCCACCATCCAATCGAATAACAAAAATCTCGAAAATAGACCATGTTCCATAACGACAAGGCTATCATCCATTGGAGTAACAAAAATCTCGACAACAGACTACCTTCCATAATAACAAGGCTACCATCCATTAGTGTAATAAAAATATCGACAACAAACTACCTTCCATAAAGACAAGGCTACCATCCATTGGAGTAACAAAAGTATCGACAAAGACTACCTTCCATAAAGACAATGCTACCATCCCTTGGAGTAACAAAAATCTCGACAACAAAATACCTTCCATAATGACAAGGATACAATCCATTGGAGTAAAAAAAATATCGACAACAGACTACCTTCCATAATGACAAAGTTACCATCCATTGGAATAACAAAAATCTCGACAATAAACTACCTTCCATAATGTCAAGGCAACCATCCAATGAAATAACAACAATCTCGACAACAGACTACCTTCCATAATTACAAGGGTACCATCCATTGGAGTAACAAAAATCTCTACAACAGACTACCTTCCATAATGAGAAGGCTACCATCCAGTGAGGAACAAAGATATCGACAACACACTACCTTCCATAATGACAAGGCTACTATCCATTGGAGTAACAAAAATCTCTACAACAGACTACCTTCGATAATGACATGGCTACCATCCATTAGAGTAACAAAAATAACGACAACTGATTACCTTCCAAAATAAAAAGGCTACCATCCATTGGAGTAACAAAAATCTCGACAATAGACCATGTTCCATAAAGATAAGGCTACCATCCATTGGAGTAAGAAAAATATCGACAACAGACTACCTTCCATAATGACAAGGCTACCATCCATTGAGGAACAAAGATATCAACAACAAACTACCTTCCATAATGACAACGCTACCATCCATAAGAGTAACAAAAATCTCGACAAATGACAACCTCCCATAATGACAAGGCTACCATCCAATCGAGTAAGAAAAATCTCGAAAATAGACAACGTTCCATAACGACAAGGCTATCATCCATTGGAGTAACAAAAATCTCGACAACAGACTACCTTCCATAATAAAAAGGCTACCATCCATTGGAGTAACAAAAATATCGACAACAAACTACCTTCCATAAAGACAATGCTACCATCCATTGGAGTAAAAAAATATCGATAAAGACTACCTCCCATAAAGACAATGCTACCATCCCTTGGAGTAACAAAAATCTCGACAACAAAATACCTTCCATAATGACAAGGATACAATCCATTGGAGTAAAAAAAATATCGACAACAGACTACCTTCCATAATGACAAGGTTACCATCCATTGGAATTAACAAAAATCTCGACAATAAACTACCTTCCATAATGTCAAGGAAACCATCCAATGAAATAACAACAATCTCGACAACAAACTACCTTCCATAATTACAAGGCTACCATCCATTGGAGTAACAAAAATCTCTACAACAGACTACCTTCCATAATGACAAGGCTAACATCCATTGAGGAACAAAGATATTGACAACAGACTACCTTCCATAATGACAAGGCTAATATCCATTGGAGTAACAAAAATCTCTACAACAGACTACCTTCGATAATGACATGGCTACCATCCATTGGAGTAACAAATATAACGACAATTGATTACCTTCCATAATGAAAAGGCTACCATCCATTGGAGTAACAAAAATCTCGACAATAGACCATGTTCCATAAGGATAAGGCTACCATCCATTGGAGTAAGAAAAATATCGACAACAGACTACCTTCCATAATGACAAGGCTACCATACATTGGAGTAACAAAAATCTCTACAACAGACTACCTTCCATAATGACAAGGCTACTATCCATTGGAGTAACAAAAATCTCTACAACAGACTACCTTCGATAATGACATGGCTACCATCCATTGGAGTAACAAAAATAACGGCAACTGATTACCTTCCATAATGAAAAGGCTACCATCCATTGGAGTAACAAAAATATCGACAATAGACCATGTTCCATAAAGATAAGGCTACCATCCATTGGAGTAAGAAAAATATCGACAACAGACTACCTTCCGTAATGACAAGGCTACCATCCATTGGGGAACAAAGATATCAACAACAAACTACCTTCCATAATGACAACGCTACCTTCCATGAGAGTAACAAAAATCTCGACAAATGACAACCTTCTATAATGACAAGGCCACCATCCAATCGAATAACAAAAATCTCGAAAATAGACCATGTTCCATAACGACAAGGCTATCATCCATTGGAGTAACAAAAATCTCGACAACAGACTACCTTCCATAATAACAAGGCTACCATCCATTAGTGTAATAAAAATATCGACAACAAACTACCTTCCATAAAGACAAGGCTACCATCCATTGGAGTAACAAAAATATCGACAAAGACTACCTTCCATAAAGACAATGCTACCATCCCTTGGAGTAACAAAAATTTCGACAACAAAATACCTTCCATAATGACAAGGATACAATCCATTGGAGTAAAAAAAATATCGAAAACAGACTACCTTCCATAATGACAAAGTTACCATCCATTGGAATAACAAAAATCTCGACAATAAACTACCTTCCATAATGTCAAGGCAACCATCCAATGAAATAACAACAATCTCGACAACAGACTACCTTCCATAATTACAAGGGTACCATCCATTGGAGTAACAAAAATCTCTACAACAGACTACCTTCCATAATGAGAAGGCTACCATCCAGTGAGGAACAAAGATATCGACAACACACTACCTTCCATAATGACAAGGCTACTATCCATTGGAGTAACAAAAATCTCTACAACAGACTACCTTCGATAATGACATGGCTACCATCCATTAGAGTAACAAAAATAACGACAACTCATTACCTTCCAAAATGAAAAGGCTACCATCCATTGGAGTAACAAAAATCTCGACAATAGACCATGTTCCATAAAGATAAGGCTTCCATCCATTGGAGTAAGAAAAATATCGACAACAGACTACCTTCCATAATGACAAGGCTACCATCCATTGAGGAACAAAGATATCAACAACAAACTACCTTCCATAATGACAACGCTACCATCCATAAGAGTAACAAAAATCTCGACAAATGACAACCTTCCATAATGACAAGGCTACCATCCAATCGAATAAGAAAAATCTCGAAAATAGACCACGTTCCATAATGTCAAGGAAACCATCCATTGGAGTAACAAAAATCTCGACAACAGACTACCTTCCATAATAACAAGGCTACCATCCATTGGAGTAACAAAAATCTCTACAACAGACTACCTTCCATAAAGACAATGCTACCATCCATTGGAGTAAAAAAATATCGACAAAGACTTCCTCCCATAAAGACAATGCTACCATCCCTTGGAGTAACAAAAATCTCTACAACAGACTACCTTCGATAATGACATGGCTACCATCCATTGGAGTAACAAATATAACGACAACTGATTACCTTCCATAATGAAAAGGCTACCATCCATTGGAGTAACAAAAATCTCGACAATAGACCATGTTCCATAAGGATAAGGCTACTATCCATTGGAGTAAGAAAAATATTGACAACAGACTACCTTCCATAATGACAAGGCTACCATCCATTGAGGAACAAAGATATCAACAACAAACTACCTTCCATAATAACAATGCTACCATCCATGAGAGTAACAAAAATCTCGACAAATGACAACCTTCCATAATGACAAGGCTACCATCCAATCGAATAAGAAAAATCTCGAAAATAGACCACGTTCCATAACGACAAGGCTATCATCCATTGGAGTAACAAAAATCTCGACAACAGACTACCTTCCATAATAACAAGGCTACCATCCATTGGAGTAACAAAAATATCGACAACAAACTACCTACCATAAAGACAAGGCTACCATCCATTGGAGTAACAAAAATATCGACAAAGACTACCTTCCATAAAGACAATGCTACCATCCCTTGGAGTAACAAAAATCTCGACAAAAAAATACCTTCCATAATGACAAGGATACAATCCATTGGAGTAAAAAAAATATCGACAACAGACTACCTTCCATAATGACAAGGTTACCATCCATTGGAATAACAAAAATATCGACAATAAACTACCTTCCATAATGTCAAGGAAACCATCCAATGAAATAACAACAATCTCGACAACAAACTACCTTCAATAATTACAAGGCTACCATCCATTGGAGTAACAAAAATCTCTACAACAGACTACCTTCCATAATGACAAGGCTAACATCCATTGAGGAACAAAGATATTGACAACAGACTACCTTCCATAATGACAAGGCTAATATCCATTGGAGTAACAAAAATCTCTACAACAGACTACCTTCGATAATGACATGGCTACCATCCATTGGAGTAACAAATATAACGACAATTGATTACCTTCCATAATGAAAAGGCTACCATCCATTGGAGTAACAAAAATCTCGACAATAGACCATGTTCCATAAGGATAAGGCTACCATCCATTGGAGTAAGAAAAATATCGACAACAGACTACCTTCCATAATGACAAGGCTACCATACATTGGAGTAACAAAAATCTCTACAATAGACTACCTTCCATAATGACAAGGCTACTATCCATTGGAGTAACAAAAATCTCTACAACAGACTACCTTCGATAATGACATGGCTACCATCCATTGGAGTAACAAAAATAACGGCAACTGATTACCTTCCATAATGAAAAGGCTACCATCCATTGGAGTAACAAAAATATCGACAATATACCATGTTCCATAAAGATAAGGCTACCATCCATTGGAGTAAGAAAAATATCGACAACAGACTACCTTCCGTAATGACAAGGCTACCATCCATTGGGGAACAAAGATATCAACAACAAACTACCTTCCATAATGACAACGCTACCTTCCATGAGAGTAACAAAAATCTCGACAAATGACAACCTTCTATAATGACAAGGCCACCATCCAATCGAATAACAAAAATATCGAAAATAGACCATGTTCCATAACGACAAGGCTATCATCCATTGGAGTAACAAAAATCTCGACAACAGACTACCTTCCATAATAACAAGGCTACCATCCATTAGTGTAATAAAAATATCGACAACAAACTACCTTCCATAAAGACAAGGCTACCATCCATTGGAGTAACAAAAATATCGACAAAGACTACCTTCCATAAAGACAATGCTACCATCCCTTGGAGTAACAAAAATTTCGACAACAAAATACCTTCCATAATGACAAGGATACAATCCATTGGAGTAAAAAAAATATCGACAACAGACTACCTTCCATAATGACAAAGTTACCATCTATTGGAATAACAAAAATCTCGACAATAAACTACCTTCCATAATGTCAAGGCAACCATCCAATGAAATAACAACAATCTCGACAACAGACTACCTTCCATAATTACAAGGGTACCATCCATTGGAGTAACAAAAATCTCTACAACAGACTACCTTCCATAATGAGAAGGCTACCATCCAGTGAGGAACAAAGATATCGACAACACACTACCTTCCATAATGACAAGGCTACTATCCATTGGAGTAACAAAAATCTCTACAACAGACTACCTTCGATAATGACATGGCTACCATCCATTAGAGTAACAAAAATAACGACAACTGATTACCTTCCAAAATGAAAAGGCTACCATCCATTGGAGTAACAAAAATCTCGACAATAGACCATGTTCCATAAAGATAAGGCTACCATCCATTGGAGTAAGAAAAATATCGACAACAGACTACCTTCCATAATGACAAGGCTACCATCCATTGAGGAACAAAGATATCAACAACAAACTACCTTCCATAATGACAACGCTACCATCCATAAGAGTAACAAAAATCTTGACAAATGAAAACCTTCCATAATGACAAGGCTACCATCCAATCGAATAAGAAAAATCTCGAAAATAGACCACGTTCCATAATGTCAAGGAAACCATCCATTGGAGTAACAAAAATCTCGACAACAGACTACCTTCCATAATAACAAGGCTACCATCCATTGGAGTAACAAAAATCTCTACAACAGACTACCTTCCATAAAGACAATGCTACCATCCATTGGAGTAAAAAAATATCGACAAAGACTACCTCCCATAAAGACAATGCTACCATCCCTTGGAGTAACAAAAATCTCTACAACAGACTACCTTCGATAATGACATGGCTACCATCCATTGGAGTAACAAATATAACGACAACTGATTACCTTCCATAATGAAAAGGCTACCATCCATTGGAGTAACAAAAATCTCGACAATAGACCATGTTCCATAAGGATAAGGCTACTATCCATTGGAGTAAGAAAAATATTGACAACAGACTACCTTCCATAATGACAAGGCTACCATCCATTGAGGAACAAAGATATCAACAACAAACTACCTTCCATAATAACAACGCTACCATCCATGAGAGTAAAAAAAATCTCGACAAATGACAACCTTCCATAATGACAAGGCTACCATCCAATCGAATAAGAAAAATCTCGAAAATAGACCACGTTCCATAACGACAAGGCTATCATCCATTGGAGTAACAAAAATCTCGACAACAGACTACCTTCCATAATAACAAGGCTACCATCCATTGGAGTAACAAAAATATCGACAACAAACTACCTACCATAAAGACAAGGCTACCATCCATTGGAGTAACAAAAATATCGACAAAGACTACCTTCCATAAAGACAATGCTACCATCCCTTGGAGTAACAAAAATCTCGACAAAAAAATACCTTCCATAATGACAAGGATACAATCCATTGGAGTAAAAAAAATATCGACAACAGACTACCTTCCATAATGACAAGGTTACCATCCATTGGAATAACAAAAATATCGACAATAAACTACCTTCCATAATGTCAAGGAAACCATCCAATGAAATAACAACAATCTCGACAACAAACTACCTTCCATAATTATAAGGCTACCATCCATTGGAGTAACAAAAATCTCCACAACAGACTACCTTCCATAATGGCAAGGCTACCATCCATTGAGGAACAAAGATATCGACAACAGACTACCTTCCATAATGAGAAGGCTACTATCCATTGGAGTAACAAAAATCTCTACAACAGACTACCTTCGATAATGACATGGCTACCATCCATTGGAGTAACAAAAATAACGACAACTGATTACCTTCCATAATGAAAAGGCTACGATCCATTGGAGTAACAAAAATCTCGACAATAGACCATGTTCCATAAGGATAAGGCTACCATCCATTGGAGTAAGAAAAATATCGACAACAGACTACCTACCATAATGACAAGGCTACCAACCATTGAGGAACAAAGATATCAACAACAAACTACCTTCCATAATGACAACGCGACCATCCATGAGAGTAAAAAAAATCTCGACAAATGACAACCTTCCATAATGACAAGGCTACCATCCAATTGAATAAGAAAAATCTCGAAAATAGACCACGTTCCATAACGACAAGGCTATCATCCATTGGAGTAACAAAAATCTCGACAACTGACTACCTTCCATAATAACAAGGCTACCATCCATTGGAGTAACAAAAATATCGACAACAAACTACCTACCATAAAGACAAGGCTACCATCCATTGGAGTAACAAAAATATCGACAAAGACTACCTTCCATAAAGACAATTCTACCATCCCTTCGAGTAACAAAAATCTCGACAAAAAAATACCTTCCATAATGACAAGGATACAATCCATTGGAGTAAAAAAAATATCGACAACAGACTACCTTCCATAATGACAAGGTTACCATCCATTGGAATAACAAAAATATCGACAATAAACTACCTTCCATAATGTCAAGGAAACCATCCAATGAAATAACAACAATCTCGACAACAAATTACCTTCCATAATTATAAGGCTACCATCCATTGGAGTAACAAAAATCTCTACAACAGACTACCTTCCATAATGATAAGGCTACCATCCATTGAGGAACAAAGATATCGACAACAGACTACCTTCCATAATGACAAGGCTACTATCCATTGGAGTAACAAAAATCTCTACAACTGACTACCTTCGATAATGACATGGCTACCATCCATTGGAGTAACAAAAATAACGACAACTGATTACCTTCCATAATGAAAAGGCTACGATCCATTGGAGTAACAAAAATCTCGACAATAGACCATGTTCCATAAGGATAAGGCTACCATCCATTGGAGTAAGAAAAATATCGACAACAGACTACCTTCCATAATGACAAGGCTACCATCCATTGAGGAACAAAGATATCAACAACAAACTACCTTCCATAATGACAACGCGACCATCCATGAGAGTAAAAAAAATCTCGACAAATGACAACCTTCCATAATGACAAGGCTACCATCCAATTGAATAAGAAAAATCTCGAAAATAGACCATGTTCCATAACGACAAGGCTATCATCCATTGGAGTAATAAAAATCTCGACAACAGACTACCTTCCATAATAACAAGGCTACCATCCATTGGAGTAACAAAAATATCGACAACAAACTAGCTTCCATAAAGACAAGGCTACCATCCATTGGAGTAACAAAAATATCGACAAAGACTACCTCCCATAAAGACAATGCTACCATCCCTTGGAGTAACAAAAATCCCGACAACAAAATACCTTCCATAATGACAAGGATACAATCCATTGGAGTAAAAAAAATATCGACAACAGACTACCTTCCATAATGACAAGGTTACCATCCATTCGAATAACAAAAATATCGACAATAAACTACCTTCCATAATGTCAAGGAAACCATCCAATGAAATAACAACAATCTCGACAACAAACTACCTTCCATAATTACAAGGCTACCATCCATTGGAGTAACAAAAATCTCTACAAGAGACTACCTTCCATAATGACAAGGCTAACATCCATTGAGGAACAAAGATATTGACAACAGACTACCTTCCATAATGACAAGGTTAATATCCATTGGAGTAACAAAAATCTCTACAACAGACTACCTTCGATAATGACATGGCTACCATCCATTGGAGTAACAAATATAACGACAACTGATTACCTTCCATAATGAAAAGGCTACCATCCATTGGAGTAACAAAAATCTCGACAATAGACCATGTTCCATAAGGATAAGGCTACCATCCATTGGAGTAAGAAAAATATCGACAACAGACTACCTTCCATAATGACAAGGCTACCATCCATTGAGGAACATAGATATCAACAACAAACTACCTTCCATAATAACAACGCTACCATCCATGAGAGTAACAAAAATCTCGACAAATGACAACCTTCCATAATGACAAGGCTACCATCCAATCGAATAAGAAAAATCTCGAAAATAGACCACGTTCCATAACGACAAGGCTATCATCCATTGGAGTAACAAAAATCTCGACAACAGACTACCTTCCATAATAACAAGGCTACCATCCATTGGAGTAACAAAAATATCGACAACAAACTACCTACCATAAAGTCAAGGCAACCATCCATTGGAGTAACAAAAATATCGACAAAGACTACCTTCCATAAAGACAATGCTACCATCCCTTGGAGTAACAAAAATCTCGACAAAAAAAATACCTTCCATAATGACAAGGATACAATCCATTGGAGTAAAAAAAATATCGACAACAGACTACCTTCCATAATGACAAGGTTACCATCCATTGGAATAACAAAAATATCGACAATAAACTACCTTCCATAATGTCAAGGAAACCATCCAATGAAATAACAACAATCTCAACAACAAACTACCTTCCATAATTATAAGGCTAACATCCATTGGAGTAACAAAAATCTCTACAACAGACTACCTTCCATAATGACAAGGCTACCATCCATTGAGGAACAAAGATATCGACAACAGACTACCTTCCATAATGACAAGGCTACTATCCATTGGAGTAACAAAAATCTCTACAACAGACTACCTTCGATAATGACAAGGCTACCATCCCTTGGAGTAACAAAAATATCGATAACAGACTACCTTCCATAATGACAAGGATACAATCCATTGGAGTAAAGAAAATATCGACAATAGACTACCTTCCATAATGACAAAGTTACCATCCATTAGAATAACAAAAATCTCGATAATAAACTACCTTCCATAATGATAAGGCTATTATCCAATGGAATAACAACAATCTCGACAATAGACTACCTTCCATAATGACAAGGCTGCCATCCATTGGAGTAACAACAATCTCTACAATAGACTACCTTCCATAATGACAAAGATACCATCCATTGGAGTAACAAAAATATCGACAATAGACTACCTTCCATAATGACAAGGCTACCATCCATTGAGGAACAAAGATATCAACAACATACTACCTTCCATAATGACAAGGCTACCATCCATTGGAGTAACAAAAATCTCTACAATAGACTACCTTCGATAATGACATGGCTACCATCCATTGGAGTAACAAAAATAACGACAACTGATTACCTTCCATAATGATAAGGCTATCATCCATTGGAGTAACAAAAATCTCGACAATAGACCATGTTCCATAAAGATAAGGATACCATCCATTGGAGTAACAAAAATATCGACAACAGACTACCTTCCATATTAACAAGGCTACCATCCAATGAGGAACAAAGAATTCAACAACAAACTACATTCCAGAATGACAATGCTACCATCCATGAGAGTAACAAAAATCTCGACAAATGACAACCTTCCATAATGACAAGTCTACCATCCAATCAAATAAAAAATCTCGAAAATAGACCACGTTCCATAATGTTGTACCCCAAAATTTGCCCTCCCATATTCTTCAAGATTTGTCAAAAGCATGCTTCAAAATTCCCCAAGGGTTGCACAGTTCAAGGGCCTCCTAACAGTCAAAAACTAGGGTTTTGGTTCTGATCAAGAAAATGAAGTTTCCAAGGGTCCAATCAAGTCCCACATGCCTACAAATATGGTCAAGCATCCTCATGTCAAGTTTCAAGACTTACAGCACAAAATTGCACAGTCAAAAACCCTAATTGCACTACAGTCAACTATAAGGGCAAAATGCTCATTTGACAGGCAAAAGTTCTAATTTTTGGTCAACATCTCATTTTGAAGCCACAAACATCATTTGATCAATGCTTGATCATGATTCTCAAATCTTGGCTCAAAAATCATCAAGCTGCAAAAGTTTCCATATTTGGACAATTTAAAAAGTCAACTGTAAATTGACCAGGGCATAACTTCCACATGGTTTATCAGAAAAATTCCATCCAAAGCTCATTTTTAAGATAAAGACATTTCCTACAAGTCCTGTTCATACTTCAAGTCCAAGAAATGCTCTCACAAAAAGTTATCAATTTCAACATTATAGGTCATTTTCAAAAGTCAACAAAAAGGGACTTTAAGTCAAAGGCCTTAACTTGAGATTGGTAAATCAAAATGACATGGGACCAAAGGCATTGGTTAGAGGACTCAAAGACCTTTCCAAAATGTCCAAGAACATGAGCAAATCTTAAAAATTGAGCAAGGTATGCCTTGTGGAAGTTGGGAAATTTTTAGGTATTTTAAAAAGTCAACATTGCTTCAAATGACCTAAAATTGCTAATGGGCCTCTTTTTCTTCCACAATTCATCATCCAAGGCATATGCACGACCATGTGGCCCAAAGGGAGGTTTTTTTATCATTTTTATTTATTTATTTGGATTTTTTATTATTAATAATTCATTTAATTAAATAAAATACATGAAAAATGCCAAACCTAATGTTTTGAATCTTTTTGTGCATAAAATAATCTCAATATTTCATGCAAATCAGGTTAGGAAAGAATCAAAGGTGATTGGATATGATTGAGGCCAAAATAGCATGAAAAAGATTTGGAAATTATGGCATGGAAAATCAAATATTTTTTCATCAATTCCTTGATTCTTTGGCTCAAATTCTTTGACCTAATCACTCACATACATATACACATGCTAACCCTCGTGCCAAAGGACTCCCAGCTGCGCCATATACCAAAAAGCAAACTTGAATTTTTCAAGAAAAGTCCAAAACTGAAAACCATATTCCAGTGCTTTTCAAGGTAAAACAACCATTCTATCACATTCCTGGGACATCAAGAAAGGCTCCTGGATCAAAATCACTACCTCTAACGCCCTGAATTGGTAAAACGATCGCACCCTGTACAGGAAATTTTTTGCATTCTTGCATAATGATTCATACGTTTTATGTAGTTTTTGATATTTGATTTATGTTATTTGACTCATTACGAAGCTAACCACATGATCCAATTGAGTTTTTAGGCATTGTGCGTGATTTCACCATGGTTATATGCTAGGGTTTTCAGAACCTTGAATTAGGGCTTCTTAGTTAAGGAAAAATTAGCACTCGAGACCTGGACCACTGAAACAAGCGTGCTTGGACGAAAAGAACCCAACCCTCGCGCCTAATTTATGAGGCCATATGGCCTATTCGCTATTTTTTGGAATGATGCATAAGGGAACGGTTCAAAACCGTTGCCCATTCTTTTTTTATTTCAGGAAAAAACAAAGCTATGGAGAAGACGATGTAGTGGCAAGCTATGATTGGGTCGTTTAATAATTCGCGCTAAAAGTCCACCAACGCTTTATTTTATTTTATATTAATTGATTGTTATTATATAAACAAAGTGAGCAAATGGAGCAGTTGGTCAGGCGTATGCATGGTAATCTGTAGGACCTGGGTTCGAGCCCCAGGTCCCTCACCCTTTCCATATTATTTTTCCACTAATATTTCTGTGCAGTTTCAGTATTGTAGACCACCATGCATCTCTCAAATCTAGCTTGCCACTTGGCCAATGGAAACGATCAGAAGGCCATGATCTGAAGAACATGGTGGACACTAGTCAACGGAGCTCCACGCTGGCACAAAGGTCAACCAGGCTTTGCAAAAGATGGGCCCAAATTGCTACAATCCACCTCTCAATTGGGGACAGATACCCTAGGTTTGCAAGCTTTTACATTTTTTTTTTTATTTATTATTCTTTTTATTTATTTCACTTATTGTTTTTTTAATTAATTTAATATTTTCATAAAAAATATAAAAAACACAAAAAAAATCAGAAAGGACAAAATTAAAATATATTTATTTAATTAATATTTTGGTAAATAAAATTCATTAATTAACTTATTTTTAAATCTAGGATTAATCTTAACATTTTTCAATAAAAACCTAAAATTTGGTAGAATTAGGGTTTCAAATCTTTTTTCATCCTTTTTTCTTTTTACCACATTAATTATTAATTCTTCCTATTATTTTTATAAATCAAGTTTGCATGTAAATAATTAGGTTAATTTAGGTTTAACTTTAATACTTTCTTAATAAACTAAAAAACAATTAGAATTAGGGTTAGCATTTTAATTTCAATTAATCTCATTAAAATCATAAATAACAAAACCAAAAATAATTTCTTTTTCTTTAATTTAATTAATTCGCTAATAATTTAATTTCATTAAAAAGGGTCCAACGCCCTCGTTTTTAATTTTAATTTAATTCGCGTATTTATTTCTTTTTCTTTTAATTATTCATGTACCTCTCCCAAAGCCGTGTAAATTTAATTTCTCGCACTTTTACTTTTACTTTATTTCTTTACTTTCTGTCAAATCGGGTCCTGAAAATTTTGGCGATGTGGACCCGCGCCTTTTGTAATAGCTTAGAATTTTACTTTTTCCACCCTTTTTTAACTGTTAATAATTGCATGCAAGAATGAATGTCTAAATAAAAACAAATGCATAGATCACCTTGACATGAATATGACAAAATAACTGAACATGACACACAAATCACACACCACCCCTAGGGTACGCCTCACTGTTGCCTTGCCCTCGAAACGTGGTCGTCGAGTAGAGGATGTCTTAGTAACTCCTCATGATCCGGGAACCTGGCATGAGGGTAGCTTCTAAGGTGTCTTCCCATTGCTCTGGTGATCACCATGTCCCGAACCTCGAATTGACCCGAACACCTCCAACGGTGGTGCTACCTACCTCTCAATGGTGGGATGGCACTACTTTAAAGGACATTTACACAGACGAATTCCTTAGGGTAGGTAGACGACTCTAGATACTTGCTCTAAATTTCAAAACAAAACAAAATACTTTTCACACCAACACATTTTCAAAAAGCTTTCGAAAGAAATTTTTCAAACACTCTTGAGGACTGATACAAGAGTCGAACTGAAATTTTCAAAGAAAACTTTTAAAACCCACAGTTGAAAAGCAAACAAACATTTTGAAAACACAATGAGCAAGTATCTAAGAGCCCATGGATAACCATGGATAGAAAGGGTGCTAACACCTTCCCTTTCTATAATCTACCTCCCGAACCGAGAGCAATCTCTTTAAGGAATTTTTCTGTGCTTTTGTCCTTTCCATTTGGAGAAAATAAAAGACGGTGGTGACTCTTGCTTCCGCGACATTTCGTGAACCAGCATTAAACAGTCAGTTCCAGATCCACCGATCACAGAACTGGCGACTCTGCTGGGGATATTTTTTAAAGTGAGGTGTACCTTAGGGTTAGTTCATAACTGTGTTTTCAATTGTATTGACTTGTCTGCTTTAAATTTGTGGGTTGCCTGGGAGTTACATAGATCCTAACCCCGATCTGGGGATACCCTGTTTAGGTAGCATAAGCTGTGAGGGACCTGTCCGGCGTAGACCGACACGGGTGAAGCAGTGGCTACGTTGGTGTGACACCTTGGTCTGTACCGATATCCCTTGTGTTGCAACGAGGAGAATATAGGTCTTCTAAGGAGTCATTAAGCACCAACAACCTTAGAACCTTAAATGACACAACTTGGCCATTAGAGCAGTAGCAGTATGCTACGCCCATTGAGGCTAAACTCTCGTGATGGTTCTGGCCGCAAGAAAAGATTGCGATGCTGGAGTTATGACCGATTGAGGGTAGTCAATGATATTGGGATCCTCTAAGAACCCGGTTACTTTGATAGGACAAGTATGAACCAACGAACTGAAAGAGGGTAGTACCTAGACCTCATGCTGGCCTAAACTATAGGGGCTTGCCTTATGTGACTTGTGTGCCTTACCATGTTTGTCTTTGTATCTATTTGTGGTGTGCTCTATCATAACATCATAACATCATGAGCATTGCATGCATCCTGCATAAGGACTGACCATTTCAAAGACAAGAGGGTTTCACCTTTGCTCTGTTTTGTAGGACATTATGATTCCTGTGCGAAGGAATACTATCCGGTTCAACTTTGTTCATTCATCTGAGTTGCTTGAAGAGTTGGTTAGCAGAATTCCAAATACCACTTCCTTCATTCAGAGACATGGTTCTCTTCTCAGTTTAGTCACTGCAAAGCGGGATCAACAGTTGATGAGTGTTCTGACCCAGTTCTATGACCCTCTGTACCAGTGCTCCACCTTTCAAGACTTCCAGCTGGTCCCTACCCTGGAAGAGTTCTCTGATTTGCTGGGTATCCCTATCTTGGATCAGACTCCCTTTACTGGTTGGGAAAAGACCCTCAGGCTTGAGGATGTTGCTGCAGCTCTTCCCTTGACACATCAAGAGGTAATGGACAACTGGGTAACTAGAAGCGGAGTTAAGGGTTTCTTGGCCAAATTTCTGATTGGTAAAGCTAACAGTTTCTGGAATGACCTGGACTTTAGGGCATATGAAGACATCTTGGCTCTCTTAATCTATGGGTTAGTCTTGTTTCCTAATCTTGACAACTTCATCAATGTCACTGCCATAAGGATCTTTATGTCTCAGAATCCTGTGCCCACTCTCTTGGGTGACATCTTGCAACAACTTCATGCTCGTACTACCCGAAGACGAGGAACCCTATGGTGTTGTATCCCTTTGTTGGTGAGGTGGTTTATTTCGCACCTCCCTAAGTTCGTACTGAAGAACCAAGAAGGAAGAGGTTGGGCTCATAGGTTAATGTCTCTCACCGATAAAGACATCATTTGGACTTGCAGAGGTTTGGATGAGATATCTATTATTGATCGATGCGGGGAATACCCTAATGTTCCTCTGATTGGTACTCAAGGAGGGATCTCTTACAATCCATGTCTAGCACTCCGTCAGTTTGGAAGAGCAAGAAGAGCAGGGCCTCATGAAATGTTGGTGCCTCACATCAGTTTTGAGTTTCAGGTGGATAGTGACGAGCTGCGTCGTAGGTTCATCAAGGCTTGGGACAAAGTTCATAAAGTTGACCCAAAAGAGTTAGGGCCAAAGACTTCTTTACCTATGGAAGCCTACTACAAATGGGTTCGCATCCGCGCTCAGAAGTTAGGTATGCCTTATGAAGCTGTCAGACCCGTCATTCTTGAGTGTCCTGACAAAGATGGTGTTCCTCCAACTGTCCTTCCTCCCCTGATACCTACTGCTCCTATGCCTCAGCATGGAGTAAACGCGGTTGATGAAGATGTTTACGCTGTTTATGTGGATGATCTAGCCACTCCCTTAATGACTGTCAAGAGGAACCTACTGCTGGCCGGTTTATTTCCGGGTTGCAGTGAGGGTTGCCTGTTCTGTGCTGTTTCCCTATCTGGTTGTCCCTTGCTGAAGTTAGGCATCCAAAGCCTGATGGACAGTAAGGAGATTTTGTTCAAAAAGTCTGCTGTTCAGTTGGTTCCGGTAGAAGAAGTTTCTGTGGTTACCATCTTCAATAATCCAATCAAGGCTCTCCCGAAGAAGCCTGTCCAAATCATGACTGTCGCACCTGTCGTTATCACTGTTCCGGGGCCTCTTCCCTACGTATCTGATAAAGCTGTCCCCTGGCACTATGGGGAAGATGTATATGTGAATGGAATCAAACAAGAGTTCAACACTGGCGCCAGTATCTGCGATATCACTGGTCCAGCCAAGGTTACCCGCAGTGGCAGGCTCTTCTCGCCTGACATTGCACCGCCCGCTGCTCGAAGACCCCTCCTTATAACACCTACAAGTGTACCTGTTCCTGTTACTGACCAAGTTTTTTCCCCTACTGCCGAGTCATCCAATGCTCGGGGCAAAGGGATTGAAGATGAGCCTGCCCAGATGGAGGCACTGATACCTATAAATGTTGAGGCCTCCCAACAAG
This sequence comes from Vicia faba, assembly GCA_948472305.1. Taxonomy (NCBI): domain Eukaryota; kingdom Viridiplantae; phylum Streptophyta; class Magnoliopsida; order Fabales; family Fabaceae; genus Vicia; species Vicia faba. The sequence goes on from OX451738.1 coordinate 754,517,916, forward strand.
AGATGGAGGAAATCCTGAAAATAATAAAGAAGAGTGACTTCAATGTTGTGGAACAGCTAGGGCATACGCCCTCCAAGTCTCCATGCTCTCCTTATAGCTATGCTCCGAGGCCCATGCTAAGGCCTTGATCTCATTTCTCAAGACGGACCATGTGCCACAGGAAACATCTGCAGTCCAGTTCACTGATTGCGTAGCAAATCTGACAGCGGACAATGGCTTGGGTTTCTCAGATGCTGACCTGACTGCGAAGGGAAGAGACCACAATGATGCCCTGCATGTCTCTATCGAATGCAGGGGCACTACTCTGGCACATGTATTGGTGGATACTGGTTCTTCCTTAAATGTGCTACCCAAGAAGGCTTTAGACCGTTTAGATTGTGAAGGCCTGGAACTGAAACCCAGCAATATCATCGTCAGAGCCTTTGACGGTTCCAAGAGGATGGTTCATGGAGAGGTTGACATTCCTATTCGTGTGGGCTCTCAGGTGTTTGACTCTACTTTTTATGTGATGGATATCCGTCCATCGTACTCTTGTCTACTGGGTCGACCTTGGATCCATAAAGCTGGGGCAGTGACCTCTACCTTACACCAGAAGCTGAAGTACCCCGTCAGAGGGAAGATCGTCACTGTGCAGGGAGAGGAGGAGTATATGGTGAGCCATTTGAATTCTTTCAGATACATTGAGATGGACGGGGAGTTTATTGAGACCCCCTTTCAGCATTTCGAGGAGGTGCTTCCAATTTCAGCAGCAGCAGAAACAGCCGTCGCAGAGGATGTTCCTTTGAAGATGGCTTCCCTGAAGGATGCCCGGGCTGTGGTTCAAAAAGGTGAATGTGCTAACTGGGGCAGGCTTCCCGACTTTACACAGAAAACTGACAAATTTGGACTAGGTTTTACTGCAGAGGGTCAGAAAGCTATGCGGAAGGCGAAGACCAGAAGACCTCCTGTGCTCATTACAAATCCAGGAGTGAATGTTGTTCGGGAGGATATTGAAATGGACGAAGCTGAGTTCAATAGCTGGATCTATCCAACAACTGAAGGCGGATTGACCAATTGGATTGTCAAAGACCATACTCCTGTTACTTTTGTTACGCAGTAATAAACTTCTTTGTTTTGCTATTTGTAATAAACAATAAATTGAACTGTATGGCCCGGTGTCTTACCCGGGGCACCGTTGGCTTCATTTGTGAGGGCATATAAATTGGCATATAAATTGTCATTTCATATATCATATGTCATTTCATTACCTTCCATAATGATAAGGCTACCATACATTGGAGTAACAATAATTTCGACAACAGACTACATTCGATAATGACAAGGCTACCATCCATTGGAGTAACAAAAATCTCGACAACAGACTACCTTCCATAACGATAAGGCTACCATCCATGAGAGTAACAAAAATCTCGACAACAGACTACCTTCCATAATGTCAAGGGTACCATCCCTAGGAATAAAAAAAATATCGACAACAGACTAACTTTCATAATGACAAGGTTACCATCCATTGGAATAAAAAAAATCTCGACAATAAACTACCTTCAATAACGACAAGGCTACCATCCATGAGAGTAACAAAAATCTCTACAACAGACTACCTTCGATAATGACAAGGATACCATCCATTGGAGTAACAAAAATATCGACAACAGATTACCTTCCATAATGATAAGGCTACCATCCATTGGAGTAACAAAAATCTCGACAACAGACTACCTTCCACAAAGACAAGGGTACCATCCACTAGAGTCACAAAAATATCAACAACAAACTACCTTCCATAAAGACAAGGCTACCATCCCTTGGAGTAACAAAAATGTCGACAACAAACTACCATCCATAATGACAAGGCTCCAATCCATTGGAGTAAACAAAATCTCACCAATAAAATACCTTCCATAATGACAAGGATACCATCCATTGGAGTAAAAAAAATCTCGACAAAACACTACATTGCATAATGATAAGGTTACCATCCATTGGAATGACAAAAATCTCGACAACAAACTACCTTCCATAATGACAAGGCTACCATCCATGAGAGTAAAAAAAATCTCAACAACAGACTACCTTCAATAATGACAAGGCTACCATCCATTGGAGTAACAAAAATCTGGACAAAAGATTACCTTCCATAATAACAAGGGTACCATCCAATGGAATAAAAAAAACTCGGCAATAGACCACGTTCCATAATGAACTGGCTACCATCCATTGGAGTAATAAAAGTATCGACAACAGACTACCTTCCATATTTACAAGGCTACCAACCGTTGGAATAACAAAAGTCTCGATAACAGACTGCCTTCCATAATTACGAGGCTACCATCCATTGAGTAACAAAGATATCAACAACAGACTACCTTCCATAATGACAAGGCTACCATCCATTGGAGAAAAAAAATCTTAAAAACAGACTATCTTTCATAATGACAAGGCTACCATCCATTGGAGTAAAAAAAATCTCGACAAAAAACTATATTGCATAATGACAAGGTTACTATCCATTGGAATGACAATAATATCGACAACAAACTACCTTCTAGAATGACAAGGCTACCATCCATGAGAGTAACAAAAATCTCGACAACTGACTATATTCGATAATGACAAGGCTACCATCCATTGGAGTAACAAAAATCTCGACAACAAACTACCTTCCATAATGTCAAGGGTACCACCCATTGGAGTAACAAAAATATCGACAACAAACTAGCTTCCATAAAGACAAGGATACCATCCCTAGGAATAAAAAAAATCTCGACAACAGACTAACTTGCATAATGACAAGGTTACCATCCATTGGAATAAAAAAAATCTCGACAACAAACTACCTTCAATAACGACAAGGCTACCATCCATGAGAGTAACAAAAATCTCTACAACAGACTACCTTCGATAATGACAAGGATACCATCCATTGGAGTAACAAAAATATCGACAACAGATTACCTTCCATAATGATAAGGCTACCATCCATTGGAGTAACAAAAATCTCGACAACAGACTACCTTCCATAAAGACAAGGGTACCATCCATTAGAGTCACAAAAATATCAATAACATACAACCTTCCATAAAGACAAGGCTACCATCCCTTGGAGTAACAAAAATGTCGACAACAAACTACCATCCATAATGACAAGGCTATAATCCATTGGAGTAAACAAAATCTCACCAATAAAATACCTTCCATAATGACAAGGATACCATCCATTGGAGTAAAAAAAATCTCGACAAAACACTACATTGCATAATGATAAGGTTACCATCCATTGGAATGACAAAAATTTCGACAACAAACTACCTTCCATAATGACAAGGCTACCATCCATGAGAGTAAAAAAATCTTGACAACAGACTACCTTTAATATTGATAAGGCTACCATCCATTGGAGTAACAAAAATTTGGACAAAAGACTACCTTCCATAATGACAAGGGTACCATCCAATGGAATAAAAAAAATCTCGGCAATAGACCACGTTCCATAATGAAGTGGCTACCATCCATTGGAGTAATAAAAGTATCGACAACAGACTACCTTCCATATTGACAAAGCTACCAACCATTGGAGTAACAAAAGTCTCGATAATAGACTGCCTTCCATAATTACGAGGCTACCATCCATTGAGTAACAAAGATATCAACAACAGACTACCTTCCATAATGACAAGGCTACCATCCATTGGAGAAAAAAAATCTTAAAAACAGACTACCTTTCATAATGACAAGGCTACCATCAATTGGAGTAAAAAAAATCTCGACAAAACACTACATTGCATAATGAAAAGGTTACCATCCATTGGAATGACAATAATATCGACAACAAACTACCTTCAAGAATGACAAGGCTACCATCCATGAGAGTAACAAAAATCTCGATAACTGACTATATTCGATAATGTCAAGGCTACCATCCATTGGAGTAACAAAAATCTCGACAACAAACTACCTTCCATAATGACAAGGCTACCATCCATTGGAGTAACAAAAATCTATACAACAGACTACCTTCGACAATGACAAGGCTACCATCCATTGGGTAACAAAGATCTCGACAACAGACTACCTTCCATAATGACAAGGCTACCATCAATTGGATTAACAAAACTCTCGACAACAAACTACCTTCCATAATGACAAGGCTACCATCCATTGAGTAACAAAGATATCGACAACAGACTACTTTCCATAATGACAAGGCTACCATCCATTGGAGAAAGAAAAATCTTGACAACAAACTACCTTTCATAATGACAAGGCTACCATCCATTGGAGTAAAAAAAATCTCGACACCAAACGTCCTTGCATAATGATAAGGTTACCATCCATTGGAATAACAAAAATCTCGATAACAAACTACCTTCCATAACGATAAGGCTACCATCCATGAGAGTAACAAAAATCTCGACAACTGACTAGCTTCCATAATGACAAGGCTACCATACATTGGAGTAACAAAAATCTCGACAACAGAATACCTTCCATAATGACAAGGCTACCATCCAATGGAATAACAAAAATCTCGACAATAGACCACGTTACATAATGATAAGGCTACCATTCATTGGAGTAACAAAAATATCAACAACAGACTACCTTCCATAATGACAAGGCTACCATCCATTGGAGTAACAAAAATCTCTACAACAAACAACCATCCATAATGACAAGGCTACCATCCATTGGGTAACAAATAACTCGACAATAGACTACCTTCCATAATGACAAGGCTACCATCCATTGGAGGAACAAAAATATCGACAACAAACTGCCTTCCATAAAGACAAGGCTATGATCCATTGGAGTAACAAAAATATCGATAACTGACTACCTTCCATAAAGACAAGGCCACCATCCATTGAAGTTACAAAAATCTCTACAACAGACTACATTCGATAATGACAAGGCTACCATCCATTGGAGTAACAAAAATCTCGACAACAAACTACCTTCCATAATGCCATGGCTACCATCCATTGGAGTAACAAAAATCTATACAACAGACTACCTTCGATAATGACAAAGCTACCATCCATTGGGTAACAAAGATCTCGACAACAGACTACCTGCCATAATGACAAGGCTACCATCAATTGGATTAACAAAAATCTCGACAACAGACTACCTTCCATAATGACAAAGCTACCATCCATTGAGTAACAAAGATATCGACAACAGACTACCTTCCATAATGACAAGGATACAATCCATTGGAATAACAAAAATCTCGACAACAGACTAACTTGCATAATGACAAGGTTACCATCCATTGGAATAAAAAAAATCTCGACAACAAACTACCTTCAATAACGACAAGGCTACCATCCATGAGAGTAACAAAAATCTCTACAACAGACTACTTTCGATATTGACAAGGATACCATCCATTGGAGTAACAAAAATATCGACAACATATTACCTTCCATAATGATAAGGCTACGATCCATTGGAGTAACAAAAATCTCGACAACAGACTACCTTCCATAAAGACAAGGGTACCATCCATTGGAGTCACAAAAATATCAACAACAAACTATCTTCCATAATGACAAGGCTACCATCCCTTGGAATAACAAAAATCTCGACAACAAACTACCATCCATAATGACAAGGCTACAATCCATTAGAGTAAAAAAAATCTCACCAATAAAATACCTTCCATAATGACAAGGCTACCATCCATTGCAGTAAAAAAAATCTCGACAAAACACTACATTGCATAATGATAAGGTTACCATCCATTGGAATGAAAAAAATCTCGACAACAAACTACCTTCCATAATGACAAGGCTACCATCCATGAGAGTAACAAAAATCTCGACAACAGACTACCTTCAATAATGACAAGGCTACCATCCATTGGAGTAACAAAAATCTTGAAAACATACTACCTTCCTAAATGACAAGGCTACCATCCATTGGAGTAACAAAAATATCGACAACAGACTACCTTCCATAATGAAAAGGCTACCATCCATTGGAGTAACAAAAATCTCGACAACAGACTACCTTCCATAATTACAAGCGTACCATCCAATGGAATAAAAAAAATATCGGCAACAGACCACGTTCCATAATGAAGTGGCTACCATCCATTGGAGTAATAAAAATATCGACAACAAACTACCTTCCATATTGACAAGGCTACCAACCATTGGAGTAACAAAAGTCTCGATAACAGACTGCCTTTCATAATGACAAGGCTACCATACATTGGAGTAACAAAAATATCGACAACAGATTACCTTCCATAATGACAAGGCTACAATCCATTGGAGTAACAAAAATCTCGACAACAGACTACCTTCCATAATGAAAAGGCTAGCATCCATTGGAGTAACCAAAATCTCGACAACAAAATACCTTCCTTAATGACAAGGCTACCATTCAATGGAATAACAAAAATCTCGACAATAGACCACGTTCCATAATGACAAGGCTACCATCCATTGGAGTAACAAAAATATCGACAACAGACTACCTTCCATAATGACAAGGCTACCATCCATTGGGTAACAAAGATCTCGACAACAGACTACCTTCCATAATGACAAGGCTACCATCCATTGGATTAACAAAAATATCGACAACAAACTATCTTCCACAAAGACAAGGCTACAATCCATTGGAGTAACAAAAATATCGACAACAGACTACCTTCCATAAAGACAAGGCTACCATCCATTGGTGTAACAAAAACCTCTACAATAGACTACCTTCGATAATGACAAGGCTACCATCCATTGGAGTAACAAAGATCTCGACAACAGACTACCTTCCATAATGACAAGGGTACCATCCATTGGAGTCACAAAAATATCAACAACAAACTATCTTCCATAATGACAAGGCTACCATCCCTTGGAATAACAAAAATCTCGACAACAAACTACCATCCATAATGATAAGGCTACAATCCATTAGAGTAAAAAAAATCTCACCAATAAAATACCTTCCATAATGACAAGGCTACCATCCATTGGAGTAAAAAAAATCTCGACAAAACACTACATTGCATAATGATAAGGTTACCATCCATTGGAATGAAAAAAATCTCGACAACAAACTACCTTCCATAATGACAAGACTACCATCCATGAGAGTAACAAAAATCTCGACAACAGACTACCTTCAATAATGACAAGGCTACCATCCATTGGAGTAACAAAAATCTCGACAACATACTACCTTCCATAATGACAAGGCTACCATCCATTGGAGTAACAAAAATATCGACAACAGACTACCTTCCATAATGAAAAGGCTACCATCCATTGGAGTAACAAAAATCTCGACAACAGACTACCTTCCATAATTACAAGGGTACCATCCAATGGAATAAAAAAAATCTCGGCAACAGACCATGTTCCATAATGAAGTGGCTACCATCCATTGGAGTAACAAAAATATCGACAACAAACTACCTTCCATATTGACAAGGCTACCAACCATTGGAGTAACAAAAGTCTCGATAACAGACTGCCTTTCATAATGACAAGGCTACCATACATTGAAGTAACAAAAATATCGAAAACAGATTACCTTCCATAATGACAAGGCTACAATCCATTGGAGTAACAAAAATCTCGACAACAGACTACCTTCCACAATGAAAAGGCTAGCATCCATTGGAGTAACAAAAATCTCGACAACAAAATACCTTCCATTATGACAAGGCTACCATTCAATGGAATAACAAAAATCTCGACAATAGACCACGTTCCATAATGACAAGGCTACCATCCATTGGAGTAACAAAAATATCGACCACAGACTACCTTCCATAATGACAAGGCTACCATCCGTTGGAGTAACAAAAATCTCTACAACAGACTACCTTCCATAATGACAAGGCTACCATCCATTGGGTAACAAAGATCTCGACAACAGACTACCTTCCATAATGACAAGGCTACCATCCATTGGAGTAACAAAAATATCGACAACAAACTATCTTCCACAAAGACAAGGCTACAATCCATTGGAGTAACAAAAATATCGACAACAGACTACCTTCCATAAAGACAAGGCTACCATCCATTGGTGTAACAAAAACCTCTATAATAGACTACCTTCGATAATGACAAGGCTACCATCCATTGGAGTAACAAAGATCTCGACAACAGAATACCTTCCATAATGACAAGGCTACCATCCATTGGAGTAAAAAAACTCTCGACAAAACACTACATTGCATAATGACAAGGTTACCATCCATTGGAATGACAATAATATCGACAACAAACTACCTTCCAGAATGACAAGGATACCATCCATGAGAGTAACAAAAATCTCGACAACTGACTATATTCGATAATGACAAGGCTACCATCTATTGGAGTAACAAAAATCTCGACAACAAACTACCTTCCATAATGACAAGGCTACCATCCATTGGAGTAACAAAAATCTATACAACAGACTACCTTCGACAATGACAAGGCTACCATCCATTGGGTAACAAAGATCTCGACAACAGACTACCTTCCATAATGACAAGGCTACCATCAACTGGATTAACAAAAATCTCGACAACAGACTACCTTCCATAAGGACAAGGCTACCATCCATTGAGTAACAAAGATTTCGACAACAGACTACCTTCCATAATGACAAGGCTACCATCCATTGGAGAAAGAAAAATCTTGACAACAAACTACCTTTCATAATGACAAGGCTACCATCCATTGGAGTAAAAAAAATCTCGACAGCAAACGTCCTTGCATAATGATAAGGTTACCATCCATTGGAATAACAAAAATCTCGATAACAAACTACCTTCCATAATGACAAGGATACCATACATTGGAGTAACAAAAATCTCGACAACAAATTACCTTCCATAATGACAAGGCTACCATCCATTGGAGTAACAAAAATCTCGACAACAGACTACCTTACATAATGAAAAGGCTTGCATCCATTGGAGTAACAAAAATCTCGACAATAGAATACCTTCCATAATGACAAGGCTACCATCCAATGGAATAACAAAAATCTCGACAATAGACCATGTTCCATAATGATAAGGCTACCATTCATTGGAGTAACAAAAATATTGACAACAGACTACCTTCCATAATGACAAGGCTACCATCCATTGGGTAACAAATATCTCGACAACAAACTACCTTCCATAATGACAAGGCTACCATCCATTGGAGGAACAAAAATATCGACAACAAACTGCCTTCCATAAAGACATGGCTATGATCCATTGGAGTAACAAAAATATCGATAACGGACTACCTTCCATAAAGACAAGGCCACTATCCATTGGAGTAACAAAAATCTCTACAATAGACTACCTTCGATAATGACAAGGCTATCATCCATTAGAGTAACAAAGATATCGACAACAGACTACCTTCCATAATGACAAGGTTACCATCAATTAGAATAACAAAAATCTTGACAATAGACTACCTTCCATAATGACAAGGCTACCATCCATTGGAATAACAAAAATCTCGACAATAGACTACCTTCGATAATGACAAGGCTACCATCTATTGGAGTAACAAAAGTATAGACAACAGATTACCTTCCATAATGATAAGGCTACTATACATTGGAGTATTAAAAAATTCGACAACAGACTACATTCGATAATGACAAGGCTACCATCCATTGGAGTAACAAAAATCTCGACAACAAACTACCTTCCATAATGCCATGGCTACCATCCATTGGAGTAACAAAAATCTATACAACAGACTACCTTCGATAATGACAAAGCTACCATCCATTGGGTAACAAAGATCTCGACAACAGACTACCTTCCATAATGACAAGGCTACCATCAATTGGATTAACAAAAATCTCTACAACAGACTACCTTCCATAATGACAAGGCTACCATCCATTGAGTAACAAAGATATCGACAACAGACTACCTTCAATAATGACAAGGCTACCATCCATTGGAGAAAGAAAAATCTTGACAACTTACTACCTTTCATAATGACAAGGCTACCATCCATTGGAGTAAAAAAAATCTCGAAAACAGACTACCTTGCATAATGACAAGGTTACCATCCATTGGAATAACAAAAATCTCGACAACAAACTACCTTGCATAATGACAAGGCTACCATCCATGAGAGTAACAAAAATCTCGACAACTGACTACCTTCCATAATGACAAGGCTACCATACATTGGAGTAACAAAAATCTCGACAACAGATTACCTTCCATAATGACAAGTTTTAACCATCCATTGGAGTAACAAAAATTCTCGACAACAGACTACCTTCCATAAAGTCAAGGGTACCATCCATTGGAGTAACAAAAATATCGACAACAAACAACCTTCCATAAAGACAAGGATACCATCCCTTGGAATAACAAAAATCTCGACAACAGACTAACTTACATAATGACAAGGTTACCATCCATTGGAATAAAAAAAATCTCGACAACAAACTACCTTCAATAACGACAAGGCTACCATCCATGAGAGTAACAAAAATCTCAACAACAGACTACATTCGATAATGACAAGGCTACCATCCATTGGAGTAACAAAAATATCGACAACAGACTACCTTCCATAATGACAAGGCTACCATCCATTGGAGTAACAAAAATCTCTACAACAGACTACCTTCCATAATGACAAGGCTACCATCCATTGGGTAACAAAGATCTCGACAACAGACTACCTTCCATAATGACAAGGCTACCATCAACTGGATTAACAAAAATCTCGACAACAGACTACCTTCCATAAGGACAAGGCTACCATCCATTGAGTAACAAAGATATCGACAACAGACTACCTTCCATAATGACAAGGCTACCATCCATTGGAGAAAGAAAAATATTGACAACAAACTACCTTTCATAATGACAAGGCTACCATCCATTGGAGTAAAAAAAATCTCGACAGTAAACGTCCTTGCATAATGATAAGGTTACCATCCATTGGAATAACAAAAATCTCGATAACAAACTACCTTCCATAACGATAAGGCTACCATCCATGAGAGTAACAAAAATCTCGACAACTGACTAACTTCCATAATGACAAGGCTACCATACATTGGAGTATAAAAAATCTCGACAACAAATTACCTTCCATAATGACAAGGCTACCATCCATTGGAGTAACAAAAATCTCGACAACAGACTACCTTACATAATGAAAAGGCTTGCATCCATCGGAGTAACAAAAATCTCGACAATAGAATACCTTCCATAATGACAAGGCTACCATCCAATGGAATAACAAAAATCTCGACAACAGACCGTGTTCCATAATGATAAGGCTACCATTCATTGGAGTAACAAAAATATCGACAACAGACTACCTTCCATAATGACAAGGCTACCATCCATTGGAGTAACAAAAATCTCTACAACAAACTACCATCCATAATGACAAGGCTACCATCCATTGGGTAACAAATATCTCGACAACAAACTACCTTCCATAATGACAAGGCTACCATCCATTGGAGGAACAAAAATATCGACAACAAACTGCCTTCCATAAAGACATGGCTATGATCATTTGGAGTAACAAAAATATCGATAATAGACTACCTTCCATAAAGACAAGGCCACCATCCATTGGAGTAACAAAAATCTCTACAATAGACTACCTTCGATAATGACAAGGCTATCATCCATTAGAGTAACAAAGATATCGACAACAGACTACCTTCCATAATGACAAGGTTACCATCAATTAGAATAACAAAAATCTTGACAATAGACTACCTTCCATAATGACAAGGCTACCATCCATTGGAATAACAAAAATCTCGACAATAGACTACCTTCGATAATGACAAGGCTACCATCTATTGGAGTAACAAAAGTATAGACAACAGATTACCTTCCATAATGATAAGGCTACTATACATTGGAGTATTAAAAATTTCGACAACAGACTACATTCGATAATGACAAGGCTACCATCCATTGGAGTAACAAAAATCTCGACAACAAACTACCTTCCATAATGCCATGGCTACCATCCATTGGAGTAACAAAAATCTATACAACAGACTACCTTCGATAATGACAAAGCTACCATCCATTGGGTAACAAAGATCTCGACAACAGACTACCTTCCATAATGACAAGGCTACCATCAATTGGATTAACAAAAATCTCGACAACAGACTACCTTCCATAATGACAAAGCTACCATCCATTGAGTAACAAAGATATCGACAACAGACTACCTTCAATAATGACAAGGCTACCATCCATTGGAGAAAGAAAAATCTTGACAACAGACTACCTTTCATAATGACAAGGCTACCATCCATTGGAGTAAAAAAAATCTCGAAAACAGACTACCTTGCATAATGACAAGGTTACCATCCATTGGAATAACAAAAATCTCGACAACAAACTACCTTCCATAATGAGAAGGCTACCATCCATGAGAGTAAGAAAAATCTCGACAACTGACTACCTTCCATAATGACAAGGCTACCATACATTGGAGTAACAAAAATCTCGACAACAGATTACCTTCCATAATGACAAGTTTTAACCATCCATTTGAGTAACAAAATTCTCGACAACAGACTACCTTCCATAAAGTCAAGGGTACCATCCATTGGAGTAACAAAAATATCGACAACAAACAACATTCCATAAAGACAAGGATACCATGCCTTGGAATAACAAAAATCTCGACAACAGACTAACTTGCATAATGACAAGGTTACCATCCATTGGAATAAAAAAAATCTCGACAACAAAGTACCTTCAATAACGACAAGGCTACCATCCATGAGAGTAACAAAAATCTCTACAATAGAATACATTCGATAATGACAAGGATACCATCCATTGGAGTAACAAAAATATCGACAACAGATTACCTTCCATAATGATAAGGCTACGATCCATTGGAGTAACAAAAATCTCGACAACAGACTACCTTCCATAAAGACAAGGGTACCATCCATTGGAGTCACAAAAATATCAACAACAAACTATCTTCCATAATGACAAGGCTACCCTGCCTTGGAATAACAAAAATCTCGACAACAAACTACCATCCATAATGACAAGGCTACAATCCATTAGAGTAAAAAAAATATCACCAATAAAATACCTTCCATAATGACAAGGCTACCATCCATTGGAGTAAAAAAAATCTCGACAAAACACTACATTGCATAATGATAAGGTTACCATCCATTGGAATGACAAAAATCTCGACAACAAACTACCTTCCATAATGACAAGGCTACCATCCATGAGAGTAACAAAAATCTCGACAACAGACTACCTTCAATAATGACAAGACTACCATCCATTGGAGTAAGAAAAATCTCGACAACATACTACCTTCCATAATGACAAGGCTACCATCCATTGGGGTAACAAAAATATCGACAACAGACTACCTTCCATAATGAAAAGGCTACCATCCATTGGAGTATCAAAAATCTCGACAATAGACTACCTTCGATAATGACAAGGCTACCATCTATTGGAGTAACAAAAGTATAGACAACAGGTTACCTTCCATAATGATAAGGCTACTATACATTGGAGTAATAAAAATTTCGACAACAGACTACATTCGATAATGACAAGGCTACCATCCATTGGAGTAACAAAAATCTCGACAACAAACTACCTTCCATAATGCCATGGCTACCATCCATTGGAGTAACAAAAATCTATACAATAGACTACCTTCGATAATGACAAAGCTACCATCCATTGGGTAACAAAGTTCTCGACAACAGACTACCTTCCATAATGACAAGGCTACCATCAATTGGATTAACAAAAATCTCGACAACAGACTACCTTCCATAATGACAAGGCTACCATCCATTGAGTAACAAAGATATCGACAACAGACTACCTTCAATAATGACAAGGCTACCATCCATTGGAGAAAGAAAAATCTTGACAACAGACTACCTTTCATAATGACAAGGCTACCATCCATTGGAGTAAAAAAAATCTCGAAAATAGACTACCTTGCATAATGACAAGGTTACCATCCATTGGAATAACAAAAATCTCGACAACAAACTACCTTGCATAATGACAAGACTACCATCCATGAGAGTAACAAAAATCTCGACAACTGACTACCTTCCATAATGACAAGGCTACCATACATTGGAGTAACAAAAATCTCGACAACAGATTACCTTCCATAATGACAAGTTTTAACCATCCATTGGAGTAACAAAATTCTCGACAACAGACTACCTTCCATAAAGTCAAGGGTACCATCCATTGGAGTAAAAAAAATATCGACAACAAACAACCTTCCATAAAGACAAGGATACCATCCCTTGGAATAACAAAAATCTCGACAACAGACTAACTTGCATAATGACAAGGTTACCATCCATTGGAATAAAAAAAATCTCGACAACAAACTACCTTCAATAACGACAAGGCTACCATCCATGAGAGTAACAAAAATCTCAACAACAGACTACATTCGATAATGACAAGGCTACCATCAATTGGAGTAACAAAAATATCGACAACAGACTACCTTCCATAATGACAAGGCTACCATCCATTGGAGTTACAAAAATCTCTACAAAAGACTACCTTCCATAATGACAAGGCTACCATCCATTGGGTAACAAATATCTCGACAATAGACTACCTTCCATAATGACAAGGCTACCATCCATTGGAGTAACAAAAATATCGACAACAAACTATCTTCCACAAAGACAAGGCTACAATCCATTGGAGTAACAAAAATATCGACAACAGACTACCTTCCATAAAGACAAGGCTACCATCCATTGGTGTAACAAACACCTCTACAATAGACTACCTTCGATAATGACAAGGCTACCATCCATTGGAGTAACAAAAATATCGACAACAGACTACCTTCCATAATGACATGGTTACCATTCATTGGAATAACAAAAATCTTGACAATAGACTACTTTCCATAATGACAAGGCTACCATCCATTGGAATAACAAAAATCTCGACAACAGACTACCTTGGATAATGACAAGGCTACCATCCATTAGGTAACAAAGATCTCGACAACAGACTACCTTCCATAATGACAAGGCTACCATCAATTGGATTAACAAAAATCTCGACAACAGACTACCTTCCATAATGACAAGGCTACCATCCATTGAGTAACAAAGATATCAACAACAGACTACCTTCCATAATGACAAGGCTACCATCCATTGGAGAAAGAAAATTTTTGACAACAGACTACCTTGCATAATGACAAGGTTACCATCCATTGGAATAACAAAAATCTCGATAACAAACTACCTTCCATAACGACAAGGCTACCATCCATGAGAGTAACAAAAATCTCGACAAATTACTACCTTCCATAATGACAAGGCTACCATATATTGGAGTAACAAAAATCTCGAAAACAGATTACCTTCCATAATGACAATGCTACCATCCATTGGAATAACAAAAATCTCGACAACATACTACCTTCCATAAAGTCAAGGGTACCATCCATTGGTTAACAAAAATATCGATAACAAACTACCTTCCATAAAGACAAGGATACCATCCCTTGGAATAACAAAAATCTCGACAACAAACTACCTTGCATAATGACAAGGTTACCATCCATTGGAATAAAAAAAATCTTGACAACAAACTACCTTCAATAACGACAAGGCTACCATCCATGAGAGTAACAAAAATCTCTACAATAGACTACCTTCGATAATGACAACGCTACCATCCATTGGAGTAACAAAAATCTCGACAACAGACTACCTTCCATAAAGACAAGGGTACCATCCATTGGAGTAATAAAAATATCGACAACAAACTACCTTCCATAAAGACAAGGCTACCATCCCTTGGAATAACAAAAATCTCGACAACAAACTACCTTCCATAATGACAAGGCTACAATCCATTAGAGTAAAAAAATCTCACCAATAAAATACCTTCCATAATGACAAGGCTACCATCCATTGGAGTAAAAAAAATCTCGACAAAACACTACATTAAATAATGATAAGGTTACCATCCATTGGAATGACAAAAATCTCGACAACAAATTACCTTCCATAATGACAAGGCTACCATCCATTGGAGTAACAAAAATCTAGACAACATACTACCTTCCATAATGACAAGGCTACCATCCATTGGAGTAACAAAAATCTCGACAACAGACTACCTTCCATAATTACAAGGGTACCATCCAATGGAATAAAAAAAACTCTCAGCAACAGACCAGGTTCCATAATGAAGTGGCTACCATCCATTGGAGTAATAAAAATATCGACAACAAACTACGTTCCATATTGACAAGGCTACCAACCATTGGAGTAGCAAAAGTCTCGATAACAGACTGCCTTCCATAATTACGAGGCCACCATCCATTGAGTAACAAAGATATCGACAACAGACTACCTTCCATAATGACAAGGCTACCATCCATTGGAGAGAAAAAAATCTTGAAAACAGACAACCTTTCATAATGACAAGGCTACCATCCATTGGAGTAAAAAAATCTCGACAAAACACTACATTGCATAATGACAAGGTTACCATCCATTGGAATGACAATAATATCGGCAACAAACTACCTTCCATAATGACAAGGCTACCATCCATGAGAGTAACAAAAATCTCGACAACTGACTACCTTTCATAATGACAAGGCTACCATACATTGGAGTAACAAAAATATCGACAACATATTACCTTCCATAATGACAAGGCTACAATCCATTGGAGTAACAAAAATCTCGACAACAGACTACCTTCCATAATGAAAAGGCTAGCATCCATTGGAGTAACAAAAATCTCGACAACAGAATACCTTCCATAATGACAAGGCTACCATTCAATGGAATAACAAAAATCTCGACAATAGACCACGTTCCATAATGACAAGGCTACCATCCATTGGTGTAACAAAAATATCGACAACAGACTACCTTCCATAATGACAAGGCTACCATCCATTGGAGTAACAAAAATCTCTACAACAGACTACCTTCCATAATGACAAGGCTACCATCCATTGGGTAACAAAGATCTCGACAACAGACTACCTTCCATAATGACAAGGCTACCATCCATTCGAGTAACAAAAATATCGACAACAAACTATCTTCCACAAAGACAAGGCTACAATCCATTGGAGTAACAAAAATATCGACAACAGACTACCTTCCATAAAGACAAGGTTACCATCCATTGGTGTAACAAAAACCTCTACAATAGACTACCTTCGATAATGACAAGGCTACCATCCATTGGAGTAACAAAAATATCGACAACAGACTACCTTCCATAATGACATGGTTACCATCCATTGGAATAACAAAAATCTTGACAATAGACTACCTTCCATAATGACAAGGCTACCATCCATTGGAATAACAAAAATCTCAACAACAGACTACCTTGCATAATGACAAGGTTACCATCCATTGGAATAAAAAAAATATCGCAACAAACTACCTTCAATAACGACAAGGCTACCATCCATGAGAGTAAGAAAAATCTCTACAATAGACTACCTTCGATAATGACAAGGCTACCATCCATTGGAGTAACAAAAATCTCGTCAAAAGACTACCTTCCATAAATACAAGGGTACCATCCACTGGAGTAACAAAAATATCGACAACAAACTACCTTTCCATAAAGACAAGGCTACCATCCCTTGGAATAACAAAAATCTCGACAACAAACTACCTTCCATAATGACAAGGCTACAATACATTGGAGTAAAAAAAATCTCACCAATAAAATACCTTCCATAATGACAAGGCTACCATCCATTGGAGTAACAAAAATATCGACAACATACTACCTTCCATAATGACAAGGCTACCATCCCTTGGAGTAACAAAAAATCTCTACAACAGACTACCTTCGATAATGACAAGGCAACCATCCATTGGAGTAACAAAAATATCGACAACAGACTACCTTCCAAAATGACAAGGTTACCATCCATTGGAATAACAAAAATCTCGACAATAGACTACCTTTTATAATGACAAGGCTACCATCCATTGGAATAACAAAAATCTCGACAACAGACTACCTTCGATAATGACAAGGCTACCATCCATTGGAGTAACTAAAATATCGACATCAGATTACCTAACATAATGATAAGGCTACCATCCATTGGAGTAACAAAAATTTCTACAACAGACTATCTTCCATAATGACAAGGTTACCATCCATTGGGTAACAAAGATCTCGACAACAGACTACCTTCCATAATTACAAGGCTACCATCCATTGGAGAAAAAAAAATATCGACAACAAACTACTTTCCATAAAGACAAGGCTACCATCCATTGGAGTAACAAAAATCTCGACAACAGACTACCTTCCATAATGACAAGGCTACTATCCATTGGAGTAACAAAAATCTCTACAACAGACTACCTTCCATAATGACAAGGCTACCATCAATTTGGTAACAAATATCTCGACAACAGACTACCTTCCATAATGACAAGGCTACCATCCATTGAGTAACAAAGATATCGACAATAAACTACCTTCCATAATGATAAGGCAACCATCCATTGGAGAAAGAAAAATCTTGATAACAGACTACCTTTCATAATGACAAGGATGCCATCCATTGGAGTAAAAAAAATCTCGATAACAGACTACCTTGCATAATGACAAGGTTACAATCCATTGGAATAACAAAAATCTCGACAAGAAACTACCTTCCATAACGACAAGGCTACCATCCATGAGAGTAACAGAAATCTCAACGAGAGACTACCTTCAATAAAGACAAGGATACCATCCCTTGGAATAACAAAAATATCGACAACAGACTTTCTTCCATAAAGACAAGGCTACCATCCGTTGGAGTAACAAAAATCTCTACAATAGACTACCTTCGATAATGACAAGGCAACCATCCACTGGAGTAACAAAAATATCGACAACAGACTACCTTCCATAATGACAAGGTTACCATCCATTGGAATAACAAAAATCTCGACAATAGACTACCTTCCATAATGACAAGACTACCATACATTGGAATAACAAAAATCTCGACAATAGACTACCTTCGATAATGACAAGGCTACCATCCATTGGAGTAACAAAAATATCAACATCAGATTACCTTCCATAATGATAAGGCTACCATCCATTGGAGTAACAAAAATCTCGACAACAGAATACCTTCCATAATGACAAGGCTACCATTCAATGGAATAACAAAGATCTCGACAATAGACCACGTTCCATAATGACAAGGCTACCATCCATTGGAGTAACAAAAATATCGACAACAGACTACCTTCCATAATGACAAGGCTACCATCCATTGGAGTAACAAAAATCTCTACAACAGACTACCTTCCATAATGACAAGGCTACCATCCATTGGGTAACAAAGATCTCGACAACAGACTACCTTCCATAATGACAAGGCTACCATCCGTTCGAGTAACAAAAATATCGACAACAAACTATCTTCCACAAAGACAAGGCTACAATCCATTGGAGTAACAAAAATATCGACAACAGACTACCTTCCATAAAGACAAGGTTACCATCCATTGGTGTAACAAAAACCTCTACAATAGACTACCTTCGATAATGACAAGGCTACCATCCATTGGAGTAACAAAAATATCGACAACAGACTACCTTCCATAATGACATGGTTACCATCCATTGGAATAAAAAAAATCTCGAAACAAACTACCTTCAATAACGACAAGGCTACCATCCATGAGAGTAACAAAAATCTCTACAATAGACTACCTTCGATAATGACAAGGCTACCATCCATTGGAGTAACAAAAATCTCGTCAAAAGACTACCTTCCATAAATACAAGGGTACCATCCACTGGAGTAACAAAAATATCGACAACAAACTACCTTCCATAAAGACAAGGCTACCATCCCTTGGAATAACAAAAATCTCGACAACAAACTACCTTCCATAATGACAAGGCTACAATACATTGGAGTAAAAAAAATCTCACCAATAAAATACCTTCCATAATGACAAGGCTACCATCCATTGGAGTAACAAAAATATCGACAACATACGACCTTCCATAATGACAAGGCTACCATCCCTTGGAGTAACAAAAAATCTCTACAACAGACTACCTTCGATAATGACAAGGCAACCATCCATTGGAGTAACAAAAATATCGACAACAGACTACCTTCCAAAATGACAAGGTTACCATCCATTGGAATAACAAAAATCTCGACAATAGACTACCTTTTATAATGACAAGGCTACCATCCGTTGGAATAACAAAAATCTCGACAACAGACTACCTTCGATAATGACAAGGCTACCATCCATTGGAGTAACTAAAATATCGACATCAGATTACCTAACATAATGATAAGGCTACCATCCATTGGAGTAACAAAAATTTCTACAACAGACTATCTTCCATAATGACAAGGTTACCATCCATTGGGTAACAAAGATCTCGACAACAGACTACCTACCATAATTACAAGGCTACCATCCATTGGAGAAAAAAAAATATCGACAACAAACTACCTTCCATAAAGACAAGGCTACCATCCATTGGAGTAACAAAAATCTCGACAACAGACTACCTTCCATAATGACAAGGCTACTATCCATTGGAGTAACAAAAATCTCTACAACAGACTACCTTCCATAATGACAAGGCTACCATCAATTTGGTAACAAATATCTCGACAACAAACTACCTTCCATAATGACAAGGCTACCATCCATTGAGTAACAAAGATATCGACAATAAACTACCTTCCATAATGACAAGGCAACCATCCATTGGAGAAAGAAAAATCTTGATAACAGACTACCTTTCATAATGACAAGGATGCCATCCATTGGAGTAAAAAAAATCTCGATAACAGACTACCTTGCATAATGACAAGGTTACAATCCATTGGAATAACAAAAATCTCGACAAGAAACTACCTTCCATAACGACAAGGCTACCATCCATGAGAGTAACAGAAATCTCAACGAGAGACTACCTTCAATAAAGACAAGGATACCATCCCTTGGAATAACAAAAATATCGACAACAGACTACCTTCCATAAAGACAAGGCTACCATCCATTGGAGTAACAAAAATCTCTATAATAGACTACCTTCGATAATGACAAGGCAACCATCCATTGGAGTAACAAAAATATCGACAACAGACTACCTTCCATAATGACAAGGTTACCATCCATTGGAATAACAAAAATCTCGACAATAGACTACCTTCCATAATGACAAGACTACCATACATTGGAATAACAAAAATCTCGACAATAGACTACCTTCGATAATGACAAGGCTACCATCCATTGGAGTAACAAAAATATCAACATCAGATTACCTTCCATAATGATAAGGCTACCATCCATTGGAGTAACAAAAATTTCTACAACAAACTATCTTCAATAATGACAAGGCTACCATCCATTGGGTATCAAAGATCTCGACAACAGACTACCTTCCATAATGACAAGGCTACCATCCATTGGAGTAACAAAAATATCGACAACAAAATACATTCCATAAAGACAAGGCTACCATCCATTGAAGTAACAAAAATCTCGACAACAGACTACCTTCCATAATGACAAGGCTACTATCCATTGGAGTAACAAAAATCTCTACAACAGACTACCTTCCATAATGACAAGGCTACCATCAATTTGGTAACAAATATCTCGACAACAGACTACCTTCCATAATGACAAGGCTACCATCCATTGAGTAACAAAGATATCGACAATAAACTACCTTCCATAATGACAAGGCAACCATCCATTGGAGAAAGAAAAATCTTGATAACAGACTACCTTTCATAATGACAAGGATGCCATCCATTGGAGTAAAAAAAATCTCGATAACAGACAACCTTGCATAATGACAAGGTTACAATCCATTGGAATAACAAAAATCTCGACAAGAAACTACCTTCCATAACGACAAGGCTACCATCCATGAGAGTAACAGAAATCTCAACGAGAGACTACCTTCAATAAAGACAAGGATACCATCCCTTGGAATAACAAAAATATCGACAACAGACTACCTTCCATAAAGACAAGGCTACCATCCATTGGAGTAACAAAAATCTCTACAATAGACTACCTTCGATAATGACAAGGCAACCATCCATTGGAGTAACAAAAATATCGACAACAGACTACCTTCCATAATGACAAGGTTACCATCCATTGGAATAACAAAAATATCGACAACATACTACCTTCCATAATGACAAGGCTACCATCCCTTGGAGTAACAAAAAATATCTACAACAGACTACCTTCGATAATGACAAGGCAACCATCCATTGGAATAACAAAAATATCGACAACAGACTACCTTCCAAAATGACAAGGTTACCATCCATTGGAATAACAAAAATCTCGACAATAGACTACCTTTTATAATGACAAGGCTACCATCCATTGGAATAACAAAAATCTCGACAACAGACTACCTTCGATAATGACAAGGCTACCATCCATTGGAGTAACTAAAATATCGACATTAGATTACCTAACATAATGATAAGGCTACCATCCATTGGAGTAACAAAAATTTCTACAACAGACTATCTTCCATAATGACAAGGCTACCATCCATTGGGTAACAAAGATCTCGACAACAGACTACCTTCCATAATTACAAGGCTACCATCAATTGGAGGAAAAAAAATATCGACAACAAACTACCTTCCATAAAGACAAGGCTACCATCCATTGGAGTAACAAAAATCTCGACAACAGACTACCTTCCATAATGACAAGGCTACTATCCATTGGAGTAACAAAAATCTCTACAACAGACTACCTTCCATAATGACAAGGCTACCATCAATTTGGTAACAAATATCTCGACAACAGACTACCTTCCATAATGACAAGGCTACCATCCATTGAGTAACAAAGATATCGACAATAAACTACCTTCCATAATGACAAGGCAACCATCCATTGGAGAAAGAAAAATCTTGATAACAGACTACCTTTCATAATGACAAGGATGCCATCCATTGGAGTAAAAAAAATCTCGATAACAGACTACCTTGCATAATGACAAGGTTACAATCCATTGGAATAACAAAAATCTCGACAAGAAACTACCTTCCATAACGACAAGGCTACCATCCATGAGAGTAACAGAAATCTCAACGAGAGACTACCTTCAATAAAGACAAGGATACCATCCCTTGGAATAACAAAAATATCGACAACAGACTACCTTCCATAAAGACAAGGCTACCATCCATTGGAGTAACAAAAATCTCTACAATAGACTACCTTCGATAATGACAAGGCAACCATCCATTGGAGTAACAAAAATATCGACAACAGAATACCTTCCATAATGACAAGGTTACCATCCATTGGAATAACAAAAATATCGACAACATACTACCTTCCATAATGACAAGGCTACCATCCCTTGGAGTAACAAAAAATCTCTACAACAGACTACCTTCGATAATGACAAGGAAACCATCCATTGGAATAACAAAAATATCGACAACAGACTACCTTCCAAAATGACAAGGTTACCATCCATTGGAATAACAAAAATCTCGACAATAGACTACCTTTTATAATGACAAGGCTACCATCCATTGGAGTAAAAAAAATATCGACAACAGACTACCTTCCATAAAGGCAAGGCTACCATCCATTTGAGTAACAAAAATCTCGACAACAGACTACCTTCCATAGTGACAAGGCTACTATCCATTGGAGTAACAAAAATCTCTACAACAGACTACCTTCCATAATGACAAGGCTACCATCAATTTGGTAACAAATATCTCGACAACAGACTACCTTCCATAATGACAAGGCTACCATCCATTGAGTAACAAAGATATCGACAATAAACTACCTTCCATAATGACAAGGCAACCATCCATTGGAGAAAGAAAAATCTTGACA
This sequence comes from Vicia faba, assembly GCA_948472305.1. Classification (NCBI taxonomy): domain Eukaryota; kingdom Viridiplantae; phylum Streptophyta; class Magnoliopsida; order Fabales; family Fabaceae; genus Vicia; species Vicia faba. Next base: position 754,541,832 of record OX451738.1, read on the forward strand.
ACAGACTACCTTTCATAATGACAAGGATGCCATCCATTGGAGTAAAAAAATCTCGATAACAGACTACCTTGCATAATGACAAGGTTACAATCCATTGGAATAACAAAAATCTCGACAAGAAACTACCTTCCATAACGACAAGGCTACCATCCATGAGAGTAACAGAAATCTTAACGAGAGACTACCTTCAATAAAGACAAGGATACCATCCCTTGGAATAACAAAAATATCGACAACAGACTACCTTCTATAAAGACAAGGCCACCATCCAGTGGAGTAACAAAAATCTCTACAATATACTACCTTCGATAATGACAAGGCAACCATCCATTGGAGTAACAAAAATATCGACAACAAACTACCTTCCATAATGACAAGGTTACCATCCATTGGAATAAAAAAATCTCGACAATAGACTAACTTCCATACTGACAAGGCTACCATCCATTGGAATAACAAAAATCTCGACAACAGACTACCTTCGATAATGACAAGGCTACCATCCATTGGAGTAACAAAAATATCGACATCAGATTACCTTCCATAATGAACAGGCTACCATCCATTGGAGTAACAAAAATTTCTACAACAAACTATCTTCAATAATGACAAGGCTACCATCCATTGGGTATCAAAGATCTCGACAACAGACTACCTTCCATAATGACAAGGCTACCATCCATTGGAGTAACAAAAATATCGAAAACAAAATACATTCCATAAAGACAAGGCTACCATCCATTGGAGTACTAAAAATCTCGACAACAGACTACCTTCCATAATGACAAGGCTACCATCCATTAGGTAACAAATATCTCGATGATAAACTACCTCCCATAATGACAAAGCTACCATCCATTGAGTAACAAAGATATCGACAACATACTACCTTCCATAATGACAAGGCAACCATCCATTGGAGAAAGAAAAATCTCGACAACATACTAACTTTCATAATGACAAGGCTACCATCCATTGGAGTAAAAAAAATCTCGATAACAGACTACCTTGCATAATGACAAGGTTACCATCCATTGGAATAACAAAAATCTGAACAATAGACTACCTTCCATAATGATAAGGCTACCATCCATTGGAGTAGCAGAAATCTCAACGACACACTACCTTCCATAAGGGAAAGGCTACCATCCTTTGTAGTAACAAAAATATCGACAACAGACTACCATCCATAATGACAAGGCTACCATCCATTGGAGTAACAAAAATCTCTATAACAAACTACCTTCGATAATGACAAGGCGACCATCCATTAGAGTAACAAAAATATCGACATCAGGTTACCTTCCATATTGATAAGGCTACCATCCATTGAGTAACAAAAATCTCGATAACAGACTACATTCGATAATGACAAGGCTACCATCCATTGGAGTAACAAAAAACTCGACAACAGACTACCTTCCATAATGACAAGGCTACCATCCATTGGAGTAACAAAGATCTCTACAACAGACTACCTTCCATAATGACAAGGCTACCATCCATTGGGTAACAAAGATCTCGACAACAGACTACCTTCAATAATGACAAGTCTACCATCCATTGGAGTAACAAAAATCTCGACAACATACTCTCTTCCAAAATGACAAGGCTACCATCCATTGAGTAACAAAGATATCGACAACAGATTACCTTCCATAATGACAAGGCAACCATCCATTAGAGTAACAAAAATATCGAAAACAAAATACATTCCATAAAGACAAGGCTACCATCCATTGGAGTACTAAAAATCTCGACAACAGACTACCTTCCATAATGACAAGGCTACCATCCATTAGGTAACAAATATCTCGACGATAAACTACCTCCCATAATGACAAAGCTACCATCCATTGAGTAACAAAGATATCGACAACATACTACCTTCCATAATGACAAGGCAACCATCCATTGGAGAAAGAAAAATCTCGACAACATACTAACTTTCATAATGACAAGGCTACCATCCATTGGAGTAAAAAAAATCTCGATAACAGACTACCTTTCATAATGACAAGGTTACCATCCATTGGAATAACAAAAATCTGAACAATAGACTACCTTCCATAATGACAAGGCTACCATCCATTGGAGTAGCAGAAATCTCAACGACACACTACCTTCCATAAGGGAAAGGCTACCATCCTTTGTAGTAACAAAAATATCGACAACAGACTACCATCCATAATGACAAGGCTACCATCCATTGGAGTAACAAAAATCTCTATAACAAACTACCTTCGATAATGACAAGGCGACCATCCATTAGAGTAACAAAAATATCGACATCAGATTACCTTCCATATTGATAAGGCTACCATCCATTGAGTAACAAAAATCTCGATAACAGACTACATTCGATAATGACAAGGCTACCATCCATTGGAGTAACAAAAGACTCGACAACAGACTACCTTCCATAATGACAAGGCTACCATCCATTGGAGTAACAAAGATCTCTACAACATACTACCTTCCATAATGACAAGGCTACCATCCATTGGGTAACAAAGATCTCGACAACAGACTACCTTCAATAATGACAAGGCTACCATCCATTGGAGTAACAAAAATCTCGACAACATACTCTCTTCCAAAATGACAAGGCTACCATCCATTGAGTAACAAAGATATCGACAACAGATTACCTTCCATAATGACAAGGCAACCATCCATCTGAGTAACAAAAATATCGACAACAGACTACCTTCCATAATGACAAGGTTACCATCCATTGGAATAACAAAAATCTCGACAATAGACTACCTTCCATAATGACAAGGCTACCATCCATTCGAATAACAAAAGTCTCGACAACAGACTACCTTCGATAATGACAAGGCTACCATCCATTGGAGTAACAAAAATCTCTACAACAGACTACCTTCCATAATGACAAGGCTACCATCCATTAGGTAACAAATATCTCGACAACATACTACCTTCCATAATGACAAGGCTACCATCCATTGAGTAACAAAGATATTGACAACAGACTACCTTCCATAATGACAAGGCAACCATCCATTGGAGAAAGAAAAATCTCGACAATAGACTACCTTTCATAATGACAAGGGTTCCATCCATTAGAGAAAAAAAAATCTCGATAACAGACTACTTTGCATAATGACAAGGTTAACATCCATTGGAATAACAAAAATCTGAACAATAGACTACCTTCCATAATGACAAGGCTACCATCCATTGGAGTACCAAAAATCTCAACGACGGACTACCTTCCATAATGGAAAGGCTACCATCCTTTGTAGTTACAAAAATATCGACAACAGACTACCATCCATAATGACAAGGCTACCATCCATTGGAGTAAAAAAAATCTCGATAACAGACTACCTTGCATAATGACAAGGTTACCATCCATTGGAATAACAAGAATCTGAACAATAGACTACCTTCCATAATGACAAGGCTACCATCCATTGGAATTACAAAAATCTCAACGACACACTACCTTCCATAAGGGAAAGGCTACCATCCTTTGGAGTAACTAAAATATCAACATCAGATTACCTTCCATAATGATAAGGCTACCATCCATTGGAGTAACAAAAATTTCTACAACAGACTATCTTCCATAATGACAAGGCTACCATCCATTGGGTAACAAAGATCTCGACAACAGACTACCTTCCATAATTACAAGGCTACCATCCATTGGAGTAAAAAAAATATCGACAATAAACTACCTTCCATAAAGACAAGGCTACCATCCATTGGAGTAACAAAAATCTCGACAACAGACTACCTTCCATAATGACAAGGCTACTATCCATTGGAGTAACAAAAATCTCTACAACATACTACCTTCCATAATGACAAGGCTACCATCAATTTGGTAACAATTATCTCGACAACAGACTACCTTCCATAATGACAAGGCTACCATCCATTGAGTAACAAAGATATCGACAATAAACTACCTTCCATAATGACAAGGCAACCATCCATTGGAGAAAGAAAAATCTTGAAAACAGACTACCTTTCATAATGACAAGGCTGCCATCCATTGGAGTAAAAAAAATCTCGATAACAGACTACCTTGCATAATGATAAGGTAACAATCCATTGGAATAACAAAAATCTCGACAAAAAACTACCTTCCATAACGACAAGGCTACCATCCATGAGAGTAACAGAAATCATAACGAGAGACTACCTTCAATAAAGATAAGGATACCATCCCTTGGAATAACAAAAATATCGACAACAGACTACCTTCCATAATGACAAGGCTACCATCCATTAGAGTAACAAAAATCTCGACAACAGACTTCCTTCCATAATGACAAGGCTACCATCCATTGGGTATCAAAGATCTCGACAACAGACTACCTTCCATAATGACAAGGCTACCATCCATTGGAGTAACAAAAATATCGACAACAAAATACATTCCATAAAGACAAGGCTACCATCCATTGGAGTAACAAAAATCTCGACAACAGACTACCTTCCATAATGACAAGGCTACAATCCATTAGAGTAAAAAAAATCTCTACAACAGACTACCTTCCATAATGACAAGGCTACCATCCATTAGGTAACAAATATCTCGACGACAGACTACCTCCCATAATGACAAAGCTACCATCCATTGAGTAAGAAAGATATCGACAACAGACTACCTTCCATAATGACAAGGCAACCATCCATTGGAGAAAGAAAAATCTCGACAACAGACTAACTTTCATAATGACAAGGCTACCATCCATTGGAGTAAAAAAAATCTCGATAACAGACTACCTTGCATAATGACAAGGTTACCATCCATTGGAATAACAAAAATCTGAACAATAGACTACCTTCCATAATGACAAGGCTACCATCCATTGGAGTAACAGAAATCTCAACGACACACTACGTTCCATAAGGGAAAGGCTACCATCCTTTGTAATAACAAAAATATCGACAACAGACTACCATCCATAATGACAAGGCTACCATCCATTGGAGTAACAAAAATCTCTATAACAGACTACCTTCAATAATTACAAGGCGACCATCCATTAGAGTAACAAAAATATCGACATCAGATTACCTTCCATATTGATAAGGCTACCATCCATTGAGTAACATAATCTCGATAACAGACTACATTCAATAATGACAAGGCTACCATCCATTGGAGTAACAAAAAACTCGACAACAGACTACCTTCCATAATGACAAGGCTACCATCCATTGGAGTAACAAAGATCTCTACAACAGACTACCTTCCATAATGACAACGCTACCATCCATTGGGTAACAAAGATCTCGACAACAGACTACCTTCAATAATGACAAGGCTACCATCCATTGGAGTAACAAAAATATCGACAACAACATACATTCCATAAAGACAAGGCTACCATCCATTGGAGTAACAAAAATCTCGACAACAGACTACCTTCCATAATGACAAGGCTACAATCCATTAGAGTAAAAAAATCTCTACAACAGACTACCTTCCATAATGACAAGGCTACCATCCATTAGGTAACAAATATCTCGACGACAGACTACCTCCCATAATGACAAAGCTACCATCCATTGAGTAAGAAAGATATCGACAACAGACTACCTTCCATAATGACAAGGCAACCATCCATTGGAGAAAGAAAAATCTCGACAACAGACTAACTTTCATAATGACAAGGCTACCATCCATTGGAGTAAAAAAAATCTCGATAACAGACTACCTTGCATAATGACAAGGTTACCATCCATTGGAATAACAAAAATCTGAACAATAGACTACCTTCCATAATGACAAGGCTACCATCCATTGGAGTAACAGAAATCTCAACGACACACTACGTTCCATAAGGGAAAGGCTACCATCCTTTGTAATAACAAAAATATCGACAACAGACTACCATCCATAATGACAAGGCTACCATCCATTGGAGTAACAAAAATCTCTATAACAGACTACCTTCAATAATTACAAGGCGACCATCCATTAGAGTAACAAAAATATCGACATCAGATTACCTTCCATATTGATAAGGCTACCATCCATTGAGTAACATAATCTCGATAACAGACTACATTCAATAATGACAAGGCTACCATCCATTGGAGTAACAAAAAACTCGACAACAGACTACCTTCCATAATGACAAGGCTACCATCCATTGGAGTAACAAAGATCTCTACAACAGACTACCTTCCATAATGACAACGCTACCATCCATTGGGTAACAAAGATCTCGACAACAGACTACCTTCAATAATGACAAGGCTACCATCCATTGGAGTAACAAAAATCTCGACAACATACTACCTTCCAAAATGACAAGGCTACCATCCATTGAGTAACAAAGATATCGACAACAGATTACCTTCCATAGTGACAAGGCAACCATCCATTGGAGTAACAAAAATATCGACAACAGACTACCTTCCATAATGACAAGGTTACCATCCATTGGAATAACAAAAATCTCGACAACAGACTACCTTCCATAATGACAAGGCTACCATCCATTCGAATAACAAAAATCTCGACAACAAACTACCTTCGATAATGACAAGGCTACCATCCATTGGAGTAACAAAAATCTCTACAACAGACTACCTTCCATAATGACAAGGCTACCATCCATTAGGTAACAAATATCTCGACAACATACTACCTTCCATAATGACAAGGCTACCATCCATTGAGTAACAAAGATATCCACAACAGACTACCATCCATAATGACAAGGCTACCATCCATTGGAGAAAGAAAATTTTTGACAACAGACTACCTTTCATAATGACAAGGCTACCATCCATTGGAGTAAAAAAAATCTCGACAACAGACTACATTGCATAATGACAAGGTTACCATCCATTGGAATAACAAAAATCTCGACAACAAACTACCTTCCATAACGACAAGGCTACCATCCATGAGATTAACAAAAATCTCGACAACTTACAACCTTCCATAATGACAAGGCTAACATACATTGGAGTAACAAAAATCTCGACAACAGATTACCTTCCATAATGACAAGGCTACCATACATAGGAGTAACAAAAATCTAGACAACAGACTACCTTCCATAAAGTCAAGGGTACCATCCCTTGGAGTAACAAAAATATCGACGACAAACTACCTTGAATAATGACAAGGTTACCATCCATTGGAATAAAAAATATCTCGACAACAAACTACCTTTGATAACGACAAGGCTACCATCCATGAAAGTAACAAAAATCTCTACAACATACTACCTTCGATAATGACAAGGGTACCATCCATTGGAGTAACAAAAATCTGAACAACATACTACTTTCCGTAATGACAAGGCTACCATCCATTAGAATAACAAAAATCTCGACAATAGACTACCTTCCATAATGACAAGGCTACCATACATAGGAGTAACAAAAATCTAGACAACATACTACCTTCCATAAAGTCAAGGGTACCATCCATTGGAGTAACAAAAATATCGACGACAAACTACCTTCCATAAAGACAAGGATACCATCCCTTGGAATAACAAAAATCTCGACAACAGACTACCTTGAATAATGACAAGGTTACCATCCATTGGAATAAAAAATATCTCGACAACAAACTACCTTTGATAACGACAAGGCTACCATCCATGAAAGTAACAAAAATCTCTACAACAGACTACCTTCGATAATGACAAGGGTACCATCCATTGGAGTAACAAAAATCTGAACAACATACTACTTTCCATAATGACAAGGCTACCATCCATTAGAGTAACAAAAATCTCGACGATAGACTACCTTCCATAATGACAAGGCTACCATCCATTAGAGTAACAAAAATCTCGACAACAGACTTCCTTCCATAATGTCAAGGCTACCATCTATTGGGTGTCAAAGATCTCGACAACAGACTACCTTCCATAATGACAAGGCTACCATCCATTGGAGTAACAAAAATATCGACAACAAAATACATTCCATAAAGACAAGGCTACCATCCATTGGAGTAACAAAAATCTCGACAACAGACTACCTTCCATAATGACAAGGCTACCATCCATTAGGTAACAAATATCTCGACGACAGACTACCTCCCATAATGACAAAGCTACCATCCATTGAGTAAGAAAGATATCGACAACAGACTACCTTCCATAATGACAAGGCAACCATCCATTGGAGAAAGAAAAATCTCGACAAAAGACTAACTTTCATAATGACAAGGCTACCATCCATTGGAGTAAAAAAAATCTCGAAAATAGACTACCTTCCATAATGACAAGGCTACCATCCATTGGAGTAACAAAAATCTCGACAACAGACTACCTTCCATAATGAAAAAGCTACCATCCATTGGAGTAACAAAAATCTCGACAACAGACTACCTTCCATAATGACAAGGGTACCATCCAACGGAATAAAAAAAATCTCGACAACAGACTACCTTCCATAATGACAAGGCTACCATCCATTGGAGTAACAAAAATCTCTACAACAGACTACCTTCCTATTGACAAGGCTACCAACCATTGGAGTAACAAAAGTATCGATAACAAACTGCCTTCCATAATGACGAGGCTACCATCCATTGAGTAACAAAGATATCGACAACAGACTACCTTCCATAATGACAAGGCTACCATCCATTGGGTAACAAAGATCTCGACAACAGACTACCTTCCATAATGACAAGGCTACCATCCATTGGAGTAAAAAAAATATGGATAACACACTACCTTCCATAAAGACAAGGCTACCATCAATTGGAGTAACAAAAATCTCTACAATAGACTACCTTCGATAATGACAAGGCTGCCATCCATTGGAGTAACAAAAATCTCTACAACAGACTACCTTCCTATTGACAAGGCTACCAAAAATATCGATAACAAACTGCCTTCCATAATGACGAGGCTACCATCCATTCAGTAACAAAGATATCGACAACAGACTACCTTCCATAATGACAAGGCTACCATCCATTGGGTAACAAAGATCTCGACAACAGACTACCTTCAATAATGACAAGGCTACCATCCATTGGAGTAACAAAAATATGGACAACACACTACCTTCCATAAAGACAAGGCTACCATCCATTGGAGTAACAAAAATCTCTACAATAGACTACCTTCGATAATGACAAGGCTGCCATCCATTGGAGTAACAAAAATATCGACAACAGACTACCTTCCATAATGACAAGGTTACCATCCATTGGAATAACAAAAATCTCGACAATAGACTACCTTCCATAATGACAAGGCTACCATCCATTGGAATAACAAAAATCTCGACAACAGACTACCTTCCATAATGACAAGGCTACCATACATTGGGTAACAAAGATCTCGACAACAGACTACCTTCCATAATGACAAGGCTACCATCAATTGGATTAACAAAAATCTCGACAATAGACTACCTTCCATAATGACAAGGCTACCATCCATTGAGTAACAAAGATATCCACAACAGACTACCATCCATAATGACAAGGCTACCATCCATTGGAGAAAGAAAATTTTTGACAACAGACTACCTTTCATAATGACAAGGCTACCATCCATTGGAGTAAAAAAAATCTCGACAACAGACTACATTGCATAATGACAAGGTTACCATCCATTGGAATAACAAAAATCTCGACAACAAACTACCTTCCATAACGACAAGGCTACCATCCATGAGATTAACAAAAATCTCGACAACTTACAACCTTCCATAATGACAAGGCTAACATACATTGGAGTAACAAAAATCTCGACAACAGATTACCTTCCATAATGACAAGGCTACCATACATAGGAGTAACAAAAATCTAGACAACAGACTACCTTCCATAAAGTCAAGGGTACCATCCCTTGGAGTAACAAAAATATCGACGACAAACTACCTTGAATAATGACAAGGTTACCATCCATTGGAATAAAAAATATCTCGACAACAAACTACCTTTGATAACGACAAGGCTACCATCCATGAAAGTAACAAAAATCTCTACAACATACTACCTTCGATAATGACAAGGGTACCATCCATTGGAGTAACAAAAATCTGAACAACATACTACTTTCCGTAATGACAAGGCTACCATCCATTAGAATAACAAAAATCTCGACAATAGACTACCTTCCATAATGACAAGGCTACCATACATAGGAGTAACAAAAATCTAGACAACATACTACCTTCCATAAAGTCAAGGGTACCATCCATTGGAGTAACAAAAATATCGACGACAAACTACCTTCCATAAAGACAAGGATACCATCCCTTGGAATAACAAAAATCTCGACAACAGACTACCTTGAATAATGACAAGGTTACCATCCATTGGAATAAAAAATATCTCGACAACAAACTACCTTTGATAACGACAAGGCTACCATCCATGAAAGTAACAAAAATCTCTACAACAGACTACCTTCGATAATGACAAGGGTACCATCCATTGGAGTAACAAAAATCTGAACAACATACTACTTTCCATAATGACAAGGCTACCATCCATTAGAGTAACAAAAATCTCGACGATAGACTACCTTCCATAATGACAAGGCTACCATCCATTAGAGTAACAAAAATCTCGACAACAGACTTCCTTCCATAATGTCAAGGCTACCATCTATTGGGTGTCAAAGATCTCGACAACAGACTACCTTCCATAATGACAAGGCTACCATCCATTGGAGTAACAAAAATATCGACAACAAAATACATTCCATAAAGACAAGGCTACCATCCATTGGAGTAACAAAAATCTCGACAACAGACTACCTTCCATAATGACAAGGCTACCATCCATTAGGTAACAAATATCTCGACGACAGACTACCTCCCATAATGACAAAGCTACCATCCATTGAGTAAGAAAGATATCGACAACAGACTACCTTCCATAATGACAAGGCAACCATCCATTGGAGAAAGAAAAATCTCGACAAAAGACTAACTTTCATAATGACAAGGCTACCATCCATTGGAGTAAAAAAAATCTCGAAAATAGACTACCTTCCATAATGACAAGGCTACCATCCATTGGAGTAACAAAAATCTCGACAACAGACTACCTTCCATAATGAAAAAGCTACCATCCATTGGAGTAACAAAAATCTCGACAACAGACTACCTTCCATAATGACAAGGGTACCATCCAACGGAATAAAAAAAATCTCGACAACAGACTACCTTCCATAATGACAAGGCTACCATCCATTGGAGTAACAAAAATCTCTACAACAGACTACCTTCCTATTGACAAGGCTACCAACCATTGGAGTAACAAAAGTATCGATAACAAACTGCCTTCCATAATGACGAGGCTACCATCCATTGAGTAACAAAGATATCGACAACAGACTACCTTCCATAATGACAAGGCTACCATCCATTGGGTAACAAAGATCTCGACAACAGACTACCTTCCATAATGACAAGGCTACCATCCATTGGAGTAAAAAAAATATGGATAACACACTACCTTCCATAAAGACAAGGCTACCATCAATTGGAGTAACAAAAATCTCTACAATAGACTACCTTCGATAATGACAAGGCTGCCATCCATTGGAGTAACAAAAATCTCTACAACAGACTACCTTCCTATTGACAAGGCTACCAAAAATATCGATAACAAACTGCCTTCCATAATGACGAGGCTACCATCCATTCAGTAACAAAGATATCGACAACAGACTACCTTCCATAATGACAAGGCTACCATCCATTGGGTAACAAAGATCTCGACAACAGACTACCTTCAATAATGACAAGGCTACCATCCATTGGAGTAACAAAAATATGGACAACACACTACCTTCCATAAAGACAAGGCTACCATCCATTGGAGTAACAAAAATCTCTACAATAGACTACCTTCGATAATGACAAGGCTGCCATCCATTGGAGTAACAAAAATATCGACAACAGACTACCTTCCATAATGACAAGGTTACCATCCATTGGAATAACAAAAATCTCGACAATAGACTACCTTCCATAATGACAAGGCTACCATCCATTGGAATAACAAAAATCTCGACAACAGACTACCTTCCATAATGACAAGGCTACCATACATTGGGTAACAAAGATCTCGACAACAGACTACCTTCCATAATGACAAGGCTACCATCAATTGGATTAACAAAAATCTCGACAATAGACTACCTTCCATAATGACAAGGCTACCATCCATTGAGTAACAAAGATATCCACAACAGACTACCATCCATAATGACAAGGCTACCATCCATTGGAGAAAGAAAATTTTTGACAACAGACTACCTTTCATAATGACAAGGCTACCATCCATTGGAGTAAAAAAAATCTCGACAACAGACTACATTGCATAATGACAAGGTTACCATCCATTGGAATAACAAAAATCTCGACAACAAACTACCTTCCAGAACGACAAGGCTACCATCCATGAGATTAACAAAAATCTCGACAACATACTACCTTCCATAATGACAAGGCTACCATACATTGGAGTAACAAAAATCTCGACAAAAGATTACCTTCCATAATGACAAGGCTACCATACATAGGAGTAACAAAAATCTAGACAACAGACTACCTTCCATAAAGTCAAGGGTACCATCCATTGGAGTAACAAAAATATCGACGACAAACTACCTTCCATAAAGACAAGGATACCATCCCTTGGAATAACAAAAATCTCGACAACAGACTACCTTGAATAATGACAAGGTTACCATCCATTGGAATAAAAAATATCTCGACAACAAACTACCTTTGATAACGACAAGGCTACCATCCATGAAAGTAACAAAAATCTCTACAACAGACTACCTTCGATAATGACAAGGGTACCATCCATTGGAGTAACAAAAATCTGAACAACATACTACTTTCCATAATGACAAGGCTACCATCCATTAGAGTAACAAAAATCTCGACAATAGACTACCTTCCATAATGACAAGGCTACCATCCATTAGAGTAACAAAAATCTCGACAACAGACTTCCTTCCATAATGACAAGGCTACCATCCATTGGAGTAACGAAAATATCATCAAGAGACTACCTTCCATAATGACAAGGATACCATCCATTGGAGTAACAAAAATATCGACAAGAGACTAACTTCCATAATGACAAGGCTAACATCCATTGTATTAACAAAAATCTCGACAACAAAGTACCTTCCATAATGACTAGGCTACCATCCATTGGAGTAACAAAGATATCGACAACATACTACCTTCCATAATGACAATAATATCATCCATTGTAGTAACAAAATCTCGACAACAGACTACCTTCCATAATGACAATGCTACCATCCATTGTACTAAAAAAAATCTCGACAACAGACTACCTTCCATAATGACAAGGCTACCAACCATTGGAGTAACAAAAATCTCGACAACAGGCTACATTCCATAATGACAAGGCTACCATCCATTAGAGTAACAAAAATCTCGACAAAAGACTACCTTCCATAATGACAAGGCTACCATCCATTAGAGTAACAAAAATATCGACAACAAACTACCATTCATAATGACAAAGCTACCATCCATTAGAGTAACAAAAATCTCGAAACCAAACTACCTTCAATAATGACAAGGCTATCATCCATTGGAGTAACAAAAATCTCGCCAACAGACTACATTCCATAATGACAAGGCTACCATCCATTGGAGTGACAAAAATCTCGACAATAGACTACCTTCCATAATGACAAGGCTACCATCTATAATTACAAGGCGACCATACATTGTAATAACAAAAATCACGACAACAAACTACCTTTCACAATGACAAGGCTACCATACATTGTAGTAAAAAAAACCTCAACAATAGTCTACTTTCCATAATTACAAGGCTACCATCTATTGGAATATAAAAAATATCGAGACCAGACAACCTTCCATAATGACAAGGCTACCATCCAATGGAAAAACAAAAATATGGAAAACAGACTACCTTCCATAATGACAAGTCTACCATCCATTGGAGTAACATAAATCTGAATAACAGACTACTTTCCATAATGACAAGGCTATCATCCATTAGAGTAACAAAGATATCAACAACATACTACCTTCCATAATGACAAGGCTACCATCCATTAGAGTAACACAAATCTCGACAACAAACTACCTTCCATAATGACAAGGCTACCATCCATTGGAGTAACAAAAATCTCGCCAATAGATTACCTTCCATAATGACAAGGATACAATCCATTGGAGTAACAAAAATCTTGACAACAGACTAACTTCCATAATGACAAGGCTACCATCCATTAGAGTAACAAAAATCTCGACAAAAAACTAACGTCCATAATGACAAGGCTACCACCCATTGTAGTAAAAAAAATCTCGACAAGAAACTACCTTCCATAATGACAAGGCTACCATCCATTAGAGTAACAAAAATCTCGGCAACAGACTACCTTCCATAATGACAAGGCTACCATCCATTAGAGTAACAAAAATCTCGCCAACAGACTACTTTCCATAATGACAAGGCTACCATCCATTGAAGTGACAAAAATCTCAACAACAGACTACCTTCCATAATGACAAGGCTACCATCCAATGGAAAAACATTAATCTGGACAACAAACTACCTTCCATAATGACAAGTCTACCATCCATTGGAGTAACATAAATCTGAATAACAGACTACTTTCCATAACGACAAGGCTACCATCCATTAGAGTAACAATGATATCAACAACATACTACCTTCCATAATGACAAGGCTACAATCCATTGGAGTAACAAAAATCTTGACAATAGACTAACTTCTACCATCCATTGGAGTAACAAAAATCTTAACAACATACTACCTTCATTATGACTAGGCTACCATCCATTGGAGTAACATAGATATCGACAACAGACTATCTTCCATAATGAAAAGGCCACGATCTATTGGAGTAATAGAAATCACAACGACAAACTACCTTCTATAATGACAAGGCTACCATCCATTGGAGTAACAAAAATCTAGACAACAGACTAATGTCCATAATGACAAGGCTACCAACCATTGTAGTAAAAAATTCTCGATAAGAAACTACCTTCCAGAATGACAAGGCTACCATCCATTAGAGTAAAACAAATCTCGACAACAGGCTACCTTCCATAATGACAAGGTTACCATCCATTAGAGTAACAAAAATCTCGCCAACAGACTACTTTCCATAATGACAAGGCTACCGTCCATTGGAGTGACAAAAATCTCTACAATAGACTACCTTCCATAATGACAAGGCTACCATACATTGGAGTAACAAAAATCTCAACAAGAGACTACCTTCCATAATTACAAGGCTACCATCCATTAAAGTAACAAAAATCTCGACAACAGACTACCTTCCATAATGACAAGCCTACCATCCATTAGAGTAACAAAAATCTCGACAACAGACTACCTTCCATAATGAAAAGGCTACCATCCATTGGAGTAACGGAAATATCATCAAGAGACTACCTTCCATAATGACAAGGCTACCATCCATTTGAGTAACAAAAATCTTGCCAACAAACTACCTTCCATAATGACATGCTACCATCCAATGGAGTGACAAAAATCTCGACAATAGACTACCTTCCATAATGACATGGCTACCATCCATTGAAGTAACAAAAATATCGACAACAGACTACCTTCCATAATGACAAGGCTAACATCCATTAGATTAAAAAAAATATCGATAACATACTACCTTCCATAATAACAAGACTACCATCCATTAGAGTAACAAAAATCTCGAGAACAGACTATATTAAATAATGACAAGGCTACCATAAATTAGAGTAACAAAAATCTCGACAACAGACTACCTTCCATAATGACAAGGCTACCATCCATTGGAGTAAAAAAAATCTCGCCAACATACTACTTTCCATAATGACAATGCTACCATCCATTGGAGTAACAAAGATATTGACAACATGCTACCTTCCATAATAATAAGGCTACCATACATTGGAGTAACAAAAATATCGACAATAGACTACCTTCCATAATGACAAGGGTAACATCCATTAGATTAATGAAAATATCGACAACATACTACCTTCCATACTAAACAGACTACCATCCATTAGAGTAACAAAAATCTCGAGAACAGACTACATTCAATAATGACAAGGCTACCATCCATTCGAGTAACAAAAATCTCGATAACAGACTACCTTCCATAATGACAAGGCTACCATCATTTGGAGTAACAAAAATCTCGCCAACAAACTACCTTCCATAATGACAATGCTACCATCCAATGGAGTAAAAAAATATCGACAACAGACTACCTTCCATAATGACTAGGCTACCATCCATTAGAGTGACAAAAATATCTACAACAGACTATGTTCCATAATGACAAGGCTACCATCCATTCTAGTAACAAAAATCTGGACAACAGACTTCCTTCTATAATGACAAGGCTACCATCCATTGGAGTAACAGAAACATCGACAACAGTCTACCTTCCATAATGACAAGGCTACAATCCAATGGAGTAACAAAGATATCAACAACATACTACCTACCATAATGACAAGGTTACCATCCATTAGAGTAACAAAAATCTAGACAACAGACTATCTTCCATAATCACAAGGCTACCATCTATTGGAATAACAAAAATATCGATAATAAACTACCTTACATAATGACAAGTCTACCATCCAATGGAATAACAAAAATCTCGACAATAGACTACCTTCCATAATGACAAGTCTACCATCCATTGGAGTAACAAAAATCTCGACAACAGACTACCTTCCATAATGACAAGGCTACCATCCATTGGAGTAACAAATATATTGACAACATGCTACCTTCCATAATAATAAGGCTACCATCCATTGGAGTAAGAAAAATATCGACAATAGACTACCTTCCATAATGACAAGGCTAACATCCATTAGATTAACAAAAATATCGAAAACATACTACCTTCCATACTAACAAGACTACCATCCATTAGAGTAACAAAAATCTCGAGAAAAGACTAAATTCAATAATGACAAGGCTACCATCCATTCGAGTCACAAAAATCTCGACAACAGACTACCTTCCATAATGATAAGGCTACCATCCATTGGAGTAACAAAAATATCGCCAACAAACACCCTTCCATAATGACAATGCTA
The DNA here is from genome assembly GCA_948472305.1 of Vicia faba. Classification (NCBI taxonomy): domain Eukaryota; kingdom Viridiplantae; phylum Streptophyta; class Magnoliopsida; order Fabales; family Fabaceae; genus Vicia; species Vicia faba. Next base: position 754,558,947 of record OX451738.1, read on the forward strand.
CCATCCATTGGAGTAAAAAAAATATCGACAACAGACTACCTTCCATAATGACTAGGCTACCATCCATTAGAGTGACAAAAATATATACAACAGACTATGTTCCATAATGACAAGGCTACCATCCATTCTAGTAACCAAAATCTGGACAACAGACTTCCTTCTATAATGACAAGGCTACCATCCATTGGAGTAACAGAAACATCGACAACAGTCTACCTTCCATAATGACAAGGCTACAATCCAATGGAGTAACAAAGATATCAACAACATACTACCTACCATAATGACAAGGCTACCATCCATTAGAGTAATAAAAATCTAGACAACAGACTATCTTCCATAATGACAAGGTTACCATCTATTGGAATAACAAAAATATCGATAATAAACTACCTTACATAATGACAAGTCTACCATCCAACAGAAAACCTTCCATAATGATAAGTCTACCGTCCATTAGAGTAACAAAAATCTAAACAACATAATACTCTCCATAATGACAATGCTACCATCCATTGGAGTAACAAAGATATTGACAACATGCTACCTTCCATAATAATAAGGCTACCATCCATTGGAGTAACAAAAATATCGACAACAGACTACCTTCCATAATGACAAGGCTACAATCCATTGGAGTAACAAAAGACTCGACAATAGACTACCATCCATATTGACAACGAAAAAATCCATTGGAGTAACAAAGATATCGACAACATACTATCTTCCATATGACAAGGCCACCATCTATTGGAGTAATAGGAATCACAACGACAGAGTACCTTCCATAATGACAATGCTACCATCAATTGGAGTCACAAAAATCTCGACAACAAACAACCTTCCATAATGACAAGGCTACCATCCATTGGAGTAACAAAAATCTCGACAACATACTACCTTCCATAATGAAAAGGCTACCATCCATTAGAGTAACAAAAATCTCGACAACATACTACCTTCCATAATGACAAGGCTACCATCCATTTGAGTAACAAAAATCTTGCCAACAGACTACCTTCCATAATGACATGCCTACCATCCATTTGAGTAACAAAAATCTCGACAACAGACTACCTTCGTTATGACTAGGCTACCATCCATTGGAGTAACAAAGATATCGACAACAACTATCTTCCATAATGACAAGGCTACGATCTATTGGAGTAATAGAAATCACAATGACAGACTAGCTTCCATAATGATAAGGCCCCATCCATTGGAGTAACAAAAATCTAGACAACATATTTACTTTCATGATGACAAGACTACCATCCATTAGAGTAACAAAAATCTCGACAACAGACTAACGTCCATAATGACAAGTCTACCATCCATTGTAGGAAAAAAAATCTCGACAAGAAACTACCTTCCATAATGACAAGGCTACCATCCATTAGAGTAACAAAAATCTCGACAATAGACTACCTTCCATAATGACAAGGCTACCATCCATTAGAGTAACAAAAATCTCGCCAACAGACTACTTTCCATAATGACAAGGCTACCATCCATTGGAGTGACAAAAATCTCGACAATAGACTACCTTCCATAATGACAAGGCTACCATCCATTGGAGTAACTAAAATCTTGACATCATACTACCTTCCATAATTACAAGGCTACCATCAATTGGAGTAACGAAAATATCATCATGAGACTACCTTCCATAATGACAAGGCTACCATCCATTTTAGTAAAAAAAATCTTGCCAACAGACTACCTTCCATAATGACATGCTACCATCCAATGGAGTGAGAAAAATCTCGACAATAGACTACCTTCCATAATGACATGGCTACCATCCATTGGAGTAACAAAAATATCGACAATAGACTATAGTCCATAATGACAAGGCCAACATCCATTAGATTAACAAAAATATCGACAACATACTACCTTCCATACTAACAAGACTACCATCCATTAGAGTAACTAAAATCTCGAGAACAGACTACCTTCAATAATGACAAGGCTACCGTCTATTAGAGTAACAAAAATCTCGACTACAGACTACCTTCCATAATGCCAAGGCTACCATCCATTGTAGTAACAAAAATCTCGCCAACAGACTACCTTCCATAATGATAAGACTACAGTCCATTGGACTAACAATAATCTCGACAACAGACTACCTTTAATAATGACTAGGCTACCATCCATTAGAGTAACAAAGATATCGATAATAGACTACCTTCCATAATGACAATTCTACCATCAATTGGAATAAAAAAAATATCGACAATAGACTACCTTCAATAATGACAAGGCTACCATCCATTAGAGTAACGAAAATATCTACAAGAGACTATGTTCACTAACGACAAGGCTACCATCCATTCTAGTAACCAAAATCTGGACAACAGACTACCTTCTATAATGACAAGGCTACTATCCATTGGAGTAACATAAACATCGACAGCAGTCTACCTTCCATAATGACAAGGCTACAATCCAATGGAGTAACAAATATATCAACAACATTCTACCTACCATAATGACAAGGCTACCATACATTGCAGTATCAAAAATCTAGACAACCGACTATCTTCCATTATGACAAGGCTACCATCTATTGGAATAACAAAAATATCGAGAATAGACTACCTTACATAATGACAAGTCTACCATCCAATGGAATAAAAAAAATCTCGACAACAGACTACCTTCCATAATGACAAGTCTACCATCCAATGGAATAACAAAAATCTCGACAACAGACTACCTTCCATAATGATAAGTCTATCGTCCATTGGAGTAACAAAAGATATTGACAACATGCTACCTTCCATAATAATAAGGCTACCATCCATTGGAGTAACAAAACTCTCGACAACAGACTACCTTCCATAATGACAAGGCTACAATCCATTAGAGTAACAAAAGACTCGACAATAGACTACCATCCATATTGACAAGGATACCATCCATTGGAGTAACAAAGATATCGACAACATACTGTCTTCCATATGACAAGGCCACCATCTATTGGAGTAATAGGAATCACAACAACAGACTACCTTCCATAATGACAATGCTACCATCAATTGGAGTCACAAAAATCTCGACAACAGACAACCTTCCATAATGACAAGGCTACCATCCATTGGAGTAACTAAAATCTCGACAACAGACTACCTTCCATAATGAAAAGGCTACCATCCATTAGAGTAACTAAAATCTCGACAACATACTACCTTCCATAATGACAAGGATACCATCCATTAGAGTAACAAAAATCTCGACAACAGACTACCTTCCATAATGACAAGGCTACCATCCATTTGAGTAACAAAAATCTTGCCAACGGACTACCTTCCATAATGACATGCTACCATCCAATGGAGTGACAAAAATTTCGATAATAGACTACCTTCCATAATGACATGGCTACATTCCATTGGAGTAACAAAAATATCGACAACAGACTACCTTCCATAATGACAAGGCTACCATCCATTAGATTAACAAAAATATCGATAACATACTACCTTCCATAATAACAAGACTACCATCCATTAGAGTAACAAAAATCTCGAGAACAGACTACCTTCAATAATGACAAGGCTACCATCCATTAGAGTAACACAAATCTCGACAACAAACTACCTTCCATAATGACAAGGCTACCATCCATTGGAGTAACAAAAATCTCGCGAACAGACTACCTTCCATAATGACAAGACTACATTCCATTTGAGTAACAAAAATCTAGACAACATACTAACTTTCATAATGACAAGACAACCATCCATTACAGTAACATAAATCTCGACAACAGACTAACGTCCATAATGACAAGTCTACCATCCATTGTAGGAAAAAAAATCACGACAAGAAACTACCTTCCATAATGACAAGGCTACCATCCATTAGAGTAACAAAAATCTCGACAATAGACTACCTTCCATAATGACAAGGCTACCATCCATTAGAGTAACAAAAATATCGCCAACAAACTACTTTCCATAATGACAAGGCTACCATCCATTGGAGTGACAAAAATCTGGACAATAGACTACCTTCCATAATGACAAGGCTACCATCCATTGGAGTAACTAAAATCTCGACAACAGACTACCTTCCAAAATGACAATGCTACAATCCATTAGAGTAACAAAAATCTCGACAACATACTATCTTCCATAATGACAAGGCTACCATCCATTAGAGTAGCAAAAATCTCGACAACAGACTACCTTCCATAATGACAAGGCTACCATCCATTAGAGTAACAAAAATATCGACAACATACTACCTTCCATAATTACAAGGCTACCATCCATTGGAGTGACGAAAATATCATCAACTGACTACCTTCCATAATGACAAGGCTACCATCCATTTTAGTAAAAAAAATCTTGCCAACAGACTACCTTCCATAATGAAATGCTACCATCCAATGGAGTGACAAAAATCTCGACAATAGACTACGTTCCATAATGACATGGCTACCATCCATTGGAGTAACAAAAATATCGACAACAGACTACCTTCCATAATGACAAGGCTAACATCCATTAGATTAACAAAAATATCGACAACATACTACCTTCCATACTAAAAAGGCTACCATCTATGGGAATAACAAAAATCTCGAGAACAGACTACATTCCATAATGACTAGGCTTCTATCCATTGGAGTAACAAAGATATCAACAACAGACTACCTTCCATAATGACAATGCTACCATCCATTGGAGTAACAATAATCTCGACAATAGATTGCCTTCCATAATGACAAGACTACCATCCATTGTAGTATCAAAAATCTCGACAACAAACTACCTTCCATAATGACTAGGCTACCATCCATTGGAGTAACAAAGATATCGACAACTGACTACCTTCCATAATGACAAGACTACCATCCATTGTAGTAACAATAATCTCGACAACAGACTACCTTCCATAATGACAAGGCTATCATCCATTGTAGTACAAAAAATCTTGACAACAAACTACCTTCCATAATGAAATGGCTACCATCCATAGTAGTAAGAAAAATCTTTAAAACAGACTACCTTCCATACTGACAAGGCTACCATCCATTGGAGTAAAAAAAATCTAGAAAACAAACTACCTTCCATAATGACAAGGCTATCATCCATTGGAGTAACAAAAATCTCGACAACAGACTACCTTCCAGAGTGACAAAGCTACCATCCAATGGAATAAAAAAATATCGACAACATACTACCTTCCATAATGACAAGGATACCATCCATTAGAGTAACAAAAATATCGACAACAGACTACCTTCCATAATTACAAGGCTACCATCTATTGGAATAACAATAATCTCAACAACATACTACCTTCCATAATGACAAGGCTACCATAAATTGGAGTAACAAAAATCTCGACAACATACTACCTTCCATAATGACAAGGCTACCATCCATTGGAGTAAAACAAACTTCTACAATAGACTATGTTCCATAATGACAAGGCTACCATCAATTGTAGTAACCAACATCTCGACAATAGACTACCTTCCATAATGACAAGGCTACCATCCATTGTATTAACAAAAATCTCGACAACAGAATACCTTCCATAATGACAAGGCTACCATCCATTGGAGTAACAAAAATCTCGACAACAGACTACCTTCCATAATAACAAGACTACCATCCATTGTAGTAACAAAAATATCGACAACAGACTACCTTCCATAATGACAAGGCTACAATCCATTATAGTAAAAAAATCTCGACAACAAACTACCTTTCATAATGAAAAGGCTACCATCCATTGTAGTAAGAAAAATCTTGACAACAGACTACCTTCCATACTGACAAGGCTACCATCTACTGGAGTAAAAAAAATCTAGAAAATAGAATACCTTCCATAATGACAACGCTACCATCCAATGGAATAACAAAAATATCTACAACAGACTACCTTCGATAATGACAATGCTACCATCCAATGGAATAACAAAAATATCGACAACATACTACCTTCCATAATGAAATGCTACCATCCAATGGAGTGACAAAAATCTCGACAATAGACTACGTTCCATAATGACATGGCTACCATCCATTGGAGTAACAAAAATATCGACAACAGACTACCTTCCATAATGACAAGGCTAACATCCATTAGATTAACAAAAATATCGACAACATACTACCTTCCATACTAAAAAGGCTACCATCTATGGGAATAACAAAAATCTCGAGAACAGACTACATTCCATAATGACTAGGCTTCTATCCATTGGAGTAACAAAGATATCAACAACAGACTACCTTCCATAATGACAATGCTACCATCCATTGGAGTAACAATAATCTCGACAATAGATTGCCTTCCATAATGACAAGACTACCATCCATTGTAGTATCAAAAATCTCGACAACAAACTACCTTCCATAATGACTAGGCTACCATCCATTGGAGTAACAAAGATATCGACAACTGACTACCTTCCATAATGACAAGACTACCATCCATTGTAGTAACAATAATCTCGACAACAGACTACCTTCCATAATGACAAGGCTATCATCCATTGTAGTACAAAAAATCTTGACAACAAACTACCTTCCATAATGAAATGGCTACCATCCATAGTAGTAAGAAAAATCTTTAAAACAGACTACCTTCCATACTAACAAGGCTACCATCCATTGGAGTAAAAAAAATCTAGAAAACAAACTACCTTCCATAATGACAAGGCTATCATCCATTGGAGTAACAAAAATCTCGACAACAGACTACCTTCCAGAGTGACAAAGCTACCATCCAATGGAATAAAAAAATATCGACAACATACTACCTTCCATAATGACAAGGATACCATCCATTAGAGTAACAAAAATATCGACAACAGACTACCTTCCATAATTACAAGGCTACCATCTATTGGAATAACAATAATCTCAACAACATACTACCTTCCATAATGACAAGGCTACCATAAATTGGAGTAACAAAAATCTCGACAACATACTACCTTCCATAATGACAAGGCTACCATCCATTGGAGTAAAACAAACTTCTACAATAGACTATGTTCCATAATGACAAGGCTACCATCAATTGTAGTAACCAACATCTCGACAATAGACTACCTTCCATAATGACAAGGCTACCATCCATTGTATTAACAAAAATCTCGACAACAGAATACCTTCCATAATGACAAGGCTACCATCCATTGGAGTAACAAAAATCTCGACAACAGACTACCTTCCATAATAACAAGACTACCATCCATTGTAGTAACAAAAATATCGACAACAGACTACCTTCCATAATGACAAGGCTACAATCCATTATAGTAAAAAAATCTCGACAACAAACTACCTTTCATAATGAAAAGGCTACCATCCATTGTAGTAAGAAAAATCTTGACAACAGACTACCTTCCATACTGACAAGGCTACCATCTACTGGAGTAAAAAAAATCTAGAAAATAGAATACCTTCCATAATGACAACGCTACCATCCAATGGAATAACAAAAATATCTACAACAGACTACCTTCGATAATGACAATGCTACCATCCAATGGAATAACAAAAATATCGACAACATACTACCTTCCATAATGACAAGGATACCATCCATTAGAGTAACAAAAATCTCGACAACAAACTACCTTCCATAATGACAAGGCTACCATCTATTGGAATAACAATAATCTCAACAACATACTACTTTCCATAATGACTAGGCTTTCATCCGTTGGACTAATAAAGATATCGACAACAGACTACCTTCCATAATGACATGGCTACCATCAATTGGAGTAACAAAAGTCTCGACAACATACTACCTTCCATAATGATAAGGCTGCCATCCATTGAAGTAACAAAAATCTCGACAACATAATGCCTTCCATAATGACTAGGCTACCATCCATTGGAGTAACAAAGATATCGACAACTGACTACCTTCCATAATGACAAGACTAGCATCCATTGTAGTAACAAAAATCTCGACAACAGACTACCTTCCATACTGACAAGGCTACCATCCATTGTAGTAAAAAAAATCTCGACAACAAACTACCTTCCATAATGAAAAGGCTACCATCCATTGTAGTAAGAAAAATATCGACAACAGACTACCTTCCATTCTAACAAGGCTACCATCCATTGTAGTAACAAAAATCTAGAAAACAGACTACCTTCCATAATGACAAGGCTATCATCCATTGGAGTAACAAAAATCTCGACAATAGACTACCTTTTATAATGACAAGGCTACCATCTATTGGAATAACAAAAATTTCCAGAATAGACTACCTTCCATAATGACAAGGATACCATCCATTAGATTAACAAAAATCTCGACAACAGACTACCTTCCATAATGACAAGGCTACCTTCTATTGGAATAACAAAAATCTCAACAACAAACTACCTTCCATAATGTAAAGGCTACCATCCATTGTAGTAAAAAAAATCTTGACAACAAACTACCTTCCATACTGACAAGGATACCATCTACTGGAGTTAAAAAAATCTAGAAAACATACTACCTTCCATAATGACAAGGCTACCATCCATTGGAGTAACAAAAATCTCTACAACAGACTACCTTCCATAATGACAAGGCTACCATCCAATTGAATAAAAAAAATATAGACAACATACTACCTTCCATAATGACAAGGATACCATCCATTAGAGTAACAAAAATATCGACAACAAACTACCTTCCATAATGACAAGGCTACCATCTATTGGAATAACAAAAATCTCGAGAACAGACTACCTTCCATAATGATTAGGCTTCGATCCATTGGACTAACAAAGATATCAACAACAAACTACCTTCCATAATGACAAGGCTACCATCCATTGGAGTAACAAAAATCTCGACAACATACTACCTTCCATATTGACAAGGCTACCATCCATTGTAGTAACAAAATCTCGACAACAGACTACCTTCCATAATGACAAGGCTACCATCCATTGTATTACAAAAAATCTTGACAACAAACTACCTTCCATAATGAAAAGGCTACCATCTATAGTAGTAAGAAAAATCTTTACAACAGACTACCTTCCATCCTGACAAGGCTACCATCCATTGTTGTAAAAAAAATCTAGAAAACAAACTACCTTCCATAATGACAAGGCTATCATCCATTGGAGTAACAAAAATCTCAACAACAGACTACCTTCCATAATAACAAGGCTACCATCAAATGGAATAAAGAAATATCGGCAACATACTACCTTCCATAATGACAAGGATACCGTCCATTAGAGTAACAAAAATCTCGACAACAGACTACCTTCCATAATGACAATGCTACCATCTATTGGAATAATAAAAATCTCGAGTACATACTATCTTCCATAATGACTAGGCTTCCATCCATTAGAGTAACAAAGATATCGACAACAAACTACCTTCTATAATGATAATGCTACCATCCATTGGAGTAACAATAATCTTGACAATAGACTACCTTCCATAATGACAAGGCTACCATCCATTGGAGTAAAAAAATATCTACAATAGACTATGTTCCATAATGACAAGGCTACCATCAATTGTAGTAACCAAAATCTCGACAATAGACTACCTTCCATAATGACAAGGCTACCATCCATTGTATTAACAAAAATCTCGACAACAAAATACCTTCCATAATGACAAGGCTACCATCCATTGGAGTAACAAAAATCTCGACAACAGACTACCTTCCATAATAACAAGACTACCATCCATTGTAGTAACAAAAATCTCGACATCAAACTACCTTCCATAATGACTAGGCTACCATCCATTGGAGTAACAAAGATATCGACAACTGACTACCTTCCATAATGACAAGACTACCATCCATAGTAGTAACAAAAATATCGACAACAGACTACCTTCCATAATGACAAGGCTACCATCCATTATAGTAAAAAAATCTCGACAACAAACTACCTTCAATAATGAAAAGGCTACCATCCATTGTAGTAAGAAAAATCTTGACAACAGACTACCTTCCATATTGACAAGGCTACCATCTACTGGAGTAAAAAAAATTTAGAAAACAGAATACCTTCCATAATGACAATGCTACCATCCAATGGAATAAAAATAATATCTACAACAGACTACCTTCCATAATGACAAGGCTACCATCTATTGTAATAACAATAATCTCAACAACATACTACCTTCCATAATGACTAGGCTTCGATCCATTAGACTAACAAAGAAATCGACAACAGACTACCTTCCATAATGACAAGGCTACCATCAATTGGAGTAACAAAAATCTCAACAACATACTACCTTCCATAATGACAAGGCTGCCATCCATTGAAGTAACAAAAATCTTGACAACAAACGGCCTTCCATAATGACAAGATAACCATCAATTGTAGTAACAAAAATCTCGACAACAAACTACCTTCCATAATGACTAGGCTACCATCCATTGGAGTAACAAAGATATCGACAACTGACTACCTTCCATAATGACAAGGCTACCATCCATTGTAGTAAAAAAAACACGACAACAAACTACCTTCCATAATGAAAAGGCTACCATCCATTGTAGTAAGAAAAATATCGACAACAGACTAGCTTCCATTCTAACAAGGCTACCATCCATTGTAGTAACAAATATCTGGAAAAGAGACTACCTTCCATAATGACAAGGCTATCATCCGTTGGAGTAACAAAAATCTCGCAACAGACTACCTTCTATAATGACAAGGCTACCATCTATTGGAATAACAAAAATTTCCAGAACAGACTACCTTCCATAATGACAAGGATACCATCCATTAGAGTAACAAAAATCTCGACAACAGACTACCTTCCATAATGACAAGGCTACCATCTATTGGAATAACAAAAATCTCAACAACATACTACCTTCCATAATGACAAGGCTACCATCCATTATAGTAAAAAAATATCGACAACAAACTACCTTCCATAATGAAAAGGCTACCATCCATTGTAGTAAGAAAAATCATGACAACAGACTACCTTCCATACTGACAAGGATACCATCTACTGGAGTTAAAAAAATCTAGAAAATAGAATACCTTCAATAATGACAAGGCTACTATCCATTGGAGTAACAAAAATCTCGACAACAGACTACCTTCCATAATAACAAGACTACCATCCATTGTAGTAACAAAAATCTCGACATCAAACTATCTTCCATAATGACTAGGCTACCATCCATTGGAGTAACAAAGATATCGACAACTGACTACCTTCCATAATGACAAGACTACCATCCATTGTAGTAACAAAAATATCGACAACAAACTACCTTCCATAATGAAAAGGCTACCATCCATTGTAGTAAGAAAAATCTTGACAACAGACTACCTTCCATACTGACAAGGCTACCATCTACTGGAGTAAAAAAATCTAGAAAATAGAATACATTCCATAATGACAACGCTACCATCCAATGGAATAACAAAAATATCTACAACAGACTACCTTCCATAATGACAAGGCTACCATCTATTGTAATAACAATAATCTCAACAACATAATACCTTCCATAATGACTAGGCTTCGATCCATTAGACTAACAAAGAAATCGACAACAGACTACCTTCCATAATGAAAAGGCTACCATCAATTGGAGTAACAAAAATCTCGACAACATACTACCTTCCATAATGACAAGGCTGCCATCCATTGAAGTAAGAAAAATCTCGACAACAAACTTCCTTCCATAATGACAAGATAACCATCCATTGTTGTAACAAAAATCTCGACAACAAACTACCTTCCATAATGACTAGGCTACCATCCATTGGAGTAACAAAGATATCGACAACTGACTACCTTCCATAATGACAAGGCTACCATCCATTGTAGTAAAAAAAATCTCGACAACAAACTACCTTCCATAATGAAAAGGCTACCATCCATTGTAGTAAGAAAAATATCGACAACAGACTACCTTCCATTCTAACAAGGCTACCATCCATTGTAGTAACAAAAATCTAGAAAAGAGACTACCTTCCATAATGACAAGGCTATCATCCATTGGAGTAACAAAAATCTCGACAACAGACTACCTTCTATAATGACAAGGCTACCATCTATTGGAATAACAAAAATTTCCAGAACAGACTACCTTCCATAATGACAAGGATACCATCAATTAGAGTAACAAAAATCTCGACAACAGACTACCTTCGATAATGACAAGGCTACTATCTATTGGAATAACAAAAATCTCAACAACATACTACCTTCCATAATGACAAGGCTACCATCCATTATAGTAAAAAAATATCGACAACAAACTACCTTCCATAATGAAAAGGCTACCATCCATTGTAGTAAGAAATATCTTGACAACAGACTACCTTCCATACTGACAAGGATACCATCTACTGGAGTTAAAAAAATCTATAAAACAGAATACCTTCAATAATGACAAGGCTACCATCCATTGGAGTAACAAAAATCTCTACAACAGACTACCTTCCATAATGACAAGGCTACCATCCAATTGAATAACAAAAATCTCGACAACAAACTACCTAACATAATGACAAGGCTACCATCTATTGGAATAACAAAAATCTCGAGAATAGACTACCTTCAATAATGACTAGGCTTCGATCCATTGGAGTAATAAAAATCTCGACAATAGACTGCCTTCCATAATGACAAGACTACCATCCATTGTAGTAACAAAAATCTCGACAGCAAACTACCTTCTATAATGACTAGGCTACCATCCATTGGAGTAACAAAGATATCGACAACTGACTACCTTCCATAATGACAAGACTACCATCCATTGTAGTAACAAAAATCTCGACAACAGACTACCTTCCATAATGACAAGGCTACCATCCATTGTAGTAAAAAAAATCTCGACAACAAACTACCTTCCATAATGAAAAGGCTATCATCCATTGTAGTAAGAAAAATATCGACAACAAACTACCTTCCATACTAACTAGGCTACCATTTATTGGAATAACAAAAATTTCCAGAACAGACTACCTTCCATAATGACAAGGATACCATCCATTAGAGTAACAAATATCTTGACAACAGACTACCTTCCATAATGACAAGGCTACCATCTAATGGAATAACAAAAACCTTGGCAACAGACTACCTTCCATACTAACAAGGCTACCATCCATTGGAGTAAAAAAAATCTAGAAAACAGACTACCTTCCATAATGACAAGGCTACAATCCATTGGAGTAACAAAAATCTCGACAACAGACTACCTTCCATACTGACAACGCTACCATCAACTGGAGTAAAAGAAATCTAGAAAACAGAATACCTTCAATAATGACAAGGCTACCATCAATTGGAATAACAAAAATCTCTACAACAGACTACCTTCCATAATGACAACGCTACCATCCAATGGAATAACAAAAATATCGACTACATACTACCTTCCATAATGACAAGGATACCATCCATTAGAGTAACAAAAATCTCAACAACAGACTACCTTCCATAATGACAAGGCTACCGTCCATTGTAGTAACAAAATTCTCGACAACATACTACCTTCCATAATGACAAGGCTGCCATCCATTGGAGTAATAAAAATCTCGACAACAGACTTCCTTCCATAATGACGAGACTACCATCCATTGTAGTAACAAAAATCTCGACAACAAACTACCTTCCATAATGACTAGGCTACCATCCATTGGAGTAACAAAGATATCGACAACTGACTACCTTCCATAATGACAAGACTACCATCCATTGTAGTAACAAAAATCTCGACAACAGACTACCTTCCATAATGAAAAGGCTACCAACCATTGTAGTAAGAAAAATTTCGACAACAGACTACCTTCCATACTAACAAAGCTACCATACATTTGAGTAATAAAAATCTAGAAAACATACTACCTTCCATAATGACAAGGCTACCATCCATTGGAGTAACAAAAATCTCGACCACAGACTACCTTCTATAATGACAAGGCTACCATCTATTGGAATAACAAAAATTCCATAACAGAATACCTTCCATAATGACAAGGATACCATCCATTAGAGTAACAAAAATCTCGACAATAGACTACCTTCCATAATGACAAGGCTACCATCTATTGGAATAACAAAAATCTCGACAACAAACTACCTTCCATAATGAATAGGCTTCCATCCATTGGAGTAACAAAGATATCGACAACAGACTACCTTCCATAATGACAATGCTACCATCCATTGGAGTAACAATAATCTTGACAATAGACTACCTTCCATAATGACAAGGCTACCATCCATTGGAGTAACAAAAATCTCGACAACAGACTATCTTCCATAATGACAAGACTACCATCCATTGTAGTAACAAAAATCTCGACAACAAACTACCTTCCATAATGATTAGGCTACCATCCATTGGAGTAACAAAGATATCAACAACTGACTACCTTCCATAATGACAAGGCTACCATCCATTGTAGTAAAAAAAATATCGACAACAAACTACCTTCCATAATGAAAAGGCTATTCTCCATTGTAGTAAGAAAAACCTTGACAACAGACTACCTTCCATACTAACAAGGCTACCATCCATTGGAGTAAAAAAAATCTAGAAAACAGACTACCTTCCATAATGACAAGGCTACCATCCATTGGAGTAACAAAAATCTCGACAACAGACTACCTTCCATACTGACAAGGCTACCATCAACTGGAGTAAAAAAAATCTAGAAAACGGAATACCTTCAATAATGACAAGGCTACATTCCATTGGAGTAACAAAAATCTCTACAACAGACTACCTTCCATAATGACAACGCTACCATCCAATGGAATAACAAAAATATCGACTACATACTACCTTCCATAATGACAAGGATACCATCCATTAGAGTAACAAAAATCTCGACAACAGAATACCTTCCAAAATGACAAGGCTACCATCTATTGGAATAACAAAAATCTCAACAACATACTACCTTCCATAATGACTAGGCTTCGATTCATTGGACTAACAAAGATATCGAAAAAAGGCTACCATCCATAATGACAAGGCTACCATCCATTGGAGTAACAAAAATCTCGACAACATACTACCTTCCATAATGACAAGGCTGCCATCCATTGAAGTAATAAAAATCTCGACAACAGACTGCCTTCCATAATGACAAGATTACCGTCCATTATAGTAACAAAAATCTCGACAACAAACTACCTTCCATAATGACTAGGCTACCATCCATTGGAGTAACAAAGATATTGACAACTGACTACCTTCCATAATGACAAGACTACTACCCATTGTAGTAACAAAAATCTCGACAACTAACTACCTTCCATAATGACAAGGCTACCATCCATTGTAGTAAAAAAAATCTCGACAACAAACTACCTTCCATAATGAAAAAAGGCTATCATCCTTTGTAGTAAGAAAAATATCGACAACAGACTACCTTCCATACTAACAAGGCTCCCATCCATTGTAGTAACAAAAATCTAGACAACAGACTAACTTTCATAATGACAAGATTACCATCCATTAGAGTAACAAAAATCTCGACAACAAACTACCTTCCATAATGACTAGGCTACCATCCATTGGAGTAACAAAGATATCGACAATTGACTACCTTCCATAATGACAAGACTACTATCCATTGTAGTAACAAAAATCTAGACAACAGACTACCTTCCATAATGACAAGGCTACCATCCATTGTAGTAAAAAAAATCTCGACAACAAACTACCTTCCATAATGAAAAGGCTACCATCCATTGTAGTAACAAAAATATCGACAACAGACTACCTTCCATACTAACAAGGCTACCATCCATTGTAGTAACAAAAATCTAGAAAACATACTACCTTCCATAATGACAAGGCTATCATCCATTGGAGTAACAAAAATCTCGACAACAGACTACCTTCTATAATGACAAGGCTACCATCTATTGGAATAACAAAAATTTCCAGAACAGACTACCTTCCATAACGACAAGGATACCATCCATTAGAGTAACAAAAATCTCGACAACAGACTACCTTCCATAATGACAAGGATACCATATATTGGAATAACAAAAATCTCAACAACATACTACCTTCTATAATGACAAGGCTACCATCCATTATAGTAAAAAAATATCGACAACAGACTACCTTCCATAATGAAAAGGCTACCATCCATTGTAGTAAGAAGAATCTTGACAACGGACTACCTTACATACTGACAAGGATACCATCTACTGGAATTAAAAAAATCTAGAAAATAGACTACCTTCCATAATGACAAGGCTACCATCCATTGGAGTAACAAAAATCTCTACAACAGACTACCTTCCATAATGACAAGGCTACGATCCAATTGAATAACAAAAATATCGACAACATACTACCTTCCATAATGACAAGGATACCATCCATTAGAATACCAAAGATCTCGACAACATACTACCTTCCATAATGACAAGGCTACCATCTATTGGAATAACAAAAATCTCGAGAACAAACTACCTTCCATAATGACCAGGCTTCGATCCATTGGACTAACAAAGATATCGACAACAGACTACCTTCCATAATGATAAGGCTACCATCCATTGTAGTAATAAAAATCTCGACAACATACTACCTTCCATAATGACTAGGCTTCGATCCATTGGACTAACAAAGATATCGACAATAGACTACCTTCCATAATGACAAGGCTACCATCCATTGGAGTAACAAAAATCTCGACAACATACTACCTTCCATAATGACAAGGCTGTTATCCATTAAAGTAATAAAAATCTCGACAACAGACTGCCTTACATAATGGCAAGATTACCATCCATTATAGTAACAAAAATCTCGACAACAAACTACCTTCCATAATGACTAGGCTACCATCCATTGGAGTAACAAAGATATTGACAACTGACTACCTTCCATAATGACAAGACTACTACCCATTGTAGTAACAAAAATCTCGACAACTAACTACCTTCCATAATGACAAGGCTACCATCCATTGTAGTAAAAAAAATCTCGACAACAAACTACCTTCCATAATGAAAAAAGGCTATCATCCATTGTAGTAAGAAAAATATCGACAACAGACTACCTTCCATACTAACAAGGCTCCCATCCATTGTAGTAACAAAAATCTAGAAAGATATCGACAACATACTATCTTCCATAATGACAAGGCTACGATCTATTGGAGTAACAGAAATCACAACGACAGAGTACCTTCTACAATGACAAGGCTACCATCCATTGGATTAACAAAAATCTAGACAATAGACTAACTTTCATAATGACAAGATTACCATCCATTAGAGTAACAAACATCTCGACAACAAACTACCTTCCATAATGAGTAGGCTACCATCCATTGGAGTAACAAAGATATCGACAACTGACTACCTTCCATAATTACAATACTACTATCCATTGTAGTAACAAAAATCTCGACAACAGACTACCTTCCATAATGACAAGGCTACCATCCATTGTAGTAAAAAAATCTCGACAACAAACTACCTTCCATAATGAAAAGGCTACCATCCATTGTAGTAAGAAAAATATCGACAATAGACTACCTTCCATACTAACAAGGCTACCATCCATTGTAGTAACAAAAATCTAGAAAACAAACTACCTTCCATAATGACAAGGCTATCATCCATTGGAGTAACAAAAATCTCGACAACAGACTACCTTCTATAATGACAAGGCTACCATCTATTGGAATAACAAAAATTTCCAGAACAGACTACCTTCCATAACGACAAGGATACCATCCATTAGAGTAACAAAAATCTCGACAATAGACTACCTTCCATAATGACAAGGCTACCATCTATTGGAATAAAAAAATTCTCAACAACATACTACCTTCCATAATGACAAGGCTACCATCCATTATAGTAAAAAAATATCGACAACAGACTACCTTCCATAATGAAAAGGCTACCATCCATTGTAGTAAGAAGAATCTTGACAACAGACTACCTTACATACTGACAAGGATACCATCTACTGGAGTTAAAAAAATCTAGAAAATAGACTACCTTCCATAATGACAAGGCTGCCATCCATTGGAGTAACAAAAATCTCTACAACAGACTACCTTCCATAATGACAAGGCTACCATCCAATTGTATAACAAAAATATCGAAAACATACTACCTTCCATAATGACAAGGATACCATCCATTAGAGTAACAAATATCTCGACAACATACTACCTTCCATAATGACAAGGCTACCATCTACTGGAATAACAAAAATCTCGAGAACAGACTACCTTCCATAATGACTAGGCTTCGATCCATTGGACTACCAAAAATATCGACAACAGACTACATTCCATAATGATAAGGCTACCATCCATTGTAGTAACAAAAATCTCGACAACATACTACCTTCCATAATGACAAGGCTACCATCCATTGGAGTAATAAAAATCTCGACAATAGACTACCTTCCATAATGACAAGGCTACCATCTATTGGAATAACAAATATATCGAGAACAAACTACCTTCCATAATGACTATGCTACCATCCTCATGAGTAACAAAGATATCGACAACTGACTACCTTCCATAATGACAAGACTACCATCCATTGTAGTAACCAAAATCTCGACAACAGACTACCTTCCATAATGAGAAGGCTACCATCCATTGTAGTAAGAAAAATCTCGACAACAGACTACCTTCCATAATGAGAAGGCTACCATCTATTGGAATAACAAAAATCTCAACAACATACTACCTTCCATAATGAAAGGCTACCATCCATTATAGTAAAAAAATATCGACAACAGACTACCTTCCATAATGAAAAGGCTACCATCCATTGTAGTAAGAATAATCTTGACAACCGACTACCTTCTATACTGATAAGGATACCATCTACTAGAGTTAAAAAAATCTAGAAAATAGACTACCTTCCATAATGACAAGGCTACCATCCATTGGAGTAACAAAAATCTCTACAACAGACTACCTTCAATAATGACAAGGCTACCATCCAATTGAATAACAAAAATATCGACAACATACTACCTTCCATAATGACAAGGATACCATCCATTAGAGTAACAAAGATCTCGACAACATACTACCTTCCATAATGACAAGGCTACTATCTATTGGAATAACAAAAATCTCGAGAACAGACTACCTTCCATAATGATAAGACTACCATCCATTGTAGTAACAAAAATCTCGACAACAAACTACCTTCCATAATGACTAGGCTTCCATCCTTTGGAGTAAGAAAGATATCGACAACTGACTACCTTCCATAATGACAAGACTACCATCCATTGTAGTAACCAAAATCTCGACAACAGACTATCTTCCATGATGACAAGGCTACCATCCATTGTAGTAAGAAAAATCTCGACAACAGACTACCTTCCATAATGAAAAGGCTACCATCCATTGGAGTAAAAAAAATCTAGAAAACAGACTACCTTCCATAATGAAAAGGCTACCATCCATTGGAGTAACAAAAATCTCGACAACAGACTACCTTCCATAATGACAAGACTACCATCTATTGGAATAACAAAAATTCCAGAACAGACTACCTTCCATAATGACAAGGATACCATCCATTAGAGTAACAAAGATATCAACAACATACTACCTTCCATAATGACAAGGCTACAATCCATTGGAGTAACAAAAATCTTGACAACAGACTAACTTCCATAATGACAAGGCTATCATCCATTGGAGTAACAAAAATCTCGACAACAGACTACCTTCATTACGACTAGGCTACCATCCATTGGAGTAACAAAGATATCGACAACATACTATCTTCCATAATGACAAGGCTACGATCTATTGGAGTAATAGAAATCACAAGGACAAACTACATTCTATAATGAAAAGGCTACCATCCATTGGAGTAACAAAAATCTAGACAACAGATTAACTTTCGTAATGACAAGATTACCATCCATTAGAGTAACAAATATACCGACAACAAACTACCTTCCATAAGGACTAGGCTACCATCCATTGAAGTAACAAAGATATCAACAACATACTACCTTCCATAAAGACAAGGCTACAATCCATTGGAGTAACAAAAATCTTGACAACATACTACCTGCCATAATGACAGGGCTACCATCCATTGGAGTAACAAAAATCTCGACAACAGACTACCTTCATTACGACTAGGCTACCATCCTTTGGAGTAACAAAGATATCGACAACATACTATCTTCCATAATGACAAGGCTACGATCTATTGGAGTAATAGAAATCACAAGGACATACTACCTTCTATAATGACAAATCTACCATCCATTGGAGTAACAAAAATCTAGACAACAGACTATCTTTCATAATGACAAGATTACCATCCATTAGAGTAACAAAAATCTCGACAACAAACTACCTTCCATAATGACTAGGCTACCATCCATTTTAGTAACAAAGATATCGACAACTGACTACCTTCCATAATGACAAGACTACTATCCATTGTAGTAACAAAAATCACGACAACAGACTACCTTCCATAATGACAAGGCTACCATCCATTAGAGTAACAAAAATCTCTACAACAGACTACCTTCCATAATGACAAGGCTATCATCCATTGGAGTAACAAAAATCTCGACAATAGACAACCTTCTATAATGTCAAGGCTATCATCTATTGGAATAACAAAAATTTCCAGAACAGACTACCTTCCATAACGACAAGGATACCATCCATTAGAGTAACAAAAATCTCGACAACAGACTACCTTCCATAATGAGAAGGCTACCATCTATTGGAATAACAAAAATCTCAACAACATACTACCTTCCATAATGACAAGGCTACCATCCATTATAGTAAAAAAATATCGACAACAGACTACCTTCCATAATGAAAAGGCTACCATCCATTGTAGTAAGAAGAATCTTGACAACAGACTACCTTCCATACTGACAAGGATACCATCTACTGGAGTTAAAAAAATCTAGAAAACAGACTATCTTCCATAATGACAAGGCTACCATCCATTGGAGTAACAAAAATCTCTACAACAGACTACCTTCAATAATGACAAGGCTACCATCCAATTGAATAACAAAAATATCGACAACATACTACCTTCCATAATGAATAGGATACCATCCATTAGAGTAACAAAGATCTCGACAACATACTACCTTCCATAATGACAAGGCTACCATCTATTGGAATAAAAAAAATCTCGAGAATAGACTACCTTCCATAATGACTAGGCTTCAATCCATTGGACTACCAAAGATATCGACAATAGACTACCTTCCATAATGATAAGGCTACCATCCATTGTAGTAACAAAAATCTCGACAACATACTACCTTTCATAATGACAAGGCTGCCATCCATTGGAGTAATAAAAATCTTGACAACAGACTGCCTTCCATAATGATAAGACTACCATCCATTGTAGTAACAAAAATCTCGACAACAAACTACCTTCCATAATGACTAGGCTTCCATCCTTTGGAGTAACAAAGATATCGACAACTGACTACCTTCCATAATGACAAGACTACCATCCATTGTAGTAACCAATATCTCGACAATAGACTACCTTCCATAATGACAAGGCTACCATCCATTGTAGTAAGAAAAATCTCGACAACAGACTAACTTCAATAATGAAAAGGCTACCATCCATAGGAGTAAAAAAAATCTAGAAAACAGACTACCTTCCATAATGACAAGGCTACCATCCATTGGAGTAACAAAAATCTCGACAACAGACTACCATCCATAATGACAAGGCTACCATCTATTGGAATAACAAAAATTCAAAAACAGACTACCTTCCATAATGACAAGGATACCATCCATTAGAGTAACAAAGATATCAACAACATACTACCTTCCATAATGACAAGGCTACAATCCATTGGAGTAACAAAAATCTTGACAACAGACTAACTTCCATAATGACAAGGATACCATCCATTGGAGTAACAAAAATCTCGACAATAGACTACCTTCATTACGACTAGCCTACCATCCATTGGAGTAACAAAGATATCGACAACATACTATCTTCCATTATGACAAGGCTAGGATCTATTGGAGTAATAGAAATCACAAGGACAGACTACCTTCTATAATGACAAGGCTACCATCCATTGGAGTAACAAAAATCTAGGTAACAGACTAACTTTCATAATGACAAGATTACCATCCATTAGAGTAACAAAAATCTCGACAACAAACTACCTTCCATAATGACTAGGCTACCATCCATTGGAGTAACAAAGATATCGACAACTGACTACCTTCCATAATGACAAGACTACTATCCATTGTAGTAACAAAAATCTCGACAACAGACTACCTTCCATAATGAAAAGGCTACCATCCATTGGAGTGACAAAAATCTGGACAATAGACTACCTTCCATACTAACAAGGCTACCATCCATTGTAGTAACAAAAATCTCAACAAGAGACTACCTTCCATAATGACAAGGCTACCACCCATTAGAGTAACAAAAATCTCGACAACAGACTACCTTCCATAATGACAAGGCTACCATCCATTAGAGTAACAAAAATCTCGACAACAGACTACCTTCCATAATGACAAGGCTACCATCCATTGGAGTAACGAAAATATCATCAAGAGACTACCTTCCATAATGACAAGGCTACCATCCATTTGAGTAACAAAAATCTTGCCAACAAACTACCTTCCATAATGACATGCTACCATCCAATGGAGCGACAAAAATCTTGACAATAGACTACCTTCCATAATGACATGTCTACCATCCATTGGAGTAACAAAAATATCGACAACAGACTACCTTCCATACTGACAAGGCTAACATCCATTAGATTAACAAAAATATCGACAACATACTACCTTCCATACTAACAAGACTACCATCCATTAGAGTAAAAAAAATATCGAGAACAGACTACATTCAATAATGACAAGGCTACCATCCATTAGAGTAACAAAAATCTCGACAACAGACTACCTTTCATAATGACAAGGCTACCATCCATTGGAGTAACAAAAATCTCGCCAACAGACTACCTTCCATAATGACAAGGCTACCATCCATTGGAGTAACAATAATATCGACAACAGACTACCTTCAATAATGACTAGGCTACCATCCATTAGAGTAACAAAGATATCGACAACAAACTACCTTCCATAATGACAATGCCACAATCCATTGGAGTAAAAAAATATCGACAATAGACTACCTTCCATAATGACAAGGCTACCATCCATTAGAGTAACAAAAATATCTACAACAGACTTTGTTCCATAAGGACAAGGCTACCATCCATTCTAGTAACCAAAATCTGGACAAATGACTACCTTCTATAATGACAAGGCTACCATCCATTGGAGTAACAGAAACATCGACAACAGTCTAACTTCCATAATGACAAGGCTAAAATCCAATGGTGTAACAAAGATATCAACAACATAGTACCTACCATAATGACAAGGCTTTTATCCATTGGAGTAACAAAAATCTAGACAACAAACTATCTTCCATAATGACAAGGCTACCATCTATTGGAATAACAAAAATATCGAGAATAGACTACCTTACACAATGACAAGTCTACCATCCAATGGAATAACAAAAATCTCGACAACATACTACCTTCCATAATGACAAGTCTACCATCCATTGGAGTAACAAAAATCTGAACAACATACTACTTTCCATAATGACAATGCTACCATCCATTGGAGTAACAAAGATATTGACAACATGCTACCTTCCATAATAATAAGGCTACCATCCATTGGAGTAACAAAAATCTCGACAAAAGACTACCTTCCATAATGACAAGGGTACAATCAATTGGAGTAACAAAACACTCGACAATAGTCTACCATCCATATTGACAAGGATACCATCCATTGGAGTAACAAAGATATCGACAACATACTATTTTCCATAATGACAAGGCCACCATCTATTGGAGTAATAGGAATCACAACGACAGACTACCTTTCATAATGACAATGCTACCATCAATTGGAGTCACAAAAATCTCGACAACAGACAACCTTCCATAATGACAAGGCTACCAACCATTGGAGTAACAAAAATCTCGACAACGGACTACCTTCCTTAATGACAAGGCTACCATTAATTAGAGTAACAAAAATCTCGACAACATACTACCTTCCATAATGACAAGGCTACCATCCATTAGAGTAATAAAAATCTCGACAACAAACTACATTCCATAATGACAAGGCTACCATCCATTAGAGTAACAAAAATCTCAACAACAAACTACCTTCCATAATGACAAGGCTACCATCCATTGGAGTTACGAAAATATCATCAAGAGACTACCTTCCATAATGACAAGGCTACCATCCATTTGAGTAACAAACATCTTGCCAATAGACTACCTCCCATAATGATATGCTACCATCCAATGGAGTGACAAAAATCTCGACAATAGACTACCTTCCATAATGACATGGCTAACATCCATTAGAGTAACAAAAATATCTACAACAGACTTTGTTCCATAAGGACAAGGCTACCATCCATTCTAGTAACCAAAATCTGGACAACAGACTACCTTCTACAATGACAAGGCTACCATCCATTGGAGTAACACAAATCTCGACAACAAACTACCTTCCATAATGACAAGGCTACCATCCATTAGAGTAACAAAAATCTCGCCAACAGACTACCTTCCATAATGACAAGAAAACAATCCATTATATTAACAAAAATCTTGACAATAGACTAACTTCCATAATGACAAGGCTACCATCAATTGGAGTAACAAAAATCTTGTCAATAGACTACCTTCATTAGGACTAGGCTACCATCCATTGGAGTAACAAAGATATCGACAACATACTTCTTCCATAATGACAAGGCTACGATCTATTGGAGTAATAGAAATCACAACGACAGACTATCTTCCATAATGACAAGGCTACCATCCATTGGAGTAACAAAAATCTAGACAACAGACTAACTTTCATAATGACAAGACTACCATCCGTTAGAGTAACAAAAATCTCGACAATAGACTAAGGTCCATAATGACAAGGCTACCATCCATTGTAGTAAAAAAAATCTCGACAAGAAACTACCTTCCATAATGACAAGGCTACCATCCATTAGAGTAACAAAAATCTCGACAACAGGCTACCTTCCATAATGACTAGGCTACCATCCATTAGAGTAACAAAAATCTCGCCAACAGACTACTTTCCATAATGACAAGGCTACCATCCATTGGAGTGACAAAAATCTTGACAATAGACTACCTTCCATAATGACAAGGCTACCATCCATTGGAGTAAAAAAAATCTCAACAAGAGACTACCTTCCATAATGACAAGGCTACCATCCATTAGAGTAACAAAAATCTCTACAACAGACTACCTTCCATAATGACAAGGCTACCATCCATTAGAGTAACAAAAATCTCGACAACATACTACCTTCCATAATGACAAGGCTACCATCCATTGGAGTAACGAAAATATCATCAAGAGACTACCTTCCATAATGAAAAGGCTACCATCCATTTGAGTAACAAAAATCTTGCCAATAGACTACCTTCCATAATGACATGCTACAATCCAATGGAGCGAAAAAAATCTCGACAATAGACTACCTTCCATAATGACATGGCTACCATCCATTGGAGTAACAAAAATATCGACAACAGACTACCTTCCATACTAACAAGACTACCATCCATTAGAGTAAAAAAAATATCGAGAACAGACTACATTCAATAATGACAAGGCTACCATCCATTAGAGTAACAAAAATCTCGACAATAGACTACCTTCCATAATGACAAGGCTACCATGCATTGGAGTAACAAAAATCTCGCCAACAGACTACCTTCCATAATGACAAGGCTACCATCCATTGGAGTAACAATAATCTCGACAACAGACTACTTTCAATAATGACTAGGCTACCATCCATTAGAGTAACAAAGATTTCGACAACAAACTACCTTCCATAATGACAATGCCACAGTCCATTGGAGTAATAAAATATCGACAATAGACTACCTTCCGTAATGACAAGGCTACCATCAATTAGAGTAACAAAAACATCTACAATAGACTTTGTTCCATAATGACAAGGCTACCATCCATTCTAGTAACCAAAATCTGGACAACAGACTACCTTCTATAATGACAAGGCTACCATCCATTGGAGTAACAGAATCATCGACAATAGTCTACCTTCCATAATGACATGGCTACAATCCAATGGAGTAACAAAGATATCAACAACATACTTCCTACCATAATAACAAGGCTACTATCCATTGGAGTAACAAAAATCTAGACAACAAACTTTCTTCCATAATGATAAGGCTACCATCTATTGGAATAACAAAAATATCGAGAATAGACTACCTTACACAATGACAAGTATACCATCCAATGGAATAACAAAAATCTCGACAACAGACTACCTTCCATAATGACAAGTCTACCATCCATTGGAGTAACAAAAATATGAACAACATACTACTTTCCATAATGACAATGCTACCATCCATTGGAGTAACAAAGATATTGACAACATGCTACCTTCCGTAATGACTAGGCTACCATCCATAATGATAAGGCCACCATCCATTGGAGTGACAAAAATCTTGACAATAGACTACCTTCCATAATGACAAGGCTACCATCCATTGGAGTAACAAAAATCTCAACAAGAGACTACCTTCCATAATGACAAGGCTACCATCCATTAGAGTAACAAAAATCTCGACAATAGACTACCTTCCATAATGACAAGGCTACCAACCATTAGAGTAACAAAAATCTCGACAATAGACTACCTTCCATAATGACAAGGCTACCATCCATTGGAGTAACGAAAATATCATCAAGAGACTACCTTCCATAATGACAAGGCTACCATCCATTTGAGTAACACAAATCTTGCCAACAGACTACGTTCCATAATGACATGCTACCATCCAATGGAGTGACAAAAATCTCGACAATAGACTACCTTCCATAATGAGATGGCTACCATCCATTGAAGTAACAAAAATATCGACAACAAACTACCTTCCATAATGACAAGGCTAACATCCATTAGATTAACAAAAATATTGACAACATACTACCTTTCATACTAACAAGACTACCATCCATTAGAGTAACAAAAATATCGAGAACAGACTACCTTCAATAATGACAAGGCTACCATCCATTGGAGTAACAAAAATCTCTCCAACAGACTATCTTCCATAATGACAAGCCTACCATCCATTGGAGTAACAATAATCTCGACAACAGACTACCTTCAATAATGACTAGGCTACCATCCATTAGAGTAACAAAGATATCGACAACAAGCTACCTTCCATAATTACAATGCTACCATCCATTGGAGTAAAAAAAATATCGACAGTAGACTACCTTCCATAATGACAAGGCTACCATCCATTAGAGTAACAAAAATATCTACAAGAGACTATGTTCCATAACGACAAGGCTACCATCCATTCTAGTAACCAAAATCTGGACAACAGACTACCTTCTATAATGACAAGGCTACCATCCATTGGAGTAACAGAAACATCGACAACAGTCTTCCTTCCATAATGACAAGGCTACAATCCAATGAGTAACATAGATATCAACAACATACTACCTACCATAATTAGAAGGCTACCATCTATTGGAGTAACAAAAATCTAGACAACAGACTATCTTCCATAATGACAAGGCTACCATTTATTGGAATAACAAAAATATCGAGAATAGACAACCTTACATAATGACAAGTCTACCATCCAATGGAATAACAAAAATCTCGACAACAGACTACCTTCCATAATGACAAGTCTACCATCCATTGGAGTAACAAAAATCTGAACAACATACTACTTTCCATAATGACAATGCTACCATCCATTGGAGTAACAAAGATATTGACAACCTGCTACCTTCCATAATAATAACGCTACCATCCACTGGAGTAACAAAATTCTCGGCAACAGACTACCTTCCATAATGACAAGGCTACCATCCATTGGAGTAACAAAGATATTGACAACATGCTACCTTCCATAATAATAAGGCTACCATCCATTAGAGTAACAAAAATATCAACAACAGACTACCTTTTATAATGACAAAGCTAACATCCATTAGATTAACAAAAATATAGACAACATACTACCTTCCATACTAACAAGACTACCATCCATTAGAGTAACAAAAATCTCGAGAACAGACTATATTCAATAATGACAAGGCTACCATCCATTAGAGTAACAAAAATCTCGACAACAGACTACCTTCCATAATGACAAGGCTACCATCCATTGGAGTAAAAAAATATCGACAATAGACTACCTTCCATAATGACAAGGCTACCATCCATTAGAGTAAAAAAAATATCGACAATAGACTACCTTCCATAATGACAAGGCTACCATCCATTAGAGTAAAAAAAATATCTACAATAGACTGTGATCCATAATGACAAGGCTACCATCCATTCTAGTAACCAAAATCTGGACAACAGACTTCCTTCTATAATGACAAGGCTACCATCCATTGGATTAACAGAAACATCGACAGCAGTCAATCTTCCATAATGACAAGGCTACAATCCAATGGAGTAACAAAGATATCAACAACATACTACCTACCATAATGACAAGGCTACCATCCATTCGAGTAACAAAAATCTAGACAACAGACTATCTTCCATAATGATAAGGCTACCATCTACTGGAATAACAAAAATATCGATAATAAAGTACCTTACATAATGACTAGTCTACCATCCAATGGAATAACAAAAATCTCGACTACAGACTATCTTCCATAATGACAAGTCTACCATCCATTGGAGTAACAAAAATCTGAACAACATAATGAAAATGCTACCATCCATTGGTGTAACAAAGATATTGACAAAATGCTACCTTCCATAATAATAAGGCTACCATCCATTGGATTAACAAAAATCTCGACAACAGACTACCTTCCATAATGACAAGGTTACAATCCATTGGAGTAACAAAACACTCGACAACAGACTACCTTCCATAATGACAAGGCTACCATCCATTAGAGTAACTAAAATCTCGACAACATACTACCTTTCATAATGACAAGGCTACCATCCATTAGAGTAACAAAAATATCGACAACAGACTACCTTCCATAATGTAAAGGCTACAATCCATTGGAGTAACAAAAATCTTGACAACAGACTAACTTCCATAAAGACAAGGCTACCATCCATTGGAGTAACAAAAATCTCGACAACAGACTACCTTCGTTATGACTAGGCTACCATCCATTGGAGTAACAAAGATATCGAAAACATACTATCTTCCATAATGACAAGGCTACGATCTATTGGAGTAATAGAAATCACAACGGCAGACTACCTTCCATAATGACAAGGCTACCATCCATTGGAGTAACAAAAATCTAGACAATATACTAACTTTCATAATGACAAGACTACCATCCATTAGAGTAACAAAAATCTCGACAACAGAATTACTTCCATAATGACTAGGCTACCATCCATTAGAGTAACAAAAATCTCGCCAACAAACTACCTTCCATAATGACAAGGCTACCATCCATTGGAGTGACAAAAATCTCGACAATAGACTACCTTCCATAATGACAAGGCTACCATACATTGGAGTAACTAAAATCTTGACAACAGACTACCTTCCAAAATGACAAGGCGGCCATCCATTAGAGTAACAAAAATCTCGACAACATAATAACTTCCATAATGACAAGGCTACCATCCATTAGAGTAACAAAAGTATCGACAACAGACTACCTTCCATAATGACAAGGCTACCATCCATTAGAGTAACAAAAATCTCGACAACATACTACCTTCCATAATGAAAAGGCTACCATCCATTGGAGTAACAAAAATATCGTCAAGAGACTACCTTCCATAATGACAAGGCTACCATCCATTTGAGTAACAAAAATCTTGCCAACAGACTACCTTCCATAATGACATGCTACCATCTAATGGAGTGACAAAAATCTCGACAATAGACTACCTTCCTTAATGACATGGCTACCATCCATTACAGTAACAAAAATACCGACAACAGACTACCTTCCATAATGACAAGGCTAACATCCATTAGATTAACAAAAATATCGACAACATACTACCTTCCATACTAACAAGACTACCATCCATTAGAGTGACAAAAATCTCGAGAACAGACTACCTTCAATAATGACAAGGCTACCATCTATTAGAGTAACAAAAATCTCGACAACAGACTACCTTCCATAATGCCAAGGCTACCATCCATTTTAGTAACAAAAATCTCGTCAACAGACTACCTTACATAATGATAAGGCTACAGTCCATTGGACTAACAATAATCTCGACAACAGACTACCTTCAATAATGAAAAGGCTACCATCCATTAGAGTAACAAAGATATGGACAACAGACTACCTTCCATAATGACGATTCTACCATCCATTGGAATAAAAAAAATATCGACAATAGACTACCTTCCATAATGACAAGGCTACCATCCATTAGAGTAACAAAAATATCTACAAGAGACTATGTTCAATAACGACAAGGCTACCATCCATTCTAGTAACCAAAATATGGACAACAGACTACCTTCTATAATGACAAGGCTACCATCCATTGGAGTAACATAAACATCGACAGCAGTCTACCTACCCTAATGACAAGGCTACCATCCATTGCAGTAACAAAAATCTATACAACAGACTATCTTCCATAATGACAAGGCTACCATCTTTTAGAATAACAAAAATATCGAGAATAAACTACCTTACATAATGACAAGTCTACCATCCAATGGAATAACAAAAATCTCGACAACAGACTACCTTCCATAATGACAAGTCTACCATCCATTGGAGTAACAAAGATATTAACAACATGCTACCTTCCATAATAGTAAGGCTACCATCCATTGGAGTAACAAAAATCTCGACAACAGACTACCTTCCAAAATGGCAAGGCTACAATCCATTAGAGTAACAAAACACTAGACAATAGACTACCATCCATATTGACAAGAATACCATCCATTGGAGTAACAAAGATATCGACAACATACTATTTTCCATAATGACAAGGCCACCATCTATTGGAGTAATAGGAATCACAACGACTGACTACATTCCATAATGACAATGCTACCATCAATTGGATTCACAAAAATCTCGACAACAGACAACCTTCCATAATGGCAAGGCTACCATCCATTGGAGTAACAAAAATCTCGACAACAGACTACCTTCCATAATGACAAGGCTACCATCCATTAGAGTAACAAAAATCTCGACAACAGACTACCTTCCATAATGACAAGGCTACCATCCATTAGAGTAACAAAATCTTGACAACAGACTACCTTCCATAATGACAAGGCTACCATCCATTGGAGTAACAAAAATATCATCAAGAGACTACCTTCCATAATGACAAGGCTACCATCCATTTGAGTAACAAAAATCTCGCCTACAGACTACCTTCCATAATTACATGCTACCATCCAATGGAGTGACAAAAATCTCGATAATAGACTACCTTCCATAATGACATGGCTACCATCCATTGGAGTAACAAAAATATCGACAACAGACTACCTTCCATAATGACAAGGCTACCATCCATTAGATTAACAAAAATATCGACAACATACTACCTTCCATAATAACAAGACTACCATCCATTAGAGTAAAAATAATCTCGAGAATAGACTACCTTCAATAATGACAAGGCTACCATCCATTAGAATAACACAAATCTCGACAACAAACTACCTTCCATAATGACAAGGCTACCATCCATTGGAGTAACAAAAATCTCGCCAATAGACTACCTTCCATAATGACAAGGCTACAATCCATTGGAGTAACAAAAATCTTGACAACAGACTAACTTCCATAATGACAAGGCTACCATCCATTGGAGTAACAAAAATCTAGACAACAGACTAACTTTCATAATGACAAGACTACCATCCATTAGAGTAACAAAAATCTCGACAACAGACTAACGTCCATAATGACAAGGCTACCATCCATTGTAGTAAAAAAAATCTCGACAAGAAACTACCTTCCATAATGACAAGGCTACCATCCATTAGAGTAACAAAAATCTCGCCAACAAACTACTTTCCATAATGATAAGGCTACCATCCATTGGATTGACAAAAATCTCGACAATAGACTACCTTCCATAATGACAAGGCTACCATCCATTGGTGTAACTAAAATCTCGACAACAGACTACCTTTCATAATGACAAGGCTACCATCCATTAGAGTAACAAAAATCTCGACAACATACTACCTTCCATAATGAAAAGGCTACCATCCATTAGAGTAACAAAAATCTCATCAACAGACTACCTTACATAATGACAAGGCTACCATCCGTTAGAGTAACAAAAATCTTGACAACAGACTACCTTACATAATGACAAGGCTACCATCCGTTAGAGTAACAAAAATCTCGACAACAGACTACCTTATATAATGACAAGTCTACCATCCAATGGAATAAGAAAAATCTCGACAACAGACTACCTTCCATAATGACAAGTCTACCATCCATTGGAGTAACAAAAATTTGAACAACATACTACTTTTCATAATGACAATGCTACCATCCATTGGAGTAACAAAGATATTGACAACATGCTACCTTCCATAATAATAAGGCTATCATCCATTGGAGTAACAAAAATCTCGACAACAGACTACCTTCCATAATGACAAGGCTACCATTCATTGGAGTAACAACGATATTGAGAACATGCTACCTTCCATAATAATAAGGCTACCATCCATTGGAGTAACAAAAATATCGACAACAGACTACCTTCCATAATGACAAGGCTAACATCCATTAGATTAACAAAAATATCGACAACATACTACCTTCCATACTAACATGACTACCATCCATAAGAGTAATAAAAATCTCGAGAACAGACTACATTCAATAATGACAAGGCTACCATCCATTAGAGTAACAAAAATCTCGACAACAGACTACCTTCTATAATGACAAGGCTACCATCCATTGGAGTAACAAAAATCTCGCCAACAGACTACCTTCCATAATGACAAGGCTACCATCCATTGGAGTAACAATAATCTCGACAACAGACTACCTTCAATAATGACTAGGCTACCATCCATTAGAGTAACAAAGATATCGATAAAAGACTACCTTCCATATTGACAATGCTACCATCCATTGGAGTAACAAAAATCTGAACCACATAATACTCTCCATAATGACAATTCTCCCATCCATTGGAGTAACAAATATCTCGACAACAGACTACCTTCCATAATGACAAGGCTACCATCCATTGGAGTAACAAAAATCTCGACAACAGACTACCTTCCATAATGACAAGGCTACCATCCATTGGAGTAACGAAAATATCATCAAGAGACTACCTTCCATAATGACAAGGCTACCATCCATTTGAGTAACAAAAATCTCGCCAACAGACTACCTTCCATAATGACATGCTACCATCCAATGGAGTGACAAAAATCTCGATAATAGACTACCTTCCATAATGACATGGCTACCATCCATTGGAGTAACAAAAATATCGACAACAAACTACCTTCCATAATGACAAGGCTACCATCCATTAGATTAACAAAAATATCGACAACATACTACCTTCCATAATGACAAGACTACCATCCATTAGAGTAAAAACAATATCGAGAATAGACTACCTTCAATAATGACAAGGCTACCATCCATTAGAGTAACACAAATCTCGACAACAAACTACCTTCCATAATGACAAGGCTACCATCCATTGGAGTAACAAAAATATCGACAACAAACTACCTTCCATAATGACAAGGCTACCATCCATTAGATTAACAAAAATATCGACAACATACTACCTTCCATAATGACAAGACTACCATCCATTAGAGTAAAAACAATATCGAGAATAGACTACCTTCAATAATGACAAGGCTACCATCCATTAGAGTAACACAAATCTCGACAACAAACTACCTTCCATAATGACAAGGCTACCATCCATTGGAGTAACAAAAATCTCACCAACAGACTACCTTCCATAATGACAAGGCTACAATCCATTGGAGTAACAAAAATCTTGACAACAGACTAACTTCCATAATTACAAGGCTACCATCCATTGGAGTAACAAAAATCTAGACAACAGACTAACTTTCATAATTACAAGACTACCATCCATTAGAGTAACAAAAATCTCGACAGCAGACTACCTTCCATAATGACAAGGCTACCATCCGTTAGAGTAACAAAAATCTCGACAGCAGACTACCTTCCATAATGACAAGGCTACTATCCATTGGAGTAACGAAAATATCGACAACAGACTACCTTCCATAATGACAAGTCTACCATCCATTTGAGTAACAAAAATCTTACCAACAGACTACCTTCCATAATGACATATTACCATCCAATGGAGTGACAAAAATCTCGACAATAGACTACCTTCCATAATGACATGGCTACCATCCATTGGAGTAACAAAAATATCGACAACAAACTACCTTCCATAATGACAAGGCTAACATTCATTAGATTAACAAAAATATCGACAACATACTACCTTCCATAATGACAAAGTTACCATCCATTAGAGTAACAAAAATGTCACCAACAGACTACTTTCCATAATGACAAGGCTACCATCCATTGGAGTGACAAAAATATCGACAATAGACTACCTTCCATAATGACAAGGCTACCATCCATTGGAGTAACTAAAATCTCGACAACAGACTACCTTTCATAATGACAAGGCTACCATCCATTAGAGTAACAAAAATCTCGACAACATACTACCTTCCATAATGAAAAGGCTACCATCCATTAGAGTAACAAAAATCTCGACAACAGACTACCTTACATAATGACAAGGCTATCATCCGTTAGAGTAACAAAAATCTCGACAACAGACTACCTTACATAATGACAAGGCTACCATCCGTTAGAGTAACAAAAATCTCGACAACAGACTACCTTACATAATGACAAGTCTACCATCTAATGGAATAAGAAAAATCTCGACAACAGACTACCTTCCATAATGACAAGTCTACCATCCATTGGAGTAAGAAAAATTTGAACAACATACTACTTTCCATAATGACAATGCTACCATCCATTGGAGTAACAAAGATATTGACAACATGCTACCTTCCATAATAATAAGGCTACCATCCATTGAAGTAACAAAAATCTCGACAACAGACTACCTTCCATAATGACAAGGCTACCATCCATTGGAGTAACAAAGATATTGACAACATGCTACCTTCCATAATAATAAGGATACCATCCATTGGAGTAACAAAAATATCGACAACAGACTACCTTCCATAATGACAAGGCTAACATCCATTTGATTACAAAAATATCGACAACATACTACCTTCATTACTAAAATATCGACAACATACTACCTTCCATACAAAAATATCGACAACATACTACCTTCCATTAGAGTAATAAAAATCTCGAGAACAGACTACATTCAACAATGACAAGGCTACCATCCATTAGAGTAACAAAAATCTCGACAATAGACTACCTTCTATAATGACAAGGCTACCATCCATTGGAGTAACAAAAATCTCGCCAACAGACTACCTTCCATAATGACAAGGCTACCATCCATTGGAGTAACAATAATCTCGACAACAGACTACCTTCAATAATGACTAGGCTACCATCCATTAGAGTAACAAAGATATCGACAAAAGACTACCTTCCATAATGACAATGCTACCATCCATTGGAGTAAAAAAAATCTGAACAACATAATACTCTCCATAATGACAATTCTACCATCCATTGGAGTAACAAAGATATTGACAACATGCTACCTTCCATAATACTAAGGCTCCCATCCATTGGAGTAACAAAAATCTCGACAATAGACTACCATTCATATTGACAAGGATACCATCCATTGGAGTAACAAAGATATCGACAACATACTATCTTCCATAATGACAAGGCCACCATCTATTGGAGTAATAGGAATCACAACGACAGACTACCTTCCATAATGACAATGCTACCATCAATTGGAGTCACAAAAATATCGACAACAGACAACCTTCCATAATGACAAGGCTACCATCCATTGGAGTAACAAAAATCTCGACAACAGACTACCTTCCATAAAGACAAGGCTACCATCCATTAGAGTAACTAAAATCTCGACAACATACTACCTTCCATAATGACAAGGCTACCATCCATTAGAGTAACAAAAATCTCGATAACAAACTACCTTCCATAATGACAAGGCTACCATCTATTAGAGTAACAAAAATCTCGACAACAGACTAACGTCCATAATAACAAGGCTACCATCCATTGTAGTAAAAAAAATCTCGACAAGAAACTACCTTCCATAATGAAAAGGCTACCATCCATTAGAGTAACAAAAATCTCGACAACAGACTACCTTACATAATGACAAGGCTACCATCCGTTAGACTAACAAAAATCTCGACAGCAGACTACCTTCCATAATGACAAGGCTACTATCCATTGGAGTAACGAAAATATCGACAACAGACTACCTTCCATAATGACAAGTCTACCATCCATTTGAGTAACAAAAATCTTGCCAACAGACTACCTTCCATAATGACATACTACCATCCAATGGAGTGACAAAAATCTCGACAATAGACTACCTTCCATAATGACATGGCTACCATCCATTGGAGTAACAAAAATATCGACAACAAACTACCTTCCATAATGACAAGGCTAACATTCATTAGATTAACAAAAATATCGACAACATACTACCTTCCATAATGACAAAGTTACCATCCATTAGAGTAACAAAAATGTCGCCAACAGACTACTTTCCATAATGACAAGGCTACCATCCATTGGAGTGACAAAAATATCGACAATAGACTACCTTCCATAATGTAAAGGCTACCATCCATTGGAGTAACTAAAATCTCGACAACAGACTACCTTTCATAATGACAAGGCTACCATCCATTAGAGTAACAAAAATCTCGACAACATACTACCTTCCATAATGAAAAGGCTACCATCCATTAGAGTAACAAAAATCTCGACAACAGACTACCTTACATAATGACAAGGCTATCATCCGTTAGAGTAACAAAAATCTCGACAACAGACTACCTTACATAATGACAAGGCTACCATCCGTTAGAGTAACAAAAATCTCGACAACAGACTACCTTACATAATGACAAGTCTACCATCTAATGGAATAAGAAAAATCTCGACAACAGACTACCTTCAATAATGACAAGTCTACCATCCATTGGAGTAAGAAAAATTTGAACAACATACTACTTTCCATAATGACAATGCTACCATCCATTGGAGTAACAAAGATATTGACAACATGCTACCTTCCATAATAATAAGGCTACCATCCATTGGAGTAACAAAAATCTCGACAACAGACTACCTTCCATAATGACAAGGCTACCATCCATTGGAGTAACAAAGATATTGACAACATGCTACCTTCCATAATAATAAGGATACCATCAATTGGAGTAACAAAAATATCGACAACAGACTACCTTCCATAATGACAAGGCTAACATCCATTTGATTACAAAAATATCGACAACATACTACCTTCATTACTAAAATATCGACAACATACTACCTTCCATACAAAAATATCGACAACATACTACCTTCCATTAGAGTAATAAAAATCTCGAGAACAGACTACATTCAATAATGACAAGGCTACCATCCATTAGAGTAACAAAAATCTCGACAATAGACTACCTTCTATAATGACAAGGCTACCATCCATTGGAGTAACAAAAATCTCGCCAACAGACTACCTTCCATAATGACAAGGCTACCATCCATTGGAGTAACAATAATCTCGACAACAGACTACCTTCAATAATGACTAGGCTACCATCCATTAGAGTAACAAAGATATCGACAAAAGACTACCTTCCATAATGACAATGCTACCATCCATTGGAGTAAAAAAAATCTGAACAACATAATACTCTCCATAATGACAATTCTACCATCCATTGGAGTAACAAAGATATTGACAACATGCTACCTTCCATAATACTAAGGCTCCCATCCATTGGAGTAACAAAAATCTCGACAATAGACTACCATTCATATTGACAAGGATACCATCCATTGGAGTAACAAAGATATCGACAACATACTATCTTCCATAATGACAAGGCCACCATCTATTGGAGTAATAGGAATCACAACGACAGACTACCTTCCATAATGACAATGCTACCATCAATTGGAGTCACAAAAATATCGACAACAGACAACCTTCCATAATGACAAGGCTACCATCCATTGGAGTAACAAAAATCTCGACAACAGACTACCTTCCATAAAGACAAGGCTACCATCCATTAGAGTAACTAAAATCTCGACAACATACTACCTTCCATAATGACAAGGCTACCATCCATTAGAGTAACAAAAATCTCGATAACAGACTACCTTCCATAATGACAAGGCTACCATCTATTAGAGTAACAAAAATCTCGACAACAGACTACCTTCCATAATGACAAGGCTACCATCCATTTGAGTAACAAAAATCTCGCCAACAGACTACCTTCCATAATGACATGCTACCATCCAATGGAGTGACAAAAATCTCGATAATAGACTACCTTCCATAATGACATGCTACCATCCAATGGAGTGAACAAAATCTGGACAACAGACTACCTTCCATAATGACATGGCTACCATCCATTGGAGTAACAAAAATATCGACAACAGACTACCTTCCATAATGAAAAGGCTAACATCCATTAGATTAACAAAAATATCGACAACATACTACCTTCCATACTAACAATACTACCATCCATTAGAGTAACAAAAATCTCGAGAACAAACTACCTTCAATAATGACAAGGCTACCATCCATTAGAGTAACACAAATCTCGACAACAAACTACCTTCCATAATGACAAGGCTACCATCCATTGGAGTAACAAAAATCTCGCCAACAGACTACCTTCCATATTGACAAGGCTACAATCCATTGGAGTAACCAAAATCTTGAAAACTGACTAACTTCCATAATGACAAGGCTACCATCCACTGGAGTAACAAAAATCTCGACAACAGACTACCTTCGTTATGACTAGGCTACCATCCATTGGAGTAACAAAGATATCGACAACATACTATCTTCCGTAATGACAAGGCTACGATCTATTGGAGTAATAGAAATCACAACGACAGACTACCTTCCATAATGACAAGGCTACCATCCATTGGAGTAACAAAAATCTAGACAACAGACTAACTTTCATAATGACAAGACTACCATCCATTAGAGTAACAAAAATCTCTACAAGAGACTAACGTCCATAATGACAAGGCTACCATCCATTGTAGGAAAAAAAATCTCGACAAGAAACTACCTTCCATAATATCAAGGCTACCATCCATTAGAGTAACAAAAATCTCGACAACAGACTACCTTCCATAATGACAAGGCTACCATCCATTAGAGTAACAAAAATCTAGCCAACAGACTACTTTCCATAATGACAAGGCTACCATCCATTGGAGTGACAAAAATCTCGACAATAGACTACCTTCCATAATGACAAGGCTACCATCCATTGGAGTAACTAAAATCTCGACAACAGACTATCTTCCAAAATGACAAGGCTACCATCCATTAGAGTAACAAAAATCTCGACAACATACTACCTTCCATAATGACAAGGCTACCATCCATTAGAGTAACAAAAATCTCGACAACAGACTACCTTCCATAATGACAAGGCTACCATCCATTAGAGTAGCAAAAATATCATCAAGAGACTACCTTCCATAATGACAAGGATACCATCCATTTGAGTAACAAAAATCTTGCCAACAGACTACCTTCCATAATGACATGCTACCATCCAATGGAGTGACAAAAATCTCGACAACAAACTACCTTCCATAATGACATGGCTACCATCCATTGGAGTAACAAAAATATCGACAACAGACTACCTTCCTTAATGACAAGGATAACATCCATTAGATTAACAAAAATATCGACAACATACTACCTTCCATACTAACAAGACTACCATCCATTAGAGTAACAAAAATCTGGAGAACAGACTACCTTCAATTATGACAAGGATACCAAACATTAGAGTAACAAAAATCTCGACAACAGACTACCTTCCATAATGCCAAGGCTACCATCCATTGTAGTAACAAAAATCTCGCCAACAAACTACCTTCCATAATGACAAGGCTACCATCCATTGGAGTAACAATAATCTCCACAACAGACTACCTTCAATAATTACTAGGCTACCATCCATTAGAGTAACAAAGATATCGACAACAGACTACCTTCCATAATGACAATGCTACTATCCATTGGAATAAAATAAATATCGACAATAGACTACCTTACATAATGACAAGGCTACCATCCATTAGAGTAACAAAAATATCTACAAGAGACTATGTTCCATAATGACAAGGCTACCATCCATTGTAGTAACCAAAATATGGACAACATACTACCTTCTATAATGACAAGGCTACCATCCATTTGAGTAACATAGACATCGACAGTAGTCTACCTTCCATAATGACAAGGCTACAATCTAATGGAGTAACAAAGATATCAACAACATACTACCTACCATTATGACAAGGCTACCATCCATTACAGTAACGAAAATCTAGACAACAGACTATGTTCCATAATGACAAGGCTACCATCTATTGGAATAACAAAAATATCAAGAATAGACTACCTTACGTAATGACACGTCTACCATCCAATGGAATAACAAAAATCTCGACAACAGACTACCTTCCATAATGACAAGTCTACCATCCATTGGAGTAACAATAATCTCGACAATAGAGTACCTTCCATAATGACAAGGCTACCATCCATTGGAGTAACAATAATCTCGACAATAGAGTACTTTCCATAATGACAATGCTACCATCCATTGGAGTAACAAAGATATTGACAACATGCTACCTTCCTTAATAATAAGGCTACCATCCATTGGAGTAACAAAAATCTCGACAACAAACTACCTTCCATAATGACAAGGCTACAATCCATTGGAGTAACAAAACACTCGACAATAGACTACTATCCATATTGACAAGGATACCATCCATTGGAGTAACAAAGATATCGACAACATACTATCTTCCATAATGACAAGGCCATCATCTATGTGAGTAATAGGAATCACAACGACAGACTAACTTCCATAATGACAATGCTACCATCAATTGGAGTCACAAAAATCTCGACAACAGACAACATTCCATAATGACAAGGCTACCTTCCATTGGAGTAACAAAAATCTCGACAACAGACTACCTTCCATAATGACAAGGCTACCAACCATTAGAGTAACAAAAATCTCGATAACATACTACCTTCCATAATGACAAGGCTACCATGCATTAGAGTAACAAAAATCTTGACAACAAACTACCTTCCATAATGACAAGGCTACCATCCAATAGAGTGACAAAAATCTCGATAATAGACTACCTTACATAATGACATGGCTACCATCCATTGGAGTAACAAAAATATCGACAACAGACTACCTTCCATAATGACAAGGCTACCATCCATTAGATTAACAAAAATATCAACAACATACTACCTTCCATAATAACAAGACTACCATCCATTAGAGTAACAAAAATCTTTAGAACAAACTAACCTCAATAATGACAAGGCTACCATCCATTAGAGTAACAAAAATCTCGACAACAGACTACCTTCCATAATGATAAGGCTACCATCCATTGGAGTAATAAAAATCTCGCCAACAAACTACCTTCCATAATAACAAGGCTACCATCCATTGGGGTAACAATAATCTCGACAACAGACTACCTTCAATAATGACTAGGCTACCATCCATTAGAGTAACAAAGATATCGACAACAGACTACCTTCCATAATGACAATGCTACCATCCCTTAGAGTAAAAAAAATCTCGACAATAGACTACCTTCCATAATAACAAGGCTACCATCCATTCTAGTAACGAATATCTGGAGAATAGACTACCTTCTATAATGACAAGGCTACCATCCACTAGAGTAACAAAAACATCGATAGCAGTCTACCATCAATAATGACAAGGCTACAATCCAATGGAGTAACAAAGATATCAACAACATACTACCTTCCATAATGACAAGGCTACCATCCATTGGAGTAACAAAAATATAGACAACACACTATCTTCCATAATGACAAGGCTACCATCTATTGGAATAACAAAAATATCGAGAATAGACTACCTTGCATAATGACAAGTCTACCATCCATTGGAGTAACAAAAATCTCGACAACATACTACTTTCCATAATGACAAGGCTACAATCGATTGGAGTAACAAAACACTCGACAATAGACTACCATCCATATTGACAAGGATACCATCCATTGGAGTAACAAAGATATCGATAACATACTATCTTCCATAATGACAAGGACACCATCTATTGGAGTAATAGAAATCACAACGACAGAATACCTTCCATAATGACAATGCAACCATCAATTGGAGTCACAAAAATCTAGACAACAGACAACCCTCCATAATGACAAGGCTACCATCCATTGGATTAACAAAAATATCAACAATAGACTACCTTCCATAATGACAAGGTTAACTTCCATTGTAGTAACAAAAATATCATCAAGAGACTACCTTCTATAAAGACAAGTCTACCATCCATTTGAGTAACAAAAATCTTGCCAACATACTACCTTCCATAATGACATGTTACCATCCAATGGAGTGACAAAAATCTCGACAATAGACTACCTTCCATAGTGACATGGCTACCATCCATTGGAGTAACAAAAATATCGACAACAGACTACCTTCCATAATGACAAGGCTACCATCCATTAGAGTAACAAAAATCTCGAGAACAGACTACCTTCAATAATGACAAGGCTACCATCCATTAGAGTAACAAAAATATCGACAACAGACTACCTTCCATAATGACAAGGCTACCAAAAATTGGAGTAACAGAAACATCGACAACAGTCTACCTTCCATAATGACAAGGCTACAATCCAATGTAGTAACAAAGATATCAACAACATACTACCTACCATAATGACATGGCTACCATCCATTGGAGTAAAAAAAATATAGACAACAGACTATCTTCCATGATGATAAGGCTACCATCTATTGGAATAACAAAAATATCGAGAATAGACTACCTTCCATAATGACAAGTCTACCATCCAATGGAATAACAAAAATCTCGACAACAGACTACCTTCCATAATGACAAGTCTACCATCCATTGGAGTAACAAAAATCTGAACAACATACTACTTTCCATAATGACAATGCTACCATCCATTGGAGTAATAAAGATATTGACAACATTCTACCTTCCATAATAATAAGGCTACCATCCATTAGAGTAACAAAAATCTCGACAACAGACTACCTTCCATAATGACAAGGCTACAATCCATTGGAGTAACAAAACACTCGACAATAGACTACTATCCATATTGACAAGGATACCATCCATTGGAGTAACAAAGATATCGACAACATACTATCTTCCATAATGACAAGGCCATCATCTATGTGAGTAATAGGAATCACAACGACAGACTAACTTCCATAATGACAATGCTACCATCAATTGGAGTCACAAAAATCTCGACAACAGACAACATTCCATAATGACAAGGCTACCTTCCATTGGAGTAACAAAAATCTCGACAACAGACTACCTTCCATAATGACAAGGCTACCAACCATTAGAGTAACAAAAATCTCGATAACATACTACCTTCCATAATGACAAGGCTACCATGCATTAGAGTAACAAAAATCTTGACAACAAACTACCTTCCATAATGACAAGGCTACCATCCAATAGAGTGACAAAAATCTCGATAATAGACTACCTTACATAATGACATGGCTACCATCCATTGGAGTAACAAAAATATCGACAACAGACTACCTTCCATAATGACAAGGCTACCATCCATTAGATTAACAAAAATATCAACAACATACTACCTTCCATAATAACAAGACTACCATCCATTAGAGTAACAAAAATCTTTAGAACAAACTAACCTCAATAATGACAAGGCTACCATCCATTAGAGTAACAAAAATCTCGACAACAGACTACCTTCCATAATGATAAGGCTACCATCCATTGGAGTAATAAAAATCTCGCCAACAAACTACCTTCCATAATAACAAGGCTACCATCCATTGGGGTAACAATAATCTCGACAACAGACTACCTTCAATAATGACTAGGCTACCATCCATTAGAGTAACAAAGATATCGACAACAGACTACCTTCCATAATGACAATGCTACCATCCCTTAGAGTAAAAAAAATCTCGACAATAGACTACCTTCCATAATAACAAGGCTACCATCCATTCTAGTAACGAATATCTGGAGAATAGACTACCTTCTATAATGACAAGGCTACCATCCACTGGAGTAACAAAAACATCGATAGCAGTCTACCATCAATAATGACAAGGCTACAATCCAATGGAGTAACAAAGATATCAACAACATACTACCTTCCATAATGACAAGGCTACCATCCATTGGAGTAACAAAAATATAGACAACACACTATCTTCCATAATGACAAGGCTACCATCTATTGGAATAACAAAAATATCGAGAATAGACTACCTTGAATAATGACAAGTCTACCATCCATTGGAGTAACAAAAATCTCGACAACATACTACTTTCCATAATGACAAGGCTACA
The DNA here is from genome assembly GCA_948472305.1 of Vicia faba. Classification (NCBI taxonomy): domain Eukaryota; kingdom Viridiplantae; phylum Streptophyta; class Magnoliopsida; order Fabales; family Fabaceae; genus Vicia; species Vicia faba. The sequence continues at coordinate 754,603,814 of OX451738.1, forward strand.
ATCCATTGGAGTAACAAAACACTCGACAATAGACTACCATCCATATTGACAAGGATACCATCCATTGGAGTAACAAAGATATCGATAACATACTATCTTCCATAATGACAAGGACACCATCTATTGGAGTAATAGAAATCACAACGACAGAATTCCTTCCATAATGACAATGCAACCATCAATTGGAGTCACAAAAATCTAGACAACAGACAACCCTCCATAATGACAAGGCTACCATCCATTGGATTAACAAAAATATCAACAATAGACTACCTTCCATAATGACAAGGTTAACTTCCATTGTAGTAACAAAAATATCATCAAGAGACTACCTTCTATAAAGACAAGTCTACCATCCATTTGAGTAACAAAAATCTTGCCAACATACTACCTTCCATAATGACATGTTACCATCCAATGGAGTGACAAAAATCTCGACAATAGACTACCTTCCATAGTGACATGGCTACCATCCATTGGAGTAACAAAAATATCGACAACAGACTACCTTCCATAATGACAAGGCTACCATCCATTAGAGTAACAAAAATCTCGAGAACAGACTACCTTCAATAATGACAAGGCTACCATCCATTAGAGTAACAAAAATATCGACAACAGACTACCTTCCATAATGACAAGGCTACCAAAAATTGGAGTAACAGAAACATCGACAACAGTCTACCTTCCATAATGACAAGGCTACAATCCAATGTAGTAACAAAGATATCAACAACATACTACCTACCATAATGACATGGCTACCATCCATTGGAGTAAAAAAAATATAGACAACAGACTATCTTCCATGATGATAAGGCTACCATCTATTGGAATAACAAAAATATCGAGAATAGACTACCTTCCATAATGACAAGTCTACCATCCAATGGAATAACAAAAATCTCGACAACAGACTACCTTCCATAATGACAAGTCTACCATCCATTGGAGTAACAAAAATCTGAACAACATACTACTTTCCATAATGACAATGCTACCATCCATTGGAGTAATAAAGATATTGACAACATTCTACCTTCCATAATAATAAGGCTACCATCCATTAGAGTAACAAAAATCTCGACAACAGACTACCTTCCATAATGACAAGGCTACAATCCATTGGAGTAACAAAACACTCAACAATAGACTACCATCCATATTGACAAGGATACCATCCATTGGTGTAACAAAGATATCGACAACATACTATCTTCCATAATGACAAGGCCACCATCTATTGGAGTAATAAAAATCACAACGACATACTACCTTCCATAATGACAATGCTACCATCAATTGGAGTCACAAAAATCTCAACAACAGACAACCTTCCATAATGACAAGGCTACCATCCATTGGATTAACAAAAATATCAACAATAGACTACCTTCCATAATGACAAGGATAACTTCCATTGGAGTAACAAAAATATCATCAAGAGACTACCTTCCATATTGACAAGGCTACCATCCATTTGAGTAACAAAAATCTTGCCAACAGACTACCTTCCATAATGACATTCTACTACCCAATGGAGTGACAAAAATCTCGACAATAGACTACCTTCCATAATGACATGGCTACCATCTATTGTAGTAACAAAAATCTCGACAACAGACTACCTTCCATAATGACAAGGCTACAATCCATTGGAGTAACAAAACACTCCACAATAGACTACCATCCATATTGACAAGGATACCATCCATTGGAGTAACAAAGATATCGACAACATACTATCTTCCATAATGACAATGCCACCATCTATTGGAGTAATAAAAATCACAACGACATACTACCTTCCACAATGACAATGCTACCATCAATTGGAGTCATAAAAATCTCAACAACAGACAACCTTCCATAATGACAAGGCTACCATCCATTGGATTAACAAAAATATCAACAATAGACTACCTTCAATAATGACAAGGCTACCATCCATTAGAGTAACAAAGATATCGACAACAGACTACCTTCCATAATGACAACGCTATCATCCATTGGAGTAAAAAAAATATCGACAATAGACTACCTTCCATATTGACAAAGCTACCATCCATTAGAGTTACAAAAATATCTACAACAAACTATGTTCCTTAATGACAAGGCTACCATCCATTAGAGTAACAAAAATCTCGACAACAGACTACCTTCCATAATGACAAGGCTACCATCCATTGGAGTAACAGAAACATCGACAGCAGTCTACCTTCCATAATGACAAGGCTACTATCCAATGGAGTAACAAAGATATCAACAACATACTACCTACCATAATGACATGGCTACCATCCATTGGAGTAAAAAAAATATAGACAACAGACTATCTTCCATAATGATAAGGCTACCATCTATTGGAATAACAAAAATATCGAGAATAGACTACCTTACATAATGACAAGTCTACCATCCATTGGAGTAACAATAATCTCGACAATAGAGTACCTTCCATAATGACAAGGCTACCATCCATTGGAGTAACAATAATCTCGACAAAAGAGTACTTTCCATAATGACAATGCTACCATCCATTGGAGTAACAAAGATATCGATAACATACTATCTTCCATAATGACAAGGCCATCATCTATGTGAGTAATAGGAATCACAACGACAGACTACCTTCCATAATGACAATGCTACCATCCATTGGAGTCACAAAAATCTCGACAACAGACAACATTCCATAATGACAAGGCTACCATCCATTGGAGTAACAAAAATCTCGACAACAGACTACCTTCCATAATGACAAGGCTACCAACCATTAGAGTAACAAAAATCTCGATAACATACTACCTTCCATAATGACAAGGCTACCATGCATTAGAGTAACAAAAATCTCGACAACAAACTACCTTCCATAATGACAAGGCTACCATCCATTGGAGTAACGAAAATATCATCAAGAGACTACCTTCCATACTTACAAGGCTACCATCCATTTGAGTAACAAAAATCTTGCCAACAAACTACCTTCCATAATGACATGCTACCATCCAATGGAGTGACAAAAATCTCGATAATAAACTACCTTACATAATGACATGGCTACCATCCATTGGAGTAACAAAAATATCGACAACATACTACCTTCCATAATGACAAGGCTACCATCCATTAGATTAACAAAAATATCAACAACATACTACCTTCCATAATAACAAGACTACCATCCATTAGAGTAACAAAAATCTTGAGAACAAACTAACCTCAATAATGACAAGGCTACCATCCATTAGAGTAACAAAAATCTCGACAACAGACTACCTTCCATAATGATAAGGCTACCATCCATTGGAGTTACAAAAATCTTGCCAACAGACTACCTTCCATAATAACAAGGCTACCATCCATTGGGGTAACAATAATCTCGACAACAGACTACCTTCAATAATGACTAGGCTACCATCCATTAGAGTAACAAAGATATCGACAACAGACTACCTTCCATAATGACAATGCTACCATCCCTTAGAGTAAAAAAAATCTCGACAATAAACTACCTTCCATAATGACAAGGCTACCATCCATTAGAGTAACAAAAATATCTACAACAGACTATGTTCCATAATGACAAGGCTACCATCCATTCTATTAACCAATATCTGGAGAATAGACTACCTTCAATAATGACAAGGCTACCATCCACTGGAGTAACAGAAACATCGATAGCAGTCTACCTTCAATAATGACAAGGCTACAATCCAATGGAGTAACAAAGATATCGACAACATACTATCTTCCATAATGACAAGGACACCATCTATTGGAGTAATAGAAATCACAACGACAGACTACCTTCCATAATGACAATGCTACCATCAATTGGAGTCACAAAAATCTCGACAACAGACAACCTTCCATAATGACAAGGCTACCATCCATTGGATTAACAAAAATATCAACAATAGACTACCTTCCATAATGACAAGGCTAACTTCCATTGGAGTAACAAAAATATCATCAAGAGACTACCTTCCATAATGACAAGTCTACCATCCATTTGAGTAACAAAAATCTTGCCAACAGACTACCTTCCATAATGACATGCCTCCATCCAATGGAGTGACAAAAATCTCGATAATAGACTACCTTCCATAATTACATGGCTACCATTCGTTGGAGTAACAAAAATATCGACAACTGACTACATTCCATAATGACAAGGCTACCATCCATTAGATTAACAAAATTATCGACAACATACTACCTTCCATAATAACAAGACTACCATCCATTAGAGTAACAAAAATCTCGAGAACAGACTACCTTCAATAATGACAAGGCTACCATCCATTAGAGTAACAAAAATATCGACAACAGACAACATTTCATAATGACAAGGCTACCATCCATTGGAGTAACAGAAACATCGACAACAGTCTACCTTCCATAATGACAAGGCTACAATCCAATGGAGTAACAAAGATATCAATAACATACTACCTACCATAATGACATGGCTACCATCCATTAGAGTAAAATAAATATAGACAACAGACTATCTTCCATAATGAAGAGGCTACCATCTATTCGAATAACAAAAATATCGAGAATAAACTACCTTCCATAATGACAAGTCTACTATCCAATGGAATAAAAAAAAGTCTCGACAACAGACTACCTTCCATAATGACAAGTCTACCATCCATTGGAGTAACAAAAATTTGAACAACATACTAGTTTCCATAATGACAATGCTACCATCCATTGGAGTAACAAAGATATTGATAACATGCTACCTTCCATAATAATAAGGCTACCATCCATTAGAGTAACAAAAATCTCGACAACAGACTACCTTCCATAATGATAAGGCTACAATCCATTGGAGTAACAAAACACTCGACAATAGACTACCATCCATATTGACAAGGATACCATCCATTGGAGTAACAAAGATATCGACAACATACTATCTTCCATAATGACAAGGCCACCATCTATTGGAGTAATAAAAATCACAACGACAGACTACCTTCCATAATGACAATGCTACCATCAATTGGAGTCACAAAAATCTCAACAACAGACAACCTTCCATAATGACAAGGCTACCATCCTTTTGAGTAACAAAAATCTTGCCAACAGACTACCTTCAATAATGACATGCTACCACCCAATGAAGTGACAAAAATCTCGACAATAGACTACCTTCCATAATGAGATGGCTACCATCCATTGGAGTAACAAAAATATCGACAACAGACTACCTTCCATAATGACAAGGCTACCATCCATTAGATTAACAAAAATATCAAAAACATACTACCTTCCATAATAACAAGACTACAATCCATTAGAGTAACAAAAATCTTGAGAACAGACTACCTTCAATAATGACAAGACTACCATCCATTAGAGTATCAAAAATCTCGACAACAGACTACCTTCCATAATAACAAGGCTACCATCCATTGGAGTAACAAAATCTCGCCAACAGACTACCTTCCATAATGACAAGGCTACCATCCATTGGAGTAACAATAATCTCGACAACAGACTACCTTCAATAATGACTAGGCTACCATCCATTAGAGTAACAAAGATATCGACAACAGACTACCTTCCATAATGACAACGCTATCATCCATTGGAGTAAAAAAAATATCGACAATAGACTACCTTCCATATTGACAAAGCTACCATCCATTAGAGTTACAAAAATATCTACAACAAACTATGTTCCTTAATGACAAGGCTACCATCCATTAGAGTAACAAAAATCTCGACAACAGACTACCTTCCATAATGACAAGGCTACCATCCATTGGAGTAACAGAAACATCGACAGCAGTCTACCTTCCATAATGACAAGGCTACTATCCAATGGAGTAACAAAGATATCAACAACATACTACCTACCATAATGACATGGCTACCATCCATTGGAGTAAAAAAAATATAGACAACAAACTATCTTCCATAATGATAAGGCTACCATCTATTGGAATAACAAAAATATCGAGAATAGACTACCTTACATAATGACACGTCTACCATCCATTGGAGTAACAATAATCTCGATAATAGAGTACCTTCCATAATGACAAGGCTACCATCCATTGGAGTAACAATAATCTCGACAATAGAGTACTTTCCATAATGACAATGCTACCATCCATTGGAGTAACAAAGATATCGACAACATACTATCTTCCATAATGACAAGGCCATCATCTATGTGAGTAATAGGAATCACAACGACATACTACCTTCCATAATGACAATGCTACCATCAATTGGAGTCACAAAAATCTCGACAACAGACAATATTCCATAATGACAAGGCTACCATCCATTGGAGTAACAAAAATCTCGACAACAGACTACCTTCCATAATGACAAGGCTACCAACCATTAGAGTAACAAAAATCTCGATAACATACTACCTTCCATAATGACAAGGCTACCATGCATTAGAGTAACAAAAATCTTGACAAGAAACTACCTTCCATAATGATAAGGCTACCATCCATTGGAGTAACGAAAATATTATCAAGAGACTACCTTCCATACTTACAAGGCTACCATCCATTTGAGTAACAAAAATCTTGCCAACCAACTAGCTTCCATAATGACATGCTACCATCCAATGGAGTGACAAAAATCTCGATAATAGACTACCTTACATAATGACAAGGCTACCATCCATTAGATTAACAAAAATATCAACAACATACTACCTTCCATAATAACAAGACTACCATCCATTAGAGTAACAAAAATCTTGAGAACAAACTAACCTCAATAATGACAAGGCTGCCATCCATTAGATTAACAAAAATCTCGACAACAGACTACCTTCCATAATGATAAGGCTACCATCCATTGAAGTAACAAAAATCTCGCCAACAGACTACCTTCCATAATAACAAGGCTACCATCCATTGGGGTAACAATAATCTCGACAACAGACTACCTTCAATAATGACTAGGCTACCATCCGTTAGAGTAACAAAGATATCGACAACAGACTACCTTCCATAATGACAATGCTACCATCCCTTAGAGTAAAAAAAATCTCGACAATAGACTACCTTCCATAATGACAAGGCTACCATCCATTAGAGTAACAAAAATATCTACAACAGACTATGTTCCATAATGACAAGGCTACCATCCATTCTAGTAACCAATATCTGGAGAATAGACTACCTTCTATAATGACAAGGCTACCATCCACTGGAGTAATAGAAACATCGATAGCAGTCTACCTTCAATAATGACAAGGCTACAATCCAATGGAGTAACAAAGATATCGACAACATACTATCTTCCATAATGACAAGGACACCATCTATTGGAGTAATAGAAATCACAACGACATACTACCTTCCATAATGACAATGCTACCATCAATTGGAGTCACAAAAATCTCGACAACAGACAACCTTCCATAATGACAAGGCTACCATCCATTGGATTAACAAAAATATCAACAATAGACTACCTTCCATAATGACAAGGCTAACTTCCATTGGAGTAACAAAAATATCATCAAGAGACTACCTTCCATAATGACAAGTCTACCATCCATTTGAGTAACAAAAATCTTGCCAACAGACTACCTTCCATAATGACATGCTACCGTCCAATGGAGTGACAAAAATCTCGACAATAGACTACCTTCCATAATTACATGGCTACCATTCGTTGGAGTAACAAAAATATCGACAACTGACTACCTTCCATAATGACAACGCTACCATCCATTAGCTTAACAAAAATATCGATAACACACTAACTTCCATATTAACAAGACTACCATCCATTAGAGTAACAAAAATCTCGAGAACAGACTACCTTCAATAATGACAAGGCTACCATCCATTAGAGTAACAAAAATCTCGACAACAGAAAACCTTCCATAATGACAAGGCTACAATCCATTGGAGTAACAGAAACATCGACAACAGTCTACCTTCCATAATGACAAGGCTACAATCCAATGGAGTAACAAAGATATCAATAACATAATACCTACCATAATGACATGGCTACCATCCATTGGAGTAAAATAAATATAGACAACAGACTATCTTCCATAATGAAGAGGCTACCATCTATTGGAATAACAAAAATATCGAGAATAGACTACCTTCCATAATGACAAGTCTACTATCCAATGGAATAACAAAAATCTCGACAACAGACTACCTTCCATAATGACAAGTCTACCATCCATTGGAGTAACAAAAATCTGAATAACATACTACTTTCCATAATGACAATGCTACCATCCATTGGAGTAACAAAGATATTGACAACATGCTACCTTCCATAATAACAAGGATACCATCCATTAGAGTATCAAAAATCTCGACAAAAGACTACCTTCCATAATGACAAGGCTACAATCCATTGGAGTAACAAAACACTCGATAATAGACTACCATCCATATTGACAAGGATACCATCCATTGGAGTAACAAAGATATCGACAACATACTATCTTCCATAATGACAAGGCCACCATCTATTGGAGTAATAAAAATCATAACGACAGACTACCTTCCATAATGACAATGCTACCATCAATTGGAGTCACAAAAATCTCAACAACAGACAACCTTCCATAATTACAAGGTTACCATCCATTGGATTAACAAAAATATCAACAATAGACTACCTTCCATAATGACAAGGCTAACTTCCATTGGAGTAACAAAAATATCATCAAGAGACTACCTTCCATATTGACAAGGCTACCATCCATTTGAGTAACAAAAATCTTGCCAACAGACTACCTTCCATAATGACATGCTACCATCCAATGGAGTGACAAAAATCTCGACAATAGACTACCTTCCATAATGACATGGCTACCATCCATTGGAGTAACAAAAATATCGACAACAGACTACCTTCCATAATGACAAGGCTACCATCCATTAGATTAACAAAAATATCGACAACATACTACCTTCCATAATAACAAGACTACAATCCATTAGCGTAACAAAAATCTCGAGAACAGACTACCTTCAATAATGACAAGGCTACCATCCATTAGAGTAACAAAAATCTAGACAACAGACTACCTTCCATAATGACAAGGCTACCATCCATTGGAGTAACAGAAACATCGACAACAGTCTACCTTCCATAATGACAAGCCTACAATCCAATGGAGTAACAAAGATATCAACAACATACTACCTAATGACATGGCTACCATCCATAGGAGTAAAAAAATATAGACAACAGACTATCTTCCATAATGATAAGGCTACCATCTATTGGAATAACAAAAATATCGAGAATAGACTACCTTCCATAATGACAAGTCTACCATCCAATGGAATAACAAAAATCTCGACAACAGACTGCCTTCCATAATGACAAGTCTACCATCCATTGGAGTAACAAAAATATGAATAACATACTACTTTCCATAATGATAATGCTACCATCCATTGGAGTAACAAAGATATTGACAACATGCTACCTTCCATAATAATAAGGATACCATCCATTGGAGTAACAAAAATCTCGACAACAGACTACCTTCCATAATGACAAGGCTACAATCCATTGGAGTAACAAAACACTCGACAATAGACTAGCATCCATATTGACAAGGATAACATCCATTGGAGTAACTAAGATATCGACAACATACTATCTTCCATAATGACAAGGCCACCATCTATTGGAGTAATAAAAATCACAACGACAGACTACCTTCCATACTGAAAATGCTACCATCAATTGGAGTCACAAAAATCTCGATAACAGACAACATTCCATAATGTCAAGGCTACCATCCATTGGAGTAACAAAAATCTCGACAACAGACTACCTTCCATAATGACAAGGCTACCAACCATTAGAGTAACAAAAATATCGACAACATACTACCTTCCATAATGACAAGGCTACCATCCATTAGAGTAACAAAAATCTCGACAACAGACTACCTTCCATAATGACAAGGCTACCATCCATTGGAGTAACGAAAATATCATTAAGAGACTACCTTCCATACTTACAAGGCTACGATCCATTTGAGTAACAAAAATCTTACCAACAAACTACCTTCCATAATTACATGGCTACCATCCATTGGAGTAACAAAAATATCGACAACAGACTACCTTCTATAATGACAAGGCTACCATCCAATGGAGTAACAGAGATATCAACAACATACTACCTTCCATAATGACAAGGCTACCATCTATTGGAATCACAAAAATGTCGAGAATAGACTACCTTCCATAATGACAATGCTACCATCCATTGGAATAACAAAAATCTTGACAACATACTACTTTCCATAATGACAATGCTACCATCCATTGGAGTAACAAAGATATTGACAACATGCTACCTTCCATAATAATAAGGCAACCATCCATTGGAGTAACAAAAATCTCGACAACAGGCTACCTTCCATAATGAGAAGGCTACAATCCATTGGAGTAACAAAAGACTCGACAATAGACTACCATCCATATTGACAAGGATACCATCCATTGGAGTAACAAAGATATCGACAACATACTATCTTCCATAATGACAAGGACACCATCTATTGGAGTAATAGAAATCACAACGACAGACTACCTTCCATAATGACAATGCTACCATCAATTGGAGTCACAAAAATCTCGACAACAGACAACCTTCCATAATGACAAGGCTACCATCCATTGGATTAACAAAAATATCAACAATAGACTACCTTCCATAATGACAAGGCTAACTTCCATTGGAGTAACAAAAATATCATCAAGAGACTACCTTCCATAATGACAAGTCTACCATCCATTTGAGTAACAAAAATCTTGCCAACAGACTACCTTCCATAATGACATTATACCTTCCAATGGAGTTACAAAAATCTCGACAATAGACTACCTTCCATAATGACATGGCTACCATTCATTGGAGTAACAAAAATATCGACAACTGACTACCTTCCATAATGACAAGGCTACCATCCATTAGATTAACAAAAATATCGACAACATACTACCTTCCATAATAATAAGACTACCATCCATTAGAGTAACAAAAATATCTACAACAGACTACCTTCAATAATGACAAGGCTACCATCCATTAGAGTAACAAAAATCTCGACAACAAACTACCTTCCATAATGACAAGGTTACCATCCATTGGAGTAACAGAAACATCGACAACAGTCTACCTTCCATAATGACAAGGCTACAATCCAATGGAGTAACAAAGATATCAACAACATACTAGCTACCATAATGACATGGCTACCATCCATTGGAGTAAAATAAATATAGACAACAGACTATCTTCCATAATGATAAGGCTACCTTCTATTGGAATAACAAAAATATCGAGAATAGACTACCTTCCATAATGACAAGTCTACCATCCAATGGAATAACAAAAATCTCGACAACAGACTACCTTCCATAATGACAAGTCTACCATCCATTGGAGTAACAAAAATCTGAACAACATACTACTTTCCATAATGACAATGCTACCATCCATTGGAGTAACAAAGATATTGACAACATGCTACCTTCCATAATAACAAGGCTACCATCCATTAGAGTAACAAAAATCTCAACAATAGACTACCTTCCATAATGACAAGGCTACAATCCATTGGAGTAACAAAAGACTCGACAATAGACTACCATCCATATTGACAAGGATACCATCCATTGGAGTAACAAAGATATCGACAACATACTATCTTCCATAATGACAAGGCCACCATCTATTGGATTAATAAAAATCACAATGACAGACTACCTTCCATAATGACACTGCTACCATCAATTGGAGTAACAAAAATCTCAACAACAGACAACCTTCCATAATGACAAGGCTACCATCCATTGGATTAACAAAAATATCAACAATAGACTACCTTCCATAATGACAAGGCTAACTTCCATTGGAGTAACAAAAATATAATCAAGAGACTACCTTCCATATTGACAAGGCTACCATCCATTTGAGTAACAAAAATCTTGCCAACAGACTACTTTCCATAATGACATGCTACCATCCAATGGAGTGACAAAAATCTCGACAATAGACTACCTTCCATAATGACATGGCTACCACCCATTGGAGTTACAAAAATATCGACAACAGACTACCTTCAATAATGACAAGGCTACCATCCATTAGATTAACAAAAATATCGACAACATACTACCTTCCATAATAACAAGACTATAATCCATTAGAGTAACAAAAATCTCGAGAACAGACTACCTTCAATAATGACAAGGCTACCATCCATTAGAGTAACAAAAATCTCGACAATAGACTACCTTCCATAATGACAAGGCTACCATCCAATGGAGTAACAAAGATATCAACAACATACTACCTACCATAATGACATGGCTACCATCCACTGGAGTAAAATAAATATAGACAATAGACTATCTTCCATAATGATAAGGCTACCATCTATTGGAATAACAAAAATATCGAGAATAGACTACCTTCCATAATGATAAGTCTACCATCCAATGGAATAACAAAAATCTCGACAACAGACTACCTTCCATAATGACAAGTCTACCATCCATTGGAGTAACAAAAATCTGAACAACATACTACTTTCCATAATGACAAGGCTACCATCCATTGGAGTAACAAAATCTCGCCAACAGACTACCTTCCATAATGACAAGGCTACCATCCATTGGAGTAACAATAATCTCGACAACAGACTACCTTCAATAATGACTAGGCTACCATCCATTAGAGTAACAAAGATATCGACAACAGACTACCTTCCATAATGACAACGCTATCATCCATTGGAGTAAAAAAATTATCGACAATAGACTACCTTCCATATTGACAAAGCTACCATCCATTAGAGTTACAAAAATATCTACAACAAACTATGTTCCTTAATGACAAGGCTACCATCCATTAGAGTAACAAAAATCTCGACAACAGACTACCTTCCATAATGACAAGGCTACCATCCATTGGAGTAACAGAAACATCGACAGCAGTCTACCTTCCATAATGACAAGGCTACTATCCAATGGAGTAACAAAGATATCAACAACATACTACCTACCATAATGACATGGCTACCATCCATTGGAGTAAAAAAAATATAGACAACAGACTATCTTCCATAATGATAAGGCTACCATCTATTGGAATAACAAAAATATCGAGAATAGACTACCTTACATAATGACACGTCTACCATCCATTGGAGTAACAATAATCTCGATAATAGAGTACCTTCCATAATGACAAGGCTACCATCCATTGGAGTAACAATAATCTCGACAATAGAGTACTTTCCATAATGACAATGCTACCATCCATTGGAGTAACAAAGATATCGACAACATACTATCTTCCATAATGACAAGGCCATCATCTATGTGAGTAATAGGAATCACAACGACATACTACCTTCCATAATGACAATGCTACCATCAATTGGAGTCACAAAAATCTCGACAACAGACAATATTCCATAATGACAAGGCTACCATCCATTGGAGTAACAAAAATCTCGACAACAGACTACCTTCCATAATGACAAGGCTACCAACCATTAGAGTAACAAAAATCTCGATAACATACTACCTTCCATAATGACAAGGCTACCATGCATTAGAGTAACAAAAATCTTGACAACAAACTACCTTCCATAATGATAAGGCTACCATCCATTGGAGTAACGAAAATATTATCAAGAGACTACCTTCCATACTTACAAGGCTACCATCCATTTGAGTAACAAAAATCTTGCCAACCAACTAGCTTCCATAATGACATGCTACCATCCAATGGAGTGACAAAAATCTCGATAATAGACTACCTTACATAATGACAAGGCTACCATCCATTAGATTAACAAAAATATCAACAACATACTACCTTCCATAATAACAAGACTACCATCCATTAGAGTAACAAAAATCTTGAGAACAAACTAACCTCAATAATGACAAGGCTGCCATCCATTAGATTAACAAAAATCTCGACAACAGACTACCTTCCATAATGATAAGGCTACCATCCATTGAAGTAACAAAAATCTCGCCAACAGACTACCTTCCATAATAACAAGGCTACCATCCATTGGGGTAACAATAATCTCGACAACAGACTACCTTCAATAATGACTAGGCTACCATCCGTTAGAGTAACAAAGATATCGACAACAGACTACCTTCCATAATGACAATGCTACCATCCCTTAGAGTAAAAAAAATCTCGACAATAGACTACCTTACATAATGACAAGGCTACAATCCATTAGAGTAACAAAAATATCTACAACAGACTATGTTCCATAATGACAAGGCTACCATCCATTCTAGTAACCAATATCTGGAGAATAGACTACCTTCTATAATGACAAGGCTACCATCCACTGGAGTAATAGAAACATCGATAGCAGTCTACCTTCAATAATGACAAGGCTACAATCCAATGGAGTAACAAAGATATCGACAACATACTATCTTCCATAATGACAAGGACACCATCTATTGGAGTAATAGAAATCACAACGACATACTACCTTCCATAATGAAAATGCTACCATCAATTGGAGTCACAAAAATCTCGACAACAGACAACCTTCCATAATGACAAGGCTACCATCCATTGGATTAACAAAAATATCAACAATAGACTACCTTCCATAATGACAAGGCTAACTTCCATTGGAGTAACAAAAATATCATCAAGAGACTACCTTCCATAATGACAAGTCTACCATCCATTTGAGTAACAAAAATCTTGCCAACAGACTACCTTCCATAATGACATGCTACCGTCCAATGGAGTGACAAAAATCTCGACAATAGACTACCTTCCATAATTACATGGCTACCATTCGTTGGAGTAACAAAAATATCGACAACTGACTACCTTCCATAATGACAAGGCTACCATCCATTAGCTTAACAAAAATATCGATAACACACTAACTTCCATATTAACAAGACTACCATCCATTAGAGTAACAAAAATCTCGAGAACAGACTACCTTCAATAATGACAAGGCTACCATCCATTAGAGTAACAAAAATCTCGACAACAGAAAACCTCCCATAATGACAAGGCTACAATCCATTGGAGTAACAGAAACATCGACAACAGTCTACCTTCCATAATGACAAGGCTACAATCCAATGGAGTAACAAAGATATCAATAACATAATACCTACCATAATGACATGGCTACCATCCATTGGAGTAAAATAAATATAGACAACAGACTATCTTCCATAATGAAGAGGCTACCATCTATTGGAATAACAAAAATATCGAGAATAGACTACCTTCCATAATGACAAGTCTACTATCCAATGGAATAACAAAAATCTCGACAACAGACTACCTTCCATAATGACAAGTCTACCATCCATTGGAGTAACAAAAATCTGAATAACATACTACTTTCCATAATGACAATGCTACCATCCATTGGAGTAACAAAGATATTGACAACATGCTACCTTCCATAATAACAAGGATACCATCCATTAGAGTATCAAAAATCTCGACAAAAGACTACCTTCCATAATGACAAGGCTACAATCCATTGGAGTAACAAAACACTCGATAATAGACTACCATCCATATTGACAAGGATACCATCCATTGGAGTAACAAAGATATCGACAACATACTATCTTCCATAATGACAAGGCCACCATCTATTGGAGTAATAAAAATCATAACGACAGACTACCTTCCATAATGACAATGCTACCATCAATTGGAGTCACAAAAATCTCAACAACAGACAACCTTCCATAATTACAAGGTTACCATCCATTGGATTAACAAAAATATCAACAATAGACTACCTTCCATAATGACAAGGCTAACTTCCATTGGAGTAACAAAAATATCATCAAGAGACTACCTTCCATATTGACAAGGCTACCATCCATTTGAGTAACAAAAATCTTTCCAACAGACTACCTTCCATAATGACATGCTACCATCCAATGGAGTGACAAAAATCTCGACAATAGACTACCTTCCATAATGACATGGCTACCATCCATTGGAGTAACAAAAATATCGACAACAGACTACCTTCCATAATGACAAGGCTACCATCCATTAGATTAACAAAAATATCGACAACATACTACCTTCCATAATAACAAGACTACAATCCATTAGCGTAACAAAAATCTGAAGAACAGACTACCTTCAATAATGACAAGGCTACCATCCATTAGAGTAACAAAAATCTAGACAACAGACTACCTTCCATAATGACAAGGCTACCATCCATTGGAGTAACAGAAACATCGACAACAGTCTACCTTCCATAATGACAAGCCTACAATCCAATGGAGTAACAAAGATATCAACAACATACTACCTAATGACATGGCTACCATCCATAGGAGTAAAAAAATATAGACAACAGACTATCTTCCATAATGATAAGGCTACCATCTATTGGAATAACAAAAATATCGAGAATAGACTACCTTCCATAATGACAAGTCTACCATCCAATGGAATAACAAAAATCTCGACAACAGACTGCCTTCCATAATGACAAGTCTACCATCCATTGGAGTAACAAAAATATGAATAACATACTACTTTCCATAATGATAATGCTACCATCCATTGGAGTAACAAAGATATTGACAACATGCTACCTTCCATAATAATAAGGCTACAATCCATTGGAGTAACAAAACACTCGACAATAGACTAGCATCCATATTGACAAGGATACCATCCATTGGAGTAACTAAGATATCGACAACATACTATCTTCCATAATGACAAGGCCACCATCTATTGGAGTAATAAAAATCACAACGACAGACTACCTTCCATACTGAAAATGCTACCATCAATTGGAGTCACAAAAATCTCGATAACAGACAACATTCCATAATGTCAAGGTTACCATCCATTGGAGTAACAAAAATCTCGACAACAGACTACCTTCCATAATTACAAGGCTACCAACCATTAGAGTAACAAAAATCTCGACAACATACTACCTTCCATAATGACAAGGCTACCATCCATTAGAGTAACAAAAATCTCGACAACAGACTACCTTCCATAATGACAAGGCTACCATCCATTGGAGTAACGAAAATATCATTAAGAGACTACCTTCCATACTTACAAGGCTACGATCCATTTGAGTAACAAAAATCTTGCCAACAAACTACCTTCCATAATTACATGGCTACCATCCATTGGAGTAACAAAAATATCGACAACAAACTACCTTCTATAATGACAAGGCTACCATCCAATGGAGTAACAGAGATATCAACAACATACTACCTTCCATAATGACAAGGCTACCATCTATTGGAATCACAAAAATGTCGAGAATAGACTACCTTCCATAATGACAATGCTACCATCCAATGGAGTAACAAAAATCTTGACAACATACTACTTTCCATAATGACAATGCTACCATCCATTGGAGTAACAAAGATATTGACAACATGCTACCTTCCATAATAATCAGGCAACCATCCATTGCAGTAACAAAAATCTCGACAACAGGCTACCTTCCATAATGAGAAGGCTACAATCCATTGGAGTAACAAAAGACTCGACAATAGACTACCATCCATATTGACAAGGATACCATCCATTGGAGTAACAAAGATATCGACAACATACTATCTTCCATAATGGCAAGGACACCATCTATTGGAGTAATAGAAATCACAACGACAGACTACCTTCCATAATGACAATGCTACCATCAATTGGAGTCACAAAAATCTCGACAACAGACAACCTTCCATAATGACAAGGCTACCATCCATTGGATTAACAAAAATATCAACAATAGACTACCTTCCATAATGACAAGGCTAACTTCCATTGGAGTAACAAAAATATCATCAAGAGACTACCTTCCATAATGACAAGTCTACCATCCATTTGAGTAACAAAAATCTTGCCAACAGACTACCTTCCATAATGACATTATACCTTCCAATGGAGTGACAAAAATCTCGACAATAGACTACCTTCCATAATGACATGGCTACCATTCATTGGAGTAACAAAAATATCGACAACTGACTACCTTCCATAATGACAAGGCTACCATCCATTAGATTAACAAAAATATCGACAACATACTACCTTCCATAATAATAAGACTACCATCCATTAGAGTAACAAAAATATCTACAACAGACTACCTTCAATAATGACAAGGCTACCATCCATTAGAGTAACAAAAATCTCGACAACAAACTACCTTCCATAATGACAAGGTTACCATCCATTGGAGTAACAGAAACATCGACAACAGTCTACCTTCCATAATGGCAAGGCTACAATCCAATGGAGTAACAAAGATATCAACAACATACTACCTACCATAATGACATGGCTACCATCCATTGGAGTAAAATAAATATAGACAACAGACTATCTTCCATAATGATAAGGCTACCTTCTATTGGAATAACAAAAATATCGAGAATAGACTACCTTCCATAATGACAAGTCTACCATCCAATGGAATAACAAAAATCTCGACAACAGACTACCTTCCATAATGACAAGTCTACCATCCATTGGAGTAACAAAAATCTGAACAACATACTACTTTCCATAATGACAATGCTACCATCCATTGGAGTAACAAAGATATTAACAACATGCTACCTTCCATAATAACAAGGCTACTATCCATTAGAGTAACAAAAATCTCGACAACAGACTACCTTCCATAATGACAAGGCTATAATCCATTGGAGTAACAAAACACTCGACAATAGACTACCATCAATATTGACAAGGATACCATCCATTTGAGTAACAAAGATATCGACAACATACTAACTTCCATAATGACAAGGCCACCATCTATTGGAGTAATAAAAATCACAATGACAGACTACCTTCCATAATGACAATGCTACCATCAATTGGAGTCACAAAAATCTCAACAACAGACAACCTTCCATAATGACAAGGCTACCATCCATTGGATTAACAAAAATATCAACAATAGACTACCTTCCATAATGACAAGGCTAACTTCCATTGGAGTAACAAAAATATAATCAAGAGACTACCTTCCATATTGACAAGGCTACCATCCATTTGAGTAACAAAAATCTTGCCAACAGACTACCTTCCATAATGACATGCTACCATCCAATGGAATGACAAAAATCTCGACAATAGACTACCTTCCATAATGACATGGCTACCATCCATTGGAGTAACAAAAATATCGACAACAGACTACCTTCAATAATGACAAGGCTACCATCCATTAGATTAACAAAAATATCGACAACATACTACCTTCCATAATAACAAGACTACAATCCATTAGAGTAACAAAAATCTCGAGAACAGACTACCTTCAATAATGACAACGCTACCATCCATTAGAGTAACAAAAATCTCGACAACAAACTACCTTCCATAATGACAAGGTTACCATCCATTGGAGTAACAGATACATCGACAACAGTCTACCTTCCATAATGACAAGGCTACAATCCAATGGAGTAACAAAGATATCAACAACATACTACCTACCATAATGACATGGCTACCATCCATTGGAGTAAAATAAATATAGACAATAGACTATCTTCCATAATGATAAGGCTACCATCTATTGGAATAACAAAAATATCGAGAATAGACTACCTTCCATAATGATAAGTCTACCATCCAATGGAATAACAAAAATCTCGACAACAGACTACCTTCCATAATGACAAGTCTACCATCCATTGGAGTAACAAAAAACTGAACAACATACTACTCTCCATAATGACAACGCTACCATCCATTGGAGTAACAAAGTTATTGACAACATGCTACCTTCCATAATAACAAGGCTACCATCCATTAGAGTAACAAAAATCTCGACAACAGACTACCTTCCATAATGACAAGGCTATAATCCATTGGAGTAACAAAACACTCGACAATAGACTACCATCAATATTGACAAGGATACCATCCATTGGAGTAACAAAGATATCGACAACATACTAACTTCCATAATGACAAGGCCACCATCTATTGGAGTAATAAAAATCACAATGACAGACTACCTTCCATAATGACAATGCTACCATCAATTGGAGTCACAAAAATCTCAACAACAGACAACCTTCCATAATGACAAGGCTACCATCCATTGGATTAACAAAAATATCAACAATAGACTACCTTCCATAATGACAAGGCTAACTTCCATTGGAGTAACAAAAATATAATCAAGAGACTACCTTCCATATTGACAAGGCTACCATCCATTTGAGTAACAAAAATCTTGCCAACAGACTACCTTTCATAATGACATGCTACCATCCAATGGAATGACAAAAATCTCGACAATAGACTACCTTCCATAATGACATGGCTACCATCCATTGGAGTAACAAAAATATCGACAACAGACTACCTTCCATAATGACAAGGCTACCATCCATTAGTTTAACAAAAATATCGACAACATACTACCTTCTATAATAACAAGACTACAATCCATTAGAGTAACAAAAATCTCGAGAACAGACTACCTTCAATAATGACAAGGCTACCATCCATTAGAGTAACAAAAATCTCGACAATAGACTACCTTCCATAATGACAAGGCTACCATCCATTGGAGTAACAGAAACATCGACAACAGTCTACCTTCCATAATGACAAGGCTACAATCCAATGTAGTAACAAAGATATCAACAACATACTACCTACCATAATGACATGGCTACCATCCATTGGAGTAAAAAAAATATAGACAACCGACTATCTTCCATAATAATAAGGCTACCATCTATTGGAATAACAAAAATATCGAGAATAGACTACCTTCTATAATGACAAGTCTACCATCCAATGGAATAACAAAAATCTCGACAACAGACTACCTTCCATAATGACAAGTCTACCATCCATTGGAGTAACAAAAATTTGAACAACATACTACTCTCCATAATGACAATGCTCCTATACATTGGAGTAACAAAGATATTGACAACATGCTACCTTCCATAATAATAAGGCTACCATCCATTAGAGTAACAAAAATCTCGACAACAGACTACCTTCCATAATGACAAGGCTACAATCCATTGGAGTAACAAAACACTCGACCATAGACTACCATCCATATTGACAAGGATACCATCCATTGGAGTAACAAAGATATCGACAACATACTATCTTCCATAATGACAAGGCCACCATCTATTGGAGTAATAAAAATCACAACGGCAAACTACCTTCCATAATGATAATGCTACCATCAATTGGAGTCACAAAAATCTCAACAACAGACAACCATCCATAATGACAAGGCTACCATCCATTGGATTAACAAAAATATCAACAATAGACTACCTTCCATAATGACAAGGCTAACTTCCATTGGAGTAACAAAAATATGATCAAGAGACTACCTTCCATATTAACAAGGCTACCATCCATTTGAGTAACAAAAATCTTGCCAACAGACTACCTTCCATAATGACATGCTACCATCCAATGGAATGACAAAAATCTCGACAATAGACTACCTTCCATAATGACATGGCTACCATCCATTGGAGTAACAAAAATATCGACAACAGTCTACCTTCCATAATGACAAGGCTACCATCCATTAGATTAACAAAAATATCGACAACATACTACCTTCCATAATAACAAGACTACAATCCATTAGAGTAACAAAAATCTCGAGAACAGACTACCTTCAATAATGACAAGGCTACCATCCATTAGAGTAACAAAAATCTCGACAATAGACTACCTTCCATAATGACAAGGCTACCATCCAATGGAGTAAAAGAAACATCGACAACAGTCTACCTTCCATAATGACAAGGCTACAATCCAATGTAGTAACAAAGATATCAACAACATACTACCTACCATAATGACATGGCTACCATCCATTGGAGTAAAAAAAATATAGACAACCGACTATCTTCCATAATGATAAGGCTACCATCTATTGGAATAACAAAAATATCGAGAATAGACTACCTTCTATAATGAAAAGTCTACCATCCAATGGAATAACAAAAATCTCGACAACAGACTACCTTCCATAATGACAAGTCTACCATCCATTGGAGTAACAAAAATTTGAACAACATACTACTCTCCATAATGACAATGCTCCTATCCATTGGAGTAACAAAGATATTGACAACATGCTACCTTCCATAATAATAAGGCTACCATCCATTAGAGTAACAAAAATCTCGACAACAGACTACCTTCCATAATGACAAGGCTACAATCCATTGGAGTAACAAAACACTCGACAATAGACTACCATCCATATTGACAAGGATACCATCCATTAGAGTAACAAAGATATCGACAACATACTATCTTCCATAATGACAAGGCCACCATCTATTGGAGTAATAAAAATCACAACGACAAACTACCTTCCATAATGACAATGCTACCATCAATTGGAGTCACAAAAATCTCAACAACAGACAACCATCCATAATGACAAGGCTACCATCCATTGGATAAACAAAAATATCAACAATAGACTACCTTCCATAATGACAAGGCTAACTTCCATTGGAGTAACAAAAATATGATCAAGAGACTACCTTCCATATTGACAAGGCTACCATCCATTTGAGTAACAAAAATCTTGCCAACATACTACCTTCCATAATGACAAGCTACCATCCAATGGAGTGTCAAAAATCTCGACAATAGACTACCTTTTATAATGACGTGGCTACCATCCATTAGAGTAACAAAAATATCGACAACAGACTACCTTCCATAATGACAAGGCTACCATCCATTAGATTAACAAAAATATCGACAACATACTACCTTCCATAATAACAAGACTACAATCCATTAGAGTAACAAAAATCTCGAGAACAGACTACTTTAAATAATGATAAGGCTACCATCCATTAAAGTAACAAAAATCTCGACAACAGACTACCTTCCATAATGACAAGGCTACCATCCATTGGAGTAACCAAATCTCGCCAACAGACTACCTTCCATAATGACAAGGCTACCATCCATTGGAGTTACAATAATATCGACAACAGACTACCTTCAATAATGACTAGGCTACCATCCATTAGTGTAACAAAGATATCGACAACAGACTACCTTCCATAATGACAACGCTATCATCCATTGGAGTAAAAAAAATTTCGACAATAGACTACCTTCCATATTGACAAAGCTACCATCCATTAGAGTTACAAAAATATCTACAACAAACTATGTTCCTTAATGACAAGGCTACCATCCATTAGAGTAACAAAAATCTCGACAATAGACTACCTTCCATAATGACAAGGCTACCATCCATTGGAGTAACAGAAACATCGACAGTAGTCTACCTTCCATAATGACAAGGCTACAATCTAATGGAGTAACAAAGATATCAACAACATACTACCTACCATAATGACATGGCTACCATCCATTGGAGTAAAAAAAATATAGACAACATACTATCTTCCATAATGATAAGGCTACAATTTATTGGAATAACAAAAATATCGAGAATAGACTACCTTCCATAATGACACGTCTACAATCCAATGGAATAACAAAAATCTCGACAACAGAGTACCTTCCATAATGACAAGTCAACCATCCATTGGAGTAACAAAAATCTGAATAACATACTACTTTCCATAATGACAATGCTACCATCCATTGGAGTAACAAAGACATTGACAACATGCTACCTTCCATAATAATAAGGCTACCATCCATTGGAGTAACAAAAATCTCGACAACAGACTACCTTCCATAATGACAAGGCTACAATCCATTGGCGTAACAAAACACTCGACAATAGACTACCATCCATATTGACAAGGATACCATCCATCTGAGTAACAAAGATATCGACAACATACTATCTTCCATAATGACAAGGCCACCATCTATTGGAGTAATAAAAATCACAACGACAGACTACCTTCCATAATGACAATGCTACCATCCATTGGATTAACAAAAATATCAATAATAGACTACCTTCCATAATGACAAGGCTAATTTCCATTGGAGTAACAAAAATATCATCAAGAGACTACCTTCCATAATGACAAGGCTACCATCCATTTGAGTAACAACAATCTTGCCAACAGACTACCTTCCATAATGACATGCTACCATCCAATGGAGTCACAAAAATCTCGACAATAGACTACCTTCCATAATGACATGGCTACCATCCATTGGACTAACAAAAATATCGAATACAGACTACCTTCCATAATGACAAGGCTACCATCTATTAGATTAACAAAAATATCGACAACATACTACCTTCCATAATAACAAGACTACAATCCATTAGAGTAACAAAAATCTCGAGAACAGACTACCTTCAATAATGACAAAGCTATCATCCATTAGAGTAACAAAAATCTCGACAACAGACTACCTTCCATAATGACAAGGCTACCATCCATTGGATTAACAAAATCTAGCCAACAGACTACCTTCCATAATGACAAGGCTACCATCCATTGGAGTAACAATAATCTCGACAACAAACAACCTTCAATAATGACTAGGCTACCATCCATTAGAGTAACAAAGATATCGACAACAGACTACCTTCCATAATGACAATGCTACCATCCATTGGAGTAAAAAAATATCGACAATAGACTACCTTCCATATTGACAAAGCTACCATTCATTAGAGTTACAAAAATATCTACAACAAACTATGTTCCTTAATGACAAGGCTACCATCCCTTTTAGTAACCAAAATCTTGACAATAGACTACCTTCTATAATGACAAGGCTAGCAGCCATTGGAGTAACAAAAACATCGACTACAGTTTACCTTCCATAATGACAAGGCTACAATCCAATGGAGTAACAAAGATATCAACAACATACTTCCTACCATAATGACAAGGCTACCATCCATTGGAGTAACAAAAATATAGACAACAGACTATCTTCCATAATGACAAGGCTACCATCTATTGAAATAACAAAAATATCGAGAATAGACTACCTTCGATAATGACAAGTCTACCATCCAATGGAATAACAAAAATCTCGACAACAAACTACCTTCCATAATGACAAGTCTACCATCCATTGGAGTAACAAAGATATTGACAACATGCTACCTTCCATAATAATAAGGCTACCATCCATTGGAGTAACAAAAATCTCGACAATAGACTACCTTCCATAATGACAAGGCTACAATCCATTGAAGTAACAAAACACTCGACAATAGACTACCATCCATATTGACAAGGATACCATCCATTGGAGTAACAAAGATATCGACAACATATTATCTTCCATAATGACAAGGCCACCATCTATTGGAGTATTAAAAATCACAACGACATACTACCTTCCATAATGACAATGCTACCATCAATTGGAGTCACAAAAATCTCAACAACAGACAACCTTCCATAATGACAAGGCTACCATCCATTGGATTAACAAAAATATCAACAATAGACTACGTTCCATAATGACAAGGCTAACTTCCATTGGAGTAACAAATATATCATCAAGAGACTACCTTCTATAATGACAAGGCTACCATCCATTTGAGTAACAAAAATCTTGCCAACAGACTACCTTCCATAATGACATGCTACCATCCAATAGAGTGACAAAAATCTCGACAATAGACTACCTTCCATAATGACATGGCTACCATCCATTGGAGTAACAAAAATATCGACAACAGACTACCTTCCATAATTACAAGGCTACCATCCATTAGATTAACAAAAATATCGCCAACATACTACCTTCCATAATAACAAGACTACAATCCATTAGATTAACAAAAATCTCAAGAACAGACTACCTTCAATAATGACAAGGCTACCATCCATTAGAGTAACAAAAATCTCGAGAACAGACTACCTTCCATAATGACAAAGCTACCATCCATTGGAGTAACAAAATCTCGCCAACCGACTACATTCCATAATGACAAGGCTACCATCCATTGGAGTAACAATAATCTCGACTACAGACTACCTTCAATAATGACTAGGCTACCATTCATTAGAGTAACAAAGATATCGACAACAGACTACCTTCCATAATAACAATGCTACCATCCATTGGAGTAAAAAAAATATCGACAATAGACTACCTTCCATATTGAAAAAGCTACCATCCATTAGAGTTACAAAAATATCTACAACAAACTATGTTCCTTAATAACAAGGCTACCATCCCTTCTAGTAACCAAAATCTGGACAACAGACTACCTTCTATAATGACAAGGCTAGCAACCATTGGAGTAACAGAAACATCGACAACAGTCTACCTTCCATAATGACAAGGCTACAATCCAATGGAGTAACAAAGATATCAACAACATACTACCTACCATAATGACAAGGCTACCATCCATTGGAATAACAAAAATATAGGCAACAGGCTATCTTCCATAATGACAAGGCTACCATCAATTGGAATAACAAAAATATCGAGAATAGACTACCTTCCATAATGACAAGTCTACCATCCAATGGAATAACAAAAATCTCGACAACAGACTGCCTTCCATAATGACAAGTCTACCATCCATTGGAGTAACAAAAATCTGAACAACATACTACTTTCCATAATGACAATGCTACCATCCATTGGAGTAACAAAGATATTGACAACATGCTACCTTCCATAATAATAAGGCTACCATCATTTGGAGTAACAAAAATCTCGACAACAGACTACCTTCCATAATGACAATGCTACAATCCATTGGAGTAACAAAACACTCGACAATAGACTACCATCCATATTGACAAGGATACCATCCATTGGAGTAACAAAGATATCGACAACATACTATCTTCCATAATGACAAGGCCACTATCTATTGGAGTAATAGAAATCACAACGAGAGACTACCTTCCATAATGACAATGCTACCATCAATTGGAGTCACAAAAATCTCTACAACAGACAACCTTCCATAATGACAAGGCTACCATCCATTGGATTCACAAAAATATCAACAATAGACTACCTTCCATAATGACAAGGCTAACTTTCATTGGAGTAACAAAAATATCATCAAGAGACTACCTTCCATAATGACAAGGCTACCATCCATTTGAGTAACAAAAATCATGCCAACAGACTACCTTCCATAATGACATGTTACCATCCAATGGAGTGACAAAAATCTCGACAATAGACTACTTTCCATAATGACAAGGCTACCATCCATTAGATTAACAAAAATATCGACAACATACTACCTTCCATAATAACAAGACTACAATCAATTAGAGGAACAAAAATCTCGAGAACACACTACCTTTAATAATGACAAGGCTACCATCCATTAGAGTAACAAAATCTCGCCAACAGACTACTTTCCATAATGACAAGGCTACCATCCATTGGAGTAACAATAATCTCGACAATAGACTACCTTCAATAATGACTAGGCTACCATCCATTAGAGTAACAAAGATATCGACAACAGACTACCTTCCATAATGACAATGCTTCCATCCATTGGAGTAAAAATAATATCGACAGTAGACTACCTTCTATAATGACAAGGCTACCATGCATTTGAGTAACTAAAATTTTGCCAACAGGCTACCTTCCATAATGACATGCTACCATCCAATGGAGTGACAAAAATCTCGACAATAGACTACCTTCCATAATGACATGGCTACCATCTGTTGGAGTAACAAAAATCTCGACAACAGAATACCTTCAATAATGACAAGGCTACCATCCATTAGATTAACAAAAATATCGACAACATACTACCTTCCATAATAACAAGACTACAATCCATTAGAGTAACAAAAATCTCGAGAACAGACTACCTTCAATAATGACAAGGCTACCATCCATTAGATTAACAAAAATATCGACAACATACTACCTTCCATAATAACAAGACTACAATCCATTAGAGTAACAAAAATCTCGAGAACAGACTACCTTCAATAATGACAAGGCTACCATCCATTAGAGTAACAAAAATCATGACAATAGACTACATTCCATAATGACAAGGCTACCATCCATTGGAGTAATAAAAATCTCGCCAATAGACTACCTTCCATAAAGACAACGCTACCATCCATTGGAGTAAAAAAAATATCGACATTAGACTACCTTCTATAATGACAAGGCTACCATCCATTAGAGTAACAAAAATATCTACAACAGACTATGTTCCATAATGACAAGGATACCATCCATTCTAGTAACCAAAATCTGGACAACAGACTACCTTCTATAATGACAAGGCTAGCAGCCATTGGAGTAACAGAAACATCGACAGCAGTCTACCTTCCATAATGACAAGGCTACAATACAATGGAGTAACAAAGATATCAACAACATACTACCTACCATAATGACAAGGCTACCATCCATTGGAGTAACAAAAATCAAGACAACAGACTATCTTCCATAATGACAAGGCTACCATCTATTGGAATAACAAAAATATCGAGAATAGACTACCTTTCATAATGACAAGTCTACCATCCAATGGAATAACAAAAATCTCGACAACAGACTACCTTCCATAATGATAAGTCTACCATCCATTGGAGTAAAAAAAATCTGAACAACATAATAATTTCCATAATGATAATGCTACCATCCATTGGAGTAACAACGATATTGACAACATGCTACCTTCCATAATAAAAAGGCTACCATCAATTGGAGTAACAAAAATCTCGACAACAGACTACCTTCCATAATGACAAGGCTACAATCCACTAGAGTAACAAAACACTCGACAATAGACTACCATCCATATTGACAAGGATACCATCCGTTGGAGTAACAAAGATATCGACAACATACTATCTTCCATAATGACAAGCCCACCATCTATTGGAGTAATAGAAATCACAGCGACAGACTACCTTCCATAATGACAATGCTACCATCAATTGCAGTCACAAAAATCTCGACAACAGACAACCTTCGATAATGACAAGGCTACCATCCATTGGATTCAAAAAAATATCAACAATAGACTACCTTCCATAATGACAAGTCTAACTTCCATTGGAGTAACAAAAATATCATCAAGCGGCTACCTTCAATAATGACAAGGCTACCATCCATCTGAGTAACAAAAATCTTGCCAACAGACTACCTTCCATAATGACACGCTACCATCCAATGGAGTGACGAAAATCTCGACAATAGACTACCTTCCATAATGACATGCCTACCATCCGTTGGAGTAACAAAAATATCGACAACAGACTACCTTCCATAATGACAAGGCTACCGTCCATTAGATTAACTAAAATATCGACCACATACTACCTTCCATAATAACAAGACTACCATCCATTAGAGTAACAAAAATCTCGAGAACATGCTACCTTCAATAATGACAAGGCTACCATCCATTAGAGTAACAAAAATCTCGACAACAAACTACCTTCCATAATGACAAGGCTACCATCCATTGGAGTAACAAAAATCTGGCCAACAGACTACCTTCCATAATGACAACGCTACCATCCATTGGAGTAAAAAAATATCGACAATAGACTACCTTCCATAATGACAAGGCTACCATCCATTAGAGTTACAAAAATATCTACAACAAACTATGTTCCATAATGACAAGTCTAGTAACCAAAATATGGATAACAGACTACCTTCTATAATGACAAGGCTAGCAGCCATTGGAGTAACAAAAATATCGACAGCAGTCTACCTTCCATAATGACAAGGCTACAATCCAATGGAGTAACAAAGATATCAACACCATACTACCTACCATAATGACAAGGCTACCAACCATTGGAGTAACAAAAATCTAGACAACAGACTATCTTCCATAATGACAAGGCTACCATCTATTGGAATAACAAAAATATCGAGAATAGACTACCTTCCATTATGACAAGTCTACCATCCAAAGGAATAACAAAAATCTCGACAACAGACTACCTTCCATAATGATAAGTCTACCATCCATTGGAGTAACAAAAATCTGAACAACATACTACTTTCCATAATGACAATGCTACCATCCATTGGAGTAACAAAGATATTGACAACATGCTACATTCCATAATAATAAGGCTACCATCCATTGGAGTAACAAAAATCTCTACAACAAACTACCTTCCATAATGACAAGGCTACAATCCATTGGAGTAACAAAACACTCGACAATAGACTACCATTCATATTGACAAGGATACCATCCATTGGAGTAACAAAGATATCGACAACATACTATCTTCCATAATGACAAGGCCACCATCTATTGGAGTAATATAAATCACAACGACAGACTACCTTCCATAATGACAATGCTACCATCAATTGGAGTCACAAAAATCTCGACAACAGACAACCTTCCATAATGACAAGGCTACCATTCATTGGATTCACAAAAATATCAACAATAGACTACCTTCCATAATGACAAGGCTAACTTCCATTGGAGTAACAAAAATATCATCAAGCGACTACCTTCCATAATGAGAAGGCCACCATTCATCTGAGTAACAAAAATCTTGCCAACAGACTACCTTCAATAATGAAATGCTACAATCCAATGGAGTGACAAAAATCTCGACAATAGACTACCTTCCATGATGACATGGCTACCATCCCTTGGAGTAACAAAAATATCGACAACAGACTACCTTACATAATGACAAGGCTACCATCCATTAGATTAACAAAAATATCGACAACATACTACCTTCCATAATAACAAGACTACTGATCTGACCTGATCAGAAATGGACCGTCACGGCTGGCTCCGAGCAGAAAGCTTTTTGAACAAAGTGGGGGGGGGGGGGGTACCTGCAAGGCACTCCGATGCTGAAGTAAGTAGGAGTACGAGCATATAATAGCAAGTGTAAGGTTAGAATGATGAATACCTGACCCTCTGGAAATAGAGGGTATTTATAGCCCCCAGCGCTGGGCCAAGGTTCCTTCATTGGGCCGGGCAGGTTTGGCCTAATGGAGGAACTGCCAGGTTCTACGTGCGTAGTGGGGACCCGCACGTGGTCCCCTTCCTGGATGTTCTGCGTGAAATGCGGGCGGACGGAGATGCGGTCTTTTAGGGGTATCGTTGGGGGAACAGTGGACTGAGTCTGCCCTAGTTGGGGTGCTCGAGGTAATGTCGAGCTGGACCTCAGGATGTGGAGCTGGACCGCAGCATGTCGAGCTGGAGGTGTAGCTGTCGAGCACGCAACTACCCGTCGGGCACGATCGTGACTCTTTGGTCGGTGTGGCCCTTGTAAGTCCATTTGGACTGGTCCTTTGCAATGCTTTTGGGCCTGTCGGGCCCAGTCAAGAACAGGATCCCCCCAAGTCGTGGTTCCTTTGTGAGGAGCCATGGCTTGAACTCAGGTCGTTTCCTCATCGAGGTCTCGTGCCCGGGACAGAGGTGTAGACCCTCAAGGGCCTCTTCGTACCGTGCTCGGGGACATCTTCCGCGGTGGATGCTTGGAGGATCCTCACCGGGGCGCGTCTGTCGAGCATACGAGGTATCTTTCGGGAACTGTGTCGCCACCCTATGGGGATAGGGTCATCATTGTGTTGGGAGCAGCGCGTCGGGGAGTGAGACTCCGTGGTTGCCCGAGGTGACGTTTGGTATTCCACGTCATCACTATAAATAGGAACCTTGGGCCCCATAACACGTTTATATTCTTTGTGCTCTCTCTGCTGTTGCTCTTCCAGATTTTTCCCAGTCGCGATCTTCTGTCACAGATTCTTCTACTCCGTAGTCGAATCCTACTTTTTGATTCAAGTAAGTGGTTTATCTTCTCCATTTTCCTGTTAAAATGCATGATTTTTAGCGTTTGTAGATGTTTTAGGGACTGTGCGCGTGGGTTTAGTCCGGTAAACTCATACTTAGCTCGACATATTCATGCTTAGGATCGGCAGACGCATGTTTGTGGTCGGCATATTCATAGTTTTAGGTGATAAACTTCGGCGCTGCCCGGGGTCTTCATGATCCAGGGCGCCTGATTCATGACCGCGCCCGGTATGTTCATGGTCTTGGCCGTAGGCCTCATGATGTTGCTCGCCATGCTCAAACATTGGGTCGACATGTTGGAGAGTGGCCGCGTAGTTGGTTTGAAGAAGAACACATCGAGTTTCAGGATGTCGGGGAGGCAACCACTCGTGTAAACTGACTATGTGGTCGTGCATGGGACGATGTGGTTTGTCGAGCGTATGGCTTCGTGCCCAATTGACTGGTTTCCCGTGCTCTGCAGGTAACCATGGCGGATGAGCCGTGCTCCTCTGGGCGCCACGATCGTGAAGAACAAAGTGCCGATGAATCGGTCAGCTTGATTGATATTGTCGACGACCCTTTGCTGGATTGGGTGGGCGCCGAGCCCCGAGGGATCGCGTCGATCTACAGCCGGGGCAACCGAAATCCATATGCTGTCCTCGAAGCGGGCCAGGGCCAGGCCGACTTCCAAAAGAATTTCGTTGTCATGCGCCCGTCCTCCCGTTCAAGGATCTGCTCGGTGTATCCAGAGTATAGCTTCGCGATGTACGAGATCGCGTTCAAAGATCTTGGGCTGCAGCTGCCCTTTAGTGATTTCCAGGTCGGGGTTTTCACGCATCTGGAGTTGGCCCCGTCCCAGCTACATCCGAACTCACTCGCCTTTATCCGGGCGTTTGAGCTGACGTGTCGCATTCTGAGGATCGGGGCGACTATACCGCTCTTCTTCAGGATTTTTCATCTGCAGCGCCAGTCTCGAGGAGGGAAACACAGCTGGGTCTCCTTGAAGCAGTCGAGGAGACTCTTCAAGATGTACATGGACTCCGTAAGGGGTTTTAAAGACAAGTGTTATGTTGTGCGGCCAGTTACCACCTCTGCTTTGGGATCCCTGTACGAGGAGGAGGAGCCCCTCAGTGATGATGACGGGGAGGCGGTTTTGGGCGACGATGGGAATCCTGTGATGGCCCGTACGGCCAAGTTCCCTGTGCACTGGATGTTCAGGAACTACGAGCACGGGACTGGTTATTACCATACTGCTGCCGGGGACATGTGCTCAGAGGACGAGGAGGCGTACGCCACACTTTGTCGGTTTGTCGATAGCTTCCACCCTGCTCGGTGGGCTACGAGGGAAGGGGACGATATCTTGGATGCAGAGGGTTACTCGACATTTGAGTCCCGGCCAATTGATACTAAGGCACTCGTGGAGTGCCAGACGTACAGGCAGGCTGCTCGTCTGCTAGGTTGTTTACCGCTTGGATTTCTTTGCTCGTCACATATTTATGAGCTTGCTCGATACTAACTCATCTTTTATTTTGTGCAGGTTCGATGGCCGGTCGTCGGGAAACGCTTTTGAAGTTGTCTTGCGACCAGAAGCGAGGCAGGAGGGTCGTGAAGGCCCCCCAGGCGACAAGGATGGGCCTGCCACACAGTCCAAGTGCTCCTCAGCCGGTGAGGGTGGACTCGCCGCCCAGCTCGGGGGCCGCGTCGGATGGGACCCCAGAAGTTGAAGAGGTCGACCCTAGTGTCGTCCTGACACAAAGGAAAAGGACCCGGGTGGAAAGTGGTCCGACTGTCGGCGAGGATGCCAGTGCTGTCAGGTCTTTCGCGTTCCCCCCTTGTTTCAAAGAGGAGGGCTTCTTCGAGAGATTCCCTCTGACAGTGGTTTCCGACGAGGCTGAAGCTATCAAAAGGATGAGCAAAGAGGATCAGAAGATGTATCTGGCCGCCAGCATGGACGGGCTGGTGAAAATGGCCGAGATGGCCCTGGTGCTGTCTGAGGAAGGGGGGGATCCTGTCCGTATCGAAGAACTCGAGCAGGAGAAAGCGGCCCTTACCTCGAGCTCGCGGAAGTTGAAGACCGCTCTGGAACGCTCCGAGGAGATGTTCCGCGAGCAGACGGCGATGATGGATGCTGAGAGGGAGATGTTGACCCTGTAGAAGGAAAAGTCGGGGAAGCTGGCCGAGGAGGGGGAGCTTCTCCGCGCGGACAGGGATCGTCTGGGGACCGAAGTCGGGCGCTTGGCCCAGCAGATCGAGGAAATGAACGTGGCCATGCAATCTGCCGAGGACGAGCCAGAGGACATAGCGGCTTTAAAGAGTCGGTCGGAGCTGGTCGCCCATATCCAAATCCTTGAGGCAGATTGTGTCGGTGCTCTGGAGGAGGGGTTCGACTCTGCAGTCGGTCAACTCTCCTTGTTAAACCCAGGTCTGGTCACTAAGGGTATAGGCCACACACATCAAATCGTGGATGGCGTGATCGTGCCCCCGCCCGACTCTCCAGGCGTCGACAATGATGGTTCTGGGGAAACTTGACTAGGATAGAGGGCCTGCGTGCCTTTGACATTTATATTCTTCGGGCCTGCGTGCCCGTTTGTTGTACGTTATGAACATCGTCGGCCTTCTTGGTCGGTTTATAATTGCTTTGTCGCCTTCGGGCATTTTTATTTGAATGCTGTTTTACATTTTGAATGTTTTGCCCTTGCTTGAAATCTTATATATTTGCATAAAATTTTAGCCTAAGTCATGGGCCCGAGGCGTGCCCGCAAGCGGCTGTGATTTGGTGAGAGAATATGCCCGCCTTCCGTTTGTATACGTGCCCGGCCCTCTTTCGCTGGCCAGAGTCACCCTAAGTGTTGTGCTTGAGGGGAGAGACTTCCCTTTGACCCTTTTAGATGGCCCGTCATTCTTGACGACTTGTCGGGCATTCGGAGCGAAGTTGCTCAGTCGGGCGTGAAGCCCGGTAGGGACTATTCGCCCTTGGCGTGAACTGCCCATCGCGAGCTAGGTGTTCTGCCTTATGGGTACAACGACGGTGGTGCTCGGTATAGATGTCCACGTTGGCCACTATCGATCGTCATCGTTTGCCGTGCGATGCTGTGCGATTTGGCCGTATGTCGGGCTTGTACCTTAGCCTTTATACGAAGTCGGACGTTTTTCCTCGTTGACTAAGCACGGGTGCCGTTGGTCGAGGGTCCCAGATGTTGGTAGTTTCTAACTGTAGTACTGCTTTAGCTTAGCAGCATTCCAGGGTCGTGGTAATGGCTCTCCGTCTAATTGTTCGAGGTAGTACGCCCCGGTACCCGTGGTGCCGTGGACGCGATAAGGTCCTTCCCAGTTCGCGGCCAGCTTCCCTTCGCGGGAATCTTTCTGGTTCCTGCGTAATACCAGGCTGCCGATTTCGAACTCGCGCTTGATGACCTTGTCGTTGTGGCGTAGAGCCACTCGTTGTTTTAGGGTGGCTTCGCGCAGGGCTGCACCCGATCGGATTTCTTCGACTAGGTGGAGTTCATCCCTTAGTGCTTCGTCGTTCATTTCTTCGTCGAGGGGGTCCTCCGTTCATCGGGATGGTTCCATGATTTCGACCGGGATGACAGCCTCGGTGCTATATGTCAGTCAAAATGGTGTCTCACCCGTCGTTGAGTGGGGTGTGGTATGGTATGCCCACAAGACGCTGTGGAGTTCCTCGACCCATCCTCTCTTGGCTTCGCCGAGCCGATGTTTGAGCCCTCGGATTATGACTCTGTTCGCGGCTTTGGCTTGCCCGTTTGTCTGAGGGTGCTCGACTGATGTGAAATGTTGTTTTGTCCCTAGTTTTGTGACGAAGTCCTGGAACCTGTGGTCGGTGAACTGGGTACCGTTGTCGGTCACCAGGGCCTGCGGAATTCTGAACCTGGCGAGGACGTTTCTTTTGTAGAAACGGAGGATATTGTGCGAGGTGATTTTTGCGAGGGCCTCGGCCTCGATCCATTTTGTGAAGTAATCCACGGCGATGATGAGAAATTTGTTCTGGTAGGTTCCTTTCACGAAGGGCCCGAGGATGTCCATGCCCCACCAGGCGAGCGGCCACGCGGACGACAATATGCTCAGCTCGTGCGGGGGGGCGAGGTGCATATCTCCGTGCTTTTGGCACTTGTCACATTTTTTTACGTGTTCCTTGGTGTCCTGTTGCATCGTCGGCCAGTAGTATCCTGCTCGAAGGTCTTTCCGTGCCAATGATTTTCCGCCCATGTGTTGGGCGTTGATCCCTTCGTGTATCTCCCGTAGTACGTCGGGGATGGTGGATTCGTCGATGCATTTCAGGAGGGGGATAGAGAATCCTCTTCGGTACAGTTTCTGCTTGAGAACTACGTAGGAACATGCTCGTCGCTTGATAATGGCAGCTTCGGCCTGGTTCGACGGGAGTTCTCCTTTTGTCAGGAAATTATAAACCGGGGTCATCCAGGACGTGGCATCCCCGATGGCATGGATCTCGACTGTAGTCGGGGGTGGTTCGATACTTGGACGCGCTAGAGATTCCTGGATGACGGATTTATTTCCGCCCTTCTTTCGTGTGCTCGCAAGTTTGGACAATATGTCTGCCCTTGTGTTTTGCTCGCGGGGAACATGAGAAATTTCTGCTCGTACGAACTTTGTCATGTGTTTTTTTACTAAGTTCAAATACTCGATGAGGTTGTCGTTTTTGGCCTGGTAGCTTCCCTGTACCTGAGAGGCGACGAGCTGGGAGTCGGCGTAAATCTGTACCTCGCGGGCTCCCAGGTCCTCGGCTAGTCTCAGTCCTGCGAGCAGGGCTTCGTATTCTGCCTGGTTGTTTGACGTCGGGAAGGAGAGAACTAAGGAGTGCTTGATTACTACGCCCTCTTCGTTTTCCAGGAGGATTCCTGCGCCGCTTCTGGACGAGCTGGATGCTCCATCGACGAAGATGGTCCACTTGTGTTCTTTCCCCGAGGGAAGGTCGTGAGTGGTCATTTCCGCGACAAAGTCGTCCAAGGCCTGTGCTTTCAGGGCTTTCCTGCTTTCATACTGAATGTCGAATTCGGAGAGTTCCAAGGACCACTTCAGCATCCTGCCCGACATATCTGGCCGACACAGGAGTTGCCTCACCGGCTGATCGGTTCGCACGATGATGGTGTGGGCTAGAAAGTAATGCCTGAGCCTCCTCACAGCGTTGACGAGGGCCAGAGCAACCTTTTCTATCTGCTGGTATCTGCTTTCGGGCCCTTCTAGGGCTTTGCTCGTGAAGTAGACAGGTTTTTGCCCGTCGGGGGTCTCGCAGACAAGAGCTGCGCTGATGGCTTCATTTGAAACGGCCAGGTATAAGTACAGCGGTTCCCCGTCGTCGGGTCGAGATAGCACGGGCGGCTGAGACAAGCTTTGCTTTAGGTGGCATAGTGCCTGCTTGCATTCCTCATTCCATTCGAAGGATGCTTCCTTTCGAAGGAGTTTGAAGAAGGGGAGGGCGTGTTGAGCGGACTTCGCAATGAAGCGGGACAGCGACATAAGCATGCCGTTCATGATTTGTATCGACTTCTTCGACGTTGGTGTCGGGAGGTTGGAGAACTCCCGGCATTTGTCGGGGTTGGCTTCAATCCCTCGTTCTGTTAGATAGAATCCAAGGAATTTTCCTACCTTAACCCCGAACGTGCATTTCTCGGGGTTGAACCTCATTTTGCACTGTCTCGCTTGGGCGAAGACTGTCTTGAGATGAGCTGCGTGATCGGTGTCTGCTCGGGATTTGACGATCATGTCGTCCATATATACCTCGAGCATGTTGCCAATCTGTTTGTTGAAAACTCTATTCATCATGCGTTGGTAAGTTGCTCCTGCGTTTTTCAGTCCGAAGGGCATTACGTTGTAGTAATAGTTGCCCGAGCTGGTCATGAATGCCGTGCAGTGTTTGTCGCCCAGGGCCATTGGGATTTGGTTATATCCTGAGTAGGCGTCCATGAACGACAAAGTTTTGTAGCCGGCCGAGTTGTCGACCAGCATGTCTATGTTAGGTAAGGGAAAAGCATCTTTTGGGCAAGCCCGGTTGAGATCGGTATAGTCAACACACATTCTCCATTTTCCATTATTCTTTTTCACAAGTACAACATTTGACAGCCAGGTGGGATACCGGGCTTCAGAAATAAAATTTGCCTCTAGGAGGTCTTTTACAGCTTTTTCAGCAGCCTCCGTTTTTTCTGGAGACTGCCTACGCCTACGTTGTACTACGGCCTTGGCGGCTGGATCAATGGCGAGGTGGTGACAGGCAACCTCAAGGTCGAGTCCGTGCATCTCTGCAGCGCTCCAGGCGAAGAGATCAGCATTCTCGCGCAGACAGGCCTTGATTTGCTTCCTGGCCAAGTCGGGGAGGTCTTTACCAATCTTCACTCCCTTGGTTGGGTCTGTGCCGAGGGGAACGAGTTCAAAATCCCCGTCTGGAATTGGTCGGAGTGGGATTTGCTCGCTGCTGGATGGCTCGTCCTGATCGAAGCGAGCGTCGAGGGCTTTGGAGTCGACCTTTGGTGGGGCCTTCTGGACTTCTTCCTCGGGGGATGCTTTCCTGTCGGGCTCCTGTTTTGTCCTTTTGGCGGGTCTGGTCCCTACATCGACGGTATCCCGTCCCTTAGAAGCAGCATTGAAGCACCTACGGGCAGCGGCTAGGTCTCCTTGGATGGTGGCTACCTGTGCCCTTTTGGTGTAGAACTTCATCTTCAGATGGACGGTCGAGGGCACCGCCGTCAGCTCCGCCACTGTCGGTCTCCCCAAGATGCAATTGTATAGAGACGGGCAGTCAATGACGAGGAAACGTACCTTAACCTGTCTCGTAGCCGTTCCTTCGCCGAACGTAACCAGGAGCTCGACATAACCCCAAGGTTTGGAAGTCGAGCCGTTGAAGCCTTGTAGATCCGACTCCACATACGAAGAGAGATGTGAGTCGTCCAGTTGTAAGGTCCGTAACAGCTGGTTGTACATCACGTCGACGGAACTCCCTTCGTCGACCAGGATGCGATGCACGTCAAAATTGGCCATTTTTTCCCTTATCAGTAAGGGGATGACCGCGTTCGGGGCTCCGCCGGGGAGTTCTTCTAGATAGAAGGTGATGGGCTCTGACCTGCCCTTCACCCTTTCGAACGTTACAGTTTGCGGGAGAGCTATGTCGACCAGCTCGTCCAACTTCCTCTTAGCTGAATTGATGGTGAGGTCGTTGAACCCGCCCCCGTTGATGACCATGGCGGAGGGAAAGTATTCCCACCTGCTGTGCGTTGTCAGCGGCTCCTGCAGGAGCTCGGGAATGTCGAAATCCTCGGGCCTGGTTACCGAGAAGGCGGTCTGGATAGGCACCGACTCGTCTGATGGTCGGGCGTCTTCTTCGGACTCCTTGGTTTCATGGGCGTCACGACAAGGAGCGTCGTTTCGCCTGTACTGCGCGAGCCTCCCTCCTTTGATGAGGGTTTCAATGGCGTCCTTGAGGTGGATGCAGTCCTCTGTCAAATGGCCATGACTTCTATGGTACTAACAATATTTATTTTTATCTGCCCCTGGCTTGGCGGGAGCTGGCCGGGGACGCTTGACGCCGCCGTCCTTGAAGTCTGTACTGGCACACTCCGCCAGGATACGCTCGCGGGGAGCTGTGAGCGGAGTGTACTCGGTGAAACGGCCCGAGGGGACCCTTTGCTCCCGGATTTCCCGGGGTTGGTCTTCTTTCCTTTTCTCCCCCATACGTCGGGGAGGAGCCTCTTGTCGTGAGCTGCTGCTGTTGTTTGGACCCCGAGCCCTCGAGTCTCGGGCCCTGTTGGCAGCTTCCCTCTCCTCGTAGTCCATATATGCTCAGGCCTTATCGAGGAGGGCATCAAAAGTCGGAGGTGGCTCAATACCCACAGCCTTTCTGAATTCTGTGCCGGGGAGGAGACCCCTCTCCAGCAAGTATCTTTTCATATGGTCCGCGCAGGGGACCTGTATTACTTCTCGGTTGAAGCGGTTGATGAACTCCCTCAAGGTTTCATCCTCTCTTTGTATGATGGCCTCGAGGGCCGCCTCGGTCTTCGGATGGCGCCGAGAAGCTGTGAAGGAACTGATGAACTGGTTCTTCAGGTTCCGCCACGACGTGATTAAGCCCGGGGCGAGTCCTTTATACCAGTCCATGGCCGCCTTCCTGAGAGTCGTGGGGAAAAGACGGCACTTGATGGGCCCCCCGACATTATGATAGTGGAGCATGGCTTCGAACCCGTCAATGTGGTCGACCGGGTCCGCAACTCTGTCATACTCCTTCAGATGTGGGGGCTTCTCCATGCCCGGGGGGATGGGTGCATCCGTGATGGCCTGCGACAGGGGACCGCGGGGGTCGTCCTCGTCGCTCCTCTCAGGACAAAGAGATGGGGACCTGTAGTTTTGTCTGGCACGATGGTCGTGCTGAGTTTCCCTCGAGCGTGATGCTCGGTGGTTGAATGTCACACGCCCGTCCCCGGCGTGCCTCTTGTCGTGCCTTGACGGGTCGCGACTGGGTTCTCCGGCAGGGATGGCGGGCTGTCTCTCATAGTAGGGCCGCCTCTGCTTTGGCCGGGGAGAGGGGCTCCTGGAGTTCTCCCTGTAGTGTCTCCGCGGGGGAGAAGGGTGTCGAACTTCTGTGACCCGAGGAGGTGGAGAATGTGGCCTTCGATGCCTCCTCGGGGGTCGTCAGTCATCTTCAAGTGCCCTTAGTCTTTCTCCTTGGGCGAAGATGAGATAGTTTGTCTGATTAATGACCACGAATAGTGCCTGAGTCGTGGCATCTGCCCCGACAGGGACTGGGACTTCGTGGAACCGGGCAGCTCTGTAGTGAGCGAGAGCTACCGGGTCGTCTTCAAGTGGTGGTGGGATCGGGGAGGATGATGCAGTAGCCCCGTCCCTGTAGGAGGAAGTTCCAGGGGCAGTCGTCACAGGAATGGTACTGTGGCCGGGATCACCGGGGTTATCGAGGTGTCCATACTTGTCCGCGGTGCCGTTATTAGTGTCGGCGACACGGACGTGCTGCTCATCGCGAGCTGGATCAGCCATGACAGGTAGTTGAATTGAGCTTTGGTCTTTAGAGTTGTTCGTGAGACGGGGAAGCTAGTTCCCACAGACGGCGCCACTGATCTGACCTGATCAGAAATGGACCGTCACGGCTGGCTCCGAGCAGAAAGCTTTTTGAACGAAGTGGGGGGGTACCTGCAAGGCACTCTGATGCTGAAGTAAGTAGGAGTACGAGCAGATAATAGCAAGTGTAAGGTTAGAATGATGAATACCTGACCCTCTGGAAACAGAGGGTATTTATAGCCCCCAGCGCTGGGCCAAGGTTCCTTCATTGGGCCGGGCAGGTTTGGCCCAATGGAGGAACTGCCAGGTTCTACGTGCGTAGTGGGGACCCGCACAGGGTCCCCTTCCTGGATGTTCTGCATGAAGTGCGGGCGGACGGAGACGCGGTCTTTTCGGGGTATCGTTGGGGGAACAGTGGACTGAGTCTGCCCTAGTTGGGGTGCTCGAGGTAATGTCGAGCTGGACCTCAGGATGTGGAGCTGGACCGCAGCATGTCAAGCTGGAGGTGTAGCTGTCGAGCACGCGACTACCCGTCGGGCACGGTCGTGACTCTTTGGTCGGTGTGGCCCTTGTAAGTCCATTTGGACTGGGCCTTTGCAATGCTTTTGGGCTTGTCGGGCCCAGTCCAGAACAACTACCATCCATTAGAGTAACAAAAATCTCGAGAACAAACTACCTTCAATAATGACAAGGCTACCATCCATTAGAGTAACAAAAATCTCGACAACAGATTACCTTCGATAATGACAAGGCTACCATCCATTGGAGTAACAAAAATCTCGCCAACAGACTACCTTCCATAATGGCAACGCTACCATCCATTGGAGTAAAAAAATATTGACAATAGACTACCTTCCATAATGACAAGGCTACCATCCATTAGAGTTACAAAAATATCTACAACAGACTATGTTCCATAATGACAAGTCTACCATCTATTCTAGTAACCAAAATCTGGACAACAGACTACCTTCTATAATGACAAGGCTAGCAGCCATTAGAGTAACAGAAACATCGACAACAGTCTACCTTCCATAATGACAAGGCTACAATCCAATGGAGTAACAAAGATATCAACAACATACTACCTACCGTAATGACAAGGCTACCATCCATTAGAGTAACAAAAATCAAGACAACAAACTATCTTCCATAATGACAAGGCTACCATCTATTGGAATAACAAAAATATCGAGAATAGACTACCTTCCATAATGACAAGTCTACCATCCAATGGAATAACAAAAATCTCGACAACAGACTACCTTCCATAATGATAAGTCTACCATCCATTAGAGTAACAAAAATCTGAACAACATAATACTTTCCATAATGACAATGCTACCATCCATTGGAGTAACAAAGATATTGACAACATGCTAGCTTCCATAATAAAAAGGCTACCATCCATTGGAGTAACAAAAATCTCGACAACAGACTACCTTCCATAATGACAAGGCTACAATCCACTAGAGTGACAAAACACTCGACAATAGACTACCATCCGTATTGACAAGGATACCATCCGTTGGAGTAACAAAGATATCGACAACATACTATCTTCCATAATGACAAGCCCACCATCTATTGGAGTAATAGAAATCACAGCGACAGACTACCTTCCATAATGACAATGCTACCATCAATTGGAGTCACAAAAATCTCGACAACAGACAAACTTCGATAATGACAAGGCTACCATCCATTGGATTCACAAAAATATCAACAATAGACTACCTTCCATAATGACAAGGCTAACTTCCATTGGAGTAACAAAAATATCATCAAGCGACTACCTTCAATAATGACAAGGCTACCATCCATCTGAGTAACAAAAATCTTGCCAACAGACTACCTTCCATAATGACATGCTACCATCCAATGGAGTGACAAAAATCTCGACAATAGACTACCTACCATAATGACATGGCTACCATCCGTTGGAGTAACAAAAATATCGACAACAGACTACCTTCCATAATGACAAGGCTACCATCCATTAGATTAACTAAAATATCGACAACATACTACCTTCCATAATAACAAGACTACCATCCATTAGAGTAACAAAAATCTCGAGAACAGGCTACCTTCAATAATGTTAAGGCTACCATCCATTAGAGTAACAAAAATCTCGACAACAAACCACCTTCCATAATGACAAGGCTACCATCCATTGGAGTAACAAAAATCTCGCCAACAGACTACCTTCCATAATGACAACGCTACCATCCATTGGAGTAAAAAAATATCGACAATAGACTACCTTCCATAATGACAAGGCTACCATCCATTAGAGTTACAAAATTATCTACAACAAACTATGTTCCATAATTACAAGTCTACCATCCATTATAGTAACCAAAATCTAGAAAACAGACTACCTTCTATAATGACAAGGCTAGCAGCCATTGGAGTAACAGAAACATCGACAGCAGTCTACCTTCCATAATGACAAGGCTACAATCCAATGGAGTAACAAAGATATCAACACCATACTACCTACCATAATGACAAGGCTACAAACCATTGGAGTACAAAAATCTAGACAACAGACTATCTTCCATAATGACAAGGCTACCATCTATTGGAATAACAAAAATATCGAGCATAGACTACCTTCCATAATGACAAGTCTACCATCCAAAGGAATAACAAAAATCTCGACAACAGACTACCTTCCATAATGATAAGTCTACCATCCATTGGAGTAACAAAAATCGAACAACATACTAGTTTCCATAATAACAATTCTACCATCCATTGGAGTAACAAAGATATTGACAACATGCTACATTCCATAATAATAAGGCTACCATCAATTGGAGTAACAAAAATCTCTACAACAAACTACCTTCCATAATGTCAAGGCTACAATCCATTGGAGTAACAAAACACTCGACAATAGACTACCATCCATATTTACAAGGATACCATCCATTGGAGTAACAAAGATATCGACAACATACTATCTTCCATAATGACAAGGCCACCATCTATTGGAGTAATAGAAATCACAACGACAGACTACCTTCCATAATGACAATGCTACCATCAATTGGAGTCACAAAAATCTCGACAACGGACAACCTTCCATAATGACAAAGCTACCATCCATTGGATTCACAAAAATATCAACAATAGACTACCTTCCATAATGACAAGGCTAACTTCCATTGG
This sequence comes from Vicia faba, assembly GCA_948472305.1. Taxonomy (NCBI): domain Eukaryota; kingdom Viridiplantae; phylum Streptophyta; class Magnoliopsida; order Fabales; family Fabaceae; genus Vicia; species Vicia faba. The sequence goes on from OX451738.1 coordinate 754,647,792, forward strand.
AGTAACAAAAATATCATCAAGCAACTACCTTCAATAATGACAAGGCTACCATCCATCTGAGTAAAAAAAATCTTGCCAACAGACTACCTTCCATAATGACATGCTACCATCCAATGGAGTGACAAAAATCTCGACAATAGACTACCTACCATAATGACATGGCTACCATCCGTCGGAGTAATAAAAATATCGACAACAGACTACCTTCCATAATGACAAGGCTACCATCCATTAGATTAACTAAAATATCGACAACATACTACCTTCCATAATAACAAGACTACCATCCATTAGAGTAACAAAAATCTCGAGAACAGGCTACCTTCAATAATGACAAGGCTACCATCCATTAGAGTAACAAAAATCTCGACAACAAACCACCTTCCATAATGACAAGGCTACCATCCATTGGCTTAACAAAAATCTCGCCAACAGACTACCTTCCTTAATGACAACGCTACCATCCATTAGAGTAAAAAAATATTGACAATAGACTACCTTCCATAATGACAAGGCTACCATCCATTAGAGTTACTAAATTATCTACAACAAACTATGTTTCATAATGACAAGTCTACCATCCATTATAGTAACCAAAATCTAGATAACAGACTACCTTCTATAATGACGAGGCTAGCAGCCATTGGAGTAACAGAAACATCGACAGCAGTCTACCTTCCATAATGACAAGGCTACAATCCAATGGAGTAACAAAGATATCAACACCATACTACCTACCATAATGACAAGGCTACCAACCATTGGAGTACAAAAAAATCTAGACAACAGACTATCTTCCATAATGACAAGGCTACCATCTATTGGAATAACAAAAATATCGAGAATAGACTACCTTCCATAATGACAAGTCTACCATCCAAAGGAATAACAAAAATCTCGACAACAGACTACCTTCCATAATGATAAGTCTACCATCCATTGGAGTAACAAAAATCGAACAACATACTAGTTTCCATAATAACAATTCTACCATCCATTGGAGTAACAAAGATATTGACAACATGCTACATTCCATAATAATAAGGCTACCATCAATTGGAGTAACAAAAATCTCTACAACAAACTACCTTCCATAATGTCAAGGCTACAATCCATTGGAGTAACAAAACACTCGACAATAGACTACCATCCATATTTACAAGGATACCATCCATTGGAGTAACAAAGATATCGACAACATACTATCTTCCATAATGACAAGGCCACCATCTATTGGAGTAATAGAAATCACAACGACAGACTACCTTCCATAATGACAATGCTACCATCAATTGGAGTCACAAAAATCTCGACAACGGACAACCTTCCATAATGACAAAGCTACCATCCATTGGATTCACAAAAATATCAACAATAGACTACCTTCCATAATGACAAGGCTAACTTCCATTGGAGTAACAAAAATATCATCAAGCGACTACCTTCAATAATGACAAGGCTACCATCCATCTGAGTAACAAAAATCTTGCCAACAGACTACCTTCCATAATGACATGCTACCATCCAATGGAGTGACAAAAATCTCGACAATAGACTACCTACCATAATGACATGGCTACCATCCGTTGGAGTAATAAAAATATCGACAACAGACTACCTTCCATAATGACAAGGCTACCATCCATTAGATTAACTAAAATATCGACAACATACTACCTTCCATAATAACAAGACTACCATCCATTAGAGTAACAAAAATCTCGAGAACAGGCTACCTTCAATAATGACAAGGCTACCATCCATTAGAGTAACAAAAATCTCGACAACAAACCACCTTCCATAATGACAAGGCTACCATCCATTGGAGTAACAAAAATCTCGCCAACAGACTACCTTCCTTAATGACAACGCTACCATCCATTAGAGTAAAAAAATATTGACAATAGACTACCTTCCATAATGACAAGGCTACCATCCATTAGAGTTACAAAATTATCTACAACAAACTATGTTTCATAATGACAAGTCTACCATCCATTATAGTAACCAAAATCTAGATAACAGACTACCTTCTATAATGACGAGGCTAGCAGCCATTGGAGTAACAGAAACATCAAAATCAGTCTACCTTCCATAATGACAAGGCTACAATCCAATGGAGTAACAAAGATATCAACACCATACTACCTACCATAATGACAAGGCTACCAACCATTGGAGTACAAAAAAATCTAGACAACAGACTATCTTCCATAATGACAAGGCTACCATCTATTGGAATAACAAAAATATCGAGAATAGACTACCTTCCATAATGACAAGTCTACCATCCAAAGGAATAACAAAAATCTCGACAACAGACTACCTTCCATAATGATAAGTCTACCATCCATTGGAGTAACAAAAATCGAACAACATACTAGTTTCCATAATGACAATTCTACCATCCATTGGAGTAACAAAGATATTGATAACATGCTACATTCCATAATAATAAGGCTACCATCAATTGGAGTAACAAAAATCTCTACAACAAACTACCTTCCATAATGACAAGGCTACAATCCATTGGAGTAACAAAACACTCGACAATACACTACCATCCATATTTACAAGGATACCATCCATTGGAGTAACAAAGATATCGACAACATACTGTCTTCCATAATGACAAGGCCAGCATCTATTTGTCAGAACATAGTTTGATTCTACAACCCTTAATTAGAGTTTTGATGATATCAAAATACAAAGATTAAATAAATTGTAAGATTTATATATAAGACAAATATGCTTCTTTAAATTATGTTTTGTATATACAGAAGTTCTGATGGAATCAGCATCAACATCAGAAGCATCAGAAGATCAGTATCATGTGCTACAAGCTGAAGCTACCAGATCATACGCTGAAGCTTGATGACCAGAATCTGCGCATAAACATATACACTCTGATTCTGATCAAATATCTTTACCAAGTCATCAGCACTCTGAAGCTTTATCATAAGTTAAAGCAAAGAACACACTGAAGCGTTACCATAAGAAAAGAAGACTCTGAAGCATTATTAAGTATTCAAGACATAATTAATTGCTAACGGCTTTATTCAGACAAGATCTTCTTCAAAAGGAAAGTGTGTTATTATCAGTAAAAGTACTTTATGGACAACGTATCTTTGCCTTGGCTATATAAACAAGTCTTCTTGAGAAAAGATGCACGCATGCACTCATATAATTTTCCATGCCTTCAAAACCATGCTTACTAAAACGCTTTAGCAAATTCAGTTTATTCCAAGCTTAAGTTGTGTAATTATCACAGTTGTGATATATTGTTTTGTTAGAAAACATTAACACATCATTGTTCAAATTATTTGTAAAAGATTTCCTTGAGATAAACCGGTTTGTGGTTATACTCAAGAAGACTTTAACAGTTGTTAAAGTAGTTGTTGTAATCCTTTGAATATAGTGGATTAAGACCTCGTTAGAGAGAGGCGAAATCACCTTGACGGGTGGACTGGAGTAGTTTGAGATCAAACGAACTAGGATAAAAATATTGTGTTGTCTTAGCATTTGTTTTAAGTTTTACAATTCAACCCCCGTTCTTGTGTTTTTCACATCTTCAATTGGCATCAGAGCGCCTGGTTCTGAGCTTATAACACTTAACAGTGTCAGTACAAGATCCAGCGTCAGAAAAACATAATGGTAGGATCAAATCAAAACATCAGCAATGACAACAATGAAGAATCAGACAGATTCAGTGGCAAACCTCCAGTCTTTGATGGAGAGAACTTTGACTACTGGAAAGACAGAATTGAGAGTTTCTTTCTGGCCCATGATGCTGATCTGTGGGACATGGTGACTGATGGATACACGCACCCAATGGATGGAAGTGGTCAGAGGATTGACAGGAAAACAATGTCTGATCAGCAAAAGCGTGAGTTCAGAAATAATCACAAGGCCAGAACAATTCTTCTCAGCGCCATCTCTTATTCAGAATATGAAAAGATATCAAACAGAGACACTGCAAAGAATTTGTTTGACACTCCGAGAATGACGCATGAAGGCAACATTCAAGTCAAATAAACCAAAGCCCTTGCACTCATTCAGAAATATGAGGCATTCAAGATGGAAGAGAGTGAATCAATAGAAACTATGTTTTCATGATTTCAAATTCTTGTTGCTGGTCTAAAATTTCTTGACAAAAGGTATTCTACTGCTTATCACGTTAAGAAGATCATCAGAAGCTTGCTAAAACAATGGAGGCCAATGGTCACAGCGCTTAAGCTAGCCATGAATCTCAACAAAATCTCTCTGGAGGAACTTGTCAGCTCCCTCAAAAGTCACAAGATAGAGCTAGAAGCAGATGAACCTCAAAAGCAAGGTAAGCCATTAGCTTTAAAATCTAACAGAAAATCTGACTCCAATGTTTTGAAGGCTATGGAAGAAACCTATGATGGGTCCTCATCAGAAGAAGATGAACTGTCTCTCCTCTCCAGAAGGGTGAACCGATTGTGGAAGCAGAGGCAAAGGAAGTTCAGGAATCCCAGAAGATCAGAAAATCAGAATGAATCTTTCTCCAGATACAGAAGGTCAGAATCCCCCTCTGGACACAGAAGATCTGAAGGCTCTTCAGGAAACAGAAAGCCAAACAACAACGACATCATATGCTATGAATGAAACGAGCAAGGGCACTACAAAAGTAATTGCCCAATGCTTCAGAAGGAGAAGCCTAAAAAGAAGTTTGGCAAGGAAAAGAAGAAAAGTCTCATGGCTACATGGGATGATTCTGACACATCTGAAGCTGACTCCGAATCAGATGATGAAAGAGAAAACATATCTCTCATGGAAAACATAACAGAAGACAGTGAAGCTTTTGAGTCAGACTGAATCAGACACAGAAGAGGTATTCCCTGACTTCACTATAAACTTTACTAAGGCTGAACTAGCTGAAAGCCTTAATGAAATTCTAGAAAGATATCAGTAGATCAGAGTCAAACTCAGAAACCTGAAAAGGAATCTTGCTTCTGACTCTGATAAGACTGAGAGTCTCAAATTGGAGAATTCTGAGTTAAAAGATAAAATTTCAAAATTAGAAAACCAATTGCAAAACTCTCAGAAGGAAATAATCCTTGAAACTCCCAGCAATGTTGCTGAGACCATCAAGGAGTATGATCACAGCTTTCATAAGTTTCTAGCTAAAAACATAGACAGAAGCTAAATGGCTTCAATGATCTATGGAGTTAGCAGAAATGGCAGAAAAGGGATAGGATATCAAGGTAAGGTACCTACACCAAAAAATTCCATGGATTTAGTTATAAAACGTACTCCACTTGATTCACACTTTATATATGGGCATACACATGACATAAAATATACAAGTAGTGATTACTCTGTCAAACCAAAATATAACTAGAGTTTTGGTAAAACTAACAAATCAGGACCCAAGAAAATATGGGTATTTAAGGATAAAATAATACATGTGGCAGATATCTTTAGCAGCAAAGCAAAAACACCAATCATGGTACCTGGACTCTGGTTGCTCACGACACATGACGGGAAGAAGGCATATGTTCCAAAGCATGTAACTTAAGCCTAGAGGCCACGTAGGTTTCAGAGGCAATCAGAGAGGAAAGATCATTGGCTCTGGAACAGTAGGTAATGGAAATCTTCCCTCTGTAAGTAATGTTTTACTAGTTGATGGATTAATGCATAATCTGTTATCCATAAGTCAATTAAGTGATAACGGTTATGATATAATCTTCAATCAAAATACATGCAAAGTTGTTAGTCAGAAAGATGGGACTATCCTATTTAATGGAAAGAGGAAAAACAACATTTATAAAATAAAACTTTCTGAACTAGAAAGTCAGAATGTAAAATGCCTACTGTCTGTTAACAACGAGCAATGGATCTGGCACAAAAGATTGGGACAATTTAGTATGAGAAGAATATCTCAGATTAACAAACTTAATCTGGTCAGAGGACTTCCTAACCTGAAGTTCAATTCAGATGCTCTGTGTGAAGCATGTCAGAATGGCAAGTTTGCAAAACCAGCTTTCAAATCCAAAAACGTTGTTTCCACCTCTAAGCCATTAGAACTTCTGCACATTGACTTATTTGGACCAGTTAAAACTGCTTTAGTTAGTGGCAAGAAGTATGGGTTAGTAATCGTAGATGACTATAGCAGATGGACATGGGTAAAGTTCTTAAGACACAAGGACGAGTCACACTTTGTGTTTGTCACCTTCTGCAACCAAGTTCATAATGAAAAGGATCTTAGAATCTTCAAAGTCAGAAGTGATCATGGTGGAGAGTTTGAAAACAAATATTTTGAGTTATTCTTTAATGATAAAGGCATTCTGCATGATTTATCTTGTCCTAGAACTCCCCAGCAAAATGGAGTTGTAGAACGAAAGAACAGAACATTGCAAGAAATGGCCAGAACCATGATCAACGAGACTAACGTTGCTAAGATCTTCTGGGAAGAGGCAATAAACACAGCGTGTTACATTTAGAATAGAATCTCCATAAGACCTATTTTGGAAAAAGACTCCATATGAATTGTGGCAGAACAGAAAGCCCAAAATTTCCTACTTTCACCCATTTGGATGTACATGTTTTATTCTGAATACAAAAAATTATTTGAACAAGTTTGACTCTAAAGCACAAAAGTGTATTATGTTAGGATATTCTGAATGCTCAAGAGGGTACAGAGTATACAATACAGAAACACAGATTGTGGAAGAGTCAATCAGTGTTTGTTTTGATGATAAGCTTGACTCTCAAAAGTCAAAGTAGAATGAATTCCTTGCAGGTATGGAAGTTGAACTCATAGGTACTGAAGACAAGTCATCAGAAGCTCTCAATAGAGACACTCCTTCAACATTAGAAAGAGTCACTGCAAGCAATCCAGCACCTTCTGTTGATCAACTCCAGAAAAGACCATCCAGAAGCAGCATGGATCACCCAGAAGAAACAATCTTAGGAAGAAAGGAAGATCCAATCAGAACAAGATCTAGCTTCAGAAACTCTGAAGAATCCCTCATGGGACTGGTTTCTCTAATTGAACCAACTACAATTGATGAAGCAATTCTGGACAATGACTGGATTCTAGCAATGCAAGAGGAGCTAAATCAATTCACAAGAAATGAGGTATGGGATCTAGTTCACAAACCAAAAGGATTCAACGTCATTGGAACAAAATGGGTGTTCAAAAACAAACTGAACGAACAAGGTGAAGTCATCATAAATAAAGCACGACTGGTAGCACGAGGTTATATTCAGCAAGAGGGGATAGACTATACACAAACCTTTACTCCAGTCGCCAGGTTAGAATCTATCAGACTCTTAATCTCATTTGCTGTTAGTAAAGGCATCACTCTATATCAGATGGATGTTAAGAGTGCATTCTTAAATGGCTATATAGAAGAAGAGGTATATGTGCACCAACCCCCTGGTTTTGAAAGTTCCAAAAATCCAGAATATGTTTTCAAACTAAAGAAGTCACTCTATGGTCTGAAATAAGCTCCCAGAGCTTGGTATGAAAGACTAAGTAACTTCATGCTAGAAAAGGAATTCACCAGAGGGAAAGTGGACACAACCTTGTTCTGTTAGACAGTTAAGAATGACATTTTAGTATGTCAGATTTATGTTGATGACATCATATTTGGATCCACTAAACCCTCTATGGGAAGAAAGTTTGCTAAATGTATGCAGGCAGAATTTGAGATGAGCCTAATAGGGGAACTAAAATTCTTTCTCGGCATTCAGATTAATCAAACCCCAGAAGGAACATACATTCATCAGAGCAAATATGTCAGAGAACTTCTGAAGAAATTTGATCTCTCAGAATGTAAGCCATCAAAGATTCCAATGCATCCCACGTGCATTCTAGAAAGAGAAGAGGTAAGTAAAAAGGTAAAACAGAAGGTCTACAGAGGTATGATTGGTTCTCTTCTCTATCTGACGGCCTCAAGGCCTAAAATTCTATTCAGTGTTTGCATTTGTGCTAGATTCCAATCAGATCCTAGAGAATCTCACTTAACAGCAGTTAAGCGAATTTTCAAGTATCTGAAAGGTACTACTAATCTGGGTTTATTTTATAGAAAATCAAGTGATTACAGTTTGATAGGATACTGTGATGCTGATTTCGCTGGAGACAGAGTAGAACGTAAAAGCACTTCTAGAAGCTGCCAGTTTCTGGGAGAAAATCTGATCTTATGGTCCAGCAATAGACAATCTACAATTGCTCTATCAACAGCAAAAGATGAATACATAGCAGCAGCTGGATGCAGTACTAAAATGCTCTAGATGAAAAGTCAAGTTGAGGACTTCCAGATATTTGTGATCATCAGCTACTTTCCGAGGCTGGACACGCGTTCACGTTTCTAAAAGGTCAAAAGCGCTGATTGGATGCATTGGGACACATGTCATGGGTAGCCGTTCCAATATCTTTCTAAATCCCCCAAAATCAGCTATCATTAAATGCTCATAATCATTATATTTAATTTCTCTCTCTTGTCGTTTATGTTTTCAAAAATTTTTTAGAAATCTATTTAAACACATCTCTCACCATTTACACTCTTTTACCTTCACTTTCATTTTCTCTACAAACTTATTGTTTTCAGTCTGCATCCTTTCTCAAAACCCTTTCAATTTCTTCACAAAACCTTCTGTGTGAACATGGCTTCCTCCAGCAACCCTGCTTCCAGTACCCAGAAAACAGATTCCTCCGAACAGTATGAAGAACCCTACATAACTCTTCTCACACCCATCAAATATCTAGAAGTTCTTTCAGAATTGATCGTGGATTTCCACAGTCTTCAAAAGAACGGGTTAAATCTCTCTGAAGAGGTTAAGGCTCAAGGCTGGGAAAGATATTTTGACCGACTGGTGCGTCCAACATTCCCAATTCTTGTAAAGGAATTTTGGATTCATGCTTCATCTTCCAACCATCAAGTTACTTCATACATAATGGGGAAAAAGATAGTTATTACTGAGGACCTCATTGAAAGATCAATAGGCTACAGTGGTGTTGGTGTACGTTTCATTAACATGGCTGAAAGATGTGCTGATGTTGCCCTAATTGCTAGAGAAATCTTTACTCTGGGTCTTCCCTCCAGCAAGATAAGGGATTTAAAAGACCACCACAGAATATGGGCCAAGATCATTCTGGGATGCATAAACCATATGAAGCCTACCAGCTCTTCTGACTACATCAATATTGATCAGCAATTTCTGATCTACTTCATCTCTCAGAAAATTAAGGTAAATCTGGCTCATCTGCTGTTTAACCATCTAAGGACAAGTGTTAAATAAACCAGAGAAGAGGAGCGCACAAAAAGGGACTGGATACCCCTAGGAAGACTTATATCAGATATTCTAACAGAGAATAAGCTGATTGATCATCTTACAGAGGCTCAGGAAATCAGCTCTTTGGAAGCTACTGTTGGCAAACAGCTGAATGCAAAGAATCTGAAGAAGATGAAGTTGATTGAGAACATTAAGAAGGAACCCAGTGTCACTTTTTTTTCAACAATCTACAACAGAAGAGTCCCTCTGGATAACTTCCCTCTGTTCTCAGATATTGATTCTAAACCTGATATAATAGTCAGATATCTGGATGCTTGCAAGGAGCATGGGACAGCACCAGATTTGAACATTCAGGATCTGCAGCAGAAGGCTCAAGAAGTTGTGTTGATGAAAACCAAGAAAAGGAAAGTTGTAGCAGAAGGATCATCCCAACGGACTCCTAAAAAGAGAGGTAATCCTTCTTCTGTAACTGTTTTAGATTCAATTTATGTATCAACATCTATCCCAATTCCCACTCAATCTGAAAACCCCACACCACAAACATTTGATGTCTTTGACATTGAATTTGACCCCTCATAATCCTTGACTCTTAGAAGATCTTGCTCCCAACCTCCAAATCCAAATATTGAAGCAACCCAACAAGAACTTGCAAAAGTTCTATCTGATATAGATACCTTTGACCAACATACTTTTGCTCCCATGTCAGAAAATCCAAACCCTGAAACCACCACAGCAGCACAACCAGAAATTCCCCTCTCACCACAACCAGAAATTCCCCTCTCTCCAATACCAGAAATACCACTACCTCCATCTCCTCAACCAGAAATTCATCCACCTTCTCCATAACCTGAACTATTTCAACCAGGAGTTCAAACTTCTGAGACTCAACCTTCTGAATCCTATGAACCAAAACCTCATAATGATCAATCAAACCAAATTGGTGATTCTGATACCATTCCCATTCCTGGAATCACTGAACTCTGGCCATTCGTATGCCCTTAACCATTCTGAATATTCCCCAAATTCCCTCCTCTCTAGAATCAACTCCACCAAACTCCCCAACCAGTCCAATAATAATTCCTGACTCTCCCAATTTGGTTTAACGGTTTTTAAATGTCTTGCTGCAATAACCCATAAAACAGTTATCCCAAAACCAAAACAATCTGAACCCTCTCCAGATGTTGGTACCAGCTTATTGACATTTGAAACATTAGTACAGAAGTGGATCACTTCTCTGAAACAAGCTATTCTTGGGCTGGTTGATCCTGCTGCATCAGACTACCTTTGGACAAGGTTCAGAAGATGGGTATCTTCTGAAACTCATAAAATGTAAGAACAAAGCTACGGACAAGTTCAACAGAACTTCAGTAATCTACTGAAAGAAATTGAAGGTCAAGTTCTAAGCCAGCTGCTTAAGGAAGAATTTCTCCCTCTGGACAATGCTCCCTGGTGTCAACATCGTCCAGCATCCAAAGTTCAACCTGATACTCAAGAGTAGATGATTCATGCTGAAGAACTTGGTCAAGAAAAGGATATTGCAAAAAGCTCTAAGAAGCATCCTGTTACTGAAGATTCTCAAGCTTCCTCCTTTGATAGGCAGACTCTGGAAGACCTGAAAAGATCTGATATTTTGATGAAGGAAAAAATGGATAAACAAGACGACAAAATTGATGCAATCACAAGCATGTTAACCCAGCAACAGGAAACCAACACACAGATCAAGAGCATGATGGGGGATTTGTTCACACGTCTTCCTCCTCCCTCTTAGAATTTCCTCGTTTTTATAACATGTTTATCTATAATATTCATACATTGTTCTGAACTTATCATTGCTTCTGGTTTCAATATAAATGCGTTTTGACTCTGATTATTTGTTCTTTTTGATAACTGACAAAAAGGGGGAGAAAGAATAAGATATTTTTCAATAACGGATTACTGAGACATTAGTATCAAACATTCTGATCTATTTAAATTTCTCTCTTCTAAAAAGCTTACAGGTACAAAACTCTGATGAAAGATACAGTAAAGTTCTGATGCTCAAAGACTCATGGAATTAAAGGGAAGTAAACAACTCAGGGGGAGTTTCTCTTCTTAATTCTATGCGTTTTATTCATTATTTTTAATTGAAAAATCTGGTTTTTGTCATCATCAAAAAGGGGGAGATTGTTAGAACATAGTTTGATTCTATAACCCTTAATTAGAGTTTTAATGATAACAAAATACAAAGATTAAATAAATTGTAAGATTTATATATAAGACAAATATGCTTCTTAAAATTATGTTTTATATATACAGAAGTTCTGATGGAATCAGCATCAGCATCAGAAGCATCAGAAGATCAGTATCATGTGCTACACGCTGAAGCTACCAGATCATACACTGAAGCTTGATGACCAGAATCTGCACATAAACATATACACTCTGACTCTGATCAAAGATCTTTACCAAGTCATCATCACTCTGAAGCGTTATCATAAGTTAAAGCAAAGAACACTCTGAAGCGTTACCATAAGCAAAGAAGACTCTGAAAGGTTATTAATTATTCAAGACAGAATTAATTGCTAATGGCTTTATTCAGACAAGATCTTCTTTAAAAGGAAAGTGTGTTTTTATCAGTAAAAGTGCTTTATGGACAACGTATCTTTGCCTTGGCTATATAAACAAGTCTGCTTGAGAAAAGACGCACGCATGCACTCATATAATTTGCCAAGCCTTCAAAACCACGCTTACTAAAACGCTTTAGCAAATTCAGTTTATTCCAAGCTTAAGTTGTGTAATTATCACAGTTGTGATATATTGTTTTGTTAGAAAACATTAACACATCATTGTTCAAATTATTTGTAAAAGATTTCCTTGAGATAAACCGGTTTGTGGTTATACTCAAGAAGACTTTAACAATTGTTAAAGTAGCTGTTGTAATCCTTTGAATATAGTGGATTAAGACCTCGTTGGAGAGAACCGAAATCACCTTGACGGGTGGACTGGAGTAGTTTGAGATCAAACGAACCATGATAAAAATACTGTGTTGTCTTAGCATTTGTTTTAAGTTTTACAATTCAACCCCCCTTCTTGTGTTTTTCACATCTTCACTATTGGAGTAATAGAAATCACAACGACAAACTACCTTCCATAATGACAATGCTACCATCAATTGGAGTCACAAAAATCTCGACAACAGACAACCTTCCATAATGACAAGGCTACCATCCATTGGATTCACAAAAATATCAACAATAGACTACCTTCCATAATGACAAGGCTAACTTCCAATGGAGTAACAAAAATCTAGACAACAGACTACCTTCCATAATGACAAGGCTACATCCATTGGAGTAACAAAAATCTCGACAACAGACTACCTTCCATAATGAAAAGGCTACCATCCATTGGAGTAACAAAAATCTCGACAACATACTACCTTCCATAATGACTAGGCTACCATTCATTGGAGTAACAAAGATATCGACAACATACTACCTTCTATAATGACAAGACTACCATCCATTGTTGTAACAAAAATCTCGACAACAAAATACCTTCCATAATGACAAGGCTACCATCCATTGTAGTGAAAAAAATCTCGAGAACAGACTACCTTCAATAATGACAAGGCTACCATCCATTGGAGTAACAAAAATCTTGACAACAGACTAACTTCCATAATGACAAGGCTACCATCCATTGGAGTAACAAATATATCGAGAATAGACTACCTTCCATAATGACAAGTCTACCATCCATTGGAGTAACAAAAATCTCGACAACATACTACTTTCCATAATGACAATGCTACCATCCATTGGAGTAACAAAGATATTGTCAACATGCTACCTTCCATAATAATAAGGCTACCATCCATTGGAGTAAAAAAATCTCAACAATAAACTACCTTCCATAATGACAAGGCTACAATCCATTGGAGTAACAAAACACTCGGCAATAGACTACCATCCATATTGACAAGGATACCATCCATTGGAGTAACAAAGATATCGAAAACATACTATCTTCCATAATGACGATGCTACCACCAATTGGAGTCACAAAAATCACGACAACAAACATCCTTCCAAAATGACAAGGCTACCATCCATTGGATTAACAAAAATATCAACAATAGACTACCTTCCATAATGACAAGGCTAACTTCCATTGGAGTAACAAAAATATCATCAAGAGACTACCTTTCATAATGACAAGGCTACCATCCATTTGAGTAACAAAAATCTTGCCAACAGACTACCTTCCATAATGACATGCTACCATCCAATGTAGTGACAAAAATATTGACAATAGACTACCTTCCATAATGACATGGCTACCATCCGTTGGAGTAACAAAAATATCAACAATAGAATACCTTCCATAATGACAAGGCTACCATCCATTAGTTTAACAAAAATATCGACAACATACTACCTTCCATAATAACAAGACTACCATCCATTAGAGTAACAAAAATCTCCAGAACAGACTACCTTCGATAATTACAAGGATACCATCCATTAGAGTAACAAAAATCTCGACAACAGACTACCTTCCATAATGATAGGGCTACCATCCATTAGAGTAACAGAAACATTGACAACAGTCTACCTTCCATAATGACAAGGCTACAATCCAATGGAGTAACAAGGATATCAACAACATACTACCTACCATAATGACAAGGCTACCATACATTGGAGTAACATAAATATAGACAACCAACTATCTTCCATAATGACAAGGCTACCATCTATTGGAATAACAAAAATATCGAGAATAGACTACCTTCCATAATGACAAGTCTACCATCCAATGGAATAACAAAAATATCGACAACAGACTACCTTCCATAATGACAAGTCTACCATCCATTGGAGTATCAAAAATCTAAACAACATACTACTTTCCATAATGACAATGCTACCATCCATTGGAGTAATAGAAATCACAATGACAGACTACCTTCCATAATGACAATGCTACCATCAATTGGAGTCACAAAAATCTAGACAACAGACAACCTTCCATAATGACAAGGCTACCATCCATTGGATTAAAAAAAATATCAACAATAGACTACCTTTCATAATGACAAGGCTAACTTCCATTGGAGTAACAAAAATATCATCAAGAGACTACCTTCTATAACGACAAGGCTACCATCCATTTGAGTAACCAAAATCTAGCCAACAGACTACCTTCCATAATGACATGCTACCATCCAATGGAGTGACAAAAATATAGACAATAGACTACCTTCCATAATGACATGGCTACCATCCGTTGGAGTAACAAAAATATCGACAACAGACTACCTTCCATAATGACAAGGCTACCATGCATTAGATTAACAAAAATATCGACAACATGCTACCTTCAATAATAACAAGACTACTATCCATTAGAGTAACAAAAATATCGACAACAAACTACCTTCAATAATGACAATGCTACCATCCATTAGAGTAACAAAAATCTCGACAACAGACTACCTTCCATAATGACAAGGCTACCATCCATTGGATTAACAAAAATATCAACAATAGACTACCTTCCATAATGACAAGGATAACTTCCATTGGAGTAACAAATATATCATCAAGAGACTACCTTCTATAACGACAAGGCTACCATCCATTTGAGTAACAAAAATCTAGCCAACAGACTACCTTCCATAATGACATGCTACCATCCAATGGAGTGACAAAAATATAGAAAATAGACTACCTTCCATAATGACATGGCTACCATCCGTTGGAGTAACAAAAATATCGACAACAGACTACCTTCCATAATGACAAGGCTACCATGCATTAGATTAACAAAAATATCGACAACATGCTACCTTCAATAATAACAAGACTACTATCCATTAGAGTAACAAAAATATCGACAACAGACTACCTTCAATAATGACAAGGCTACCATCCATTAGAGTAACAAAAATCTCGACAACAGACTACCTTCCATAATGGCAAGGCTACCATCCATTGGAGTAACAAAAATCTCACCAACATACTACCTTAAATAATGACAAGGCTACCATCCATTGGAGTAACAATAATCTCGACAACAGACTACCTTTAATAATGACTAGGCTACCATCCATTAGAGTAACAAAGATATCGACAACCGACTACCTTCCATAATGACAACGCTACCATCCATTGGAGTAAAAAAAATATCGACAATAGACTACCTTCCATAATCACAAGGCTACCATCCATTAGAGTTACAAAAATATCTACAACAGACTATGTTCCATAATGACAAGGCTACCATCCATTCTAGTAACCAAAATCTGGACAACAGACTATCTTCTATAATGACAAAGCTAGCATCCATTGGAGTAACAGAAACATCGACAACAGTCTACCTTCCATAATGACAAGGCTACAATCCAATGGAGTAACAATGATATCAACAACATACTACCTACCATAATGACAAGGCTACCATCCATTGGAGTAACAAAAATCTAGACAACAGACTATCTTCCATAATGAAAAGGCTACCATCTATTGGAATAACAAAAATATCGAGAATAGACTACCTTCCATAATGAAAAGTCTATCATCCAATGGAATAACAAAAATCTCGACAACAGACTAACTTCCATAATGATAAGTCTACCATCCATTGGAGTAACAAAAATCTGAACAACATACTACTTTCCATAATGACAATGCTACCATCCATTGGAGTAACGAAACACTCGATAATAGACTACCATCCATATTGACAAGGATACCATCCATTGGAGTAACAAAGATATTGATAACTTACTATCTTCCATAATGACAAGGCCACCATCTATTGGAGTAATAGAAACCACAACGACAGACTACCTTCCATAATGACAAGGCTACCATCCATTGGAATAACAAGAATCTCGACAACAAACTACATTCCATAATGACAAGGCTACCATCCATTGGAGTAAAAAAGATATCGATAATAGACTACCTTCCATAATAACAATGCTACCATCTATTGGAGTAACAAAAATCTCGACAACAGACTACCTTCCATAATGACAAGTGTACCATCCATTGGAGTATAAAAAATATCTACAATAGACTATGTTCCACAATGACAAGGTTACTATCAATTGTAGTAACCAAAATCTCGATAACAGACTACCTTCCATAATGACAAGGCTACAATCAGTTGCGGTAACAAAAATCTTGACAACAGACTACCTTTAATAATGACAAGGCTATCATCCATTGGAGTAACAAAAATCTCGACAACAGACTACCTTCCATAATGACAAGGCTACCATCTATTGGAATAACAAAAATCTCGAGAACATACTGCCTTCCATAATGACAAGGCTACCATCCATTAGAGTAACAAAAATCTCGACAATAGACTACCTTCCATAATTACAAGGCTAACATCCATTAGAGTAACAAAAATATCGACAACAGACTACCTTACATAATGACAAGGCTACCATCCATTGGAGTAATTAAAATATCAACCAGAGAATACCTTACATAATGACAAGGCTACCATCCATTGGAGTAACAAAAATCTCGCCAACAGACTACCTTCCATAATGACAAGGCTACAATCCATTGGAGTGACAAAAATATCGACAATAGACTACCTTCCATAATGACAAGGCTACCATCCATTGGAGTAACAAAATCTCGACAACAAACTACCTTCGATAATGACAACGCTTCCATCCATTGGAGTAATAAAAATCTAGAAAACAGACTACCTTCTATAATGACAAGGGTACCATCCATTGGAATAACAAAAATCTCGACAACAAACTACCTTCCATAATGACAAGTCTACCATCTATTGGAATAACAAAAATCTCGAGAACATACTACCTTCCATAATGACAAGGCTACCATCCATTAGAGTAACAAAAATATCGACAACAGACTACCTTCCATAATGAAAAGGCTACCATCCATTAGGGTAACAAAAATCTCGACAACAGACTACCTTACATAATGACAAGTCTACCTTCCATTAGAGTAACAAAAATCTCGACAACAGACTACCTTCCATAATGACAAGGCTACCATCCATTGGAGTAACAAAAATCTCACCAACATACTACCTTCAATAATGACAAGGCTACCATCCATTGGAGTAACAATAATCTCGACAACAAACTACCTTTAATAATGACTAGGCTACCATCCATTTGAGTAACAAAGATATCGACAATAGACTACCTTCCATAATGACAACGCTACCATCCATTGGAGTAAAAAAAATATCGACAATAGACTACCTTCCATAATGACAAGGCTACCATCCATTAGAGTTACAAAAATATCTACAACAGACTATGTTCCATAATGACAACGCTACCATCCATTCTAGTACCCAAAATCTGGACAACAGACTATCTTCCATAATGACAAGGCTACCATCCATTGTAGTAACAAAAATATCGACAATAGACTACCTTCCATAATGACAAGGCTACCATCCATTGAGTAATAATAATCTAGAAAATAGACTACCTTCCATAATGACAAGGCTACCATCTATTGGAGTAACAAAAATCTCGACAATAGACTACCTTCCATAATGACAAGGCAACCATCTATTGGAATAAAAAAAATCTCGAGAACAGACTACCTTCCATAATGATAAGGCTACCATCGATTAGAGTAACAAAAATCCTTACAATATACTACCTTCCATAATGACATGGCTAGCATCTATTAGAGTAACAAAAATCTCGACAACAGACTACCTTCCATAATGACAAGGCTACCATCCATTAGAGTAACGAAAATATCAACAAGAGACTACCTTCCAAAATGACAAGGCTACCATCCATTGGAGTAACAAAAATCTCGCCAACAGACTACCTTCCATAATGACTAGGATACCATCCATTGGAGTAATAAAATCTCGACAACAAACTACCTTCCATAATGACAAGGCTACCATCCATTGGAGTAACAAAAATATCGACAATAGACTACCTTCCATAATGACTAGGCTACCATCCATAGGAGTAAAAAAGATATCAATAACAGACTACCTTCCATAATCAAAAGGCTACCATCCATTGGAGGGACAAAAATCTCGACAATAGACTACCTTCCATAATGACAAGGCTACCATCCATTGGAGTAAAAAAAATCTCGCCAACAGACTACCTTCCATAATGACAAGGCCACCATCCATTGGAGTGAGAAAAATATCGACAATAGACTACCTTCCATAATGACAAGGATACCATCCATTGGAGTAACAAAATCTCGACAACAAACTACCTTCCATAATGACAAGGCTACCATCCATTGGAATAACAAAAATCTCGAGAACATACTACCTTCCATAATGACAAGGCTACCATCCATTAGAGTAACAAAAATATCGACAACAGACTACCTTCCATAATGAAAAGGCTACCATCCATTGGAGTAACAAAAATATTGACAACAAACTACCTTCCATAATGACTAGGCTACCATCCATCGGAGTAAAAAAAATATCGATAACAAACTATCTTCCATAATCAAAAGGCTACCATCCATTGGAGTAACAAAAATCTCGACAACAGACTATCTTTCATAATGACTAGGCTAACATCCATTGGAGTAACAAAGATATCGACAATAGACTACCTTACATAATGACAAGGCTACCGTCGATTGCAGTAACAAAAATATATACAATAGACTATGTTCCATAATGACAATGCTACCATCAATTATAATAACCAAAATATCGACAACAGACTACCTTCCATAATGACAAGGCTACCATCCATTGGAGTAACAAAAATCTCGACAATAGACTACCTTCCATAATGACAAGGCTACCATCTATTGGAATAACAAAAATCTCGAGAACAGACTACCTTCGATAATGACGAGGCTACCATCCATTAGAGTAAAAAAAATCCTTACAACATACTACCTTCCATAATGACAAGGCTACCATCCATTAGAGTAACAAAAATCACGACAACATACTACCTTCCATAATGATAAGGCTACCATCCATTAGAGTAACGAAAATATCATCAAGAGATTACCTTCCATAATGACAAGGATACCATCCATTGGAGTAACAAAAATCTCGCCAACAGACAACCTTCCATAATGACAAGACTACCATCCATTGGAGTGACAAAAATCTCGACAATAGACTACCTTCCATAATGACAAGGCTACCATCCATTGGAATAACAAAATCTCGACAACAAACTACCTTCCATAATGACAAGGCTACCATCTATTGGAGTAACAAAAATATCGACAATAGACTACCTTCCATAATGACAAGGCTACCATTTGTTGGAATAACAAAAATCTAGACAACAAACTACCTTCCATAATGACAAGGCTACCATCCATTGGAGTAACAAAAATATCGACAACAGACTACCTTCCATAATGACTAGGCTACCATCCATCGGAGTAAAAAAGATATCAATAACAGACTACCTTCAATAATCAAAAGGCTACCATCCATTGGAGTAACAAAAATCTCGACAACAGACTACCTTCCATAATGACAAGGCTACCATCGATTGCAGTAACAAAAATATATACAATAGACTATAATCCATACTGACAAGGCTACCATCAATTGGAGTGACAAAAATCTCGACAATAGACTACCTTCCATAATGACAAGGCTACCATCCATTATAGTAACCAAAATCACGACAACAGACTACCTTCCATAATGACAAGGCTACCATCCATTAGAATAATAAAAATCTAGAAAACAGACTTCCTTCCATAATGACAAGGCTACCATCCATTGGAGTAACAAAAATCTCGACAACAGACTACCTTCCATAATGACAAGGCTACCATCTATTGGAATAACAAAAATCTCGAGAACAGACTACCTTCCATAATGACGAGGCTACCATCCATTAGAGTAAAAAAAATCCTTACAACATACTACCTTCCATAATGACAAGGCTACCATCCATTAGAGTAACAAAAATCACGACAACATACTACCTTCCATAATGATAAGGCTACCATCCATTAGAGTAACGAAAATATCAACAAGAGATTTCCTTCCATAATGACAAGGCTACCATCCATTGGAGTAACAAAAATCTCGCCAACAGACAACCTTCCATAATGACAAGGCTACCATCCATTGGAGTGACAAAAATCTCGACAAAAGACTACCTTCCATAATGACAAGGCTACCATCCATTGGAGTAACAAAATCTCGACAACAAACTACCTTCCATAATGACAAGGCTGCCATCCATTGGAGTAACAAAAATATTGACAATAGACTACCTTCCATAATGAAAAGGATAACATCCATTGGAATAACAAAAATCTCGACAACAAACTACCTTCCATAATGACAAGGCTACCATCCATTGAAGTAACAAAAATATCGACAAAAAACTACCTTCCATAATGACAAGGCTACCATCCATTGGAGTAACAAAAATATCGACAATAGACTACCTTCCATAATGACAAGGCTACCATCCATTAGAGTAACGAAAATATCAACAAGAGATTTCCTTCCATAATGACAAGGATACCATCCATTGGAGTAACAAAAATCTCGCCAACAGACAACCTTCCATAATGACAAGGCTATCATCCATTGGAGTAACAAAATCTCGACAACAAACTACCTTCCATAATGACAAGGCTACCATCCATTGGAGTAACAAAAATATCGACAATAGACTACCTTCCATAATGACAAGGCTACCATCCATTGGAATAACAAAAATCTAGACAACAAACTACCTTCCATAATGACAAGGCTACCATCCATTGGAGTAACAAAATTATCGACAACAGACTAACTTCGATAATGACTACGCTACCATCCATCGGAGTAAAAAAGATATCGAGAACAAACTACCTTCCATAATCAAAATGCTACCATCAATTGGAGTAACAAAAATCTCGACAATAGACTATCTTCCATAATGACTAGGCTAACATCCATTGGAGTAACAAAGATATCGACAACAGACTACCTTCCATAATGAAAAGGCTACCATCGATTGCAGTAACAAAAATATTTACAATAGACTATGTTCCATAATGACAATGCTACCATCAATTGTAGTAACCAAAATCTCGACAACAGACTACCTTCCATAATGACAAGGCTACCATCCATTGTAGTAACAAAAATATCGACAACAGACTACCTTCCACAATGACAAGGCTACCATCCATTAGAATAATAAAAATCTAGAAAACAGACTACCTTCCATAATGACAAGGCTACCATCCATTGGAGTAACAAAAATCACGACAACAGACTACCTTCCATAATGACAAGGCTACCATCTATTGGAATAACAAAAATCTCGAGAACAGACTACCTTCCATAATGACAAGGCTACCATCCATTAGAGTAACAAAAATCCTAACAACATACTACCTTCCATAATGACAAGGCTACCATCCATTAGAGTAACAAAAATCTCGACAATAGACTACCTTCCATAATGACAAGGCTACCATCCATTAGACTAACGAAAATATCAACAAGATATTACCTTCCATAATGACAAGGCTACCATACATTGGAGTAACAAAAATCTAGCCAATAGACTACCTTCCATAATGACAAGGCTACCATCCATTAGAGTGACAAAAATCTCGACAATAGACTACCTTCCATAATGACAAGGCTACCGTCCATTGGAGTAACAAAAATATCGACAATAGACTACCTTCCATAATGACAAGGCTACCATCCATTGGAATAACAAAAATCTAGACAACAAACTACCTTCCATAATGACAAGGCTACCATCCATTGGAGTAACAAAAATATCGACAACAAACTACCTTCCATAATGACTAGGCTACCATCTATCGGAGTAAAAAAGATATCGACAACAAACTACCTTCCATAATGACAAGGCTACAATCGATTGCATTAACAAAAATATATACAATAGACTATGTTCCATAATGACAATGCTACCATCAATTGTAGTAACCAAAATCTCGACAATAGACTACCTTCCATAATGACAAGGCTACCATCCATTGGAGTAACAAAAATCTCGACAACAGACTACCTTCCATAATGACAAGGCTACCATCTATTGGAATAACAAAAATCTCGAGAACAGACTACCTTCCATAATGACAAGGCTACCATCCATTAGAGTAACAAAAATCCTTACGACATACTACCTTCCATAATGACAAGGCTACCATCCATTAGAGTAACAAAAATCTCGACAACAGACTACGTTCCATAATGACAAGGCTACCATTCATTAGAGTAACGAAAATATCAACAAGAGATTACCTTCCATAATGACAAGGCTACCATCCATTGGAGTAACAAAAATCTCGCCAACAGACTACCTTCCATAATGACAAGGCTACCATCCATTGGAGTGATAAAAATATCGACAACAGACAACCTTCCATAATGACAACGCTACCATTGATTGCAGTAACAAAAATATATACAATAGACTATGTTCCATAATGAAAATGCTACCATCAATTGTAGTAACAAAAATCTCGACAACAGACTACCTTCCATAATGACAAGGCTACCATCCATTGTAGTAACAAAAATCTCGACAACAGACTACCTTCCATAATGACAAGGCTACCATCCATTAGAATAATAAAAATCTAGAAAACAGACTACCTTCCATAATGACAAGGCTACCATCCATTGGAGTAATAAAAATCTCGACAACAGACTACCTTCCATAATGACAAGGATACCATCTATTGAAATAACAAAAATCTCGAGAACAGACTACCTTCCATAATGACAAGGCTACCATCCATTAGAGTAACAAAAATCCTTACAACATACTACCTTCCATAATGACAAGGCTACCATCCATTAGAGTAACAAAAATCTCGACAATAGACTACCTTCCATAATGACAAGGCTACCATCCATTAGAGTAACGAAAATATCAACAAGGGATTACCTTCCATAATGACAAGGCTACCATCCATTGGAGTAACAAAAATCTCGCCAACAAACTACCTTCCATAATGACAAGGCTACAATCGATTGCATTAACAAAAATATATACAATAGACTATGTTCCATAATGACAATGCTACCATAAATTGTAGTAACCAAAATCTCGACAATAGACTACCTTCCATAATGACAAGGCTACCATCCATTGGAGTAACAAAAATCTCGACAACAGACTACCTTCCATAATGACAAGGCTACCATCTATTGGAATAACAAAAATCTCGAGAATAGACTACCTTCCATAATGACAAGGCTACCATCCATTAGAGTAACAAAAATCCTTACGACATACTACCTTCCATAATGACAAGGCTACCATCCATTAGAGTAACAAAAATCTCGACAACAGACTACGTTCCATAATGACAAGGCTACCATTCATTAGAGTAACGAAAATATCAACAAGAGATTACCTTCCATAATGACAAGGCTACCATCCATTGGAGTAACAAAAATCTCGCCAACAGACTACCTTCCATAATGACAAGGCTACCATCCATTGGAGTGATAAAAATATCGACAACAGACAACCTTCCATAATGACAACGCTACCATCGATTGCAGTAACAAAAATATATACAATAGACTATGTTCCATAATGAAAATGCTACCATCAATTGTAGTAACAAAAATCTCGACAACAGACTACCTTCCATAATGACAAGGCTACCATCCATTGTAGTAACAAAAATCTCGACAACAGACTACCTTCCATAATGACAAGGCTACCATCCATTAGAATAATAAAAATCTAGAAAACAGACTACCTTCCATAATGACAAGGCTACCATCCATTGGAGTAATAAAAATCTCGACAACAGACTACCTTCCATAATGACAAGGATACCATCTATTGGAATAACAAAAATCTCGAGAACAGACTACCTTCCATAATGACAAGGCTACCATCCATTAGAGTAACAAAAATCCTTACAACATACTACCTTCCATAATGACAAGGCTACCATCCATTAGAGTAACAAAAATCTCGACAATAGACTACCTTCCATAATGACAAGGCTACCATCCATTAGAGTAACGAAAATATCAACAAGGGATTACCTTCCATAATGACAAGGCTACCATCCATTGGAGTAACAAAAATCTCGCCAACAGACTACCTTCCATAACGACAAGGCTACCATCCATTAGAGTGACAAAAATCTCGACAATAGACTACCTTCCATAATGACAAGGCTACCATCCATTGGAGTAACAAAATCTCGACAACAAACTACCTTCCAAAATGACAAGGCTACCATCCATTGGAGTAACAAAAATATCGACAATAGAGTAGCTTCCATAATGACAAGGCTACCATCCATTGGAATAACAAAAATCTAGACAACAAACTACCTTCCATAATGACAAGGCTACCATCCATTGGAGTAACAAAAATATCGACAACAGACTACCTTCCATAATGACTAGGCTACCATCCATCGGAGTAAAAAAGATATCGATAACAGACTACCTTCCATAATCAAAAGGCTACCATCCATTGGAGTAACAAAAATATCGACAACATACTATCTTCCATAATGACTAGGCTAACATCCATTGGAGTAACAAAGATATCGACAATAGACTACCTTCCATAATGACAAGGCTACCATCGATTGCAGTAACAATAATATATACAATAGACTATGTTCCATAATGACAATGCTACCATCAATTGTAGTAACCAAAATCTCGACAATAGACTACCTTCCATAATGATAAGGCTACCATCCATTGTAGTAACAAAAATCTTGACAATAGACTACCTTCCATAATGACAAGGCTACCATCCATTAGAGTAATAATAATATAGAAAAGAGACAACCTTCCATAATTACAAGGCTACCATCCATTGAAGTAACAAAAATATCGACAACAGACTACCTTCCATAATGACAAGGCTACCATCTATTGGAATAACTAAAATCTCGAGAACAGACTACCTTCCATAATGATAAGGCTACCATCCATTAGAGTAACAAAAATCCTTACGACATACTACCTTCCATAATGACAAGGCTACCATCCATTAGAGTAACAAAAATCTCGACAACAGACTACCTTTCATAATGACAAGGCTACCATCCATTAGAGTAACAAAAATATCAACTAGAGATTACCTTCCATAATGACAAGGCTACCATCCATTGGAGTAACAAAAATCTCGCCAACAGACTACCTTCCATAACGACAAGGCTACCTTCCATTAGAGTGACAAAAATCTCGACAATAGACTACCTTCCATAATGACAAGGCTACCATTCATTGGAGTAACAAAATCTCGACAACAAACTACCTTCCAAAATGACAAGGCTACCATCCATCGGAGTAAAAAAGATATCGATAACAGACTACCTTCCATAATCAAAAGGCTACCATCCATTGGAGTAACAAAAATATCGACAACAGACTATCTTCCATAATGACTAGGCTAACATCCATTGGAGTAACAAAGATATCGACAATAGACTACCTTCCATAATGACAAGGCTACCATCGATTGCAGTAACAATAATATATACAATAGACTATGTTCCATAATGACAACGCTACCATCAATTGTAGTAACCAAAATCTCGACAATAGACTACCTTCCATAATGATAAGGCTACCATCCATTGTAGTAACAAAAATCTCGACAATAGACTACCTTCCATAATGACAAGGCTACCATCCATTAGAGTAATAATAATATAGAAAAGAGACAACCTTCCATAATTACAAGGCTACCATCCATTGAAGTAACAAAAATCTCGACAACAGACTACCTTCCATAATGACAAGGCTACCATCTATTGGAATAACTAAAATCTCGAGAACAGACTACCTTCCATAATGATAAGGCTACCATCCATTAGAGTAACAAAAATCCTTACGACATACTACCTTCCATAATGACAAGGCTACCATCCATTAGAGTAACAAAAATCTCGACAACAGACTACGTTCCATAATGACAAGGCTATCATCCATTAGAGTAACAAAAATATCAACAAGAGATTACCTTCCATAATGACAAGGCTACCATCCATTGGAGTAACAAAAATCTCGCCAACAGACTACCTTCCATAACGACAAGGCTACCTTCCATTAGAGTGACAAAAATCTCGACAATAGACTACCTTCCATAATGACAAGGCTACCATTCATTGGAGTAACAAAAATATCGACAACAGACTACCTTCCATAATGACTAGGCTACCATCCATCGGAGTAAAAAAGATATCGATAACAGACTACCTTTCATAATCAAAAGGCTACCATCCATTGGAGTAACAAAAATATCGACAACAGACTATCTTCCATAATGACTAGGCTAACATCCATTGGAGTAACAAAGATATCGACAATAGACTACCTTCCATAATGACAAGGCTACCATCGATTGCAGTAACAATAATATATACAATAGACTATGTTCCATAATGACAATGCTACCATCAATTGTAGTAACCAAAATCTCTACAATAGACTACCTTCCATAAAGATAAGGCTACCATCCATTGTAGTAATAAAATTCTCGACAATAGACTACCTTCCATAATGACAAGGCTACCATCCATTAGAGTAATAATAATATAGAAAAGAGACAACCTTCCATAATTACAAGGCTACCATCCATTGAAGTAACAAAAATCTCGACAACAGACTACCTTCCATAATGACAAGGCTACCATCTATTGGAATAACTAAAATCTCGAGAACAGACTACCTTCCATAATGATAAGGCTACCATCCATTAGAGTAACAAAAATCCTTACGACATACTACCTTCCATAATGACAAGGCTACCATCCATTAGAGTAACAAAAATATCAACAAGAGATTACCTTCCATAATGACAAGGCTACCATCCATTGGAGTAACAAAAATCTCGCCAACAGACTACCTTCCATAACGACAAGGCTACCTTCCATTAGAGTGACAAAAATCTCGACAATAGACTACCTTCCATAATGACAAGGCTACCATTCGTTGGAGTAACAAAAATATCGACAACAGACTACCTTCCATAATGACTAGGCTACCATCCATCGGAGTAAAAAAGATATCGATAACAGACTACCTTCCATAATCAAAAGGCTACCATCCATTGGAGTAACAAAAATATCGACAACAGACTATCTTCCATAATGACTAGGCTAACATCCATTGGAGTAACAAAGATATCGACAATAGACTACCTTCCATAATGACAAGGCTACCATCGATTGCAGTAACAATAATATATACAATAGACTATGTTCCATAATGACAATGCTACCATCAATTGTAGTAACCAAAATCTCGACAATAGACTACCTTCCATAATGATAAGGCTACCATCCATTGTAGTAACAAAAATCTCGACAATAGACTACCTTCCATAATGACAAGGCTACCATCCATTAGAGTAATAATAATATAGAAAAGAGACAACCTTCCATAATTACAAGGCTACCATCCATTGAAGTAACAAAAATCTCGACAACAGACTACCTTCCATAATGACAAGGCTACCATCTATTGGAATAACTAAAATCTCGAGAACAGACAACCTTCCATAATGATAAGGCTACCATCCATTAGAGTAACAAAAATCCTTACGACATACTACCTTCCATAATGACAAGGCTACCATCCATTAGAGTAACAAAAATCTCGACAACAGACTACCTTCCATAATGACAAGGCTACCATCCATTAGAGTAACAAAAATATCAACAAGAGATTACCTTCCATAATGACAAGGCTACCATCCATTGGAGTAACAAAAATCTCGCCAACAGACTACCTTCCATAACGACAAGGCTACCTTCCATTAGAGTGACAAAAATCTCGACAATAGACTACCTTCCATAATGACAAGGCTACCATTCATTGGAGTAACAAAAATATCGACAACAGACTACCTTCCATAATGACTAGGCTACCATCCATCGGAGTAAAAAAGATATCGATAACAGACTACCTTCCATAATCAAAAGGCTACCATCCATTGGAGTAACAAAAATATCGACAACAGACTATCTTCCATAATGACTAGGCTAACATCCATTGGAGTAACAAAGATATCGACAATAGACTACCTTCCATAATGACAAGGCTACCATCGATTGCAGTAACAATAATATATACAATAGACTATGTTCCATAATGACAATGCTACCATCAATTGTAGTAACCAAAATCTCTACAATAGACTACCTTCCATAAAGATAAGGCTACCATCCATTGTAGTAATAAAAATCTCGACAATAGACTACCTTCCATAATGACAAGGCTACCATCCATTAGAGTAACAATAATATAGAAAAGAGTCAACCTTCCATAATTACAAGGCTACCATCCATTGAATTAACAAAAATCTCGACAACAGACTACCTTCCATAATGACAAGGCTACCATCTATTGGAATAACTAAAATCTCGAGAACAGACTACCTTCCATAATGATAAGGCTACCATCCATTAGAGTAACAAAAATCCTTACGACATACTACCTTCCATAATGACAAGGCTACCATCCATTAGAGTAACAAAAATATCAACAAGAGATTACCTTCCATAATGACAAGGCTACCATCCCTTGGAGTAACAAAAATCTCGCCAACAGACTACCTTCCATAACGACAAGGCTACCTTCCATTAGAGTGACAAAAATCTCGACAATAGACTACCTTCCATAATGACAAGGCTACCATTCATTGGAGTAACAAAATATCGACAACAAACTACCTTCCAAAATGACAAGGCTACCATCCATCGGAGTAAAAAAGATATCGATAACAGACTACCTTCCATAATCAAAAGGCTACCATCCATTGGAGTAACAAAAATATCGACAACAGACTATCTTCCATAATGACTAGGCTAACATCCATTGGAGTAACAAAGATATCGACAATAGACTACCTTCCATAATGACAAGGCTACCATCGATTGCAGTAACAATAATATATACAATAGACTATGTTCCATAATGACAATGCTACCATCAATTGTAGTACTCAAAATCTCGACAATAGACTACCTTCCATAATGATAAGGCTACCATCCATTGTAGTAACAAAAATCTCGACAATAGACTACCTTCCATAATGACAAGGCTACCATCCATTAGAGTAATAATAATATAGAAAAGAGACAACCTTCCATAATTACAAGGCTACCATCCATTGAAGGAACAAAAATCTCGACAACAGACTACCTTCCATAATGACAAGGCTACCATCTATTGGAATAACTAAAATCTCGAGAACAGACTACCTTCCATAATGATAAGGCTACCATCCATTAGAGTAACAAAAATCCTTACGACATACTACCTTCCATAATGACAAGGCTACCATCCATTAGAGTAACAAAAATCTCGACAACAGACTACCTTCCATAATGACAAGGCTACGATCCATTAGAGTAACAAAAATATCAACAAGAGATTACCTTCCATAATGACAAGGCTACCATCCATTGGAATAACAAAAATCTCGCCAACAGACTACCTTCCATAACGACAAGGCTACCTTCCATTAGAGTGACAAAAATCTCGACAATAGACTACCTTCCATAATGACAAGGCTACCATTCATTGGAGTAACAAAAATATCGACAACAGACTACCTTCCATAATGACTAGGCTACCATCCATCGGAGTAAAAAAGATATCGATAACAGACTACCTTCCATAATCAAAAGGCTACCATCCATTGGAGTAAAAAAAATATCGACAACAGACTATCTTCCATAATGACTAGGCTAACATCCATTGGAGTAACAAAGATATCGACAATAGACTACCTTCCATAATGACAAGGCTACCATCGATTGCAGTAACAATAATATATACAATAGACTATGTTCCATAATGACAATGCTACCATCAATTGTAGTAACCAAAATCTCTACAATAGACTACCTTCCATAAAGATAAGGCTACCATCCATTGTAGTAATAAAAATCTCGACAATAGACTACCTTCCATAATGACAAGGCTACCATCCATTAGAGTAATAATAATATAGAAAAGAGACAACCTTCCATAATTACAAGGCTACCATCCATTGAAGTAACAAAAAGCTCGACAACAGACTACCTTCCATAATGACAAGGCTACCATCTATCGGAATAACTAAAATCTCGAGAACAGACTACCTTCCATAATGATAAGGCTACCATCCATTAGAGTAACAAAAATCCTTACGACATACTACCTTCCATAATGACAAGGCTACCATCCATTAGAGTAACAAAAATCCTTACAACATACTACCTTCTATAATGACAAGGCTACCATCCATTAGAGTAACAAAAATCTCGACAATAGACTACCTTCCATAATGACAAGGCTACCATCCATTAGAGTAACGAAAATATCAACAAGGGATTACCTTCCATAATGACAAGGCTACCATCCATTGGAGTAACAAAAATCTCGCCAACAAACTACCTTCCATAATGACAAGGCTATAATCGATTGCATTAACAAAAATATATACAATAGACTATGTTCCATAATGACAATGCTACCATCAATTGTAGTAACCAAAAATCGACAATAGACTACCTTCCATAATGACAAGGCTACCATCCATTGGAGTAACAAAAATCTCGACAACAGACTACCTTCCATAATGACAAGGCTACCATCTATTGGAATAACAAAAATCTCGAGAACAGACTACCTTCCATAATGACAAGGCTACCATCCATTAGAGTAACAAAAATCCTTACGACATACTACCTTCCATAATGACAAGGCTACCATCCATTGGAGTAACAAAAATCTCGCCAACAGACTACCTTCCATAATGACAAGGCTACCATCCATTGGAGTGATAAAAATATCGACAACAGACAACCTTCCATAATGACAACGCTACCATCGATTGTAGTAACAAAAATATATACAATAGACTATGTTCCATAATGAAAATGCTACCATCAATTGTAGTAACAAAAATCTCGACAACAGACTACCTTCCATAATGACAAGGCTACCATCCATTGTAGTAACAAAAATCTCAACAACAGACTACCTTCCATAATGACAATGCTACCATCCATTAGAATAATAAAAATCTAGAAAACAGACTACCTTCCATAATGACAAGGCTACCATCCATTGAAGTAATAAAAATCTCGACAACAGACTACCTTCCATAATGACAAGGATACCATCTATTGGAATAACAAAAATCTCGAGAACAGACTACCTTCCATAATGACAAGGCTACCATCCATTAGAGTAACAAAAATCCTTACAACATACTACCTTCCATAATGACAAGGCTACCATCCATTAGAGTAACAAAAATCTCGACAATAGACTACCTTCCATAATGACAAGGCTACCATCCATTAGAGTAACGAAAATATCAACAAGGGATTACCTTCCATAATGACAAGGCTACCATCCATTGGAGTAACAAAAATCTCGCCAACAAACTACCTTCCATAATGACAAGGCTACAATCGATTGCATTAACAAAAATATATACAATAGACTATGTTCCATAATGACAATGCTACCATCAATTGTAGTAACCAAAATCTCGACAATAGACTACCTTCCATAATGACAAGGCTACCATCCATTGGAGTAACAAAAATCTCGACAACAGACTACCTTCCATAATGACAAGGATACCATCTATTGGAATAACAAAAATCTCGAGAACAGACTACCTTCCATAATGACAAGGCTACCATCCATTAGAGTAACAAAAATCCTTACGACATACTACCTTCCATAATGACAAGGCTACCATCCATTAGAGTAACAAAAATCTCGACAACAGACTACGTTCCATAATGACAAGGCTACCATTCATTAGAGTAACGAAAATATCAACAAGAGATTACCTTCCATAATGACAAGGCTACCATCCATTGGAGTAACAAAAATCTCGCCAACAGACTACCTTCCATAATGACAAGGCTACCATCCATTGGAGTGATAAAAATATCGACAACAGACAACCTTCCATAATGACAACGCTACCATCGATTGGAGTAACAAAAATATATACAATAGACTATGTTCCATAATGAAAATGCTACCATCAATTGTAGTAACAAAAACCTCGACAACAGACTACCTTCCATAATGACAAGGCTACCATCCATTGTAGTAACAAAAATCTCGACAACAGACTACCTTCCATAATGACAAGGCTACCATCCATTAGAATAATTAAAATCTAGAAAACAGACTACCTTCCATAATGACAAGGCTACCATCCATTGGAGTAATAAAAATCTCGACAACAGACTACCTTCCATAATGACAAGGATACCATCTATTGGAATAACAAAAATCTCGAGAACAGACTACCTTCCATAATGACAAGGCTACCATCCATTAGAGTAACAAAAATCCTTACAACATACTACCTTCCATAATGACAAGGCTACCATCCATTAGAGTAACAAAAATCTCGACAATAGACTACCTTCCATAATGACAAGGCTACCATCCATTAGAGTAACGAAAATATCAACAAGGGATTACCTTCCATAATGACAAGGCTACCATCCATTGGAGTAACAAAAATCTCGCCAACAGACTACCTTCCATAACGACAAGGCTACCATCCATTAGAGTGACAAAAATCTCGACAATAGACTACCTTCCATAATGACAAGGCTACCATCCATTGGAGTAACAAAATCTCGACAACAAACTACCTTCCAAAATGACAAGGCTACCATCCATTGGAGTAACAAAAATATCAACAATAGAGTAGCTTCCATAATGACAAGGCTACCATCCATTGGAATAACAAAAATCTAGACAACAACTACCTTCCATAATGACAAGGCTACCATCCATTGGAGTAACAAAAATATCGACAACAGACTATCTTCCATAATGACTAGGCTAACATCCATTGGAGTAACAAAGATATCGACAATAGACTACCTTCCATAATGACAAGGCTACCATCGATTGCAGTAACAATAATATATACAATAGACTATGTTCCATAATGACAATGCTACCATCAATTGTAGTAACCAAAATCTCGACAATAGATTACCTTCCATAATGATAAGGCTACCATCCATTGTAGTAACAAAAATCTCGACAATAGACTACCTTCCATAATGACAAGGCTACCATCCATTAGAGTAATAATAATATAGAAAAGAGACAACCTTCCATAATTACAAGGCTACCATCCATTGAAGTAACAAAAATATCGACAACAGACTACCTTCCATAATGACAAGGCTACCATCTATTGGAATAACTAAAATCTCGAGAACAGACTACCTGCCATAATGATAAGGCTACCATCCGTTAGAGTAACAAAAATCCTTACGACATACTACCTTCCATAATGACAAGGCTACCATCCATTAGAGTAACAAAAATCTCGACAACAGACTACCTTCCATAATGACAAGGCTACCATCCATTAGAGTAACAAAAATATCAACAAGAGATTACCTTCCATAATGACAAGGCTACCATCCATTGGAGTAACAAAAATCTCGCCAACAGACTACCTTCCATAACGACAAGGCTACCTTCCATTAGAGTGACAAAAATCTCGACAATAGACTACCTTCCATAATGACAAGGCTACCATCCATTAGAGTAACAAAAATCTCGACAACAGACTACCTTCCATAATGACAAGGCTACCATCCATTAGAGTAACAAAAATATCAACAAGAGATTACCTTCCATAATGACAAGGCTACCATCCATTGGAGTAACAAAAATCTCGCCAACAGACTACCTTCGATAACGACAAGGCTACCTTCCATTAGAGTGACAAAAATCTCGACAATAGACTACCTTCCATAATGACAAGGCTACCATTCATTGGAGTAACAAAAATATCGACAACAGACTACCTTCCATAATGACTAGGCTACCATCCATCGGAGTAAAAAAGATATCGATAACAGACTACCTTCCATAATCAAAAGGCTACCATCCATTGGAGTAACAAAAATATCGACAACAGACTATCTTCCATAATGACTAGGCTAACATCCATTGGAGTAACAAAGATATCGACAATAGACTACCTTCCATAATGACAAGGCTACCATCGATTGCAGTAACAATAATATATACAATAGACTATGTTCCATAATGACAATGCTACCATCAATTGTAGTAACCAAAATCTCTACAATAGACTACCTTCCATAAAGATAAGGCTACCATCCATTGTAGTAATAAAAATCTCGACAATAGACTACCTTCCATAATGACAAGGCTACCATCCATTAGAGTAATAATAATATAGAAAAGAGACAACCTTCCATAATTACAAGGCTACCATCCATTGAAGTAACAAAAATCTCGACAACAGACTACCTTCCATAATGACAAGGCTACCATCTATCGGAATAACAAAAATCTCGAGAACAGACTACCTTCCATAATGATAAGGCTACCATCCATTAGAGTAACAAAAATCCTTACGACATACTACCTTCCATAATGACAAGGCTACCATCCATTAGAGTAACAAAAATCCTTACAACATACTACCTTCCATAATGACAAGGCTACCATCCATTAGAGTAACAAAAAACTCGACAATAGACTACCTTCCATAATGACAAGGCTACCATCCATTAGAGTAACGAAAATATCAACAAGGGATTACCTTCCATAATGACAAGGCTACCATCCATTGGAGTAACAAAAATCTCGCCAACATACTACCTTCCATAATGACAAGGCTACAATCGATTGCATTAACAAAAATATATACAATAGACTATGTTCCATAATGACAATTCTACCATCAATTGTAGTAACCAAAATCTCGACAATAGACTACCTTCCATAATGACAAGGCTACCATCCATTGGAGTAACAAAAATCTCGACAATAGACTACCTTCCATAATGACAAGGCTACCATCTATTGGAATAACAAAAATCTCGAGAACAGACTACCTTCCATAATGACAAGGCTACCATCCATTAGAGTAACAAAAATCCTTACGACATACTACCTTCCATAATGACAAGGCTACCATCCATTAGAGTAACAAAAATCTCGACAACAGACTACGTTCCATAATGACAAGGCTACCATTCATTAGAGTAACGAAAATATCAACAACAGATTACCTTCCATAATGACAAGGCTACCATCCATTGGAGTAACAAAAATCTCGCCAACAGACTACCTTCCATAATGACAAGGCTACCATCCATTGGAGTGATAAAAATATCGACAACAGACAACCTTCCATAATGACAACGCTACCATCGATTGCAGTAACAAAAATATATACAATAGACTATGTTCCATAATGAAAATGCTACCATCAATTGTAGTAACAAAAATCTCGACAATAGACTACCTTCCATAATGACAAGGCTACCATCCATTGTAGTAACAAAAATCTCGACAACAGACTACCTTCCATAATGACAAGGCTAACATCCATTAGAATAATAAAAATCTAGAAAACAGACTACCTTCTATAATGACAAGGCTACCATCCATTGGAGTAATAAAAATCTCGACAACAGACTACCTTCCATAATGACAAGGCTACCATCTATTGGAATAACTAAAATCTCGAGAACAGACTACCTTCCATAATGATAAGGCTACCATCCATTAGAGTAACAAAAATCCTTACGACATACTACCTTCCATAATGACAAGGCTACCATCCATTAGAGTAACAAAAATCTCGACAACAGACTACCTTCCATAATGACAAGGCTACCATCCATTAGAGTAACAAAAATATCAACAAGAGATTACCTTCCATAATGACAAGGCTACCATCCATTGGAGTAACAAAAATCTCGCCAACAGACTACCTTCCATAACGACAAGGCTACCTTCCATTAGAGTGACAAAAATCTCGACAATAGACTACCTTCCATAATGACAAGGCTACCATTCATTGGAGTAACAAAATCTCGACAACAAACTACCTTCCAAAATGACAAGGCTACCATCCATTGGAGTAACAAAAATATCGACAATAGAGTAGCTTCCATAATGACAAGGCTACCATCCATTGGAATAACAAAAATCTAGACAACAAACTACCTTCCATAATGACAAGGCTACCATCCATTGGAGTAACAAAAATATCGACAATAGACTACCTTCCATAATGACTAGGCTACCATCCATCGGAGTAAAAAAGATATCGATAACAGACTACCTTCCATAATAAAAAGGCTACCATCCATTGGAGTAACAAAAATATCGACAACAGACTATCTTCCATAATGACTAGGCTAACATCCATTGGAGTAACAAAGATATCGACAATAGACTACCTTCCATAATGACAAGGCTACCATCGATTACAGTAACAATAATATATACAATAGACTATGTTCCATAATGACAATGCTACCATCAATTATAGTAACCAAAATCTCTACAATAGACTACCTTCCATAAAGATAAGGCTACCATCCATTGTAGTAATAAAAATCTCGACAATAGACTACCTTCCATAATGACAAGGCTACCATCCATTAGAGTAATAATAATATAGAAAAGAGACAACCTTCCATAATTACAAGGCTACCATCCATTGAAGTAACAAAAATCTCTACTACAGACTACCTTCCATAATGACAAGGCTACCATCTATCGGAATAACAAAAATCTCGAGAACAGACTACCTTCCATAATGATAAGGCTACCATCCATTAGAGTAACAAAAATCCTTACGACATACTACCTTCCATAATGACAAGGCTACCATCCATTAGAGTAACAAAAATCTCGACAACAGACTACCTTCCATAATGACAAGGCTACCATCCATTAGAGTAACAAAAATATCAACAAGAGATTACTTTCCATAATGACAAGGCTACCATCCATTGGAGTAACAAAAATCTCGCCAACAGACTACCTTCCATAACGACAAGGCTACCATCCATTAGAGTGACAAAAATCTCGACAATAGACTACCTTCCATAATGACAAGGCTACCATCCATTGGAGTAACAACATCTCGACAACAAACTACCTTCCAAAATGACAAGGCTACCATCCATTGGAGTAACAAAAATATCGACAATAGAGTAGCTTCCATAATGACAAGGCTACCATCCATTGGAATAACAAAAATCTAGACAACAAACTACCTTCCATAATGACAAGGCTACCATCCATTGGAGTAACAAAAATATCGACAACAGACTACCTTCCATAATGACTAGGCTACCATCCATCGGAGTAAAAAAGATATCGATAACAGACTACCTTCCATAATCAAAAGGCTACCATCCATTGGAGCAACAAAAATATCGACAACAGACTATCTTCCATAATGACTAGGCTAACATCCATTGGAGTAACAAAGATATCGACAATAGACTACCTTCCATAATGACAAGGCTACCATCGATTGCACTAACAATAATATATACAATAGACTATGTTCCATAATGACAATGCTACCATCAATTGTAGTAACCAAAATCTCGACAATAGACTACCTTCCATAATGATAAGGCTACCATCCATTGTAGTAACAAAAATCTCGACAATAGACTACCTTCCATAATGACAAGGCTACCATCCATTAGAGTAATAATATTATAGAAAAGAGACAACCTTCCATAATTACAAGGCTACCATCCATTGAAGTAACAAAAATCTCGACAACAGACTACCTTCCATAATGACAAGGCTACCATCTATTGGAATAACAAAAATCTCGAGAACAGACTACCTTCCATAATGATAAGGCTACCATCCATTAGAGTAACAAAAATCCTTACGACATACTACCTTCCATAATGACAAGGCTACCATCCATTAGAGTAACAAAAATCTCGACAACAGACTACCTTCCATAATGACAAGGCTACCATCCATTAGAGTAACAAAAATATCAACAAGAGATTACCTTCCATAATGACAAGGCTACCATCCGTTGGAGTAACAAAAATCTCGCCAACAGACTACCTTCCATAATGACAAGGCTACCATCCATTGGAGAGACAAAAATATCGACAACAGACTACTTTCCATAATGACAACGCTACCATCAATTGCAGTAACAAAAATATATACAATAGACTATGTTCCATAATGAAAATGCTACCATCAATTGTAGTAACCAAATTCTCGACAAAAGACTACCTTCCATAATGACAAGGCTACCATCTATTGGAATAACAAAAATATCGAGAACAGACTACCTTCCATAATGACAAGGCTACCATCCATTAGAGTAACAAAAATCCTTACAACATACTACCTTCCATAATGACAAGGCTACCATCCATTAGAATAACAAAAATCTCGTCAACAGACTACCTTCCATAATGACAAGGCTACCATCCATTAGAGTAACAAAAATCTCGCCAACAGACTACCTTCCATAATGACAAGGCTACCATCCATTGGAGTAACAAAGATATCGACAATAGACTACCTTCCATAATGACAAGGCTACCATCGATTGCACTAACAATAATATATACAATAGACTATGTTCCATAATGACAATGCTACCATCAATTGTAGTAACCAAAATCTCGACAATAGACTACCTTCCATAATGATAAGGCTACCATCCATTGTAGTAACAAAAATCTCGACAATAGACTACCTTCCATAATGACAAGGCTACCATTC
The DNA here is from genome assembly GCA_948472305.1 of Vicia faba. Lineage (NCBI taxonomy): Eukaryota > Viridiplantae > Streptophyta > Magnoliopsida > Fabales > Fabaceae > Vicia > Vicia faba. The sequence continues at coordinate 754,686,618 of OX451738.1, forward strand.
ATTAGAGTAATAATATTATAGAAAAGAGACAACCTTCCATAATTACAAGGCTACCATCCATTGAAGTAACAAAAATCTCGACAACAGACTACCTTCCATAATGACAAGGCTACCATCTATTGGAATAACAAAAATCTCGAGAACAGACTACCTTCCATAATGATAAGGCTACCATCCATTAGAGTAACAAAAATCCTTACGACATACTACCTTCCATAATGACAAGGCTACCATCCATTAGAGTAACAAAAATCTCGACAACAGACTACCTTCCATAATGACAAGGCTACCATCCATTAGAGTAACAAAAATATCAACAAGAGATTACCTTCCATAATGACAAGGCTACCATCCGTTGGAGTAACAAAAATCTCGCCAACAGACTACCTTCCATAATGACAAGGCTACCATCCATTGGAGAGACAAAAATATCGACAACAGACTACTTTCCATAATGACAACGCTACCATCAATTGCAGTAACAAAAATATATACAATAGACTATGTTCCATAATGAAAATGCTACCATCAATTGTAGTAACCAAATTCTCGACAAAAGACTACCTTCCATAATGACAAGGCTACCATCTATTGGAATAACAAAAATATCGAGAACAGACTACCTTCCATAATGACAAGGCTACCATCCATTAGAGTAACAAAAATCCTTACAACATACTACCTTCCATAATGACAAGGCTACCATCCATTAGAATAACAAAAATCTCGTCAACAGACTACCTTCCATAATGACAAGGCTACCATCCATTGGAGTAACAAAAATCTCGCCAACAGACTACCTTCCATAATGACAAGGCTACCATCCATTGGAGTGACAAAAATATCGACAACAGACTACCTTCCATGATGACAAGGCTACCATCGATTGAAGTAACAAAAATATATACAATAGACTATGTTCCATAATGAAAATGCTACCCTCAATTGTAGTAACAAAAATCTCGACAACAGACTACCTTCCATAATGACAAGGTTACCATCCATTGGAGTGACAAAAATCTCGGCAATAGACTACCTTCCATAATGAAAAGGCTACCATCCATTGGAGTAACAAAATCTGGACAACAAACTACCTTCCATAATGACAAGGCTACCATCCATTGGAGTAACAAAAATATCGACAATAGACTACCTTCCATAATGACAAGGCTACCATCCAATGGAATAACAAAAATCTCGACAACAAACTACCTTCCATAATGACAAGGCTACCATCCATTGGAGTAACAAAAATATCGACAACAGACTACCTTCCATAATGACTAGTCTACCATCCATCGGAGTAAAAAAGATATCGATAACAGACTACCTTCCATAATCAAAAGGCTACCATCCATTGGAGTAACAAAAATCTCGTCAACAGACTATCTTCCATAATGACTAGGCTAACATCCATTGGAGTAACAAAGATATCGACAACAGACTACCTTCCATAATGACAAGGCTATTATCAATTGCAGTAACAAAAATATATAAAATAGACTATGTTCCATAATGACAATGGTACCATCAATTATAGTAACCAAAATCTCGACAACAGACTACCTTCCATAATATTAAGGCTACCATCCATTGTAGTAACAAAAATCTCGACAACAGACTACCTTCCATAATGACAAGGCTACCATCCATTAGAGTAATAATAATCTAGAAAACAAACAACCTTCCATAATGACAAGGCTACCATCTATTGGAGTAACAAAAATCTCGACAACAGACTACCTTCCATAATGACAAGGCTACCATCTATTGGAATAACAAAAATGTCAAGAACAGACTACCTTCCATAATGACAAGGCTAACATCCATTAGAGTAACAAAAATCCTTACAACATGCTACCTTCCATAATGACAAGGCTACCATCCATTAGAGTAACAAAAATCTCGACAACAGACTACCTTCCATAATGACAAGGCTACCATCCATTAGAGTAACGGAAATATCAACAAGAGATTACCTTCCATAATGACAAGGCTACCATCCATTGGAGTAACAAAAATCTCACTAACAGACTACCTTCCATAATGACAAGGCTACCATCCATTGAAATAACAAAAATGTCGACAATAGACTATCTTCCATAATCACAAGGCTACCATCCATGGGGGTAACAAATATCTGAACAACAGACTACCTTGCATAATGACAAGGCTATCATCCATTGGAATAACAAAGATATCAACAATAGGCTAACTTCAATAATGACAAGGCTTCCATCCATTGGAGTAACAAAAATCTTGACAAAAGACTACCTTCTAAAATGACAAGGCTATAATCCATTGGAATAACAAAAATCTCGACAATAGACTACCTTCCATAATGACAAGGCTACCATCCATTGGAGTAACAAAAATATGAACAGCAGACTACCTTCCATAATGACAAGGCTACCATCCATTGGAGTAACAGAAATCTCAACGGCCGACTACCTTCCATAATGACAAGGCTACCATCCATTGGAGTAACAGAAATCTCAACGATAAACTACCTTCGATAATTACAAGGCTACCATCCATTGGAGTATCAAAAATATTGATAATAGACTACCTTCCATAATGACATGGCTACGATCCATTGGAATAACAAATATCTCGACAATAGACTACCTTCCATAATGACAAGGCTATCATCCATTGAAGTAAAAAAAATCTGAACAACAGACTACCTTCAATAATGACAAGGCTACCATCCATTGGAGTAACAAAAATCTCAACGACCGACTACCTTCCGTAATGACAAGGCTACCATCCATTGGAATAAAAAAAATCTCGATAATAGACTACCTTCCATAATCACAAGGCTACCATCCATTTGAGTAACAAAAATCTCAACAACAGACTACCTTGCAAAATGACAAGGCTATCATCAATTGGAATAACAAAGAAATCGACAACAGGCTAACTTCAATAATGACAAGGCTTCCATCCATTGGAGTAACAAAAATCTCGACAAAAGACTACCTTCTAAAATGACAAGGCTACAATCCATTGGAATAACAAAAATCTCGACAATAGACTACCTTCCATAATGACAAGGCTACCATCCATTGGAGTAACAAAAATATCATCAACAGACTACCTTCCAAAATGACAAGGCTACCATCCATTCGAGTAACAGAAATCTCAACGGTCGACTACCTTCCGAAATGAGAAGGCTATCATCCATTTGAGTAACAAAAATATGAACAGCAGACTACCTTCCATAATGACAAGGCTACCATCCATTGGAGTAACAGAAATCTCAACGGCCGACTACCTTCCGTAATGACAAGGCTACCATCCATTGAAATAACAAAAATGTCGACAATAGACTACCTTCCATAATCACAAGGCTACCATCCATGGGGGTAACAAAAATCTGAACAACAGACTACCTTGCATAATGACAAGGCTATCATCCATTGGAATAACAAAGATATCGACAACAGGCTACCTTCAATAATGACAAGGCTTCCATCCATTGTAGTAACAAAAATCTCCACAAAAGACTACCTTCCATAATGACAAGGCTACAATCCATTGGAATAATAAAAATCTCGACAATAGACTACCTTCCATAATGATAAGGCTACCATCCATTGGACTAACAAAAATCTCAACGACATACTACCTTCCATAATGACAAGGCTACCATCCATTAGGGTAACAAAAATCTCAACGACAGACTACCTTGCATAATGACAAGGCTAGCATCCATTGGAATAACAAAGATATCGACAACATGCTAACTTCAATAATGACAAGGCTTCCATCCATTCGAGTAACAAAAATCTCGACAAAAGACTACCTTCTAAAATGACAAGGCTACAATCCATTGGAATAACAATAATCTCGACAATAGACTACCTTCCCTAATGACAAGGCTACAATCCATTGGAATAATAAAAATCTGGACAATAGACTACCTTCCATAATGATAAGGCTACCATCCATTGGACTAACAAAAATCTCAACGACATACTACCTTCCATAATGACAAGGCTACCATCCATTAGAGTAATAAAAATCTCAACGACAGAGTACCTTCCATAAAGACAAGGCTACCATCCATTTTAGTAACAAAAATCTGAACAACAGACTACCTTGCATGATGACAAGGCTATCATCCATTGGAATAACAAAGATATCGACAACAGGCTAACTTCAATAATGACAAGGCTTCCATCCATTGGAGTAACAAAAATCTCGACAAAAGACTACCTTCTAAAATGACAAGGCTACAATCCATTGGAATAACAAAAATCTCGACAATAGACTACCTTCCATAATGACAAGGGTACCATCCATTGGAGCAACAAAAATATTGACAACAGACTACCTTCTATAATGATAAGGCTACCATCCATTGGACTAACAAAAATCTCAACGACATACTACCTTCCATAATGATAAGGCTACCATCCATTAGAGTAACAGAAATCTCAACGACAGAGTACCTTCCATAAAGACAAGGCTACCATCCCTTTGAGTAACAAAAATTTGAACAACAGACTACCTTGCATAATGACACGGCTATCATCAATTGGAATAACAAAGATGTCGACAATATACTACCTTCCATAATCACAAGGCTACCATCCATTGGAGTAACAAAAATTTCAATGACATACTAGCTTCCATAATGACAAGGCTACAATCCATTGGAGTAACAGAAATCTCAACGATAGACTACCTTCCATAATTACAAGGCTACCATCAATTGGAGTATCAAAAATATTGATAATAGACTACCTTCCATAATGACAAGGCTACCATCCATTCGAATAACAAAAATCTCAACGACCGACTACCTTCCGTAATGACAAGGCTACCATAGATTGGAATAACAAAAATCTCGATAATAGACTACCTTCCATAATCACAAGGCTACCGTCCATTGGAGTAACAAATATCAGAACAACAGAGTACCTTGCATGTCAAGGCTATCATCCATTGGAATAACAAAGATATCGACAATAGGCTAACTTCAATAATGACAAGGCTTCCATCCATTGGAGTAACAAAAATCTCGACAAAAGACTACCTTCTAAAATGACAAGGCTACAATCCATTGGAATAACAAAAATCTCGACAATAGACTACCTTCCATAATGACAAAGCTACCATCCATTGGAGTAACAAAAATATCAACAACAGACTAGCTTCTATAATGACAAGGCTACCATCCATTGGAATAACAAAAATCTCGACAATAGACTACCTTCCATAATGAGAAGGCTATCATCCATTGGAGTAACAAAAATATGAACAACAAACTACCTTCCATAATGACAAGGCTACCATCCATTGGAGTAATAGAAATCTGAATGGCCGACTACCTTCCGTAATGACAAGGCTACCATCTATTGGAGTAACAAAATTGTCGACAATAGACTACCTTCCATAATCACAACGCTACCATCCATTGGAGTAACAAAACTCTGCACAACAGACTACCTTGCATAATGACAAGGCTATCATCCATTGGAATAACAAAGATATCGACAACAGGCTACCTTCAATAATGACAAGGCTTCCATCCATTGGAGTAACAAAAATCTCGACAAAAGACTACCTTCCATAATGTCAAGGCTACAATCCATTGGAATAATAAAAATATCGATAATAGACTACCTTCCATAATGACAGGGCTACCATCCATTGGAGTAACAAAAATCTCAATGACATACTACCTTCCATAATGACAAGGCTACCATCCATTAGAGTAACAAAAATCTCAACGACAAAGTACCTTCCATAAAGACAAGGCTACCATCCATTGGAGTAACAAAAATCAGAAGAACAGACTACCTTGCATAATGACAAGGCTATCATCCATTGGAATAACAAAGATATCGACAACAGGCTAACTTCAATAATGACAAGGCTTCCATCCATTGGAGTAACAAAAATCTCAAAAAAAGACTACCTTCTAAAATGACAAGGCTACAATCCATTAGAATAAAAAAAATCTCGACAATAGACTACCTTCCATAATGACAAGGCTACCATCCATTGGAGTAACAAAAATATCGACAACAGACTACCATCCATAATGACAAGGCTACCATCCATTGGAATAACAAAAATCTCGACAATAGACTACCTTCCATAATGAGAAGGCTATCATCCATTGGAGTAACAAAAATATGAACAGCAGACTACCTTCCATAATGACAAGGCTACCATCCATTGGAGTAACAGAAATCTCAACGGCCGACTACCTTCCGTAATGACAAGGCTACCATCCATTGAAATAACAAAAATGTCGACAATAGACTACCTTCCATAATCACAAGGCTACCATCCATGGGGGTAACAAAAATCTGAACAACAGACTACCTTGTATAATGACAAGGCTATCATCCATTGGAATAACAAAGATATCGACAACAGGCTACCTTCAATAATGACAAGGCTTCCATCCATTGGAGTAACAAAAATCTCGACAAAAGACTACCTTCCATAATGACAAGGCTACAATCCATTGGAATAATAAAAATCTCGACAATAGACTACCTTCCATAACGATAAGGCTACCATCCATTGGAGTAACAAAAATCTCAACGACATACTACCTTCCATAATGACAAGGCTACCATCCATTAGAGTAACAAAAATCCCAACGACAAAGTACCTTCCATAAAGACCAGGCTACCAACAATTTGAGTAACAAAAATTTGAACAACAGACTACCTTGCATAATGACAAGGCTATCATCCATTGGAATAACAAAGATATCGACAACAGGCTAACTTCAATAATGACAAGGATTCCATCCATTGGAAAAACAAAAATTTCGATAAAAGACTACCTTCTAAAATGACAAGGCTACAATCCATTGGAATAACAAAAATCTCGACAATAGACTACCTTCCATAATGACAAGGCTACCATCCATTGGAGTAAGAAAAATATAAACAGCAGACTACCTTCCATAATGACAAGGCTACCATCCATTGGAGTAATAGAAATCTCAACGGCCGACTACCTTCCGTAATGACAAGGCTACCATCCATTTGAGTAACAAAAATCAGAATAATAGACTACCTTGCATAATGAAAACGATATCATCCATTGGAATAACAAAGATATCGACAACAGGCTAACTTCAATAATGACAAGGCTTCCATCAATTGGAGTAACAAAAATCTCGACAAAAGACTACCTTCCATAATGACAAGGCTACAATCCATTGGAATAATAAAAATCTCGACAATAGACTACCTTCCATAATGATAAGGCTACCATCCATTGGACTAACAAAAATCTCAACGACATACTACCTTCCATAATGACAACGCTACCATCCATTAGAGTAACAAAAATCTCAACGACAGAGTACCTTCCATAAAGACAAGGCTACCATCCATTTGAGTAACAAAAATCTGAACAACAGACTACCTTGCATAATGACAAGGCTATCATCCATTGGAATAACAAAGATATCGACAACATGCTAACTTCAATAATGACAAGGCTTCCATCCATTCGAGTAACAAAAATCTCGACAAAAGACTACCTTCTAAAATGACAAGGCTACAATCCATTGGAATAACAAAAATCTCGACAATAGACTACCCTCCCTAATGACAAGGCTACAATCCATTGGAATAATAAAAATCTGGACAATAGACTACCTTCCATAATGATAAGGCTACCATCCATTGGACTAACAAAAATCCCAACGACATACTACCTTCCATAATGACAAGGCTACCATCCATTAGAGTAATAAAAATCTAAACGATAGAGTACCTTCCATAAAGACAAGGCTACCATCCATTTTAGTAACAAAAATCTGAACAACAGACTACCTTGCATAATGACAAGGCTATCATCCATTGGAATAACAAAGATATCGAAAACAGGCTAACTTCAATAATGACAAGGCTTCCATCCATTGGAGTAACAAAAATCTCGACAAAAGACTACCTTCTAAAATGACAACGCTACAATCCATTGGAATAACAAAAATCTCGACAATAGACTACCTTCCATAATGACAAGGGTACCATCCATTGGAGTAACAAAAATATTGACAACAGACTACCTTCTATAATGATAAGGCTACCATCCATTGGACTAACAAAAATTTCAACGACATACTACCTTCCATAATGACAAGGCTACCATCCATTAGAGTAACAGAAATCTCAACGACAAAGTACCTTCCATAAAGACAAGGCTACCATCCATTGGAGTAACAAAAATCAGAAGAACAGACTACCTTGCATAATGACAAGGCTATCATCCATTGGAATAACAAAGATATCAACAACAGGCTAACATCAATAAGTACAAGGCTTCCATCCATTGGAGTAACAAAAATTTCAAAAAAAGACTACCTTCTAAAATGACAAGGCTACAATCCGTTGGAATAAAAAAAATCTCGACAATAGACTACCTTCCATAATGACAAGGCTACCATCCATTGGAGTAACAAAAATATTGACAACAGACTACCATCCATAATGACAAGGCTACCATCCATTGGAATAACAAAAATCTCGACAATAGACTACCTTCCATAATGAGAAGGCTATCATCCATTGGAGTAACAAAAATATGAACAGCAGACTACCTTCCATAATGACAAGGCTACCATCCATTGGAGTAACAGAAATCTCAACGGCCGACTACCTTCCGTAATGACAAGGCTACCATCCATTGAAATAACAAAAATGTCGACAATAGACTACCTTCCATAATCACAAGGCTACCATCCATGGGGGTAACAAAAATCTGAACAACAGACTACCTTGTATAATGACAAGGCTATCATCCGTTGGAATAACAAAGATATCGACAACAGGCTACCTTCAATAATGACAAGGCTTCCATCCATTGGAGTAACAAAAATCTCGACAAAAGACTACCTTCCATAATGACAAGGCTACAATCCATTGGAATAATAAAAATCTCGACAATAGACTACCTTCCATAATGATAAGGCTACCATCCATTGGAGTAACAAAAATCTCAACGACATACTACCTTCCATAATGACAAGGCTACCATCCATTAGAGTAACAAAAATCCCAACGACAAAGTACCTTCCATAAAGACCAGGCTACCATCCATTTGAGTAACAAAAATTTGAACAACAGACTACCTTGCATAATGACAAGGCTATCATCCATTGGAATAACAAAGATATCGACAACAGGCTAACTTCAATAATGACAAGGATTCCATCCATTGGAGTAACAAAAATTTCGACAAAAGACTACCTTCTAAAATGACAAGGCTACAATCCATTGGAATAACAAAAATCTCGACAATAGACTTCCTTCCATAATGACAAGGCTACCATCCATTGGAGTAAGAAAAATATGAACAGCAGACTACCTTCCATAATGACAAGGCTACCATCCATTGGAGTAATAGAAATCTCAACGGCCGACTACCTTCCGTAATGACAAGGCTACCATCCATTTGAATAACAAAAATCAGAATAATAGACTACCTTGCATAATGAAAACGATATCATTCATTGGAATAACAAAGATATCGACAACAGGCAAACTTCAATAATGACAAGGCTTCCATCAATTGAAGTAACAAAAATCTCGACAAAAGACTACCTTCTAAAATGACAAGGCTACAATCTATTGGAATAACAAAAATCTCGACAATAGACTACCTTCCATAATGACAAGGCTACCATCCATTGGAGTAACAAAAATATCGACAACAGACTACCTTCTATAATGACAAGGCTACCATCCATTGGAATAACAAAAATCTCGATAATAGACTACCTTCCATAATGAGAAGGCTATCATCCATTGGAGTAACAAAAATCTGAACAGTAGACTACCTTCCATAATGACAAGGCTACCATCCATTGGAGTAACAGAAATCTCAACGACCGACTACCTTCCGTAATTACAAGGCTACCATCCATTGAAATAACAAAAATGTTGACAATAAACTACCTTCCATAATCACAAGGCTACCATCCATTGGGGTAACAAAAATCTAAACAACAGACTACCTTGCATAATTACAAGGCTGTCATCCATTGGAATAACAAAGATATCGACAACAGGCTACCATCAATAATGACAAGGCTTCCATCCATTGGAGTAACAAAAATCTCGACAAAAGAGTACCTTCCATAATGACAAGGCTACAATCCATTGGAATAATAAAAATCTCGACAATAGACTACATTCCATAATGACAAGGCTACCATCCATTGGAGTAACAAAAATCTCAATGACATACTACCTTCCATAATGACAAGGCTACCATCCATTGGAGTAACAAAAATCTCAACGACAAAATACCTTCCATAAAGACAAGGCTACCATCCATTTGAGTAACAAAAATATGAACAACAGACTACCTTGCATAATGACAAGGCTATCATCCATTGGAATAACAAAGATATCGACAACAGGCTAACTTCAATAATTACAAGGCTTCCATCCATTGGAGTAACAAAAATCTCGACAAAAGACTACCTTCTAAAATGACAAGGCTACAATCTATTGGAATAACAAAAATCTCGACAATAGACTACCTTCAATAATGACAAGGCTACCATCCATTGGAGTAACAAAAATATCGACAACATACTACCTTTCATAATGATAAGGCTACCATCCATTGGAATAATAAAAATCTCGACAATAGACTACCTTCCATAATGAGAAGGCTATCATCCATTGGAGTAACAAAAATATGAACAACAGACTACCTTCCATAATGACAAGGCTACCATCCATTGGAGTAACAGAAATCTCAACGGCCGACTACCTTCCGTAATGACAAGGCTACCATCCATTGGAGTAACAAAAATGTCGACAATAGACTACGTTCCATAATAACAAGGCTACCGTCCATTGGAGTAACAAAAATCTCAATGACATACTACCTTCCATAATGACAAGTCTACAATCCATTGGAGTAACAAAAATCTCAATGATAGACTACCTTCCATAATTACAAGGCTACCATCCATTGGAGAATAAAAAATATGGATAATAGACTTCCTTCCATAATGACAAGGCTACCATCCATTGGAATAACAAAAATCTCGACAATAGACTACCTTCCATAATGACAAGGCTATCATGCATTGGAGTAAAAAAAATCTTAACAACAGACTACCTTCCATAATGACAAGGCTACCATCCATTGGAGTAACAGAAATCTCAACGACCGACTACCTTCCGTAATGACAAGGCTACCATCCATTGAAATAACAAAAATGTTGACAATAAACTACCTTCCATAATCACAAGGCTACCATCCATTGGGGTAACAAAAATCTAAACAACAGACTACCTTGCATAATTATAAGGCTATCATCCATTGGAATAACAAAGATATCGAGAATAGGCTACCATCAATAATGACAAGGCTTCCATCCATTGGAGTAACAAAAATCTCGACAAAAGAGTACCTTCCATAATGACAAGGCTACAATCCATTGGAATAATAAAAATCTAGACATTAGACTACATTCCATAATGACAAGGCTACCATCCATTGGAGTAACAAAAATCTCAATGACATACTACCTTCCATAATGACAAGGCTACCATCCATTGGAGTAACAAAAATCTCAACGACAGAATACCTTCCATAAAGACAAGGCTACCATCCATTTGAGTAACAAAAATATGAAAAACAGACTACCTTGCATAATGACAAGGCTATCATCCATTGGAATAACAAAGATATCGACACAGGCTAACTTCAATAATTACAAGGCTTCCATCCATTGGAGTAAAAAAAATCTCGACAAAAGACTACCTTCTAAAATGACAAGGCTACAATCTATTGGAATAAAAAAAATCTCGACAATAGACTACCTTCAATAATGACAAGGCTAACATCCATTGGAGTAACAAAAATATCGACAACATACTACCTTTCATAATGACAAGGCTACCATCCATTGGAATAATAAAAATCTCGACAATAGACTACCTTCCATAATGAGAAGGCTATCATCCATTGGAGTAACAAAAATATGAACAACAGACTACCTTCCATAATGACAAGGCTACCATCCATTGGAGTAACAGAAATCTCAACGGCCGACTACCTTCCGTAATGACAAGGCTACCATCCATTGGAGTAACAAAAATGTCGACAATAGACTACGTTCCATAATCACAAGGCTACCATCCATTGGAGTAACAAAAATCTCAATGACATACTACCTTCCATAATGACAAGTCTACAATCCATTGGAGTAACAAAAATCTCAATGATAGACTACCTTCCATAATTACAAGGCTACCATCCATTGGAGAATCAAAAATATGGATAATAGACTTCCTTCCATAATGACAAGGCTACCATCCATTGGAATAACAAAAATCTCGACAATAGACTACCTTCCATAATGACAAGGCTATCATGCATTGGAGTAAAAAAATCTTAACAACAGACTACCTTCCATAATGACAAGGCTACCATCCATTGGAGTAACAAAAATCTCAACGACCGACTACCTTCCGTAATGACAAGGATACCATCCATTGGAATAACATAAATCTAGATAATAGAATACCTTCCATAATCACAAGGCTACCATCCATTGGAGTAACAAAAATCAGAATAATAGACTACCTTGCATAATGAAAAAGCTATCATCCATTGGAATAACAAAGATATCGACAACAGGCTAACTTCAATAATGACAAGGCCGCCATCAATTGGAGTAACGAAAATCTGGACAAAAGACTACCTTCTAAAATGACAAGGCTACAATCCATTGGAATAACAAAAAGCTCGACAATAGACTACCTTCCATAATGACAAGGCTACCATCCATTGGAGTAACAAAAATATCGACAACAGACTACCTTCTATAATGACAAGGCTACCATCCATTGGATTAGCAAAAATCTCGACAATAGACTACCTTCCATAATGAGAAGGCTATCATCCATTGAAGTCACAAAAATCTGAACAGTAGACTACCTTCCATAATGACAAGGCTACCATCCATTGGAGTAACAGAAATCTCAACGGCCGACTACCTTCCGTAATGACTAGGCTACCATCCATTGAAATAACAAAAATGTTGACAATAAACTACCTTCCATAATCAAAAGGCTACCATCCATTGGGGTAATAAAAATCCGAACAACAGACTACCTTGCATAATTACAAGGCTATCATCCATTGGAATAACAAAGATATCGACAACAGGCTACCATCAATAATGACAAGGCTTCCATCCATTGGAGTAACAAAAATCTCGACAAAAGAGTACCTTCCATAATGACAAGGCTACAATCCATTGGAATAATAAAAATCTTGACAATAGACTACCTTCCATAATGACAAAGCTACCATCCATTGGAGTAACAAAAATCTCAATGACATACTACCTTCCATAATGACAAGGCTACCATCCATTGGAGTAACAAAAATCTCAACGACAGAATACCTTCCATAAAGACAAGGCTACCATCCATTTGAGTAACAAAAATATGAACAACAGACTACCTTGCATAATGACAAGGCTATCATCCATTGGAATAACAAAGATATCGACAACAGGCTAACTTCAATAATTACAAGGCTTCCATCCATTGGAGTAACAAAAATCTCGACAAAAGACTACCTTCAATAATGACAAGGTTACCATCCATTGGAGTAACCAAAATATCGACAACATACTACCTTTCATAATGACAAGGATACCATCCATTGGAATAATAAAAATCTCGACAATAGACTACCTTCCATAATGAGAAGGCTATCATCCATTGGAGTAACAAAAATATGAACAACAGACTACCTTCCATAATGACAAGGCTACCATCCATTGGAGTAACAGAAATTTCAACGGCCGACTACCTTCTGTAATGACAAGGCTACCATCCATTGGAGTAACAAAAATGTCGACAATAGACTACCTTCCATAATCACAAGGCTACCATCCATTGGAGTAACAAAAATCTCAACGACATACTACCTTCCATAATGACAAGGCTACAATCCATTGGAGTAACAAAAATCTCAACGATAGACTACCTTCCATAATTAGAAGACTACCATCCATTGGAGAATCAAAAATATCGATAACAGACTACCTTCTATAATGACAAGGCTACCATCCATTGGAATAACAAAAATATTGACAATAGACTACCATCCATAATGAGAAGGCTATCATCCATTGGAGTAAACAAAATCTGAACAGCAGACTACCTTCCATAATGACAAGGCTACCATCAATTGGAGTAATAGAAATCTCAACGGCCGACTACCTTCTGTAATGACAAGGCTACCATCCATTGGAGTAACAAAAATGTCGACAATAGACTACCTTCCATAATCACAAGGCTACCATCCATTGGAGTAACAAAAATCTCAACGACATACTACCTTCCATAATGACAAGGCTACAATCCATTGGAGTAACAAAAATCTCAACGATAGACTACCTTCCATAATTAAAAGACTACCATCCATTGGAGAATCAAAAGTATCGATTACAGACTACATTCTATATTGACAAGGCTACCATCCATTGGAATAACAAAAATATTGACAATAGACTACCATCCATAATGAGAAGTCTATCATCCATTGGAGTAACTAAAATCTGAACAGCAGACTACCTTCCATAATGACAAGGCTACCATCCATTGGAGTAACAGAAATCTCAACGGCCGACTACCTTCCGTAATGACAAGGCTACCATCCATTGGAGTAACAAAAATGTCGACAATAGACTACCTTCCATAATCACAAGGCTACCATCCATAGGAGTAACAAAAATCTCAACGACATACTACCTTCCATAATGACAAGGCTACAATCCATTGGAATAACAAAAATCTCAACAATAGACTACCTTCCATAATGACAAGGCTACCATCCATTGGAGTAACAAAAATATCGACAACAGACTACCTTCCATAATGACGAGGCTACCATCCATTGGAATAACAAAAATCTCGACAATAGACTACCATCCATAATGAGAAGGCTATCATCCATTGGAGTAACAAAAATCTTAACAACAGACTACCTTCCATAATGACAAGGCTACCATCCATTGGAGTAACAGAAATCTCAACGGCCGACTACCTTCTGTAATGACAAGGCTACCATCCATTGGAGTAACAAAAATGTTGACAATAGACTACCTTCCATAATCACAAGGCTACCATCCATTGGAGTAACAAAAATCTCAACGACATACTACCTTCCATAATGACAAGGCTACAATCCATTGGAGTAACAAAAATCTCAATGATAGACTACCTTCCATAATTAGAAGACTACCATCCATTGGAGTAACAAAAATATTGACAACAGACTACCTTCCATAATGACGATGCTACCATCCATTGGAATAACAAAAATCTCGACAATAGACTACCATCCATAATGAGAAGGATATCATCCATTGGAGTAACAAAAATCTTAACAGCAGACTACCTTCCATAATGACAAGGCTACCATCCATTGGAGTAACAGAAATCTCAGCGGCCGACTACCTTCCGTAATAACAAGGCTACCATCCATTGAAATAACAAAAATGTCGACAATAGACTACCTTCCATAATCACAAGGCTACCATCCATTGGGGTAACAAAAATCTGAACAACAGACTACCTTGCATAATGACAAGGCTATCATCCATTGGAATAACAAAGATATCGACAACAGGCTAACTTAAATAATGACAAGGCTTCCATCCATTGGTGTAACAAAAATCTCTACAAAAGACTACCTTCTAAAATGACAAGGCTACAATCCATTGGAATTACAAAAATCTCGACAATAGACTACCTTCCATAATTACAAGGCTACCATCCATTGGAGTATCAGAAATATCGATAATAGACTACCTTCCATAATGGAAAGGCTACCATCTATTGGAATAACAAAAATCTCTACAATAGACTACCTTCCATAATGACAAGGCTATCATCCATTGGAGTAAAAAAATCTGAACAACAAACTAGCTTCCATAATGACAAGGCTACCATCCATTGGAGTAACAAAAATCTCAACGACCAACTACCTTCCGTAATGACAAGGCTACCATCCATTGAAATAACAAAAATGTCGACAATAGACTACCTTCCATAATCACAAGGCTACCATCCATTGGGGTAACAAAAATCTGAACAATAGACTACCTAGCATAATGACAAGGCTATTATCCATTGGAATAACAAAGATATCGACAACAGGCTACCATCAATAATGACAAGGCTTCCATCCATTGGAGTAACAAAAATCTCGACAAAAGAGTACCTTCCATAATGACAAGGCTACAATCCATTGGAATAATAAAAATCTCGACAATAGACTACCTTCCATAATGAAAAGGCTACCATCCATTGGAGTAACAAAAATCTCAATGACATACTACCTTCCATAATGACAAGGCTACCATCCATTGGAGTAACAAAAATCTCAACGACAGAATACCTTCCATAAAGACAAGGCTACCATCCATTTGAGTAACAAAAATATGAACAACAGACTACCTTCCATAATGACAAGGCTATCATCCATTGGAATAACAAAGATATCGACAACAGGCTAACTTCAATAATTATAAGGCTTCCATCCATTGGAGTAACAAAAATCTCGACAAAAGACTACCTTCTAAAATGACAAGGCTACAATCTATTGGAATAACAAAAATCTGGACAATAGACTACCTTCCATAATGAAAAGGCTACCATCCATTGGAGTAACAAAAATATCGACAATAGACTACCTTCCATAATGACAAGGATACCATCCATTGGAATAATAAAAATCTCGACAATAGACTACCTTCCATAATGAGAAGGCTATCATCCATTGGAGTAACAAAAATATGAACAACAGACTACCTTCAATAATGACAAGGCTACCTCCATTGGAGTAACAGAAATCTCAACGGCCGACTACCTTCCGTAATGACAAGGCTACCATCCATTGGAGTAACAAAAATCTCAACGATATACTACCTTCCATAATGAGAAGTCTACCATCCATTGGAGTAACAAAAATCTCAACGACAGACTACCTTCCATAAAGACAAGGTTACCATCCATTTGAGTAACAAAAATCTGAACAACAGACTACCTTGCATAATGACAAGGCTATCATCCATTGGAATAACAAAGATATTGACAATTGGCTAACTTCAATAATGACAAGGCTTCCATCCATTGGAGTAACAAAAATCTCGACAAAAGACTACCTTCTAAAATGACAAGGCTACAATCCATTGGAATAACAAAAATCTCAACAATAGACTACCTTCCATAATGACAAGGCTACCATCCATTGGAGTAACAAAAATATCGACAACAAACTACATTCCATAATGACAAGGCTACCATCCATTGGAATAACAAAAATCTCGACAATAGACTACCTTCCATAATGAGAAGGCTATCATCCATTGGAGTAACAAAAATAAGAACAACAGACTACCTTCCATAATGACAAGGCTACCATCCATTGGAGTAACATAAATCTCAACGGCCAACTACCTTCTGTAATGACAAGGCTACATTCCATTGGAGTAACAAAAATGTCGACAATAGACTACCTTCCATAATCCCAAGGCTACCATCCATTGGAGTAACAAAAATCTCAACGACATACTACCTTCCATAATGATAAGGTTACAATCCATGGGAGTAACAAAAATCTCAACGATAGACTACCTTCCATAATTACAAGGCTACCATCCATTGGAGTATCAAAAATATGGATAATAGACTACATTCCATAATTACAAGGCTACCATCCATTGGAATAATAAAAATCTCGACAATAGACTACCTTTCATAATCACAAGGCTACCATCCATTGGGGTAACAAAAATCTGAACAACAGACTACATTGCATAATGACAAGGCTATCATCCATTGGAATAACAAAGATATCGACAACAGGCTACCTTCAATAATGACAAGGCTTCCATCCATTGGAGTTACAAAAATCTCGACAAAAGACTACCTTCTAAAATGACAAGTCTATAATCCATTGGAATAACAAAAATCTCGACAATAGACTACCTTCCATAATGACAAGGCTACAATCCATTGGAGTAACAAAAATATCGACAACAAACTACCATCCATAATGACAAGGCTACCATCCATTGGAATAACAAAAATCTCGACAATAGACTACCTTCCATAATGAGAAGGCTATCATCCATTGGAGTAACAAAAATAAGAACAACAGACTACCTTCCTTAATGACAAGGCTACAATCCATTGGAGTAACAGAAATCTCAACGACCAACTACCTTCCGTAATGACAAGGCTACCATCCATTGGAGTAACAAAAATGTCGACAATAGACTACCTTACATAATCACAAGGCTACCATCCATTGGAGTAACAAAAATGTCAACGACATACTACCTTCCATAATGACAAGGCTACAATCCATTGGAGTAACAAAAATCTCAACGATAGACTACCTTCCATAATTACAAGGCTACCATCCATTGCAGTATAAAAAATATGGATAATAGACTACCTTCCATATTGACAAGGCTACCATCCGTTGGAATAACAAAAATATCGACAATAGACTACCTTCCATAATGACAAGGCTATCATCCATTGAAGTAAAAAAAATCTTAACAATAGACTACCTTCCATAATGACAAGGCTACCATCCATTAGAGTAACAGAAATCTCAACGGCCGACTACCTCCTGTAATGACAAGGCTACCATCCATTGAAATAACAAAAATGTAGACAATAGACTACCTTTCATAATCACAAGGCTACCATCCATTGGGGTAACAAAAATATGAACAACAGACTGCCTTGCATAATGACAAGGCTATCATCCATTGGAATAACAAAGATATCGACAACATGCTACCTTCAATAATGACAAAGCTTCCATCCATTGGAGTAACAAAAATCTCGACAAAAGACTACCTTCTAAAATGACAAGGCTACAATCCGTTGGAATAACAAAAATCTCGACAATAGACTACCTTCCATAATGACAAGGCTACCATCCATTGGAGTATCAAAAATATCGATAACAGACTACCTTCTATAATTACAAGGCTACCATCCATTGGAATAACAAAAATCTCGACAATAGACTACCTTCCATAATGAGAAGGCTATCATCCATTGGAGTAACAAAAATCTGAACAGCAGACTACCTTCGATAATGACAAGGCTACCATCCATTGGAGTAACAGAAATCTCAATGGTCGACTACCTTCCGTAATGACAAGGCTACCATCAATTGAAATAACAAAAATCTCGACAATAGACTACCTTCCATAATCACAAGGCTACCATCCATTGGGGTAACAAAAATCTGAACAACAGACTACATTGCATAATGACAAGGCTATCATCCATTGGAATAACAAAGATATCAACAACAGGCTACCTTCAATAATGACAAGGCTTCCATCCATTGGAGTAACAAAAATCTCGACAAAAGAGTACCTTCCATAATGACAAGGCTACAATCCATTCGAATAATAAAAATCTCGACAATAGACTACCTTCCATAATGACAAGGCTACCACCCATTGGAGTAACAAAAATCTCAATGACATACTACCTTCCATAATGACAAGGCTACCATCCGTTGGAATAACAAAAATCTCGACAATAGACTACCTTCCATAATGAGAAGGCTATCATCCATTGGAGTAACAAAAATCTGAACAACAGACTACCTTCCATAATGACAAGGCTACCATCCATTGGAGTAACAGAAATCTCAACGGTCGACTACCTTCCGTAATGACAAGGCTACCATCAATTGAAATAAAAAAAATTTCGACAATAGACTACCTTTCATAATCACAAGGCTACCATCCATTGGGGTAACAAAAATCTGAACAACAGACTACATTGCATAATGACAAGGCTATCATCCATTGGAATAACAAAGATATCGACAACAGGCTACCTTCAATAATGACAAGGCTTCCATCCATTGGAGTTACAAAAATCTCGACAAAAGACTACCTTCTAAAATGACAAGTCTATAATCCATTGGAATAATAAAAATCTCGACAATAGACTTCCTTCCATAATGACAAGGCTACCATCCATTGGAGTAACAAAAATATCGACAACAAACTACCTTCCATAATGACAAGGCTACCATCCATTGGAATAACAAAAATCTCGACAATAGACTACCTTCCATAATGAGAAGGCTATCATCCATTGGAGTAACAAAAATAAGAACAACAGACTACCTTCCATAATGACAAGGCTACAATCCATTGGAGTAACAGAAATCTCAACGACCAACTACCTTCCGTAATGACAAGGCTACCATCCATTGGCGTAACAAAAATGTCGACAATAGACTACCTTACATAATCACAAGGCTACCATCCATTGGAGTAACAAAAATGTCAACGACATACTACCTTCCATAATGACAAGGCTACAATCCATTGGAGTAACAAAAATCTCAACGATAGACTACCTTCCATAATTACAAGGCTACCATCCATTGCAGTATCAAAAATATGGATAATAGACTACCTTCCATATTGACAAGGCTACCATCCGTTGGAATAACAAAAATATCGACAACAGACTACCTTCCATAATGACAACGCTATCATCCATTGAAGTAAAAAAAATCTTAACAACAGACTACCTTCCATAATGACAAGGCTACCATCCATTAGAGTAACAGAAATCTCAACGGCCGACTACCTCCTGTAATGACAAGGCTACCATCCATTGAAATAACAAAAATGTAGACAATAGACTACCTTTCATAATCACAAGGCTACCATCCATTGGGGTAACAAAAATATGAACAACAGACTGCCTTGCATAATGACAAGGCTATCATCCATTAGAATAACAAAGATATCGACAACATGCTACCTTCAATAATGACAAAGCTTCCATCCATTGGAGTAACAAAAATCTCGACAAAAGACTACCTTCTAAAATGACAAGGCTATAATCCGTTGGAATAACAAAAATCTCGACAATAGACTACCTTCCATAATGACAAGGCTACCATCCATTGGAGTATCAAAAATATCGATAACAGACTACCTTCTATAATGACAAGGCTACCATCCATTGGAATAACAAAAATCTCGACAATAGACTACCTTCCATAATGAGAAGGCTATCATCCATTGGAGTAACAAAAATCTGAACAGCAGACTACCTTCGATAATGACAAGGCTACCATCCATTGGAGTAAAAGAAATCTCAATGGTCGACTACCTTCCGTAATGACAAGGCTACCATCAATTGAAATAACAAAAATCTCGACAATAGACTACCTTCCATAATCACAAGGCTACCATCCATTGGGGTAACAAAAATCTGAACAACAGACTACATTGCATAATGACAAGGCTATCATCCATTGGAATAACAAAGATATCGACAACAGGCTACCTTCAATAATGACAAGGCTTCCATCCATTGGAGTAACAAAAATCTCGACAAAAGAGTACCTTCCATAATGACAAGGCTACAATCCATTCGAATAATAAAAATCTCGACAATAGACTACCTTCCATAATGACAAGGCTACCATCCATTGGAGTAACAAAAATCTCAATGACATACTACCTTCCATAATGACAAGGCTACCATCCATTGGAATAACAAAAATCTCGACAATAGACTACCTTCCATAATGAGAAGGCTATCATCCATTGGAGTAACAAAAATCTGAACAACAGACTACCTTCCATAATGACAAGGCTACCATCCATTGGAGTAACAGAAATCTCAACGGTCGACTACCTTCCGTAGTGACAAGGCTACCATCAATTGAAATAACAAAAATCTCGACAATAGACTACCTTTCATAATCACAAGGCTACCATCCATTGGGGTAACAAAAATCTGAACAACAGACTACATTGCATAATGACAAGGCTATCATCCATTGGAATAACAAAGATATCGACAACAGGCTACCTTCAATAATGACAAGGCTTCCATCCATTGGAGTAACAGAAATATCGACAAAAGAGTACCTTCCATAATGACAAGGCTACAATCCGTTGGAATAACAAAAATCTCGACGATAGACTACCTTCCATAATGACAAAGCTACCATCCATTGGAGTATCAAAAATATCGATAACAGACTACCTTCTATAATGACAAGGCTACCATCCATTGGAATAACAAAAATCTCGACAATAGACTACCTTCTATAATGAGAAGGCTATCATCCATTGGAGTAACAAAAATCTGAACAACAGACTACCTTCGATAATGACAAGGCTACCATCCATTGGAGTAACATAAATCTCAACGGTCGACTACCTTCCGTAATGACAAGGCTACCATCAATTGAAATAACAAAAATCTCGACAATAGACTACCTTCCATAATCACAAGGCTACCATCCATTGGGGTAACAAAAATCTGAACAACAGACTACATTGCATAATGACAAGGCTATCATCCATTGGAATAACAAAGATATAGACAACAGGCTACCTTCAATAATGACAAGGCTTCCATCCATTGGAGTAACAAAAATCTCGACAAAAGAGTACCTTCCATAATGACAAGGCTACAATCCATTCGAATAATAAAAATCTCGACAATAGACTACCTTCCATAATGACAAGGCTACCATCCATTGGAGTAACAAAAATCTCAATGACATACTACCTTCCATAATGACAAGGCTACCATCCATTGGAATAACAAAAATCTCGACAATAGACTACCTTCCATAATGAGAAGGCTATCATCCATTAGAGTAACAAAAATCTGAACAACAGACTACCTTCCATAATGAGAAGGCTACCATCCATTGGAGTAACAGAAATCTCAACGGTCGACTACCTTTCGTAATGATAAGGCTACCATCAATTGAAATAACAAAAATCTCGAGAATAGACTACCTTCCATAATCACAAGGCTACCATCCATTGGGGTAACAAAAATCTGAACAACAGACTACATTGCATAATGACAAGGCTATCATCCATTGGAATAACAAAGATATCGACAACAGACTACCTTCCGTAATGACAAGGCTACCATCCATTGGAGTAACAAAAATGTCGACAATAGACTACCTTCCATAATCACAAGGCTACCATCCATAGGAGTAACAAAAATCTCAACGACATACTACCTTTCATAATGACAAGGCTACAATCCATTGGAATAACAAAAATCTCAACAATAGACTACCTTCCATAATGACAAGGCTACCATCCATTGGAGTAACAAAAATATCGACAACAGACTACCTTCCATAATGACGAGGCTACCATCCATTGGAATAACAAAAATCTCGACAATAGACTACCATCCATAATGAGAAGGCTATCATCCATTGGAGTAACAAAAATCTTAACAACAGACTACCTTCCATAATGACAAGGCTACCATCCATTGGAGTAACAGAAATCTCAACGGACGACTACCTTCTGTAATGACAAGGCTACCATCCATTGGAGTAACAAAAATGTCGACAATAGACTACCTTCCATAATCACAAGGCTACCATCCATCGGAGTAACAAAAATCTCAACGACATACTACCTTCCATAATGACAAGGCTACAATCCATTGGAGTAACAAAAATCTCAATGATAGACTACCTTCCATAATTAGAAGACTACCATCCATTGGAGAATCAAAAATATCGATAACAGACTACCTTCTATAATGACAAGGCTACCATCCATTGGAATAACAAAAATATTGACAATAGACTACCATCCATAATGAGAAGGCTATCATCCATTGGAGTAAACAAAATCTGAACAGCAGACTACCTTCTATAATAACAAGGCTACCATCCATTGGAGTAACAGAAATCTCAACGGCCGACTACCTTCTGTAATGACAAGGCTACCATCCATTGGAGTAACAAAAATGTCGACAATAGACTACCTTCCATAATCACAAGGCTACCATCCATTGGAGTAACAAAAATCTCAACGACATACTACCTTCCATAATGACAAGGCTACAATCCATTGGAGTAACAAAAATCTCAACGATAGACTACCTTCCATAATTACAAGACTACCATCCATTGGAGAATCAAAAGTATCGATTACAGACTACGTTCTATATTGACAAGGCTACCATCCATTGGAATAACAAAAATATTGACAATAGACTACCATCCATAATGAGAAGTTTATCATCCCTTGGAGTAACTAAAATCTGAACAGCAGACTACCTTCCATAATGACAATGCTACCATCCATTAGAGTAACAGAAATCTCAACGGCGGACTACCTTCCGTAATGACAAGGCTACCATCCATTGGAGTAACAAAAATGTCGACAATAGACTACCTTCCATAATCACAAGGCTACCATCCATTGGAGTAACAAAAATCTCAATGACATACTACCTTCCATAATGACAAGGCTACAATCCATTGGAATAACAAAAATCTCGACAATAGACTACCTTCCATAATGACAAGGCTACCATCCATTGGAGTAACAAAAATATCGACAACAGACTACCTTCCATAATGACGATGCTACCATCCATTGGAATAACAAAAATCTCGACAATAGACTACCATCCATAATGAGAAGGCTATCATCCATTGGAGTAACAAAAATCTTAACAGCAGACTACCTTCCATAATGACAAGGCTACCATCCATTGGAGTAACAAAAATCTCAACGGCCGACTACCTTCCGTAATGACAAGGCTACCATCCATTGGAGTAACAAAAATGTCGACAATAGACTACCTTCCATAATCACAAGGCTACCATCCATTGGAGTAACAAAAATCTCAACGACATACTACCTTCCATAATGACAAGGCTACAATCCATTGGAATAACAAAAATCTCGACAATAGACTACCTTCCATAATGACAAGGCTACCATCCATTGGAGTAACAAAAATATCGACAACAGACTACCTTCCATAATGACGATGCTACCATCCATTGGAATAACAAAAATCTCGACAATAGACTACCATCCATAATGAGAAGGCTATCATCCATTGGAGTAACAAAAATCTTAACAGCAGACTACCTTCCATAATGACAAGGCTACCATCCATTGGAGTAACAGAAATCTCAACGGCCGACTACCTTCCGTAATAACAAGGCTACCATCCATTGAAATAACAAAAATGTCGACAATAGACTACCTTCCATAATCACAAGGCTACCATCCATTGGGGTAACAAAAATCTGAACAACAGACTACCTTGCATAATGACAAGGCTATCATCCATTGGAATAACAAAGATATCGACAACAGGCTAACTTAAATAATGACAAGGCTTCCATCCATTGGTGTAACAAAAATCTCTACAAAAGACTACCTTCTAAAATGACAAGGCTACAATCCATTGGAATTACAAAAATCTCGACAATAGACTACCTTCCATAATTACAAGGCTACCATCCATTGGAGTATCAGAAATATCGATAATAGACTACCTTCCATAATGACAAGGCTACCATCCATTGGAATAACAAAAATCTCTACAATAGACTACCTTCCATAATGACAAGGCTATCATCCATTGGAGTAAAAAAAATCTGAACAACAAACTAGCTTCCATAATGACAAGGCTACCATCAATTGGAGTAACAAAAATCTCAACGATCGACTACCTTCCGTAATGACAAGGCTACCATCCATTGAAATAACAAAAATGTCGACAATAGACTACCTTCCATAATCACAAGGCTACCATCCATTGGGGTAACAAAAATCTGAACAATAGACTACCTAGCATAATGACAAGGCTATTATCCATTGGAATAACAAAGATATCGACAACAGGCTACCATCAATAATGACAAGGCTTCCATCCATTGGAGTAACAAAAATCTCGACAAAAGAGTACCTTCCATAATGACAAGGCTACAATCCATTGGAATAATAAAAATCTCGACAATAGACTACCTTCCATAATGAAAAGGCTACCATCCATTAGAGTAACAAAAATCTCAATGACATACTACCTTCCATAATGACAAGGCTACCATCCATTGGAGTAACAAAAATCTCAACGACAGAATACCTTCCATAAAGACAAGGCTACCATCCATTTGAGTAACAAAAATATGAACAACAAACTACCTTGCATAATGACAAGGCTATCATCCATTGGAATAACAAAGATATCGACAACAGGCTAACTTCAATAATTATAAGGCTTCCATCCATTGGAGTAACAAAAATCTCGACAAAAGACTACCTTCTAAAATGACAAGGCTACAATCTATTGGAATAACAAAAATCTCGACAATAGACTACCTTCCATAATGAAAAGGCTACCATCCATTGGAGTAACAAAAATATCGACAACAGACTACCTTCCATAATGACAAGGCTACCATCCATTGGAATAATAAAAATCTCGACAATAGACTACCTTCCATAATGAGAAGGCTATCATCCATTGGAGTAACAAAAATATGAACAACAGACTACCTTCAATAATGACAAGGCTACCTCCACTGGAGTAACAGAAATCTCAACGATATACTACCTTCCATAATGACAAGTCTACCATCCATTGGAGTAACAGAAATCTCAACGACAGACTACCTTCCATAAAGACAAGGTTACCATCCATTTGAGTAACAAAAATCTGAACAACAGACTACCTTGCATAATGACAAGGCTATCATCCATTGGAATAACAAAGATATCGACAATTGGCTAACTTCAATAATGACAAGGCTTCCATCCATTGGAGTAACAAAAATCTCGACAAAAGACTACCTTCTAAAATGACAAGGCTACAATCCATTGGAATAACAAAAATCTCAACAATAGACTACCTTCCATAATGACAAGGCTACCATCCATTGGAGTAACAAAAATATCGACAACAAACTACCTTCCATAATGACTAGGCTACCATCCATTGGAATAACAAAAATCTCGACAATAGACTACCTTCCATAATGAGAAGGCTATCATCCATTGGAGTAACAAAAATAAGAACAACAGACTACCTTCCATAATGACAAGGCTACCATCCATTGGAGTAACAGAAATCTCAACGGCCAACTACCTTCTGTAATGACAAGGCTACATTCCATTGGAGTAACAAAAATGTCGACAATAGACTACCTTTCATAATCCCAAGGCTACCATCCATTGGAGTAACAAAAATCTCAACGACATACTACCTTCCATAATGATAAGGTTACAATCCATGGGAGTAACAAAAATCTCAAGGATAGACTACCTTCCATAATTACAAGGCTACCATCCATTGGAGTATCAAAAATATGGATAATAGACTACATTCCATAATTACAAGGCTACCATCCATTGGAATAACAAAAATCTCAACAATAGACTACCTTCCATAATGAGAAGGCTATCATCCATTCGAGTAACAAAAATCTGAACAGCAGACTACCTTCCATAATGACAAGGCTACCATCCATTGGAGTAACAGAAATCTCAACGGCCGACTACCTTCCGTAATAACAAGGCTACCATCCATTGAAATAACAAAAATGTCGACAATAGACTACCTTCCATAATCACAAGGCTATCATCCATTGGGGTAACAAAAATCTGAACAATAGACTACCTGGCATAATGACAAGGCTATCATCCATTTGAATAACAAAGATATCGACAACAGGCTACCTTCAATAATGACATGGCTTCCATCCATTGGAGTAACAAAAATCTCGACAAAAGAGTACCTTCCATAATGACAACGCTACAATCCATTGGAATAATAAAAATCTCGACAATAGACTACCTTCCATAATGACAAGGCTACCATCCATTGGAGTAACAAAAATCTCAACGATATACTACCTTCCATAATGACAAGGCTACAATCCATTGGAGTAACAAAAATCTCAACGACAGACTACCTTCCATAAAGACAAGGTTACCATCCATTTGAGTAACAACAATCTGAACAACAGACTACCTTGCATAATGACAAGGCTATCATCCATTGGAATAACAAAGATATTGACAACAGGCTAACTTCAATAATGACAAGGCTTCCATCCATTGGAGTTATAAAAATCTCGACAAAAGACTACCTTCTAAAATGACAAGTCTATAATCCATTGGAATAACAAAAATCTCGACAATAGACTACCTTCCATAATGACAAGCCTACCATCCATTGGAGTAACAAAAATATCGACAACAAACTACCTTCCATAATGACAAGGCTACCATCCATTGGAATAACAAAAATCTCGACAATAGACTACCTTCCATAATGAGAAGGCTATCATCCATTGGAGTAACAAAAATAAGAACAACAGACTACCTTCCATAATGACAAGGCTACAATCCATTGGAGTAACAGAAATCTCAACGGCCAACTACCTTCCGTAATGACAAGGCTACCATCCATTGGAGTAACAAAAATGTCGACAATAGACTACCTTACATAATCACAAGGCTACCATCCATTGGAGTAACAAAAATCTCAACGACATACTACCTTCCATAATGACAAGGCTACAATCCATTGGAGTAACAAAAATCTCAACGATAGACTACCTTCCATAATTACAAGGCTACCATCCATTGCAGTATCAAAAATATGGATAATAGACTACCTTCCATATTGACAAGGCTACCATCCGTTGGAATAACAAAAATATCGACAATAGACTACCTTCCATAATGACAAGGCTATCATCCATTGAAGTAAAAAAAATCTTAACAACAGACTACCTTCCATAATGACAAGGCTACCATCCATTAGAGTAACAGAAATCTAAACGGCCGACTACCTCCTGTAATGACAAGGCTACCATCCATAGAAATAACAAAACTGTCGACAATAGACTACCTTTCATAATCACAAGGCTACCATCCATTGGGGTAACAAAAATCTGAACAACAGACTGCCTTGCATAATGACAAGGCTATCATCCATTGGAATAACAAAGATATCGACAACATGCTACCTTCAATAATGACAAAGCTTCCATCCATTGGAGTAACAAAAATCTCGACAAAAGACTACCTTCCATAATGACAAGGCTACAATCCATTCGAATAATAAAAATCTCGACAATAGACTACCTTCCATAATGACAAGGCTACCATCCATTGGAGTAACAAAAATATCAATGACATACTACCTTCCATAATGACAAGGCTACCATCCATTGGAATAACAAAAATCTCGACAATAGACTACCTTCCATAATGAGAAGGCTATCATCCATTGGAGTAACAAAAATCTGAACAACAGACTACCTTCCATAATGACAAGGCTACCATCCATTGGAGTAACAGAAATCTCAACGGTCGACTACCTTCCGTAATGACAAGGCTACCATCAATTGAAATAACAAAAATCTCGACAATAGACTACCTTCCATAATCACAAGGCTACCATCCATTGGGGTAACAAAAATCTGAACAACAGACTACATTGCATAATGACAAGGCTATCATCCATTGGAATAACAAAGATATCGACAACAGGCTACCTTCAATAATGACAAGGCTTCCAACCATTGGAGTAACAAAAATCTCGACAAAAGAGTACCTTCCATAATGACAAGGCTACAATCCATTCGAATAATAAAAATCTTGACGATAGACTACCTTCCATAATGACAAGGCTACCATCCATTGGAGTAACAAAAATCTCATTGACATACTACCTTCCATAATGACAAGGCTACCATCCATTGGAATAACAAAAATCTCGACAATAGACTACCTTCCATAATGAGAAGGCTATCATCCATTGGAGTAACAAAAATCTGAACAGCAGACTACCTTCGATAATGACAAGGCTACCATCCATTGGAGTAACAGAAATCTCAACGGTCGACTACCTTCCGTAATGACAAGGCTACCATCAATTGAAATAACAAAAATCTCGACAATAGACTACCTTCCATAATCACAAGGCTACCATCCATTGGGGTAACAAAAATCTGAACAACATACTACATTGCATAATGACAAGGCTATCATCCATTGGA
This sequence comes from Vicia faba, assembly GCA_948472305.1. NCBI lineage: Eukaryota > Viridiplantae > Streptophyta > Magnoliopsida > Fabales > Fabaceae > Vicia > Vicia faba. Next base: position 754,716,528 of record OX451738.1, read on the forward strand.
ATAACAAAGATATCGACAACAGGCTACCTTCAATAATGACAAGGCTTCCATCCATTGGAGTAACAAAAATCTCGACAAAAGAGTACCTTCCATAATGACAAGGCTACAATCCATTCGAATAATAAAAATCTCGACGATAGACTACCTTCCATAATGACAAGGCTACCATCCATTGGAGTAACAAAAATCTCAATGACATACTACCTTCCATAATGACAAGGCTACCATCCATTGGAATAACAAAAATCTCGACAATAGACTACCTTCCATAATGAGAAGGCTATCATCCATTGGAGTTAAAAAAATCTGAACAGCAGACTACCTTCGATAATGACAAGGCTACCATCCATTGGAGTAACAGAAATCTCAACGGTCGACTACCTTCCGTAATGACAAGGCTACCATCAATTGAAATAACAAAAATCTCGACAATAGACTACCTTCCATAATCACAAGGCTACCATCCATTGGGGTAACAAAAATCTGAACAACAGACTACATTGCATAATGACAAGGCTATCATCCATTGGAATAACAAAGATATCGACAACAGGCTAACTTCAATAATGACAAGGCTTCCATCCATTGGAGTAACAAAAATCTCGACAAAAGACTACCTTCTTTAATGACAATGCTACAATCCATTTGAATAACAAAAATCTCGACAATAGACTACCTTCCATAATGACAAGGCTACCATCCATTGGAGTAACAAAAATATCCACAACAGACTACCTTCCATAATGACAAGGCTACCATCCATTGGAATAACAAAAATCTCGACAATAGACTACCTTCCATAATGAGAAGGATGTCATCCATTGGAGTAACAAAAATCTAAACAACAGACTACCTTCCATAATGACAAGGCTACCATCCATTGAAGTAACAAAAATCTCAACGGACGACTACCTTCCCTAATGACAAGGCTACCATCCATTGGAGTAAAAAAATGTCGACAATAGACTACCTTCCATAATGACAAGGCTACCATCCATTGGGCTAACAAAAATCTGAACAACAAACTACCTTCCATAATTACAAGGCTACCATCCATTGGAATAAACAAAAATATCGATAATAGACTACCTTCAATAATGAGAAGGATATCATCCATTGGAGTAACAAAAATCTGAACAACATACTACCTTCTATAATGCAAGGCTACCATCCATTGGAGTAACATAAATCTCAACGGCCGACTACCTTCCATAATGACAAGGCTACCATCCATTGGAGTAACAGAAATCTCAACGGCCGACTACCTTCCATAATGACAAGGCTACCATCAATTGGAGTAACAAAAATGTCGACAATAGACTACCTTCCATAATCACAAGGCTATCATCCATTGGGGTAACAAAAATCTCGACAACAGACTACCTTCCATAATGACAAGGCTACCATCCATTGTAGTAACAAAAATATCGACAACAGACTACCTTCCATAATGACAAGGCTACCATCCATTGGAATAACAAAAATCTCGACAATAGACTACCTTCCATAATCACAAGGCTACCATCCATTGGAGTAATAAAAATTAGAACAACAGACTACCTTGCATAATGTAACGGCTATCATCCATTGGAATAACAAAGATATCGACAACAGGCTAACTTCAATAATGACAAGGCTTCTATCCATTGGAGTAACAAAAATCTCGACAAAAGACTACCTTATAAAATGACAATGCTACAATCCAATGGAATAACAAAAATCTCGATAATAGACTACCTTCCATAATGACAAGGCTACCATCCATTGGAGTAACAAAAATATCGACAACAGACTACCTTCCATAATGACAAGGCTACCATCCATTGGAATAACAAAAATCTCGACCATAGACTACCTTCCATAATGAGAAGGCTATCATCCATTGGAGTAACAAAAATCTGAACAACTGACTACCTTCCATAATGACAAGTCTACCATCCATTGGAGTAACATAAATCTCAACGGCCGACTACCTTACGTAATGACAAGGCTACCATCTATTGGAGTAACAAAAATGTCGACAATAGACTTCCTTCCATAATCACAAGGCTATAATCCATTGGGGTAACAAAAATCTGAACAACAGACTACCTTCCATAATGACAAGGCTACAATCCATTGGAATAACAAAAATCTCTTCAATAGACTACCTTCCATAATGACAAGGCTACCATCCATTGGAGTAACAAATATATCGACAACAGACTACCTTCCATAATGACAAGGCTACCATCCATTGGAATAACAAAAATTTCGACAATAGACTACCTTACATAATGAGAAGGCTATCATCCATTGGAGTAACAAAAATCTGAACAAGAGACTACCTTCCATAATGACAAGGCTACAATCCATTGGAGTAATAGAAATCTCAACGCCCGACTACCTTCCGTATTGATAAGGCTACCATCCATTGGAGTAACAAAAATGTGGACAATAGACTACCTTCCATAATCACAAGGCTACCATCCAATGGGGTAACAAAAATCTGAACAACAGACTACCTTGCATAATGACAAGGCTATCATCCATTGGAATAACAAAGATATCGATAACAGGCTACCTTCAATAAAGACAAGGCTTCCATCCATTGGAGTAACAAAAATCTCGACAAAACACTACATTCCTTAATGACAAGGCTACCATCCATTGGGGTAACAAAAATCTGAACAACAGACTACTTTGCATAATGACAAGGCTATCATCCATTGGAATAACAAAGATATCAACAAAAGTTTACCTTCAATAATGACAAGGCTTACATCCATTGGAGTAACAAAAATCTGAACAACAGATTACCTTCCATAATGACAAGGCTACCATTCATTGGAGTAACAGAAATCTCAACGGCCAACTACCTTCCATAAAGACAAGGCTACCATCCATTGGAGTAACAAAAATGTCGACAATAGACTACCTTCCATAATCACAAGGCTACCATCAATTTGAGTAACAAAAATCGGAACAACATACTACCTTGCATAATGACAAGGCTATCATCCATTGGAATAACAAAGATATCGACAACAGGCTAACTTCAATAATGACAAGGCTTCCATCCATTGGAGTAACAAAAATCTCGACAAAAGACTACCTTCTAAAATTACAAGGCTACAATCCATTGGAATAGCAAAAATCTCGACAATAGACTACCTTCCATAATGACAAGGCTACCATCCATTGGAGTAACAAAAATATCGACAACAAACTACCTTCCATAATGACAAGGCTACCATCCATTGGAATAACAAAATTCTCGACAATAGACTACCTTACATAATGAGAAGGCTATCATCCATTGGAGTAACAAAAATCTGAACAACAGACTACCTTCCATAATGACAAGGCTACAATCCATTGGAGTAACAGAAATCTCATAGGCCGACTACCTTTCGTATTGACAAGGCTACCATCCATTGGAGTAACAAACATGTGGACAATAGACTACCTTCCATAATCACAAGGCTACCATCCATTGGGGAAACAAAAATCTAAACAACAGACTACCTTGCATAATGACAAGGCTATCATCCATTAGAATAACAAAGATATCGAAAGTAGGCTACCTTCAATAATGACAAGGCTTTCATCCATTGGAGTAACAAAAATCTCGACAAAAGACTACCTTCTTTAATGACAATGCTACAATCCATTGGAATAACAAAAATCTCGACAATAGACTACCTTCCATAATGACAAGGCTACCATCCATTGGAGTAACAAAAATATCGACAACAAACTACCTTCCATAATGACAAGGCTACCATCCATTGGAATAACAAAAATCTCGACAATAGACTACCTTACATAATGAGAAGGCTATCATCCATTGGAGTAACAAAAATCTGAACAACAGACTACCTTCCATAATGACAAGGCTACAATCCATTGGAGTAACAGAAATCTCAACGGCCGACTACCTTCCGTATTGACAAGGCTACCATCCATTGGAGTAACAAACATATGGACAATAGACTACCTTCCATAATCACAAGGCTACCATCCATTGGGGAAACAAAAATCTGAACAATAGACTACCTTGCATAATGACAAGGCTATCATCCATTAGAATAACAAAGATATCGAAAGTAGGCTACCTTCAATAATGACAAGGCTTTCATCCATTGGAGTAACAAAAATCTCGACAAAAGACTACCTTCCATAATGACAAGGCTACATTCCATTGGAATAATAAAAATCTCGACAATAAACTACCTTCCATAATGACAAGTCTACCATCCAATGGAGTAACAAAAATCTCAACGACATACTACCTTCCATAATGACAAGGCTACCATCCATTGGAGTAACAAAAATCTCAAAGACAGACTACCTTCCATAAAGACAAGGCTACCATACATTTGAGTAACAAAAATCTGAACAACAGACTATCTTGCATAATGACAAGGCTATCATCCATTGGAATAACAAAGATATCGACAACAGGCTAAAATTCAATAATGACAAGCCTTCCATCCATTGGAGTAACAAAAATCTCGACAAAAGACTACCTTCTAAAATGACAAGCTTACAATCCATTGGAATAACAAAAATCTGAACAACAGACTACCTTGCATAATGACAAGGCTATCATCCATTGGAATAACAAAGATATCGACAACAGGCTACCTTCAATAATGACAAGGCTTCCATACATTGGAGTAACAAAAATCTCTACAAAAGACTACCTTCCATAATGACAAGGCTACAATCCATTGGAATACTAAAAATCTCGAAAATAGACTACCTTCCATAATGACGAGGCTACCATCCATTGGAGTAATAAAAATCTCGACAAAAGACTACCTTCTAAAATGACAAGGCTATAATCCATTGGAATAACGAAAATCTCGACAATAGACTACGTTCCATAATGACAAGGCTACCATCCATTGGAGTAACAAAAATATCGACAACAGACTACCTTTTATAATGACAAGGCTACCATCCATTGGAATAACAAAAATCTCGACAATAGACTACCTTCCATAATGAGAAGGCTATCATCCATTGGAGTAACAAAAATATGAACAACAGACTACCTTCCATAATGACAAGGCTACCATCCATTGGAGTAACAGAAATCTAAACGGCCGACTACCTTCCGTAATGACAAGGCTATCATCCATTGGAATAAGAAAAATGTCGACAATAGACTACCTTCCATAATCACAAGGCTACCATCCATTCGGCTAACAAAAATCTGAACAACAGACTACCTTGCATAATGACAAGGCTATCATCCATTGGAATAACAAAGATATCGACAACAGGCTACCTTCAATAATGACAAGGCCTCCATCCATTGGAGTAAGAAGAATCTCGACCAAAGACTACCTTCCATAATGACAAGGCTACAATCCATTGGAATAATAAAAAACTCGACAATAGACTACCTTCCATAATGACAAGGCTACCATCCAATGGAGTAACAAAAATCTCAACGACATACTACCTTCCATAATGACAAGGCTACCATCCATTGGAGTAACAAAAATCTCAAAGACAGACTACCTTCCATAAAGACAAGGCTACCATCCATTTGAGTAACAAAAATCTGAACAACAGACTACCTTGCATAATGACAAGGCTATCGTCCATTGGAATAACAAAGATATCGACAACATGCTAACTTCAATAATGACAAGCCTTCCATCCATTGGAGTAACAAAAATCTCGACAAAAGACTACCTTCTAAAATGACAAGGCTAAAATCCATTGGAATAACAAAAATCTCGACAATAGACTACCTTCCATAATGACAAGGTGTTGGCTCCTAAATTCGACACCCTTGTTTTATTAATGTCAGCCATTAAAGCTGAAGGATGTTTTCGACTAGCTAGGTTTGTCGAAATGCCCGTCGAAAGATGGCAAGGTACTTAAAAGATTTCTTCTAAGGGAGAAGTTGGTTGCCTTTGATGTCGAAGGAGTTTCTCGTCGAAGATGTTTCTCGACGAAGTTGTTCGATGGTTCAGAGTGGAGCAGTTTGAAATTCAAGTGTTTGGAGGGAAAACGGTTTCCAGCGGTTACCAAGTGTGACGTGCGAAGAACTGGAGCGTCGAACATGGAGAACGTGCCAAGTGGAATGATCTCGAAGCAGTGTAACTGCCCGACGGTTACTTGGGATGTTTTAGTATAAATAGTAGTAGTCATGTAAGTTCTCGCGTGTGTTCACAATTCTATACAAAGTCACTCATATAGATTCGAGTACCCAGCGTGTGAGAAAGAATTGTTGAGAAATGTATGTGTGAAACACCAACTTTATTAATCAAAGTCATTTACTTTTCCAGAAATTTACTTGCTTTCCTCTTTACATTCCTGTCGAAGCCTTTTACTTTAAGCCTTGTTTATTTTACCAAGTCCTTTCTTCATGCAATTTCATTTAAAGCCTCTTTATTTAAAGCCTTATTCAATTTAATCAAAACTTCAAAATCAACCTATGTCCTAGGATCAATCTGATCGATCCTGCGAGTAACCAAATAAGTAACCATTTGGAGGATCAGCGGTTGTTTACCAAATACCAAGGTAAACAAATTGGCACACCCGGTGGGACCGTGTGTTGATTGTTGAAAATAATCTCGTCTTTTCGAGGAGTGTTGTATGTTATTGAGAAGTGGTAGAATATACACTAACGATAACAATACTGCCGGAAGAAGGGAAGAGATGGCGAATCCGCCAAACAATAACGAAATCCCACAAACGAATGTGGGAGCAACGGTTAGTATGACCGTAAGTGAAGCGACAACTGTTGGTTCGACACCAGCAGTAACGGTCACAACAACGGGGCCATTACCTTCGTTTACGGGCCCCAGGATGCCTTTGGGAACTCCCCCACCAAGGGGAAATCTAGGCACAAGGCCTTTAGTGCCACCAGGATTTATGCCACTCTATGGTATGCCAACTTCTGAAGTGGCAAGCCTGACGAATGCTGCGTCCACTTTTTCAGACCCTTTAGTGAGTGCCTCTTCGCCACTCCAAGGTTCTGGAGTAGGCATGGCGAATAGAAATAGGACCCAACTCTTAGGAGGAACGTCCCAAGTAGCCCATGGCCTTACAAATGCCTCGACAGCAGTCTTGAGGCAACAAATGGACGAAAGCAATCATGATATGGTGCAAATGTTGGCACAAACTTTGACTACAGTGCTAAACCCTCTAATACAAAACACTACTCAATCAAATCAGCAAGTAACAGCGCAAATGACGCGTTTGGCTGATTTCTTTGGAGTACCCCAACCCATTCGACAGCCCCAAAGGGCGCAAATAAGGGGAAACCAGGGGATATTTTTAGAGGAAGAAACCACCATCAACCAGGCTCAACAGCCTGTCGAACAAAACCTTAGGGCACGATTGGAGCAACCCGTCGAGGAACCTAGGGTAATAACCCCAGAGGTAAGGTTAGTTAACAGAAACCAAAATTCTGACGAAGTAGTCCAGCATATCCAATACCAAAACATGGGTTTGGAAAACAATCTGGCAACCATGATCGAATGGATCATGACTCAGAATGGGATGAACATGGGCTTTCGAAGGCCCAACTTTACATCTCCATTGTCAGAATACGTGTTACAAACAGACTTACCTCCTAGATGCAAAGTCCCCAAATTTACTAAGTTCTCTGGGGACACGACAGAATCCACTGTCGAGCATGTGGCGAGATACTTGATCGAAGCAGGTGACATTTCGAATAACGAAAACCTAAGGATCAAGTACTTCCCAAGTTCTTTAACAAAGAACGCTTTTACTTGGTTTACAACTCTCCCCCCAAATTCGATCCATCATTGGACCCAGTTGGAAAGATTGTTCCATGAACAATTCTACATGGGGCAAACCAAGATAAGCCTGAAAGAATTGGCCAGTGTGAAGAGACGTTTCACTGAACCTATAGACGAATATCTAAATAGGTTTAGGTTGCTCAAAGCGAGATGTTTTACACAAGTGCCAGAACATGAGTTAGTCGAAATAGCCGCAGGCGGTTTAGATTATTCCATTAGGAAGAAACTAGACACCCAATACCTGAGAGACATGGCCCAACTGGCCGATAGAGTTCGACAGGTAGAACGCCTCAAAGCTGAAAAAGCAAAGGCAACGAAAACTCACAAGAGAGAGAGAGGATAGCGTACGTTGAGATGGATAACGAAGATCCAGAATCCTTCGACGATACTTTAGCTGTCGAAGAAGGAGAAGTCGATTTAGCAGAACTGAAACAAGGGCCACCATACTCTTGTAAACTGTTAGTCCCCTCAAGTGGGAAAAATCCCATTGGTCCAGAGAGGACCAACGATAGGTTCCCCAAAAAGACTTATAGTTTTGACATCACAAAATGTGATGAAATATTCGACTTGCTGGTTAAAGATGGCCAAATGATAGTACCCCCAGGGGTAAAAGTGCCTCCTCTTGATCAAAGAAAGAAGAGAGGTTTTTGCAAATATCATAATTTTTTGGGCCATAAAACTTCTCAATGTTTTCTTTTTAGGAATCTTGTGCAAGACGCTATCGAAGAAGGGAGATTGAAGTTTGCCGACAAATCCCCCATGGCTGTCGACTCAAATCCATTGCAGGCTGAAGCCCACTATGCTGAGCCCTCTGAGGTGAACGTGATAGAGGCAACCAAGAGTCAGTCGAAGAAGCCAGGAATTACAATGGTCGAAGTCTCAAAGGACCACATAAACATGCCAATCTTTGGCAGTTTTTCTGGAACTTTATCCAAGAAGACAATTGAAGCTGTTCAGAAAGCGGTCGAAAGCCCGAAGTTGGAAACCGCTGAAGCACAAAAAACTGGACCAAAACCCAGTTCCCACTTGGCCACAGTTTAAGGCCAGACGGAGAATCTGGAGATACAAATGAAGCAGTTAACTCTTGCTAACAAAGATACAATGAGTATCAACATGGTCGAACTTTCTGACGCAAAAGCATCAGAAGAGGCCATGAGGCAAGAACAAGCTAATAAGACTGCTTTCCCTCGGGAAAATGAAAACTTGGCAGATTTTCTACAAAGATGCCAGAAAAAGAAATCAGAGGTGATGCTGTGTCCAAGATGCAGTTCGATCTTTGACAAAAAAGCTGCTGAGCACATTCAAGGCGTGAGAGCAGCGAATAAGAGAAGGGAAAATGTTGATCTTCGACATGATCCCAGAAGAGCCTCCCAAAGAGGTTCTAACCAAGAAAAGAGGCCATTGACTTTTAGGCCTCCCACAAATGTGCCAGTAGATACTTGGTACAAAACCTCTGGTCGAAAAAGGCCAAGTGAGGAGAAATGGCACTCTTTCGACGTGCCAAGAGGTTCCTCTTTGACTCAAAAGAAAGAGCCTCAGGTTGCTGCACCTAAAGTTGCACAAGTGTCAAGCAACTATAAAGGTAAAAATCCCATGTCTCGATCTCAATGGAGGAGATACCAAAGGAGACGAAAAGCTGAAAGAGAGGTTGCCAACGAACCAAAGGCAGAAACCAGTTCGAATGTTCCTCAGAGGAAACAAAGGAAACCTCTAGAAAGAGAGCCAGTAACCAACAGGCTAGTTTGGCCTAACCAAAGTGAAGTCGAAGACAAAGACGATTCTAATTCTGATGATACTTTGGACATAATGGTGAATATAGTCTCAGTGCTGCCTAGAGAATTCAACCGACAAGTGGAGGTCGAAGCAAGTGACTGGGAAGTGGAGCAAGAAATGGCCAAACATAGGCCAGTGTGCTATTTTGTCATGGACAATGGCACTACTGAGGAACAAAATGGGTTCTTCGAGCCACCTACAGAGGCGATGAAAAATCACCTCAAGCCTTTATTCATAAGGGCTAAAATCGAAGAAACTACTGTGAATAAAATATTGGTGGATTGTGGGGCAACCATCAACATTATTCCTCACTCTATGCTAAGGAAAATTGGCAAAAGGGATGAGGACATTAAGCCTCACAACATGGTCTTGTCGAACTATGAGGGCGGCATAGGGACCACTATGGGAGTGATCTAGCTAGATATCAAAGTAGGGTCTATCCTTCGACCAACGATGTTTATGGTCATATCGGCCAAACCTAACTACAATCTTTTGTTGGGCCGTGAATGGATTCATGGTGTTGGGGTTGTGCCATCATCAATGCACCAGAGGCTGCTCCTATGGCGTCCAGATGGGATGGTCGAAAACATAGAGGCAGATCAAAGCTACTACCTGGGCGAAGTGAATCACCTGGGGTTGGCAGATTTCGACAAGAACTTGGCTCACATAGGGCCATGTCCAACACCTGACTTCGACATGGCGCCAGCGCCAAACACTTTTTGTTCCCTATACCTGCATCCTGAGCATGGTTTCCAATGGGACAGAGAAGACTTGTCCCACATAGACTTCAGTGGGTTAACTGATATCCAACCAACTGGTTGGGGAAGTGAATTCAGTGATAATGACTGAGTCACAATCTTTGAAGCGAATTTCGGCTTATGTAGCCGAAACTAAGATGATAACGGCTCTCGAAGCCGAAGTAAAGTACATGGCCACACAGGCCAATGATCAACAGTTATCTGCTGCAGGTCCAGGAAAGGATTTCGATCCGAAACCCCCTGATATAATGCCAGAAGAAATGCAGGAACAGAGGCTCGACGCCATCTATGACGATGAGCCTTTGGGCTTCGAAAAGGACCCCTTGGCGAACAACATTACAATGTTAGCGCAAGATCCTTTAGAAGAAATCAACTTGGGCGAAGGGTCAGAGAAAAGGCCAACTTACATCAGCGCCAAAATTGATCCAGAACTTAGGTTGGAAGTAATCCAATTGCTGAAAGAGTTCAAAGACTGTTTTGCATGGGATTATGACGAAATGCCTGGTCTCGACAGAGGATTGGTAGAACTTCAGTTGCCAATCAAACCTGGGAAGAAGCCAATCAAGCAAAATCCAAGATGCTTCGCTCCAGAAATACTGTCGAAGATCAAAACGGAAGTCGAAAGACTGCTGAAATGCAAATTCATACGAGTTACAAGGTATGCCGAATGGATTGCAAACGTTGTGCCAGTAATTAAGAAAAATGGTACGTTAAGGGTGTGCATAGATTTCAGAGATTTGAATGCTGCTACACCCAAAGATGAATATCCTATGCCTGTGGCGGAAATGCTAGTCGATTCTGCCGCTGGCTATGAATACCTGAGTATGCTCGATGGTTATTCAGGATATAATCAAATTTTCATTGCTGAAGAGGATGTGTCGAAAACAGCTTTTCGATGCCCTGGAGCCTTAGGCACTTACGAATGGGTAGTGATGCCTTTTGGCCTAAAGAACGCTGGGGCAACATACCAGCGAGCAATGAATACTATCTTCCATGATTTTATTAACACTTTTATGCAAGTATATATTGATGACATTGTTATAAAATCTGTTTCCAGGAAGAATCATATTGACCACCTTCGACAATCATTCGAAAGAATGAGAGAACATGGTCTGAAGATGAACCCTTTGAAGTGTGCGTTCTGTGTGAAAGCTGGAGATTTCTTGGGCTTTGTTGTCCACAAGAAAGGAATCGAAATCAACCAGAACAAGACGAAGGCAATTCTGGAAGCGAAAGCGCCATCGAATAAGAAGGAACTGCAATCTCTCTTAGGCAAGATAAATTTCTTAAGGAGGTTCATATCTAATCTAAGTGGGAAAGCGCCATCCATAATGACAAGGCTACCACTAATTGGAGTAACAAAAATCTCAACGACATATTACCTTCCATAATGACAAGGCTACCATCCATTGGAGTAACAACAATCTCAACGACAGACTACCTTCCATAATCACAAGGCTACCATCCATTGGGGTAACAAAAATCTGAACAACAGACTACCTTGCATAATGACAAGGCTATCATCCATTGGAATAACAAACATATCGACAATAGGCTACCATCAATAATGACAAGGCATCCATCCATTGGAGTAACAAAAATATCGACAAAAGAGTACCTACCGTAATGACAAGGCTACCATCCATTGGAGTAACAAAAATGTCGACAATAGACTACCTTCCATAATCACAAGGCTACCATCCATTGGAGTAACAAAAATCTCAACGACATACTACCTTCCATAATGACAAGGCTACAATCCATTGGAGTAACAAAAATCTCAATGATAGACTACCTTCCATAATTACAAGGTTACCATCCATTGGATTATCAAAAATATCGATAATAGACTACCTTCCATAATGACAAGGCTATCATCCATTGGAGTAAGAGAAATCTCAACGGCCGACTACCTTCCGAAATGAGAAGGATACCATCCATTGAAATAACAAAAATGTCGACAATAGACTACCTTCCATAATCACAAGGCAACCATCCATTGGGGTAACAAAAATCTGAACAACTGACTACCTTGCATAATGACATGGCTATCATCCATTGGAATAACAAAGATATCGACAACAGGTTACCTTCAATAATGACAAGGCTTCCATCCATTGGAGTAACAAAAATCTCAAAAAAAGAGTACCTTCCATAATGACAAGGCTACAATCCATTGGAATAATAAAAATCTCCACAATAGACTACCTTCCAAATGACAAGGCTAACATCCATTGGAGTAACAAAAATCTCAACGACATACTACCTTTCATAATGACAAGGCTACTATCCATTGGAGTAACAAAAATCTCAACGACAGACTACCTTCCATAAAGACAAGGCTACCATCCATTTGAGTAACAAAAATCTCGACAAAAGACTACCTTCTAAAATGATAAGGCTACAATCCATTGGAATAACAAAAATCTCGACAATAGACTACCTTCCATAATGAGAAGGCTATCAGCCATTAGAGTAACAAAAATATGAATAACAGACTACCTTCCATAATGACAAGGCTACCTTCCATTGGAGTAATAGAAATCTCAACGGCCGACTACCTTCCGTAATGACAATGCTACCATCCATTGGAGTAAAAAAAATGTCGACAATAGACTACCTTCCATAATCACAAGGCTACCATCCATTGGAGTAACAAAAATCACAACGACATACTACCTTCCATAATGACAAGGCTACAATCCATTGGAGTTACAGAAATCTCAACGATAGACTACCTTCCATAATTATAAGGCTACCATCCATTGGAGTATCAAAAATATCGATAATAGACTACCTTCCATAATGACAAGGCTACAATCCATTGGAATAATAAAAATCTCCACAATAGACTACCTTCCATAATGACAAGGCTACCATCCATTGGAGTAACAAAAATCTCAACGACATACTACCTTCCATAATGAAAAGGCTACCATCCATTGGAGTAACAAAAATCTCAACGACAGACTACCTTCCATAAAGACAAGGCTACCATCCATTTGAGTAACAAAAATCTCGACAAAAGACTACCTTCTTAAATGAAAAGGCTACAATCCATTGGAATAACAAAAATCTCGACAATAGACTACCTTGCATAAAGACAAGGCTACCATCCACTGAAGTAACAAAAATATCGACAACAAAGTACCTTCTATAATGACAAGGCTACCATCCATTGGAATAACAAAAATCTCGACAATAGACTACCTTCCATAATGAGAAGGCTATCATCCATTAGAGTAACAAAAATATGAATAACAGACTACCTTCCATATTGACAAGGCTACCATCCATTGGAGTAACAGAAATCTCAACGGCCGACTACCTTCCGTAATTACAAGGCTACCATCCATTGGAGTAACAAAAATGTCGACAATAGACTACCTTCCATAATCACAAGGCTACCATCCATTGGAGTAACAAAAATCTCAACGACATACTACCTTCCATAATGACAAGGCTACAATCCATTGGAGTAACAGAAATCTAAACGATAGACTACCTTCCATAATTACAAGGCTACCATCCATTGGAGTATCAAAAATATCGATAATAGACTACCTTCCATAATGACAAGGCTATAATCCATTGGAATAATAAAAATCTCCACAATAGACTACCTTCCATAATGACAAGGCTACCATCCATTGGAGTAACAAAAATCTCAACGACATACTACCTTCCATAATGACAAGGTTACTATCCATTGGAGTAACAAAAATCTCAACGACAGACTACATTCCATAAAGACAAGGCTACCATCCATTTGAGTAACAAAAATCTCGACAAAATACTACCTTCTAAAATGACAAGGCTAAAATCCATTGGAATAACAAAAATCTCGACAATAGACTACGTTCCATAATGACAAGGCTACCATCCACTGGAGTAACAAAAATATCGACAACAAAGTACCTTCTATAATGACAAGGCTACCATCCATTGGAATAACAAAAATCTCGACAATAGACTACCTTCCATAATGAGAAGGCTATCATCCATTAGAGTAACAAAAATATGAATAAGAGACTACCTTCCATAATGACAAGGCTACCATCCATTGGAGTAACAGAAATCTCAACGGCCGACTACCTTCCGTAATGACAAGGCTACCATCCATTGGAGTAACAAAAATGTCGATAATAGACTACCTTCCATAATCACAAGGCTACCATCCATTGGAGTAACAAAAATCTCAACGACATACTACCTTCCATAATGACAAGGCTACAATCCATTGGAGTAACTGAAAACTCAACGATAGACTACCTTCCATAATTACAAGGCTACCATCCATTGGAGTATCAAAAATATCGATAATAGACTACCTTCCATAATGACAAGGCTACCATCCATTGGAGTAACACAAATCTCAACGACCGACTAGCTTCCGTAATGACAAGGCTACCATCCATTGGAGTAACAGAAATCTAAACGGCCGACTACCTTCCGTAATGACAAGGCTACCATCCATTGGAGTAACAAAAATGTCGACAATAGACTACCTTCCATAATCACAAGGCTACCATCCATTGGAGTAACAAAAATCTCAACGACATACTACCTTCCATAATGACAAGGCTACAATCCATTGGAGTAACAGAAATCTAAACGATAGACTACCTTCCATAATTACAAGGCTACCATCCATTGGAGTATCACAAATATCGATAATAGACTACCTTCCATAATGACAAGGCTATAATCCATTGGAATAATAAAAATCTCCACAATAGACTACCTTCCATAATGACAAGTCTACCATCCATTGGAGTAACAAAAATCTCAATGACATACTACCTTCCATAATGACAAGGCTACTATCCATTGGAGTAACAAAAATCTCAACGACAGACTACCTTCCATAAAGACAAGGCTACCATCCATTTGAGTAACAAAAATCTCGACAAAAGACTACCTTCTAAAATGACAAGGCTACAATCCATTGGAATAACAAAAATCTCGACAATAGACTACGTTCCATAATGACAAGGCTACCATCCACTGGAGTAACAAAAATATCGACACCAAAGTACCTTCTATAATGACAAGGCTACCATCCATTGGAATAACAAAATTCTCGACAATAGACTACCTTCCATAATGAGAAGGCTATCATCCATTAGAGTAACAAAAATATGAATAACAGACTACCTTCCATAATGACAAGGCTACCATCCATTGGAGTAACAGAAATCTCAACGGCCGACTACCTTCTGTAATGACAAGGCTACCATCCATTGGAGTAACAAAAATGTCGACAATAGACTACCTTTTATAATCACAAGGCTACCATCCATTGGAGTAACAAAAATCACAACGACATACTACCTTCCATAATGACAAGGCTACAATCCATTGGAGTAACTGAAAACTCAACGATAGACTACCTTCCATAATTACAAGTCTACCATTCGTTGGAGTATCAAAAATATCGATAATAGACTACCTTCCATAATGACAAGGCTACCATCCATTGGAGTAACACAAATCTCAACGAACGACTACCTTCCGTAATGACAAGGCTACCATCCATTGGAGTAACAGAAATCTAAACGGCCGACTACCTTCCGTAATGACAAGGCTACCATCCATTGGAGTAACAAAAATGTCGACAATAGACTACCTTCCATAATCACATGGCTACCATCCATTGGAGTAACAAAAATCTCAACGACATACTACCTTCCATAATGACAAGGCTACAATCCATTGGAGTAACAAAAATCTAAACGATAGACTACCTTCCATAATTACAAGGCTACCATCCATTGGAGTATCACAAATATCGATAATAAACTACCTTCCATAATGACAAGGCTATAATCCATTGGAATAATAAAAATCTCCACAATAGACTACCTTCCATAATGACAAGTCTACCATCCATTGGAGTAACAAAAATCTCAATGACATACTACCTTCCATAATGACAAGGCTACTATCCATTGGAGTAACAAAAATCTCAACGACAGACTACCTTCCATAAAGACAAGGCTACCATCCATTTGAGTAACAAAAATCTCGACAAAAGACTACCTTCTAAAATGACAAGGCTACAATCCATTGGAATAACAAAAATCTCGACAATAGACTACGTTCCATAATGACAAGGCTACCATCAACTGGAGTAACAAAAATATCGACACCAAAGTACCTTCTATAATGACAAGGCTACCATCCATTGGAATAACAAAAATCTCGACAATAGACTACCTTCCATAATGAGAAGGCTATCATCCATTAGAGTAACAAAAATATGAATAACAGACTACCTTCCATAATGACAAGGCTACCATCCATTGGAGTAACAGAAATCTCAACGGCCGACTACCTTCCGTAATGACAAGGCTACCATCCATTGGAGTAACAAAAATGTCGACAATAGACTACCTTCCATAATCACAAGGCTACCATCCATTGGAGTAACAAAAATCACAACGACATACTACCTTCCATAATGACAAGGCTACAATCCATTGGAGTAACTGAAAACTCAACGATAGACTACCTTCCATAATTACAAGGCTACCATCCATTGGAGTATCAAAAATATCGATAATAGACTACCTTCCATAATGACAAGGCTACCATCCATTGGAGTAACACAAATCTCAACGAACGAATACCTTCCGTGATGACAAGGCTACCATCCATTGGAGTAACAGAAATCTAAACGGCCAACTACCTTCCGTAATGACAAGGCTACCATCCATTGGAGTAACAAAAATGTCGACAATAGACTACCTTCCATAATCACATGGCTACCATCCATTGGAGTAACAAAAATCTCAACGACATACTACCTTCCATAATGACAAGGCTACAATCCATTGGAGTAACAAAAATCTAAACGATAGACTACCTTCCATAATTACAAGGCTACCATCCATTGGAGTATCACAAATATCGATAATAAACTACCTTCCATAATGACAAGGCTATAATCCATTGGAATAATAAAAATCTCCACAATAGACTACCTTCCATAATGACAAGTCTACCATCCATTGGAGTAACAAAAATCTCAATGACATACTACCTTCCATAATGACAAGGCTACTATCCATTGGAGTAACAAAAATCTCAACGACAGACTACCTTCCATAAAGACAAGGCTACCATCCATTTGAGTAACAAAAATCTCGACAAAAGACTACCTTCTAAAATGACAAGGCTACAATCCATTGGAATAACAAAAATCTCGACAATAGACTACGTTCCATAATGACAAGGCTACCATCAACTGGAGTAACAAAAATATCGACACCAAAGTACCTTCTATAATGACAAGGCTACCATCCATTGGAATAACAAAAATCTCGACAATAGACTACCTTCCATAATGAGAAGGCTATCATCCATTAGAGTAACAAAAATATGAATAACAGACTACCTTCCATAATGACAAGGCTACCATCCATTGGAGTAACAGAAATCTCAACGGCCGACTACCTTCCGTAATGACAAGGCTACCATCCATTGGAGTAACAAAAATGTCGACAATAGACTACCTTCCATAATCACAAGGCTACCATCCATTGGAGTAACAAAAATCACAACGACATACTACCTTCCATAATGACAAGGCTACAATCCATTGGAGTAACTGAAAACTCAACGATAGACTACCTTCCATAATTACAAGGCTACCATCCATTGGAGTATCAAAAATATCGATAATAGACTACCTTCCATAATGACAAGGCTACCATCCATTGGAGTAACACAAATCTCAACGAACGAATACCTTCCGTGATGACAAGGCTACCATCCATTGGAGTAACAGAAATCTAAACGGCCAACTACCTTCCGTAATGACAAGGCTACCATCCATTGGAGTAACAAAAATGTCGACAATAGACTACCTTCCATAATCACATGGCTACCATCCATTGGAGTAACAAAAATCTCAACGACATACTACCTTCCATAATGACAAGGCTACAATCTATTGGAGTAACAAAAATCTAAACGATAGACTACCTTCCATAATTACAAGGCTACCATCCATTGGAGTATCAAAAATATCGATAATAGACTACCTTCCATAATGACAAGGCTATAATCCATTGGAATAATAAAAATCTCCACAATAGACTACCTTCCATAATGACAAGGCTACCATCCATTGGAGTAACAAAAATCTCAACGACATACTACCTTCCATAATGACAAGGCTACTATCCATTGGAGTAACAAAAATCTCAACGACAGACTACCTTCCATAAAGACAAGGCTACCATCCATTTGAGTAACAAAAATCTCGACAAAAGACTACCTTCTAAAATGACAAGGCTACAATCCATTGGAATAACAAAAATCTCGACAATAGACTATGTTCCATAATGACAAGGCTAATATCCACTAGAGTAACAAAAATATCGACAACAAAGTACCTTCTATAATGACAAGGCTACCATCCATTGGAATAACAAAAATCTCGACAATAGACTACCTTCCATAATGAGAAGGCTATCATCCATTAGAGTAACAAAAATATGAATAACAGACTACCTTCCATAATGACAAGGCTACCATCCATTGGAGTAACAGAAATCTCAACGGCCGACTACCTTCCGTAATGACAAGGCTACCATCCATTGGAGTAACAAAAATGTCGACAATAGACTACCTTCCATAATCACAAGGCTACCATCCATTGGAGTAACAAAAATCTCAACGACATACTACCTTCCATAATGACAAGGCTACAATCCATTGGAGTAACAGAAATCTAAACGATAGACTACCTTCCATAATTACAAGGCTACCATCCATTGGAGTATCAAAAATATCGATAATAGACTACCTTCCATAATGACAAGGCTATAATCCATTGGAATAATAAAAATCTCCACAATAGACTACCTTCCATAATGACAAGGCTACCATCCATTGGAGTAACGAAAATCTCAACGACATACTACCTTCCATAATGACAAGGTTACTATCCATTGGAGTAACAAAAATCTCAACGACAGACTACATTCCATAAAGACAAGGCTACCATCCATTTGAGTAACAAAAATCTCGACAAAATACTACCTTCTAAAATGACAAGGCTACAATCCATTGGAATAACAAAAATCTCGACAATAGACTACCTTCCATAATGACAAGGCTACCATCCACTGGAGTAACAAAAATATCGACAATAAACTACCTTCCATAATGACAAGGCTATAATCCATTGGAATAATAAAAATCTCCACAATAGACTACCTTCCATAATGACAAGTCTACCATCCATTGGAGTAACAAAAATCTCAATGACATACTACCTTCCATAATGACAAGGCTACTATCCATTGGAGTAACAAAAATCTCAACGACAGACTACCTTCCAGAAAGACAAGGCTACCATCCATTTGAGTAACAAAAATCTCGACAAAAGACTACCTTCTAAAATGACAAGGCTACAATCCATTGGAATAACAAAAATCTCGACAATAGACTACGTTCCATAATGACAAGGCTAATATCCACTAGAGTAACAAAAATATCGACACCAAAGTACCTTCTATAATGACAAGGCTACCATCCATTGGAATAACAAAAATCTCGACAATAGACTACCTTCCATAATGAGAAGGCTATCATCCATTAGAGTAACAAAAATATGAATAACAGACTACCTTCCATAATGACAAGGCTACCATCCATTGGAGTAACAGAAATCTCAACGGCCGACTACCTTCCGTAATGACAAGGCCACCATCCATTGGAGTAACAAAAATGTCGACAATAGACTACCTTCCATAATCACAAGGCTACCATCCATTGGAGTAACAAAAATCTCAACGACATACTACCTTCCATAATGACAAGGCTACAATCCATTGGAGTAACTGAAAACTCAAAGATAGACTACCTTCAATAATTACAAGGCTACCATCCATTGGAGTATCAAAAATATCGATAATACACTACCTTCCATAATGACAAGGCTACCATCCATTGGAGTAACACAAATCTCAACGACCGACTACCTTCCGTAATGACAAGGCTACCATCCATTGGAGTAACAGAAATCTCAACGGCCGACTACCTTCCGTAATGACAAGGCTACCATCCATTGGAGTAACAAAAATGTCGACAATAGACTACCTTCCATAATCACAAGGCTACCATCCATTGGAGTAACAAAAATCTCAACGACATACTACCTTCCATAATGACAAGGCTACAATCCATTGGAGTAACAGAAATCTAAACGATAGACTACCTTCCATAATTACAAGGCTACCATCCATTGGAGTATCAAAAATATCGATAATAGACTACCTTCCATAATGACAAGGCTATAATCCATTGGAATAATAAAAATCTCCACAATAGACTACCTTCCATAATGACAAGGCTACCATCCATTGAAGTAACAAAAATCTGAACGACAGACTACCTTCCATAAAAACAAGGCTACCATCCATTTGAGTAACAGATTTCTGAACAACAGACTACCTTGCATAATGACAAGGCTATCATCCATTGGAATAACAAAAATCTCAACGGCCGACTACCTTCCGTAATGACAAGGCTACCATCCATTTGAGTAACAAAAATCTCGACAAAAGACTACCTTCTAAAATGACAAGGCTACAATCCATTGGAATAACAAAAATCTCGACAATAGACTACCTTCCTTAATGACAAGGCTACCATCCACTGGAGTAACAAAAATATCGACAACAAAGTACCTTCTATAATGACAAGGCTACCATCCATTGGAATAACAAAAATCTCGACAATAGACTACCTTCCATAATGACAAGGCTACCATCCATTGGAGTAACAGAAATCTCAACGGCCGACTACCTTCCGTAATGACAAGGCTACCATCCATTGGAGTAACAAAAATGTCGACAATAGACTACCTTCCATAATCACAAGGCTACCATCCATTGGAGTAACAAAAATCTCAACGACATACTACCTTCCATAATGACAAGGCTAGAATCCATTGGAGTAACAAAAATCTCAACGATAGACTACCTTCCATAATTACAAAGCTACCATCCATTGGAGTATCAAAAATATCGATAATAGACTACCTTCCATAATGACAAGGCTATAATCCATTGGAATAATAAAAATCTCCACAATAGAATACCTTCCATAATGACAAGGATACCATCCATTGGAGTAACAAAAATCTCAACGACATACTACCTTCCATAATGACAAGGCTACTATCCATTGGAGTAACAAAAATCTCAACGACAGACTACCTTCCATAAAGACAAGGCTACCATCCATTTGAGTAACAAAAATCTCGACAAAAGACTACCTTCTAAAATGACAAGGCTACAATCCATTGGAATAACAAAAATCTCGACAATAGACTACGTTCCATAATGACAAGGCTACTATCCACTGGAGTAACAAAAATATCGACAACAAAGTACCTTCTATAATGACAAGGCTACCATCCATTGGAATAACAAAAATCTCGACAATAGACTACCTTCCATAATGAGAAGGCTATCATCCATTAGAGTAACAAAAATATGAATAACAGACTACCTTCCATAATGACAAGGCTACCATCCGTTGGAGTAACAGAAATCTCAACGGCCGACTACCTTCCGTAATGACAAGGCTACCATCCATTGGAGTAACAAAAATGTCGACAATAGACTACCTTCCATAATCACAAGGCTACCATCCATTGGAGTAACACAAATCTCAACGACCGACTACCTTCCGTAATTACAAGGCTACCATCCATTGGAGTAATAGAAATCTCAACGGCTGACTACCTTCCATAATGATAAGGCTACCATCCATTGGAGTAACAAAAATGTCGACAATAGACTACCTTCCATAATCACAAGGCTACCATCCATTGGAGTAACAAAAATCTCAACGACATACTACCTTCCATAATGACAAGGCTACAATCCATTGGAGTAACAAAAATCTAAACGATAGACTACCTTCCATAATTACAAGGCTACCATCCATTGGAGTATCAAAAATATCGATAATAGACTACCTTCCATAATGACAAGGCTATAATCCATTGGAATAATAAAAATCTCCACAATAGACTATCTTCCATAATGACAAGGCTACCATCCATTGGAGTAACAAAAATCTCAACGACATACTACCTTCCATAATGACAAGGCTACCATCCATTGGAGTAACAAAAATCTCAACGACAGACTACCTTCCATAAAGACAAGGCTACCATCCATTTGAGTAACAAATTTCTGAACAACAGACTACCTTGCATAATGACAAGGCTATCATCCATTGGAATAACAAAGATATCAACAACAGGCTAACTTCAATAATGACAAGGCTTCCATCCATTGGAGTAACAAAAATCTCGACAAAAGACTACCTTCTATAATGACAAGGCTATAATCCATTGGAATAACAAAAATCTCGACAATAGACTACCTTCCATAATGACAAGGCTACCATCCATTTGAGTAACAAAAATATTGACAACAGACTACCTTCCATAATGACAAGGCTACCATCCATTGGAATAACAAAAATCTCGACAATAGACTACCTTCCAGAATGAGAAGGCTATCATCCATTGGAGTAACAAAAATATGAACAACAGACTACCTTCCATAATGACAAGGCTACCATCCATTGGAGTAACAAAAATGTCGACAATAGACTACCTTCCGTAATGACAAGGATACCATCCATTGGAGTAATAAAAATGTCAACAATAGACTACCTTCCATAATCGCAAGGCTACCATCCATTGGGGTAACAAAAATCTGAACAACAGACTACCTTGCATAATGACAAGGCTATCATCCATTGGAATAACAAAGATATCGACAATAGGCTACCTTCAATAATAACAAGGCTTCCATCCATTGGAGTAACAAAAATCTCGAAAAAAGACTACCTTCCATAATGACAAGGCTACAATCCATTGGAATAATAAAAATATCGACAATAGACTACCTTCCATAATGACAAGGCTACCATACATTGGAGTAACAAAAATCTCAACGGCATACTACCTTTCATAATGACAAGGCTACCATCCATTGGAGTAACAAAAATCTCAACGACAGACTACCTTCCATAAAGACAAGGCTACCATCCATTTGAGTAAAAAAAATCTGAACAACAGACTACCTTGCATAATGACAAGGCTATCATCCATTGGAATAACAAAGATATAGACAACGGACTACCTTCCATAACGACAAGGATTCCATCCATTGGAGTTACAAAAATCTCGACAAAAGACTACCTTTTAAAAGGACAAGGCTACAATCCATTGGAATAACAAAAATCTCGACAATAGACTACCTTCCATAATGACAAGGCTACCATCCATTGGAGTAACAAAAATATTGACAACAGACTACCTTCCATAATGACAAGGCTACCATCCATTGGAATAACAAAAATCTCGGCAATAGACTACCTTCCATAATGAGAAGGCTATCATCCATTGGAGTAACAAAAATAAGAACAATAGACTACCTTCCATAACGACAAGGCTACCATCCATTGGAGTAACAAAAATGTCGACAATAGACTACCTTCCCTAATCACAAGGCTACCATCCATTGGAGTAATAAAAATCTGAACAACAGACTACCTTGCATAATGACAAGGCTATCATCCATTGGAGTAACAAAGATATCGACAACAGGCTACCTTCAATAATAACAAGGCTTCCATCCATTGGAGTAACAAAAATCTCGACAAAAGACTACCTTCCATAATGACAAGGCTACAATCCATTGGAATAATAAAAATATCGACAATAGACTACCTTCCATAATGACAAGGCTACCATCCATTGGAGTAACAAAAATCTTAACGACATACTACCTTCCATAATGACAAGGCTACCATCCATTGGAGTAACAAAAATCTCAACGACAGACTACCTTCCATAAATACAAGGCTACCATCCATTTGAGTAACAAATTTCTGAACAACAGACTACCTTGCATAATGAGAAGGCTATCATCCATTGGAATAACAAAGATATCAACAACAGGCTAACTTCAATAATGACAAGGCTTCCATCCATTGGAGTAACAAAAATCTCGAAAAAAGACTACCTTCTATAATGACAAGGCTACAATCCATTGGAATAACAAAAATCTCGACAATAGACTACCTTCCATAATGACAAGGCTACCATCCATTGGAGTAACAAAAATATTGACAATAGACTACCTTCCATAATGACAAGGCTACCATCCATTGGAATAACAAAAATCTCGACAATAGACTACCTTCCATAATGAGAAGGCTATAATCGATTGGAGTAACAAAAATATGAACAACAGACTACCTTCCATAATGACAAGGCTACCATCCATTGGAGTAACAAAAATGTCGACAATAGACTACCTTCTGTAATGACAAGGCTACCATCCATTGGAGTAATAAAAATGTCAACAATAGACTACCTTCCATAATCACAAGGCTACCATCCATTGGGGTGACAAAAATCTGAACAACAGACTACCTTGCATAATGACAAGGCTATCATCCATTGGAATAACCAAGATATCGACAACATGCTACCTTCAATAATAACAAGGCTTCCATCCATTGGAGTAACAAAAATCTCGACAAAAGACTACCTTCCATAATGACAAGGCTACAATCCATTGGAATAATAAAAATATCGACAATAGACTACCTTCCATAATCACAAGGCTACCATCCATTGGGGTAACAAAAATCTGAACAACAGACTACCTTGCATAATGACAAGGCTATCATCCATTGGAATAACAAAGATATCGACAACAGGCTACCTTCAATAATAACAAGGCTTCCATCCATTGGAGTAACAAAAATATTGACAAAAGACTACCTTCTATAATGACAAGGCTATAATCCATTGGAATAACAAAAATCTCGACAATAGACTACCTTCCATAATGATAAGGCTACCATCCATTGGAGTAACAAAAATATTGACAATAGACTACCTTCCATAATGACAAGGCTACCATCCATTGGAATAACAAAAATCTCGACAATAGACTACCTTCCATAATGAGAAGGCTATCATCCATTGGAGTAACAAAAATATGAACAATAGACTACCTTCCATAATGACAAGGCTACCATCCATTGGAGTAACAAAAATGTCGACAATAGACTACCTTCCGTAATGACAAGGCTACCATCCATTGGAGTAATAAAAATGTCAACAATAGACTACCTTCCATAATCACAAGGCTACCCATCCATTGGGGTAACAAAAATCTGAACAACAGACTACATTGCATAATGACAAGGCTATCATCCATTGGAATAACAAAGATATCGACAACAGGCTACCTTCAATAATAACAAGGCTTCCATCCATTGGAGTAACAAAAATCTCGACAAAAGACTACCTTCCATAATGACAAGGCTACAATCCATTGGAATAATAAAAATATCGACAATAGACTACCTTCTATAATGACAAGGCTACCATACATTGGAGTAACAAAAATCTCAACGGCATACTACCTTCCATAATGACAAGGCTACCATCCATTCGAGTAACAAAAATCTCAACGACAGACTACCTTCCATAAAGACAAGGCTACCATCCATTTGAGTAAAAAAAATCTGAACAACAGACTACCTTGAATAATGACAAGGCTATCATCCATTGGAATAACAAAGATATAGACAATAGACTACCTTCCATAACGACAAGGATTCCATCCATTGGAGTTACAAAAATCTCGACAAAAGACTACCTTCAAAAAGGACAAGGCTACAATCCATTGGAATAACAAAAATCTCGACAAAAGACTACCTTCCATAATGACAAGGCTACCATCCATTGGAGTAACAAAAATATTGACAACAGACTACCTTCCATAATGACAAGGCTACCATCCATTGGAATAACAAAAATCTCGACAATAGACTACCTTCCATAATGAGAAGGCTATCATCCATTGGAGTAACAAAAATGTCGACAATAGACTACCTTCCGTAATGACAAGGCTACCACCCATTGGAGTAACAAAAATGTCGATAATAGACTACCTTCCATAATCACAAGGCTACCATCCATTGGAGTAATAAAAATCTGAACAACAGACTACCTTGCATAATGACAAGGCTATAATCCATTGGAGTAACAAAGATATTGACAACAGGCTACCTTCAATAATAACAAGGCTTCCATCCATTGGAGTAACAAAAATCTCGACAAAAGACTACCTTCCATAATGACAAGGCTACAATCCATTGAAATAATAAAAATATCGACAATAGACTACCTTCTATAATGACAAGGCTACCATCCATTGGAGTAACAAAAATCTCAACGACATACTACCTTCCATAATGACAAGGCTACCATCCATTGGAGTAACAAAAATCTCAACGACAGACTACCTTCCATAAATACAAGGCTACCATCCATTTGAGTAACAAATTTCTGAACAACAGACTACCTTGCATAATGACAAGGCTATCATCCATTGGAATAACAAAGATATCAACAACAAGCTAACTTCAATAATGACAAGGCTTCCATCCATTGGAGTAACAAAAATCTCGACAAAAGACTACCTTCTATAAGGACAAGGCTATAATCCATTGGAATAACAAAAATCTCGACAATAGACTACCTTCCATAATGACAAGGCTACCATCCATTGGAGTAACAAAAATATTGACAACAGACTACCTTCCATAATGACAAGGCTACCATCCATTGGAATAACAAAAATCTCGACAATAGACTACCTTCCAGAATGAGAAGGCTATCATCCATTGGAGTAACAAAAATATGAACAATAGACTACCTTCCATAATGACAAGGCTACCATCCATTGGAGTAACAAAAATGTCGACAATAGACTACCTTCCGTAATGACAAGGATACCATCCATTGGAGTAATAAAAATGTCAACAATAGACTACCTTCCATAATCGCAAGGCTACCATCCATTGGGGTAACAAAAATCTGAACAACAGACTACCTTGCATAATGACAAGGC
The DNA here is from genome assembly GCA_948472305.1 of Vicia faba. Taxonomy (NCBI): domain Eukaryota; kingdom Viridiplantae; phylum Streptophyta; class Magnoliopsida; order Fabales; family Fabaceae; genus Vicia; species Vicia faba. The sequence continues at coordinate 754,743,807 of OX451738.1, forward strand.
TATCATCCATTGGAATAACAAAGATATCGACAACAGGCTACCTTCAATAATAACAAGGCTTCCATCCATTGGAGTAACAAAAATCTCGACAAAAGACTACCTTCCATAATGACAAGGCTACAATCTATTGGAATAATAAAAATATCGACAATAGACTACCTTCCATAATGATAAGGCTACCATACATTGGAGTAACAAAAATCTCAACGGCATACTACCTTTCATAATGACAAGGCTACCATCCATTGGAGTAACAAAAATCTCAACGACAGACTACCTTCCATAAAGACAAGGCTACCATCCATTTGAGTAAAACAAATCTGAACAACAGACTACCTTGCATAATGACAAGGCTATCATCCATTGTAATAACAAAGATATAGACAACAGACTACCTTCCATAAAGACAAGGATTCCATCCATTGGAGTTACAAAAATCTCGACAAAAGACTACCTTTTAAAAGGACAAGGCTACAATCCATTGGAATAACAAAAATCTCGACAATAGACTACCTTCCATAATGACAAGGCTACCATCCATTGGAGTAACAAAAATATTGACAATAGACTACCTTCCATAATGACAAAGCTACCATCCATTAGAATAACCAAAATCTCGACAATAGACTACCTTCCATAATGAGAAGGCTATCATCCATTGGAGTAACAAAAATATGAACAACAGACTACCTTCCATAATGACAAGGCTACCATCCATTGGAGTAACAAAAATGTCGACAATAGACTACCTTCCATAATCACAAGGCTACCATCCATTGGAGTAACAAAGATATCGACAACAGGCTACCTTCAATTATAACAAGGCTTCCATCCATGGGAGTAACAAAAATCTCGACAAAAAACTACCTTCCATAATGACAAGGCTACAATCCATTGGAATAATAAAAATATCGACAATAGACTACCTTCCATAATGACAAGGCTACCATCCATTGGAGTAACAAAAATCTCAACGACATACTACCTTCCATAATGACAAGGCTACCATCCATTGGAGTAATAAAAATCTCAATGACAGACTACCTTCCATAAATACAAGGCTACCATCCATTTGAGTAACAAATTTCTGAACAACAAACTACCTTGCATAATGACAAGGCTATCATCCATTGGAATAACAAAGATATCAACAACAGGCTACCTTCAATAATAACAAGGCTTCCATCCATTGGAGTAACAAAAATCTCGACAAAAGACTACCTTCTATAATGACAAGGCTATAATCCATTGGAATAACAAAAATCTCGACAATAGACTACCTTCCATAATGACAAGGCTACCATCCATTGGAGTTACAAAAATATTGACAACAGACTACCTTCCATAATGACAAGGCTACCATCCATTGGAATAACAAAAATCTCGACAATAGACTACCTTCCATAATGAGAAGGCTATCATCGATTGGAGTAACAAAAATATGAACAATAGACTACCTTCCATAATGACAAGGCTACCATCCATTGGAGTAACAAAAATTTCGACAATAGACTACCTTCCGTTATGACAAGGCTACCATCCATTGGAGTAATAAAAATGTCAACAATAGACTACCTTCCATAATCACAAGGCTACCATCCATTGGGGTAACAAAAATCTGAACAACATACTACCTTGCATAATGACAAGGCTATCATCCATTGGAATAACAAAGATATCGACAACAGGCTACCTTCAATAATAACAAGGCTTCCATCCATTGGAGTAACAAAAATCTCGACAAAAGACTACCTTCCATAATGACAAGGCTACAATCCATTGGAATAATAAAAATATCGACAATAGACTACCTTCCATAATGACAAGGCTACCATACATTGGAGTAACAAAAATCTCAATGGCATACTACCTTCCATAATGACAAGGCTACCATCCATTGGAGTAACAAAAATCTCAACGACAGACTACCTTCCATAAAGACAAGGCTACCATCCATTTGAGTAAAAAAAATCTGAACAACAGACTACCTTGCATAATGACAAGGCTATCATCCATTGGAATAACAAAGATATAGACAACGGACTACCTTCCATAACGACAAGGATTCCATCCATTGGAGTTACAAAAATCTCGACAAAAGACTACCTTCTAAAAGGACAAGGCTACAATCCATTGGAATAACAAAAATCTCGACAATAGACTACCTTCCATAATAACAAGGCTACCATCCATTGGAGTAACAAAAATATTGACAACAGACTACCTTCCATAATGACAAGGCTACCATCCATTGGAATAACAAAAATCTCGACAATAGACTACCTTCCATAATGAGAAGGCTATCATCCATTGGAGTAACAAAAATATGAACAATAGACTACCTTCCATAATGACAAGGATACCATCCATTGGAGTAACAAAAATGTCGACAATAGACTACCTTCCATAATCACAAGGCTACCATCCATTGGAGTAATAAAAATCTGAACAACAGACTACCTTGCATAATGACAAGGCTATCATCCATTGGAGTAACAAAGATATCGACAACAGGCTACCTTCAATAATAACAAGGCTTCCATCCATTGGAGTAACTAAAATCTCGACAAAAGACTACCTTCCATAATGACAAGGCTACAATCCATTGGAAAAATAAAAAAATCGACAATAGACTACCTTCCATAATGACAAGGCTACCATCCATTGGAGTAACAAAAATATTAACGACATACTACCTTCCATAATGACAAGGCTACCATCCATTGGAGTAACAAAAATCTCAACGACAGACTACCTTCAATAAATACAAGGCTACCATCCATTTTAGTAACAAATTTCTGAACAACAGACTACCTTGCATAATGACAAGGCTATCATCCATTGGAATAACAAAGATATAGACAACAGACTATCTTCCATAACGACAAGGATTCCATCCATTGGAGTTACAAAAATCTCGACAAAAGACTACCTTCTAAAAGGACAAGGCAACAATCCATTGGAATAACAAAAATCTCGACAATAGACTACCTTCCATAATGACAAGGCTACCATCCATTGGAGTAACAAAAATATTGACAACAGACTACCTTCCATAATGACAAGGCTACCATCCATTGGAATAACAAAAATCTCGACAATAGACTACCTTCCATAATGAGAAGGCTATCATCCATTGGAGTAACAAAAATATGAACAATAGACTACCTTCCATAATGACAAGGCTACCATCCATTAGAGTAACAAAAATGTCGACAATAGACTACCTTCCATAATCACAAGGCTACCATCCATTGGAGTAATAAAAATCTGAACAACAGACTACCTTGCATAATGACAAGGCTATCATCCATTGGAGTAACAAAGATATCGAAAACAGGCTACCTTCAATAATAACAAGGCTTGCATCCATTGGAGTAACAAAAATCTCGACAAAAGACTACCTTCCATAATGACAAGGCTACAATCCATTGGAATAATAAAAATATCGACAATAGACTACCTTCCATAATGACAAGGCTACCATCCATTGGAGTAGCAAAAATCTTAACGACATACTACCTTCCATAGTGACAAGCCTACCATCCATTGGAGTAACAAAAATCTCAACGACAGACTACCTTCCATAAATACAAGGCTACCATCCATTTGAGTAATAAATTTCTAAACAACAGACTACCTTGCATAATGACAAGGCTATCATCCATTGGAATAACAAAGATATCAACAACAGGCTAACTTCAATAATGACAAGGCTTCCATCCATTGGAGTAACAAAAATCTCGACAAAAGACTACCTTCTATAATGACAAGGCTACAATCCATTGGAATAACAAAAATCTCGACAATAGACTACCTTCCATAATGACAAGGCTACCATCCATTGGAGTAACAAAAATATTGACAACAGACTACCTTCCATAATGACAAGGCTACCATCCATTGGAATAACAAAAATCTCGACAATAGACTACCTTCCATAATGAGAAGGCTATCATCGATTGGAGTAACAAAAATATGAACAACAAACTACCTTCCATAATGACAAGGCTACCATGCATTGGAGTAACAAAAATGTCGATAATAGACTACCTTCCGTAATGACAAGGATACCATCCATTGGAGTAATAAAAATGTCAACAATAGACTACCTTCCATAATCGCAAGGCTACCATCCATTGGGGTAACAAAAATCTGAACAACAGACTACCTTGCATAATGACAAGGCTATCATCCATTAGAATAACAAAGATATCGACAACAGGCTACCTTCAATAATAACAAGGCTTCCCTCCATTGGAGTAACAAAAATCTCGACAAAAGACTACCTTCCATAATGACAAGGCTACAATCTATTGGAATAATAAAAATATCGACAATAGACTACCTTCCATAATGATAAGGCTACCATACATTGGAGTAACAAAAATCTCAACGGCATACTACCTTTCATAATGACAAGGCTACCATCCATTGGAGTAACAAAAATCTCAACGACAGACAACCTTCCATAAAGACAAGGCTACCATCCATTTGAGTAAAAAAAATCTGAACAACAGACTACCTTGCATAATGACAAGGCTATCATCCATTGGAATAACAAAGATATAGACAACGGACTACCTTCCATAACGACAAGGATTCCATCCATTGGAGTTACAAAAATCTCGACAAAAGACTACCTTTTAAAAGGACAAGGCTACAATCCATTGGAATAACAAAAATCTCGACAATAGACTACCTTCCATAATGACAAGGCTACCATCCATTGGAGTAACAAAAATATTGACAACAGACTACCTTCCATAATGACAAGGCTACCATCCATTAGAATAACCAAAATCTCGACAATAGACTACCTTCCATAATGAGAAGGCTATCATCCATTGGAGTAACAAAAATATGAACAACAGACTACCTTCCATAATGACAAGGCTACCATCCATTGGAGTAACAAAAATGTCGACAATAGACTACCTTCCATAATCACAAGGCTACCATCCATTGGAGTAACAAAGATATCGACAACAGGCTACCTTCAATAATAACAAGGCTTCCATCCATGGGAGTAACAAAAATCTCGACAAAAAACTACCTTCCATAATGACAAGGCTACAATCCATTGGAATAATAAAAATATCGACAATAGACTACCTTCCATAATGACAAGGCTACCATCCATTGGAGTAACAAAAATCTCAACGACATACTACCTTCCATAATGACAAGGCTACCATCCATTGGAGTAACAAAAATCTCAATGACAGACTACCTTCCATAAATACAAGGCTACCATCCATTTGAGTAACAAATTTCTGAACAACAAACTACCTTGCATAATGACAAGGCTATCATCCATTGGAATAACAAAGATATCGACAACAGGCTACCTTCAATAATAACAAGGCTTCCATCCATTGGAGTAACAAAAATCTCGACAAAAGACTACCTTCTATAATGACAAGGCTATAATCCATTGGAATAACAAAAATCTCGACAATAGACTACCTTCCATAATGACAAGGCTACCATCCATTGGAGTAACAAAAATATTGACAACAGACTACCTTCCATAATGACAAGGCTACCATCCATTGGAATAACAAAAATCTCGACAATAGACTACCTTCCATAATGAGAAGGCTATCATCGATTGGAGTAACAAAAATATGAACAAGAGACTACCTTCCATAATGACAAGGCTACCATCCATTGGAGTAACAAAAATTTCGACAATAGACTACCTTCCGTAATGACAAGGCTACCATCCATTGGAGTAATAAAAATGTCAACAATAGACTACCTTCCATAATCACAAGGCTACCATCCATTGGGGTAACAAAAATCTGAACAACATACTACCTTGCATAATGACAAGGCTATCATCCATTGGAATAACAAAGATATCGACAACAGGCTACCTTCAATAATAACAAGGCTTCCATCCATTGGAGTAACAAAAATCTCGACAAAAGACTACCTTCCATAATGACAAGGCTACAATCCATTGGAATAATAAAAATATCGACAATAGACTACCTTCCATAATGACAAGGCTACCATACATTGGAGTAACAAAAATCTCAACGGCATACTACCTTCCATAATGACAAGGCTACCATCCATTGGAGTAACAAAAATCTCAACGACAGACTACCTTCCATAAAGACAAGGCTACCATCCATTTGAGTAAAAAAAATCTGAACAACAGACTACCTTGCATAATGACAAGGCTATCATCCATTGGAATAACAAAGATATAGACAACGGACTACCTTCCATAACGACAAGGATTCCATCCATTGGAGTTACAAAAATCTCGACAAAAGACTACCTTCTAAAAGGACAAGGCTACAATCCATTGGAATAACAAAAATCTCGACAATAGACTACCTTCCATAATGACAAGGCTACCATCCATTGGAGTAACAAAAATATTGACAACAAACTACCTTCCATAATGACAAGGCTACCATCCATTGGAATAACAAAAATCTCGACAATAGACTACCTTCCATAATGAGAAGGCTATCATCCATTGGAGTAACAAAAATATGAACAATAGACTACCTTCCATAATGACAAGGATACCATCCATTGGAGTAACAAAAATGTCGACAATAGACTACCTTCCATAATCACAAGGCTACCATCCATTGGAGTAATAAAAATCTGAACAACAGACTACCTTGCATAATGACAAGGCTATCATCCATTGGAGTAACAAAGATATCGACAACAGGCTAGCTTCAATAATAACAAGGCTTCCATCCATTGGAGTAACTAAAATCTCGACAAAAGACTACCTTCCATAATGACAAGGCTACCATCCATTGGAATAACAAAAATCTCGACAATAGACTACCTTCCATAATGAGAAGGCTATCATCCATTGGAGTAACAAAAATATGAACAATAGACTACCTTCCATAATGACAAGGATACCATCCATTGGAGTAACAAAAATGTCGACAATAGACTACCTTCCATAATCACAAGGCTACCATCCATTGGAGTAATAAAAATCTGAACAACAGACTACCTTGCATAATGACAAGGCTATCATCCATTGGAGTAACAAAGATATCGACAACAGGCTACCTTCAATAATAACAAGGCTTCCATCCATTGGAGTAACTAAAATCTCGACAAAAGACTACCTTCCATAATGACAAGGCTACAATCCATTGGAAAAATAAAAAAATCGACAATAGACTACCTTCCATAATGACAAGGCTACCATCCATTGGAGTAACAAAAATATTAACGACATACTACCTTCCATAATGACAAGGCTACCATCCATTGGAGTAACAAAAATCTCAACGACAGACTACCTTCAATAAATACAAGGCTACCATCCATTTTAGTAACAAATTTCTGAACAACAGACTACCTTGCATAATGACAAGGCTATCATCAATTGGAATAACAAAGATATAGACAACAGACTATCTTCCATAACGACAAGGATTCCATCCATTGGAGTTACAAAAATCTCGACAAAAGACTACCTTCTAAAAGGACAAGGCAACAATCCATTGGAATAACAAAAATCTCGACAATAGACTACCTTCCATAATGACAAGGCTACCATCCATTGGAGTAACAAAAATATTGACAACAGACTACCTTCCATAATGACAAGGCTACCATCCATTGGAATAACAAAAATCTCAACAATAGACTACCTTCCATAATGAGAAGGCTATCATCCATTGGAGTAACAAAAATATGAACAATAGACTACCTTCCATAATGACAAGGCTACCATCCATTAGAGTAACAAAAATGTCGACAATAGACTACCTTCCATAATCACAAGGCTACCATCCATTGGAGTAATAAAAATCTGAACAACAGACTACCTTGCATAATGACAAGGCTATCATCCATTGGAGTAACAAAGATATCGAAAACAGGCTACCTTCAATAATAACAAGGCTTGCATCCATTGGAGTAACAAAAATCTCGACAAAAGACTACCTTCCATAATGACAAGGCTACAATCCATTGGAATAATAAAAATATCGACAATAGACTACCTTCCATAATGACAAGGCTACCATCCATTGGAGTAGCAAAAATCTTAACGACATACTACCTTCCATAGTGACAAGGCTACCATCCATTGGAGTAACAAAAATCTCAACGATAGACTACCTTCCATAAATACAAGGCTACCATCCATTTGAGTAATAAATTTCTAAACAACAGACTACCTTGCATAATGACAAGGCTATCATCCATTGGAATAACAAAGATATCAACAACAGCCTAACTTCAATAATGACAAGGCTTCCATCCATTGGAGTAACAAAAATCTCGACAAAAGACTACCTTCTATTGACAAGGCTACAATCCATTGGAATAACAAAAATCTCGACAATAAACTACCTTCCATAATGACAAGGCTACCATCCATTGGAGTAACAAAAATATTGACAACAGACTACCTTCCATAATGACAAGGCTACCATCCATTGGAATAACAAAAATCTCGACAATAGACTACCTTCCATAATGAGAAGGCTATCATCGATTGGAGTAACAAAAATATGAACAACAAACTACCTTCCATAATGACAAGGCTACCATGCATTGGAGTAACAAAAATGTCGATAATAGACTACCTTCCGTAATGACAAGGATACCATCCATTGGAGTAATAAAAATGTCAACAATAGACTACCTTCCATAATCGCAAGGCTACCATCCATTGGGGTAACAAAAATCTGAACAACAGACTACCTTGCATAATGACAAGGCTATCATCCATTGGAATAACAAAGATATCGACAACAGGCTACCTTCAATAATAACAAGGCTTCCCTCCATTGGAGTAACAAAAATCTCGACAAAAGACTACCTTCCATAATGACAAGGCTACAATCTATTGGAATAATAAAAATATCGACAATAGACTACCTTCCATAATGATAAGGCTACCATACATTGGAGTAACAAAAATCTCAACGGCATACTACCTTTCATAATGACAAGGCTACCATCCATTGGAGTAACAAAAATCTCAACGACAGACTACCTTCCATAAAGACAAGCCTACCATCCATTTGAGTAAAAAAAATCTGAACAACAGACTACCTTGCATAATGACAAGGCTATCATCCATTGGAATAACAAAGATATAGACAACGGACTACCTTCCATAACGACAAGGATTCCATCCATTGGAGTTACAAAAATCTCGACAAAAGACTACCTTTTAAAAGGACAAGGCTACAATCCATTGGAATAACAAAAATCTCGACAATAGACTACCTTCCATAATGACAAGGCTACCATCCATTGGAGTAACAAAAATATTGACAACAGACTACCTTCCATAATGACAAGGCTACCATCCATTAGAATAACCAAAATCTCGACAATAGACTACCTTCCATAATGAGAAGGCTATCATCCATTGGAGTAACAAAAATATGAACAACAGACTACCTTCCATAATGACAAGGCTACCATCCATTGGAGTAACAAAAATGTCGACAATAGACTACCTTCCATAATCACAAGGCTACCATCCATTGGAGTAACAAAGATATCGACAACAGGCTACCTTCAATAATAACAAGGCTTCCATCCATGGGAGTAACAAAAATCTCGACAAAAAACTACCTTCCATAATGACAAGGCTACAATCCATTGGAATAATAAAAATATCGACAATAGACTACCTTCCATAATGACAAGGCTACCATCCATTGGAGTAACAAAAATCTCAACGACATACTACCTTCCATAATGACAAGGCTACCATCCATTGGAGTAACAAAAATCTCAATGACAGACTACCTTCCATAAATACAAGGCTACCATCCATTTGAGTAACAAATTTCTGAACAACAAACTACCTTGCATAATGACAAGGCTATCATCCATTGGAATAACAAAGATATCGACAACAGGCTACCTTCAATAATAACAAGGCTTCCATCCATTGGAGTAACAAAAATCTCGACAAAAGACTACCTTCTATAATGACAAGGCTATAATCCATTGGAATAACAAAAATCTCGACAATAGACTACCTTCCATAATGACAAGGCTACCATCCATTGGAGTAACAAAAATATTGACAACAGACTACCTTCCATAATGACAAGGCTACCATCCATTGGAATAACAAAAATCTCGACAATAGACTACCTTCCATAATGAGAAGGCTATCATCGATTGGAGTAACAAAAATATGAACAAGAGACTACCTTCCATAATGACAAGGCTACCATCCATTGGAGTAACAAAAATTTCGACAATAGACTACCTTCCGTAATGACAAGGCTACCATCCATTGGAGTAATAAAAATGTCAACAATAGACTACCTTCCATAATCACAAGGCTACCATCCATTGGGGTAACAAAAATCTGAACAACATACTACCTTGCATAATGACAAGGCTATCATCCATTGGAATAACAAAGATATCGACAACAGGCTACCTTCAATAATAACAAGGCTTCCATCCATTGGAGTAACAAAAATCTCGACAAAAGACTACCTTCCATAATGACAAGGCTACAATCCATTGGAATAATAAAAATATCGACAATAGACTACCTTCCATAATGACAAGGCTACCATACATTGGAGTAACAAAAATCTCAACGGCATACTACCTTCCATAATGACAAGGCTACCATCCATTGGAGTAACAAAAATCTCAACGACAGACTACCTTCCATAAAGACAAGGCTACCATCCATTTGAGTAAAAAAAATCTGAACAACAGACTACCTTGCATAATGACAAGGCTATCATCCATTGGAATAACAAAGATATAGACAATGGACTACCTTCCATAACGACAAGGATTCCATCCATTGGAGTTACAAAAATCTCGACAAAAGACTACCTTCTAAAAGGACAAGGCTACAATCCATTGGAATAACAAAAATCTCGACAATAGACTACCTTCCATAATGACAAGGGTACCATCCATTGGAGTAACAAAAATATTGACAACAAACTACCTTCCATAATGACAAGGCTACCATCCATTGGAATAACAAAAATCTCGACAATAGACTACCTTCCATAATGAGAAGGCTATCATCCATTGGAGTAACAAAAATATGAACAATAGACTACCTTCCATAATGACAAGGATACCATCCATTGGAGTAACAAAAATGTCGACAATAGACTACCTTCCATAATCACAAGGCTACCATCCATTGGAGTAATAAAAATATGAACAACAGACTACCTTGCATAATGACAAGGCTATCATCCATTGGAGTAACAAAGATATCGACAACAGGCTAGCTTCAATAATAACAAGGCTTCCATCCATTGGAGTAACTAAAATCTCGACAAAAGACTACCTTCCATAATGACAAGGCTACAATCCATTGGAAAAATAAAAAAATCGACAATAGACTACCTTCCATAATGACAAGGCTACCATCCATTGGAGTAACAAAAATATTAACGACATACTACCTTCCATAATCACAAGGCTACCATCCATTGGAGTAACAAAAATCTCAACGACAGACTACCTTCAATAAATACAAGGCTACCATTCATTTGAGTAACAAATTTCTGAACAACAGACTACCTTGCATAATGACAAGGCTATCATCCATTGGAATAACAAAGATATAGACAACAGACTATCTTCCATAACGACAAGGATTCCATCCATTGGAGTTACAAAAATCTCGACAAAAGACTACCTTCTAAAAGGACAAGGCAACAATCCATTGGAATAACAAAAATCTCGACAATAGACTACCTTCCATAATGACAAGGCTACCATCCATTGGAGTAACAAAAATATTGACAACAGACTACCTTCCATAATGACAAGGCTACCATCCATTGGAATAACAAAAATCTCGACAATAGACTACCTTCCATAATGAGAAGGCTATCATCCATTGGAGTAACAAAAATATGAACAATAGACTACCTTCCATAATGACAAGGCTACCATCCATTGGAGTAACAAAAATGTCGACAATAGACTACCTTCCATAATCACAAGGCTACCATCCATTGGAGTAATAAAAATCTGAACAACAGACTACCTTGCATAATGACAAGGCTATCATCCATTGGAGTAACAAAGATATCGACAACAGGCTACCTTCAATAATAACAAGGGTTGCATCCATTGGAGTAACAAAAATCGCGACAAAAGACTACCTTCCATAATGACAAGGCTACAATCCATTGGAATAATAAAAATATCGACAATAGACTACCTTCCATAATGACAAGGCTACCATCCATTGGAGTAGCAAAAATCTTAACGACATACTACCTTCCATAGTGACAAGGCTACCATCCATTGGACTAACAAAAATCTCAACGACAGACTACCTTCCATAAATACAAGGCTACCATACATTTGAGTAATAAATTTCTAAACAACAGACTACCTTGCATAATGACAAGGCTATCATCCATTGGAATAACAAAGATATCAACAACAGGCTAACTTCAATAATGACAAGGCTTCCATCCATTGGAGTAACAAAAATCTCGACAAAAGACTACCTTCTATAATGACAAGGCTACAATCCATTGGAATAACAAAAATCTCGACAATAGACTACCTTCCATAATGACAAGGCTACCATCCATTGGAGTAACAAAAATATTGACAACAGACTACCTTCCATAATGACAAGGCTACCATCCATTGGAATAACAAAAATCTCGACAATAGACTACCTTCCATAATGAGAAGGCTATCATCGATTGGAGTAACAAAAATATGAACAACAACCTACCTTCCATAATGACAAGGCTACCATCCATTGGAGTAACAAAAATGTCGATAATAGACTACCTTCCGTAATGACAAGGCTACCATCCATTGGAGTAATAAAAATGTCAACAATAGACTACCTTCCTTAATCACAAGGCTACCATCCATTGGGGTAACAAAAATCTGAACAACAGACTAACTTGCATAATGACAAGGCTATAATCCATTGGAATAACAAAGATATCGACAACAGGCTACCTTCAATAATAACAAGGCTTCCATCCATTAGAGTAATAAAAATCTCGACAAAAGACTACCTTCCATAATGACAAGGCTACAATCCATTGGAATAATAAAAATATCGACAATAGACTACCTTCCATAATGACAAGGCTACCATACATTGGAGTAACAAAAATCTCAACGGCATACTACCTTCCATAATGACAAGGCTACCATCCATTGGAGTAACAAAAACCTCAACGACAGACTACCTTCAATAAAGACAAGGCTACCATCCATTTGAGTAAAAAAAATCTGAACAACAGACTACCTTGCATAATGACAAGGCTATCATCCATTGGAATAACAAAGATATAGACAACAGACTACCTTCCATAACGACAAGGATTCCATCCATTGGAGTTACAAAAATCTCGACAAAAGACTAACTTCTAAAAGGACAAGGCAACAATCCATTGGAATAACAAAAATCTCGACTATAGACTACCTTCCATAATGACAAGGCTAACATCCATTGGAGTAACAAAAATATTGACAACATACTACCTTCCATAATGACAAGGCTACCATCCATTGGAATAACAAAAATCTTGACAATAGACTACCTTCCATAATGAGAAGGCTATCATCCATTGGAGTAATAAAAATATGAACAATAGACTACCTTCCATAATGACAAGGCTACCATCCATTGCAGTAACAAAAATGTCGACAATAGACTACCTTCCATAATCACAAGGCTACCATACATTGGAGTAATAAAAATCTGAACAAAAGACTACCTTGCATAATGACAAGGCTATCATCCATTGGAGTAACAAAGATATCGACAACAGGCTACCTTCAATAATAACAAGGCTTCCATCCATTGGAGTAACAAAAATCTCGACAAAAGACTACCTTCCATAATGACAAGGCTACAATCCATTGGAATAATAAAAATATCGACAATAGACTACCTTCCATAATGACAAGGCTACCATCCATTGGAGTAACAAAAATCTCAACGACATACTACCTTCCATAATGACAAGGCTACCATCCATTGGAGTAACAAAAATCTCAACGACAGACTACCTTCCATAAATACAAGGCTACCATCCATTTGAGTATCAAATTTCAGAACAACAGACTACCTTGCATAATGACAAGGCTATCATCCATTGGAATAACAAAGATATCAACAACAGGGTAACTTCAATAATGACAAGGCTTCCATCCATTAGAGTAACAAAAATCTCGAGAAAAGACTACCTTCTATAATGACAAGGCTACAATCCATTGGAATAACAAAAATCTCGACAATAGACTACCTTCCATAATGACAAGGCTACCATCCATTGGAGTAACAAAAATATTGACAACGGACTACCTTCCATAATGACAAGGCTACCATCCATTAGAATAACAAAAATCTCGACAATAGACTACCTTCCATAATGAGAAGGCTATCATCGATTGGAGTAACAAAAATATGAACAACAGACTACCTTCCATAATGACAAGGCTACCATCCATTGGAGTAACAAAAATGTCGATAATAGACTACCTTCCGTAATGACAAGGCTACCATCCATTGGAGTAATAAAAATGTCAACAATAGACTACCTTCGATAATCACAAGGCTACCATCCATTGGGGTAACAAAAATCTGAACAACAGACTAACTTGCATAATAACAAGGCTATAATCCATTGGAATAACAAAGATATCGACAACAGGCTACCTTCAATAATAACAAGGCTTCCATCCATTGGAGTAACAAAAATCTCGACAAAAGACTACCATCCATAATGATAAGGCTACAATCCATTGGAATAATAAAAATATCGACAATAGACTACCTTCCATAATGACAAGGCTACCATACATTGGAGTAACAAAAATCTCAACGGCATACTACCTTCCATAATGACAAGGCTACCATCCATTGGAGTAACGAAAATCTCAACGACAGACTACCTTCCATAAAGACAAGGCTACCATCCATTTAAGTAAAAAAAATCTGAACAACAGACTACCTTGCATAATGACAAGGCTATCATCCATTGGAATAACAAAGATATAGACAACGAACTACCTTCCATAACGACAAGGATTCCATCCATTGGAGTTACAAAAATCTCGACAAAGGACTAACTTCTAAAAGGACAAGGCAACAATCCATTGGAATAACAAAAATCTCGACTATAGACTACCTTCCATAATGACAAGGCTAACATCCATTGGAGTAACAAAAATATTGACAACAGACTACCTTCCATAATGACAAGGCTACCATCCATTGGAATAACAAAAATCTCGACAATAGACTACCTTCCATAATGAGAAGGCTATCATCCATTGGAGTAACAAAAATATGAACAATAGACTACCTTCCATAATGACAAGGCTACCATCCATTGGAGTAACAAAAATGTCGACAATAGACTACCTTCCATAATCACAAGGCTACCATCCATTGGAGTAATAAAAATCTGAACAACAGACTAACTTGCATAATGACAAGGCTATCATCCATTGGAGTAACAAAGATATCGACAACAGGCTACCTTCAATAATAACAAGGCTTGCATCCATTGGAGTAACAAAAATCTCGACAAAAGACTACCTTCCATAATGACAAGGCTACAATCCATTGGAATAATAAAAATATCGACAATAGACTACCTTCCATAATGACAAGGCTACCATCCATTGGAGTAACAAAAATCTCAACGACATACTACCTTCCATAATGACAAGGCTACCATCCATTGGAGTAACAAAAATCTTAACGACAGACTACCTTCCATAAATACAAGGCTACCATCCATTTGAGTATCAAATTTCAGAACAACAGACTAACTTGCATAATGACAAGGCTATCATCCATTGGAATAACAAAGATATCAACAGCAGGGTAACTTCAATAATGACAAGGCTTCCATCAATTAGAGTAACACAAATCTCGAGAAAAGACTACCTTCTATAATGACAAGGCTACAATCCATTGGAATAACAAAAATCTCGACAATAGACTACCTTCCATAATGACAAGGCTACCATCCATTGGAGTAACAAAAATATTGACAACAGACTACCTTCCATAATGACAAGGCTACCATCCATTAGAATAACAAAAATCTCGACAATAGACTACCTTCCATAATGAGAAGGCTATCATCGATTGGAGTAACAAAAATATGAACAACAGACTACCTTCCATAATGACAAGGCTACCATCCATTGGAGTAACAAAAATGTCGATAATAGACTACCTTCCATAATGACAAGGCTACCATCCATTGGAGTAATAAAAATGTCAACAATAGACTACCTTCTATAATCACAAGGCTACGATCCATTGGGGTAACAAAAATCTGAACAACAGACTAACTTGCATAATGACAAGGCTATAATCCATTGGAATAACAAAGATATCGACAACAGGCTACCTTCAATATTAACAAGGCTTCCATCCATTGGAGTAACAAAAATCTCGACAAAAGACTACCATCCATAATGATAAGGCTACAATCCATTGGAATAATAAAAATATCGACAATAGACTACCTTCCATAATGACAAGGCTACCATACATTGGAGTAACAAAAATCTCAACGGCATACTACCTTCCATAATGACAAGGCTACCATCCATTGGAGTAACGAAAATCTCAACGACAGACTACCTTCCATAAAGACAAGGCTACCATCCATTTAAGTAAAAAAAATCTGAACAACAGACTACCTTGCATAATGACAAGGCTATCATCCATTGGAATAACAAAGATATAGACAACGAACTACCTTCCATAACGACAAGGATTCCATCCATTGGAGTTACAAAAATCTCGACAAAAGACTACCTTCTAAAAGGAAAAGGCAACAATCCATTGGAATAACAAAAATCTCGACTATAGACTACCTTCCATAATGACAAGGCTAACATCCATTGGAGTAACAAAAATATTGACAACAGACTACCTTCCATAATGACAAGGCTACCATCCATTGGAATAACAAAAATCTTGACAATAGACTACCTTCCATAATGAGAAGGCTATCATCCATTGGAGTAACAAAAATATGAACAATAGACTACCTTCCATAATGACAAGGCTACCATCCATTGGAGTAACAAAAATGTCGACAATAGACTACCTTCCATAATCACAAGGCTACCATACATTGGAGTAATAAAAATCTGAACAAAAGACTACCTTGCATAATGACAAGGCTATCATCCATTGGAGTAACAAAGATATCGACAACAGGCTACCTTCAATAATAACAAGGCTTCCATCCATTGGAGTAACAAAAATCTCGACAAAAGACTACCTTCCATAATGACAAGGCTACAATCCATTGGAATAATAAAAATATCGACAATAGACTACCTTCCATAATGACAAGGCTACCATCCATTGGAGTAACAAAAATCTCAACGACATACTACCTTCCATAATGACAAGGCTACCATCCATTGGAGTAACAAAAATCTCAACGACAGACTACCTTCCATAAATACAAGGCTACCATCCATTTGAGTATCAAATTTCAGAACAACAGACTAACTTGCATAATGACAAGGCTATCATCCATTGGAATAACAAAGATATCAACAACAGGGTAACTTCAATAATGACAAGGCTTCCATCCATTAGAGTAACAAAAATCTCGAGAAAAGACTACCTTCTATAATGACAAGGCTACAATCCATTGGAATAACAAAAATCTCGACAATAGACTACCTTCCATAATGACAAGGCTACCATCCATTGGAGTAACAAAAATATTGACAACAGACTACCTTCCATAATGACAAGGCTACCATCCATTAGAATAACAAAAATCTCGACAATAGACTACCTTCCATAATGAGAAGGCTATCATCGATTGGAGTAACAAAAATATGAACAACAGACTACCTTCCATAATGACAAGGCTACCATCCATTGGAGTAACAAAAATGTCGATAATAGACTACCTTCCGTAATGACAAGGCTAACATCCATTGGAGTAATAAAAATGTCAACAATAGACTACCTTCCATAATCACAAGGCTACCATCCATTGGGGTAACAAAAATCTGAACAACAGACTAACTTGCATAATGACAAGGCTATAATCCATTGGAATAACAAAGATATCGACAACAGGCTACCTTCAATAATAACAAGGCTTCCATCCATTGGAGTAACAAAAATCTCGACAAAAGACTACCATCCATAATGATAAGGCTACAATCCATTGGAATAATAAAAATATCGACAATAGACTACCTTCCATAATGACAAGGCTACCATACATTGGAGTAACAAAAATCTCAACGGCATACTACCTTCCATAATGACAAGGCTACCATCCATTGGAGTAACGAAAATCTCAACGACAGACTACCTTCCATAAAGACAAGGCTACCATCCATTTAAGTAAAAAAAATCTGAACAACAGACTACCTTGCATAATGACAAGGCTATCATCCATTGGAATAACAAAGATATAGAAAACGAACTACCTTCCATAACGACAAGGATTCCATCCATTGGAGTTACAAAAATCTCGACAAAAGACTACCTTCTAAAAGGAAAAGGCAACAATCCATTGGAATAACAAAAATCTCGACAATAGACTACCTTCCATAATGACAAGGCTACCATCCATTGGAGTAACAAAAATATTGACAACAGACTACCTTCCATAATGACAAGGCTACCATCCATTGGAATAACAAAAATCTCGACAATAGACTACCTTCCATAATGAGAAGGCTATCATCCATTGGAGTAACAAAAATATGAACAATAGACTACCTTCCATAATGACAAGGATACCATCCATTGGAGTAACAAAATGTCGACAATAGACTACCTTCCATAATCACAAGGCTACCTTCCATTGGAGTAAAAAAAATCTGAACAACAGACTACCTTGCATAATGACAAGGCTATCATCCATTGGAGTAATAAAGATATCGACAACAGGCTACCTTCAATAATAACAAGGCTTCCATCCATTGGAGTAACAAAAATCTCGACAAAAGACTACCTTCCATAATGACAAGGCTACAATCCATTGGAATAATAAAAATATCGACAATAGACTACCTTCCATAATGACAAGGCTACCATCCATTGGAGTAACAAAAATCTCAACGACATACTACCTTCCATAATGACAAGGCTACCATCCATTGGAGTAACAAAAATATCAACGACAGACTACCTTCCATAAATACAAGGCTACCATCCATTTGAGTATCAAATTTCAGAACAACAGACTACCTTGCATAATGACAAGGCTATCATCCATTGGAATAACAAAGATATCAACAACAGGCTAACTTCAATAATGACAAGGCTTCCATCCATTGGAGTAACAAAAATCTCGACAAAAGACTACCTTCCATAATGACAAGGCTACAATCCATTGGAATAATAAAAATATCGACAATAGACTACCTTCCATAATGACAAGGCTACCATCCATTGGAGTAACAAAAATATCAACGTCATACTACCTTCCATAATGACAAGGCTACCATCCATTGGAGTAACAAAAATATCAACGACAAACTACCTTCCATAAATACAAGGCTACCATCCATTTGAGTGTCAAATTTCTGAACAACAGACTACCTTGCATAATGACAAGGCTATCATCCATTGGAATAACAAAGATATCAACAACAGGCTAACTTCAATAATGACAAGGCTTCCATCCATTGGAGTAACAAAAATCTCGACAAAAGACTACCTTCTATAATGACAAGGCTACAATCCATTGGAATAACAAAAATATCGACAATAGACTACCTTCCATAATGACAAGGCTACCATCCATTGGAGTAACAAAAATATTGACAACAGACTACCTTCCATAATGACAAGGCTACCATCCATTGGAATAACAAAAATCTCGACAATAGTCTACCTTCCATAATGAGAAGGCTATCATTGATTGGAGTAACAAAAATATGAACAACAGACTACCTTCCATAATGATAAGGCTACCATCCATTGGAGTAACAAAAATGTCGACAATAGACTACCTTCCGTAATGACAAGGCTTCCATCCATTGGAGTAATAAAAATGTCAACAATAGACTACCTTCCATAATCACAAGGCTACCATCCATTGGGGTAACAAAAAGCTGAACAACAGACTACCTTGCATAATGACAAGGCTACCATACATTGGAGTAACAAAAATCTCAACGGCATACTACCTTCCATAATGACAAGGCTACCATCCATTGGAGTAACAAAAATCTCAACGACAGACTACCTTCCATAAGGACAAGGCTACCATCCATTTGAGTAAAAAACATCTGAACAACAGACTACCTTGCATAATGACAAGGCTATCATCCATTGGAATAACAAAGATATAGACAACAGGCTACCTTCCATAACGACAAGGATTCCATCCATTGGAGTTACAAAAATCTCGACAAAAGACTACCTTCTAAAAGGACAAGGCTACAATCCATTAGAATAACAAAAATCTCGACAATAGACTACCTTCCATAATGACAAGGCTACCATCCATTGGAGTAACAAAAATATTGACAACAAACTACCTTCCATAATGACAAGACTACCATCCATTGGAATAACAAAAATCTCAACAATAGACTACCTTCCATAATGAGAAGGCTATAATCCATTGGAGTAACAAAAATATGAACAACAGACTACCTTCCATAATGACAAGGCTACCATCCATTGGAGTAACAAAAATGTCGACAATAGACTACCTTCCATAATCACAAGGCTACCATCCATTTGAGTAATAAAAATCTGAACAACAGACTACCTTGCATAATGACAAGGCTATCATCCATTGGAGTAACAAAGATATCAACAACAGGCTACCTTCAATAATAACAAGGCTTCCATCCATTGGAGTAACAAAAATCTCGACAAAAGACTACCTTCCATAATGACAAGGCTACAATCCATTGGAATAATAAAAATATCGACAATAGACTACCTTCCATAATGACAAGGCTACCATCCATTGGAGTAACAAAAATCTCAACGACATACTACCTTCCATAATGACAAGGCTACCATCCATTAGAGTAACAAAAATCTCAACGACATACTACCTTCCATAAAGACAAGGCTACCATCCATTTGAGTAACAAATTTCTGAACAACAGACTACCTTGCATAATGACAAGGCTATCATCCATTGGAATAACAAAGATATCAACAACAGGCTAACTTCAATAATGACAAGGCTTCCATCCATTGGAGTAACAAAAATCTCGACAAAAGACAACCTTCTATAATGACAAGGCTACAATCCATTGGAATAACAAAAATCTCGACAATAGACTACTTTCCATAATGACAAGGCTACCATCCATTGGAGTAACAAAAATATTGACAACAGACTACCTTCTATAATGATAAGGCTACAATCCATTGGAATAACAAAAATCTCGACAATAGACTACCTTCCATTATGAGAAGGCTATCATCGATTGGAGTAACAAAAATATGAACAACAGACTACCTTCCATAATGACAAGGCTACTATCCATTGGAGTAACAAAAATGTCGACAATAGACTACCTTCTATAATGACAAGGCTACAATCCATTGGAATAACAAAAATCTCGACAATAGACTACCTTCCATAATGACAAGGCTACCATCCATTGGAGTAACAAAAATATTGACAACAGACTACCTTCCATAATGACAAGTCTACCATCCATTGGAATAACAAAAATCTTGACAATAGACTACCTTCCATAATGAGAAGGCTATCATCGATTGGAGTAACAAAAATATGAACAACAGACTACCTTCCATAATGACAAGGCTACCATCAATTGGAGTAACAAAAATGTCGACAATAGACTACCTTCCGTAATGACAAGGCTACCATCCATTGGAGTAATAAAAATGTCAACAATAGACTACCTTCCATAATCACAAGGCTACCATCCATTGGGGTAACAAAAATCTGAACAACAGACTACCTTGCATAATGACAAGGCTATCATCCATTGGAATAACAAAGATATCGACAACAGGCTACCTTCAATAATAACAAGGCTTCCATCCATTGGAGTAACAAAAATCTCGACAAAAGACTACCTTCCATAATGACAAGGCTACAATCCATTGGAATAATAAAAATATCGACAATAGACTACCTTCCATAATGACAAGGCTACCATCCATTGGAGTAACAAAAATCTCAACGGCATACTACCTTCCATAATGACAAGGCTACCATCCATTAGAGTAACAAAAATCTCAACGACAGAGTACCTTCCATAAAGACAAGGCTACCATCCATTTGAGTAAAAAACATCTGAACAACATACTACCTTGCATAATGACAAGGCTATCATCCATTGGAATAACAAAGATATAGACAACAGACTACCTTCCATAACGACAAGTATTCCATCCATTGGAGTAACGAAAATCTCGACAAAAGACTACCTTCTAAAAGGACAAGGCTACAATCCATTAGAATAACAAAAATCTCGACAATAGACTACCTTCCATAATGACAAGGCTACCATCCATTGGAGTAACAAAAATATTGACAACAGACTACCTTCCATAATGACAAGGCTACCATCCATTGGAATAACAAAAATCTCGACAATAGAGTACCTTCCATAATGAGAAGGCTATAATCCATTGGAGTAACAAAAATATGAACAACAGACTACCTTCCATAATGACATTGCTACCATCCATTGGAGTAACAAAAATGTCGACAATAGACTACCTTCCATAATCACAAGGCTACCATCCATTGGAGTAATAAAAATCTGAACAACAGACTACCTTGCATAATGACAAGTCTATCATCTATTGGAATAACAAAGATATCGACAACAGGCTACCTTCAATAATAACAAGGCTTCTATCCATTGGAGTAACAAAAATCTCGACAAAAGACTACCTTCCATAATGACAAGGCTACCATACATTGGAGTAACAAAAATCTCAACGGCATACTACCTTCCATAATGACAAGGCTACCATCCATTGGAGTAACAAAAATCTCAACGACAGACTACCTTCCATAAAGACAAGGCTACCATCCATTTGAGTAAAAAACATCTGAACAACAGACTACCTTGCATAATGACAAGGCTATCATCCATTGGAATAACAAAGATATAGACAACAGACTACCTTCCATAACGACAAGGATTCCATCCATTGGAGTTACAAAAATCTCGACAAAAGACTACCTTCTAAAAGGACAAGGCTACAATCCATTAGAATAACAAAAATCTCGACAATAGACTACCTTCCATAATGACAAGGCTACCATCCATTGGAGTAACAAAAATATTGACAACAGACTACCTTCCATAATGACAAGGCTACCATCCATTGGAATAACAAAAATCTCGACAATAGAGTACCTTCCATAATGAGAAGGCTATAATCCATTGGAGTAACAAAAATATGAACAACAGACTACCTTCCATAATGACATTGCTACCATCCATTGGAGTAACAAAAATGTCGACAATAGACTACCTTCCATAATCACAAGGCTACCATCCATTGGAGTAATAAAAATCTGAACAACAGACTACCTTGCATAATGACAAGTCTATCATCTATTGGAATAACAAAGATATCGACAACAGGCTACCTTCAATAATAACAAGGCTTCTATCCATTGGAGTAACAAAAATCTCGACAAAAGACTACCTTCCATAATGACAAGGCTACCATACATTGGAGTAACAAAAATCTCAACGGCATACTACCTTCCATAATGACAAGGCTACCATCCATTGGAGTAACAAAAATCTCAACGACAGACTACCTTCCATAAAGACAAGGCTACCATCCATTTGAGTAAAAAACATCTGAACAACAGACTACCTTGCATAATGACAAGGCTATCATCCATTGGAATAACAAAGATATAGACAACAGACTACCTTCCATAACGACAAGGATTCCATCCATTGGAGTTACAAAAATCTCGACAAAAGACTACCTTCTAAAAGGACAAGGCTACAATCCATTAGAATAACAAAAATCTCGACAATAGACTACCTTCCATAATGACAAGGCTACCATCCATTGGAGTAACAAAAATATTGACAACAGACTACCTTCCATAATGACAAGGCTACCATCCATTGGAATAACAAAAATCTCGACAATAGACTACCTTCCATAATGAGAAGGCTATAATCCATTGGAGTAACAAAAATATGAACAACAGACTACCTTCCATAATGACAAGGCTACCATCCATTGGAGTAACAAAAATGTCGACAATAGACTACCTTCCATAATCACAAGGCTACCATCCATTGGAGTAATAAAAATCTGAACAACAGACTACCTTGCATAATGACAAGGCTATCATCCATTGGACTAACAAAGATATCAACAACAGGCTACCTTCAATAATAACAAGGCTTCCATCCATTGGAGTAACAAAAATCTCGACAAAAGACTACCTTCCATAATGACAAGGCTACAATCCATTGGAATAATAAAAATATCGACAATAGACTACCTTCCCTAATGACAAGGCTACCATCCATTGGAGTAACAAAAATCTCAACGACATACTACCTTCCATAATGACAAGGCTACCATCCATTAGAGTAACAAAAATCTCAACGACAGACTACCTTCCATAAAGACAAGGCTACCATCCATTTGAGTAACAAATTTCTGAACAACAGACTACCTTGCATAATGACAAGGCTATCATCCATTGGAATAACAAAGATATCAACAACAGGCTAACTTCAATAATGACAAGGCTTCCATCCATTGGAGTAACAAAAATCTCGACAAAAGACTACCTTCTATAATGACAAGTCTACAATCCATTGGAATAACAAAAATCTCGACAATAGACTACCTTCCATAATGACAAGGCTACCATCCATTGGAGTAACAAAAATATTGACAACATACTACCTTCTATAATGATAAGGCTACAATCCATTGGAATAACAAAAATCTCGACAATAGACTACCTTCCATAATGAGAAGGCTATCATCGATTGGAGTAACAAAAATATGAACAACAGACTACCTTCCATAATGACAAGGCTACCATCCATTAGAGTAACAAAAATCTCAACGACAGACTACCTTCCATAAAGACAAGGCTACCATCCATTTGAGTATCAAATTTCTGAACAACAGACTACCTTGCATAATGATAAGGCTATCATCCATTGGAATAACAAAGATATCAACAACAAGCTACCTTCAATAATAACAAGGCTTCTATCCATTGGAGTAACAAAAATCTCGACAAAAGACTACCTTCCATAATGACAAGGCTACCATACATTGGAGTAACAAAAATCTCAACGGCATACTACCTTCCATAATGACAAGGCTACCATCCATTGGAGTAACAAAAATCTCAACGACAGACTACCTTCCATAAAGACAAGGCTACCATCCATTTGAGTAAAAAACATCTGAACAACATACTACCTTGCATAATGACAAGGCTATCATCCATTGGAATAACAAAGATATAGACAACAGACTACCTTCCATAACGACAAGGATTCCATCCATTGGAGTAACAAAAATCTCGACAAAAGACTACCTTCTAAAAGGACAAGGCTACAATCCATTAGAATAACAAAAATCTCGACAATAGACTACCTTCCATAATGACAAGGCTACCATCCATTGGAGTAACAAAAATATTGACAACAGACTACCTTCCATAATGACAAGGCTACCATCCATTGGAATAACAAAAATCTCGACAATAGACTACCTTCCATAATGAGAAGGCTATAATCCATTGGAGTAACAAAAATATGAACAACAGACTACCTTCCATAATGACAAGGCTACCATCCATTGGAGTAACAAAAATGTCGACAATAGACTACCTTCCATAATCACAAGGCGACCATCCATTGGAGTAATAAAAATTTGAACAACAGACTACCTTGCATAATGACAAGGCTATCATCCATTGGAGTAACAAAGATATCAACAACAGGCTACCTTCAATAATAACAAGGCTTCCATCCATTGGAGTAACAAAACTCTCGACAAAAGACTACCTTCCATAATGACAAGGCTACAATCCATTGGAATAATAAAAATATCGACAATAGACTACCTTCCCTAATGACAAGGCTACCATCCATTGGAGTAACAAAAATCTCAACGACATACTACCTTCCATAATGACAAGGCTACCATCCATTAGAGTAACAAAAATCTCAACGACAGACTACCTTCCATAAAGACAAGGCTACCATCCATTTGAGTAACAAATTTCTGAACAACAGACTACCTTGCATAATGACAAGGCTATCATCCATTGGAATAACAAAGATATAGACAACAGACTACCTTCCATAACGACAAGGATTCCATCCATTGGAGTTACAAAAATCTCGACAAAAGACTACCTTCTAAAAGGACAAGGCTACAATCCATTAGAATAACAAAAATCTCGACAATAGACTACCTTCCATAATGACAAGGCTACCATCCATTGGAGTAACAAAAATATTGACAACAGACTACCTTCCATAATGACAAGGCTACCATCCATTGGAATAACAAAAATCTCGACAATAGACTACCTTCCATAATGAGAAGGCTATAATCCATTGGAGTAACAAAAATATGAACAACAGACTACCTTCCATAATGACAAGGCTACCATCCATTGGAGTAACAAAAATGTCGACAATAGACTACCTTCCATAATCACAAGGCTACCATCCATTGGAGTAATAAAAATCTGAACAACAGACTACCTTGCATAATGACAAGGCTATCATCCATTGGACTAACAAAGATATCAACAACAGGCTACCTTCAATAATAACAAGGCTTCCATCCATTGGAGTAACAAAAATCTCGACAAAAGACTACCTTCCATAATGACAAGGCTACAATCCATTGGAATAATAAAAATATCGACAATAGACTACCTTCCCTAATGACAAGGCTACCATCCATTGGAGTAACAAAAATCTCAACGACATACTACCTTCCATAATGACAAGGCTACCATCCATTAGAGTAACAAAAATCTCAACGACAGACTACCTTCCATAAAGACAAGGCTACCATCCATTTGAGTAACAAATTTCTGAACAACAGACTACCTTGCATAATGACAAGGCTATCATCCATTGGAATAACAAAGATATCAACAACAGGCTAACTTCAATAATGACAAGGCTTCCATCCATTGGAGTAACAAAAATCTCGACAAAAGACTACCTTCTATAATGACAAGTCTACAATCCATTGGAATAACAAAAATTTCGACAATAGACTACCTTCCATAATGACAAGGCTACCATCCATTGGAGTAACAAAAATATTGACAACATACTACCTTCTATAATGATAAGGCTACAATCCATTGGAATAACAAAAATCTCGACAATAGACTACCTTCCATAATGAGAAGGCTATCATCGATTGGAGTAACAAAAATATGAACAACAGACTACCTTCCATAATGACAAGGCTACCATCCATTAGAGTAACAAAAATCTCAACGACAGACTACCTTCCATAAAGACAAGGCTACCATCCATTTGAGTATCAAATTTCTGAACAACAGACTACCTTGCATAATGATAAGGCTATCATCCATTGGAATAACAAAGATATCAACAACAAGCTACCTTCAATAATAACAAGGCTTCTATCCATTGGAGTAACAAAAATCTCGACAAAAGACTACCTTCCATAATGACAAGGCTACCATACATTGGAGTAACAAAAATCTCAACGGCATACTACCTTCCATAATGACAAGGCTACCATCCATTGGAGTAACAAAAATCTCAACGACAGACTACCTTCCATAAAGACAAGGCTACCATCCATTTGAGTAAAAAACATCTGAACAACATACTACCTTGCATAATGACAAGGCTATCATCCATTGGAATAACAAAGATATAGACAACAGACTACCTTCCATAACGACAAGGATTCCATCCATTGGAGTAACAAAAATCTCGACAAAAGACTACCTTCTAAAAGGACAAGGCTACAATCCATTAGAATAACAAAAATCTCGACAATAGACTACCTTCCATAATGACAAGGCTACCATCCATTGGAGTAACAAAAATATTGACAACAGACTACCTTCCATAATGACAAGGCTACCATCCATTGGAATAACAAAAATCTCGACAATAGACTACCTTCCATAATGAGAAGGCTATAATCCATTGGAGTAACAAAAATATGAACAACAGACTACCTTCCATAATGACAAGGCTACCATCCATTGGAGTAACAAAAATGTCGACAATAGACTACCTTCCATAATCACAAGGCGACCATCCATTGGAGTAATAAAAATTTGAACAACAGACTACCTTGCATAATGACAAGGCTATCATCCATTGGAGTAACAAAGATATCAACAACAGGCTACCTTCAATAATAACAAGGCTTCCATCCATTGGAGTAACAAAACTCTCGACAAAAGACTACCTTCCATAATGACAAGGCTACAATCCATTGGAATAATAAAAATATCGACAATAGACTACCTTCCCTAATGACAAGGCTACCATCCATTGGAGTAACAAAAATCTCAACGACATACTACCTTCCATAATGACAAGGCTACCATCCATTAGAGTAACAAAAATCTCAACGACAGACTACCTTCCATAAAGACAAGGCTACCATCCATTTGAGTAACAAATTTCTGAACAACAGACTACCTTGCATAATGACAAGGCTATCATCCATTGGAATAACAAAGATATCAACAACAGGCTAACTTCAATAATGACAAGGCTTCCATCCATTGGAGTAACAAAAATCTCGACAAAAGACTACCTTCTATAATGACAAGTCTACAATCCATTGGAATAACAAAAATCTCGACAATAGACTACCTTCCATAATGACAAGGCTACCATCCATTGGAGTAACAAAAATATTGACAACAGACTACCTTCTATAATGATAAGGCTACAATCCATTGGAATAACAAAAATCTCGACAATAGACTACCTTCCATAATGAGAAGGCTATCATCGATTGGAGTAACAAAAATATGAACAACAGACTACCTTCCATAATGACAAGGCTACCATCCATTAGAGTAACAAAAATCTCAACGACAGACTACCTTCCATAAAGACAAGGCTACCATCCATTTGAGTATCAAATTTCTGAACAACAGACTACCTTGCATAATGATAAGGCTATCATCCATTGGAATAACAAAGATATCAACAACAGGCTACCTTCAATAATAACAAGGCTTCTATCCATTGGAGTAACAAAAATCTCGACAAAAGACTACCTTCCATAATGACAAGGCTACCATACATTGGAGTAACAAAAATCTCAACGGCATACTACCTTCCATAATGACAAGGCTACCATCCATTGGAGTAACAAAAATCTCAACGACAGACTACCTTCCATAAAGACAAGGCTACCATCCATTTGAGTAAAAAACATCTGAACAACATACTACCTTGCATAATGACAAGGCTATCATTCATTGGAATAACAAAGATATAGACAACAGACTACCTTCCATAACGACAAGGATTCCATCCATTGGAGTAACAAAAATCTCGACAAAAGACTACCTTCTAAAAGGACAAGGCTACAATCCATTAGAATAACAAAAATCTCGACAATAGACTACCTTCCATAATGACAAGGCTACCATCCATTGGAGTAACAAAAATATTGACAACAGACTACCTTCCATAATGACAAGGCTACCATCCATTGGAATAACAAAAATCTCGACAATAGACTACCTTCCATAATGAGAAGGCTATAATCCATTGGAGTAACAAAAATATGAACAACAGACTACCTTCCATAATGACATTGCTACAATCCATTGGAGTAACAAAAATGTCGACAATAGACTACCTTCCATAATCACAAGGCTACCATCCATTGGAGTAATAAAAATCTGAACAACAGACTACCTTGCATAATGACAAGTCTATCATCCATTGGAATAACAAAGATATCGACAACAGGCTACCTTCAATAATAACAAGGCTTCTATCCATTGGAGTAACAAAAATCTCGACAAAAGACTACCTTCCATAATGACAAGGCTACCATACATTGGAGTAACCAAAATCTCAACGGCATACTACCTTCCATAATGACAAGGCTACCATCCATTGGAGTAACAAAAATCTCAACGACAAACTACCTTCCATAAAGACAAGGCTACCATCCATTTGAGTAAAAAACATCTGAACAACAGACTACCTTGCATAATGACAAGGCTATCATCCATTGGAATAACAAAGATATAGACAACAGACTACCTTCCATAACGACAAGGATTCCATCCATTGGAGTTACAAAAATCTCGACAAAAGACTACCTTCTAAAAGGACAAGGCTACAATCCATTAGAATAACAAAAATCTCGACAATAGACTACCTTCCATAATGACAAGGCTACCATCCATTGGAGTAACAAAAATATTGACAACAGACTACCTTCCATAATGACAAGGCTACCATCCATTGGAATAACAAAAATCTCGACAATAGACTACCTTCCATAATGAGAAGGCTATAATCCATTGGAGTAACAAAAATATGAACAACAGACTACCTTCCATAATGACAAGGCTACCATCCATTGGAGTAACAAAAATGTCGACAATAGACTACCTTCCATAATCACAAGGCGACCATCCATTGGAGTTATAAAAATTTGAACAACAGACTACCTTGCATAATGACAAGGCTATCATCCATTGGAGTAACAAAGATATCAACAACAGGCTACCTTCAATAATAACAAGGCTTCCATCCATTGGAGTAACAAAAATCTCGACAAAAGACTACCTTCCATAATGACAAGGCTACAATCCATTGGAATAATAAAAATATCGACAATAGACTACCTTCCCTAATGACAAGGCTACCATCCATTGGAGTAACAAAAATCTCAACGACATACTACCTTCCATAATGACAAGGCTACCATCCATTAGAGTAACAAAAATCTCAACGACAGACTACCTTCCATAAAGACAAGGCTACCATCCATTTGAGTAACAAATTTCTGAACAATAGACTACCTTGCATAATGACAAGGCTATCATCCATTGGAATAACAAAGATATCAACAACAGGCTAACTTCAATAATGACAAGGCTTCCATCCATTGGAGTAACAAAAATCTCGACAAAAGACTACCTTCTATAATGACAAGTCTACAATCCATTGGAATAACAAAAATCTCGACAATAGAATACCTTCCATAATGACAAGGCTACCATCCATTGGAGTAACAAAAATATTGACAACAGACTACCTTCTATAATGATAAGGCTATAATCCATTGGAATAACAAAAATCTCGACAATAGACTACCTTCCATAATGAGAAGGCTATCATCGATTGGAGTAACAAAAATATGAACAACAGACTACCTTCCATAATGATAAGGCTTCCATCCATTGGAGTAACAAAAATGTCAACAATAGACTACCTTCCATAATCACAAGGCTACCATCCATTGGGGTAACAAAAAGCTGAACAACAGACTACCTTGCATAATGACAAGTCCATCATCCATTGGAATAACAAAGATATCGACAACAGGCTACCTTCAATAATAACAAGGCTTCTATCCATTGGAGTAACAAAAATCTCGACAAAAGACTACCTTCCATAATGACAAGGCTACCATACATTGGAGTAACAAAAATCTCAACGACATACTACCTTCCATAATGACAAGGCTACCATCCATTGGAGTAACAAAAATCTCAACGACAGACTACCTTCCATAAAGACAAGGATACCATCCATTTGAGTAAAAAACATCTGAACAACAGACTACCTTGCATAATGACAAGGCTATCATCCATTGGAATAACAAAGATATAGACAACATACTACCTTCCATAACGACAAGGATTCCATCCTTTGGAGTTACAAAAATCTCGACAAAAGACTACCTTCTAAAAGGACAAGGCTACAATCCATTAGAATAACAAAAATCTCGACAATAGACTACCTTCCATAATGACAAGGCTACCATCCATTTGAGTAACAAATTTCTGAACAACAGACTACCTTGCATAATGACAAGGCTATCATCCATTGGAATAACAAAGATATCAACAACAGGCTAACTTCAATAATGACAAGGCTTCCATCCATTGGAGTAACAAAAATCTCGACAAAAGACTACCTTCTATAATGACAAGTCTACAATCCATTGGAATAACAAAAATCTCGACAATAGACTACCTTCCATAATGACAAGGCTACCATCCATTGGAGTAACAAAAATATTGACAACAGACTACCTTCTATAATGATAAGGCTACAATCCATTGGAATAACAAAAATCTCGACAATAGACTACCTTCCATAATGAGAAGGCTATCATCGATTGGAGTAACAAAAATATGAACAACAGACTACCTTCCATAATGACAAGGCTACCATCCATTAGAGTAACAAAAATCTCAACGACAGACTACCTTCCATAAAGACAAGGCTACCATCCATTTGAGTATCAAATTTCTGAACAACAGACTACCTTGCATAATGATAAGGCTATCATCCATTGGAATAACAAAGATATCAACAACAGGCTACCTTCAATAATAACAAGGCTTCTATCCATTGGAGTAACAAAAATCTCGACAAAAGACTACCTTCCATAATGACAAGGCTACCATACATTGGAGTAACAAAAATCTCAACGGCATACTACCTTCCATAATGACAAGGCTACCATCCATTGGAGTAACAAAAATCTCAACGACAGACTACCTTCCATAAAGACAAGGCTACCATCCATTTGAGTAAAAAACATCTGAACAACATACTACCTTGCATAATGACAAGGCTATCATTCATTGGAATAACAAAGATATAGACAACAGACTACCTTCCATAACGACAAGGATTCCATCCATTGGAGTAACAAAAATCTCGACAAAAGACTACCTTCTAAAAGGACAAGGCTACAATCCATTAGAATAACAAAAATCTCGACAATAGACTACCTTCCATAATGACAAGGCTACCATCCATTGGAGTAACAAAAATATTGACAACAGACTACCTTCCATAATGACAAGGCTACCATCCATTGGAATAACAAAAATCTCGACAATAGACTACCTTCCATAATGAGAAGGCTATAATCCATTGGAGTAACAAAAATATGAACAACAGACTACCTTCCATAATGACATTGCTACAATCCATTGGAGTAACAAAAATGTCGACAATAGACTACCTTCCATAATCACAAGGCTACCATCCATTGGAGTAATAAAAATCTGAACAACAGACTACCTTGCATAATGACAAGTCTATCATCCATTGGAATAACAAAGATATCGACAACAGGCTACCTTCAATAATAACAAGGCTTCTATCCATTGGAGTAACAAAAATCTCGACAAAAGACTACCTTCCATAATGACAAGGCTACCATACATTGGAGTAACCAAAATCTCAACGGCATACTACCTTCCATAATGACAAGGCTACCATCCATTGGAGTAACAAAAATCTCAACGACAAACTACCTTCCATAAAGACAAGGCTACCATCCATTTGAGTAAAAAACATCTGAACAACAGACTACCTTGCATAATGACAAGGCTATCATCCATTGGAATAACAAAGATATAGACAACAGACTACCTTCCATAACGACAAGGATTCCATCCATTGGAGTTACAAAAATCTCGACAAAAGACTACCTTCTAAAAGGACAAGGCTACAATCCATTAGAATAACAAAAATCTCGACAATAGACTACCTTCCATAATGACAAGGCTACCATCCATTGGAGTAACAAAAATATTGACAACAGACTACCTTCCATAATGACAAGGCTACCATCCATTGGAATAACAAAAATCTCGACAATAGACTACCTTCCATAATGAGAAGGCTATAATCCATTGGAGTAACAAAAATATGAACAACAGACTACCTTCCATAATGACAAGGCTACCATCCATTGGAGTAACAAAAATGTCGACAATAGACTACCTTCCATAATCACAAGGCGACCATCCATTGGAGTAATAAAAATTTGAACAACAGACTACCTTGCATAATGACAAGGCTATCATCCATTGGAGTAACAAAGATATCAACAACAGGCTACCTTCAATAATAACAAGGCTTCCATCCATTGGAGTAACAAAAATCTCGACAAAAGACTACCTTCCATAATGACAAGGCTACAATCCATTGGAATAATAAAAATATCGACAATAGACTACCTTCCCTAATGACAAGGCTACCATCCATTGGAGTAACAAAAATCTCAACGACATACTACCTTCCATAATGACAAGGCTACCATCCATTAGAGTAACAAAAATCTCAACGACAGACTACCTTCCATAAAGACAAGGCTACCATCCATTTGAGTAACAAATTTCTGAACAATAGACTACCTTGCATAATGACAAGGCTATCATCCATTGGAATAACAAAGATATCAACAACAGGCTAACTTCAATAATGACAAGGCTTCCATCCATTGGAGTAACAAAAATCTCGACAAAAGACTACCTTCTATAATGACAAGTCTACAATCCATTGGAATAACAAAAATCTCGACAATAGACTACCTTCCATAATGACAAGGCTACCATCCATTGGAGTAACAAAAATATTGACAACAGACTACCTTCTATAATGATAAGGCAATAATCCATTGGAATAACAAAAATCTCGACAATAGACTACCTTCCATAATGAGAAGGCTATCATCGATTGGAGTAACAAAAATATGAACAACAGACTACCTTCCATAATGATAAGGCTTCCATCCATTGGAGTAACAAAAATGTCAACAATAGACTACCTTCCATAATCACAAGGCTACCATCCATTGGGGTAACAAAAAGCTGAACAACAGACTACCTTGCATAATGACAAGTCCATCATCCATTGGAATAACAAAGATATCGACAACAGGCTACCTTCAATAATAACAAGGCTTCTATCCATTGGAGTAACAAAAATCTCGACAAAAGACTACCTTCCATAATGACAAGGCTACCATACATTGGAGTAACAAAAATCTCAACGACATACTACCTTCCATAATGACAAGGCTACCATCCATTGGAGTAACAAAAATCTCAACGACAGACTACCTTCCATAAAGACAAGGATACCATCCATTTGAGTAAAAAACATCTGAACAACAGACTACCTTGCATAATGACAAGGCTATCATCCATTGGAATAACAAAGATATAGACAACATACTACCTTCCATAACGACAAGGATTCCATCCATTGGAGTTACAAAAATCTCGACAAAAGACTACCTTCTAAAAGGACAAGGCTACAATCCATTAGAATAACAAAAATCTCGACAA
Source organism: Vicia faba (assembly GCA_948472305.1). Classification (NCBI taxonomy): domain Eukaryota; kingdom Viridiplantae; phylum Streptophyta; class Magnoliopsida; order Fabales; family Fabaceae; genus Vicia; species Vicia faba. Next base: position 754,779,119 of record OX451738.1, read on the forward strand.
TAGACTACCTTCCATAATGACAAGGCTACCATCCATTGGAGTAACAAAAATATTGACAACAGACTACCTTCCATAATGACAAGGCTACCATCCATTGGAATAACAAAAATATCGACAATAGACTACCTTCCATAATGAGAAGGCTATAATCCATTGGAGTAACAAAAATATGAACAACAGACTACCTTCCATAATGACAAGGCTACCATCCATTGGAGTAACAAAAATGTCGACAATAGACTACCTTCCATAATCACAAGGCTACCATCCATTTGAGTAATAAAAATCTGAACAACAGACTACCTTGCATAATGACAAGGCTATCATCCATTGGAGTAACAAAGATATCAACAACAGGCTACCTTCAATAATAACAAGGCTTCCATCCATTGGAGTAACAAAAATCTCGACAAAAGACTACCTTCCATAATGACAAGGCTACAATCCATTGGAATAATAAAAATATCGACAATAGACTACCTTCCATAATGACAAGGCTACCATCCATTGGAGTAACAAAAATCTCAACGACATACTACCTTCCATAATGACAAGGCTACCATCCATTAGAGTAACAAAAATCTCAACGACAGACTACCTTCCATAAAGACAAGGCTACCATCCATTTGAGTAACAAATTTCTGAACAACAGACTACCTTGCATAATGACAAGGCTATCATCCATTGGAATAACAAAGATATCAACAACAAGCTAACTTCAATAATGACAAGGCTTCCATCCATTGGAGTAACAAAAATCTCGACAAAAGACTACCTTCTATAATGACAAGGCTACAATCCATTGGAATAACAAAAATCTCGACAATAGACTACCTTCCATAATGACAAGGCTACCATCCATTGGAGTAACAAAAATATTGACAACAGACTACCTTCTATAATGATAAGGCTACAATCCATTGGAATAACAAAAATCTCAACAATAGACTACCTTCCATAATGAGAAGGCTATCATCGATTGGAGTAACAAAAATATGAACAACAGACTACCTTCCATAATGACAAGGCTACTATCCATTGGAGTAACAAAAATGTCGACAATAGACTACCTTCTATAATGACAAGGCTACAATCCATTGGAATAACCAAAAACCTCGACAATAGACTACCTTCTATAATGACAAGGCTACCATCCATTGGAGTAACAAAAATATTGACAACAGACTACCTTCCATAATGACAAGGCTACCATCCATTGGAATAACAAAAATCTTGACAATAGACTACCTTCCATAATGAGAAGGCTATCATCGATTGGAGTAACAAAAATATGAACAACAGACTACCTTCCATAATGACAAGGCTACCATCAATTGGAGTAACAAAAATGTCGACAATAGACTACCTTCCGTAATGACAAGGCTACCATCCATTGGAGTAATCAAAATGTCAACAATAGACTACCTTCCATAATCACAAGGCTACCATCCATTGGGGTAACAAAAATCTGAACAACAGACTACCTTGCATAATGACAAGGCTATCATCCATTGGAATAACAAAGATATCGACAACAGGCTACCTTCAATAATAACAAGGCTTCCATCCATTGGAGTAACAAAAATCTCGACAAAAGACTACCTTCCATAATGACAAGGCTACAATCCATTGGAATAATAAAAATATCGACAATAGACTACCTTCCATAATGACAAGGCTACCATCCATTGGAGTAACAAAAATCTCAACGGCATACTACCTTCCATAATGACAAGGCTACCATCCATTAGAGTAACAAAAATCTCAACGACAAACTACCTTCCATAAAGACAAGGCTACCATCCATTTGAGTATCAAATTTCTGAACAACAGACTACCTTGCATAATGATAAGGCTATCATCCATTGGAATAACAAAGATATCAACAACAGGCTACCTTCAATAATAACAAGGCTTCTATCCATTGGAGTAACAAAAATCTCGACAAAAGACTACCTTCCATAATGACAAGGCTACCATACATTGGAGTAACAAAAATCTCAACGGCATACTACCTTCCATAATGACAAGGCTACCATCCATTGGAGTAACAAAAATCTCAACGACAGACTACCTTCCATAAAGACAAGGCTACCATCCATTTGAGTAAAAAACATCTGAACAACAGACTACCTTGCATAATGACAAGGCTATCATCCATTGGAATAACAAAGATATAGACAACAGACTACCTTCCATAACGACAAGGATTCCATCCATTGGAGTTACAAAAATCTCGACAAAAGACTACCTTCTAAAAGGACAAGGCTACAATCCATTAGAATAACAAAAATCTCGACAATAGACTACCTTCCATAATGACAAGGCTACCATCCATTGGAGTAACAAAAATATTGACAACAGACAACCTTCCATAATGACAAGGCTACCATCCATTGGAATAACAAAAATCTCGACAATAGACTACCTTCCATAATGAGAGGGCTATAATCCATTGGAGTAACAAAAATATGAACAACAGACTACCTTCCATAATGACATTGCTACCATCCATTGGAGTAAAAAAAATGTCGACAATAGACTACCTTCCATAATCACAAGGCTACCATCCATTGGAGTAATAAAAATCTGAACAACAGACTACCTTGCATAATGACAAGTCTATCATCCATTGGAATAACAAAGAAATCGACAACAGGCTACCTTCAATAATAACAAGGATTCTATCCATTGGAGTAACAAAAATCTCGACAAAAGACTACCTTCCATAATGACAAGGCTACAATCCATTGGAATAATTAAAATATCGACAATAGACTACCTTCCATAATGACAAGGCTACCATCCATTGGAGTAACAAAAATCTCAAAGACATACTACCTTCCATAATGACAAGGCTACCATCCATTAGAGTAACAAAAATCTCAACGACAGACTACCTTCCATAAAGACAAGGCTACTATCCATTTGAGTAACAAATTTCTGAACAACAGACTACCTTGCATAATGACAAGGCTATCATCCATTGGAATAACAAAGATATCAACAACAGGCTAACTTCAATAATGACAAGGCTTCCATCCATTGGAGTAACAAAAATCTCGACAAAAGACTACCTTCTATAATGACAAGTCTACAATCCATTGGAATAACAAAAATCTCGACAATAGACTACCTTCCATAATGACAAGGCTACCATCCATTGGAGTAACAAAAATATTGACAACAGACTACCTTCTATAATGATAAGGCTATAATCCATTGGAATAACAAAAATCTCGACAATAGACTACCTTCCATAATGAGAAGGCTATCATCGATTGGAGTAACAAAAATATGAACAACAGACTACCTTCCATAATGACAAGGCTACCATCCATTGGAGTAACAAAAATGTCGACAATAGACTACCTTCCATAATCACAAGGCTACCATCCATTGGAGTAATAAAAATCTGAACAACAGACTACCTTGCATAATGACAAGGCTATCATCCATTGGAGTAACAAAGATATCAACAATAGGCTACCTTCAATAATAACAAGGCTTCCATCCATTGGAGTAACAAAAATCTCGACAAAAGACTACCTTCCATAATGACAAGGCTACAATCCATTGGAATAATAAAAATATCGACAATAAACTACCTTCCATAATGACAAGGCTACCATCCATTGGAGTAACAAAAATCTCAACGACATACTACCTTCCATAATGACAAGGCTACCATCCATTAGAGTAACAAAAATCTCAATGATAGACTACCTTCCATAAAGACAAGGCTACTATCCATTTGAGTAACAAATTTCTGAACAACAGACTACCTTGCATAATGACAAGGCTATCATCCATTGGAATAACAAAGATATCAACAACAGGCTAACTTCAATAATGACAAGGCTTCCATCCATTGGAGTAACAAAAATCTCGACAAAAGACTACCTTCTATAATGACAAGTCTACAATCCATTGGAATAACAAAAATCTCGACAATAGACTACCTTCCATAATGACAAGGCTACCATCCATTGGAGTAACAAAAATATTGACAACAGACTACCTTCTATAATGATAAGGCTATAATCCATTGGAATAACAAAAATCTCGACAATAGACTACCTTCCATAATGAGAAGGCTATCATCGATTGGAGTAACAAAAATATGAACAACAGACTACCTTCCATAATGACAAGGCTACCATCCATTGGAGTAACAAAAATGTCGACAATAGACTACCTTCCATAATCACAAGGCTACCATCCATTGGAGTAATAAAAATCTGAACAACAGACTACCTTGCATAATGACAAGGCTATCATCCATTGGAGTAACAAAGATATCAACAATAGGCTACCTTCAATAATAACAAGGCTTCCATCCATTGGAGTAACAAAAATCTCGACAAAAGACTACCTTCCATAATGACAAGGCTACAATCCATTGGAATAATAAAAATATCGACAATAAACTACCTTCCATAATGACAAGGCTACCATCCATTGGAGTAACAAAAATCTCAACGACATACTACCTTCCATAATGACAAGGCTACCATCCATTAGAGTAACAAAAATCTCAATGATAGACTACCTTCCATAAAGACAAGGCTACCATCCATTTGAGTAACAAATTTCTGAACAACAGACTACCTTGCATAATGACAAGGCTATCATCCATTGGAATAACAAAGATATCAACAACAGGCTAACTTCAATAATGACAAGGCTTCCATCCATTGGAGTAACAAAAATCTCGACAAAAGACTACCTTCTATATTGACAAGTCTACAATCCATTGGAATAACAAAAATCTCGAAAATAGACTACCTTCCATAATGACAAGGCTACCATCCATTGGAGTAACAAAAATATTGACAACAGACTACCTTCTATAATGATAAGGCTATAATCCATTGGAATAACAAAAATCTCGACAATAGACTACCTTCCATAATGAGAAGGCTATCATCGATTGGAGTAACAAAAATATGAACAACAGACTACCTTCCATAATGACAAGGCTACTATCCATTGGAGTAACAAAAATGTCGAGAATAGACTACCTTCCATAATCACAAGGCTACCATCCATTGGAGTAATAAAAATCTGAACAACAGACTACCTTGCATAATGACAAGTCTATCATCCATTGGAATAACAAAGATATCGACAACAGGCTACCTTCAATAATAACAAGGCTTCTATCCATTGGAGTAACAAAAATCTCGACAAAAGACTACCTTCCATAATGACAAGGCTACCATACATTGGAGTAACAAAAATCTCAACGACATACTACCTTCCATAATGACAAGGCTACCATCCATTGGAGTAACAAAAATCTCAACGACAGACTACCTTCCATAAAGACAAGGCTACCATCCATTTGAGTAAAAAACATCTGAACAACAGACTACCTTGCATAATGACAAGGCTATCATCCATTGGAATAACAAAGATATAGACAACAGACTACCTTCCATAACGACAAGGATTCCATCCATTGGAGTTACAAAAATCTCGACAAAAGACTACCTTCTATAATGACAAGGCTACAATCCATTGGAATAACAAAAATCTCGACAATAGACTACCTTCCATAATGACAAGGCTACCATCCATTGGAGTAACAAAAATATTAACAACAGACTACCTTCCATAATGACAAGGCTACCATCCATTGGAATAACAAAAATCTTGACAATAGACTACCTTCCATAATGAGAAGGCTATAATCCATTGGAGTAACAAAAATATGAACAACAGACTACCTTCCATAATGACAAGGCTACCATCAATTGGAGTAACAAAAATGTCGACAATAGACTACCTTCCGTAATGACAAGGCTACCATCCATTGGAGTAATCAAAATGTCAACAATAGACTACCTTCCATAATCACAAGGCTACCATCCATTGGGGTAACAAAAATCTGAACAACAGACTACCTTGCATAATGACAAGGCTATCATCCATTGGAATAACAAAGATATCGACAACAGGCTACCTTCAATAATAACAAGGCTTCCATCCATTGGAGTAACAAAAATCTCGACAAAAGACTACCTTCCATAATGACAAGGCTACAATCCATTGGAATAATAAAAATATCGACAATAGACTACCTTCCATAATGACAAGGCTACCATCCATTGGAGTAACAAAAATCTCAACGGCATACTACCTTCCATAATGACAAGGCTACCATCCATTAGAGTAACAAAAATCTCAACGACAAACTACCTTCCATAAAGACAAGGCTACCATCCATTTGAGTATCAAATTTCTGAACAACAGACTACCTTGCATAATGATAAGGCTATCATCCATTGGAATAACAAAGATATCAACAACAAGCTACCTTCAATAATAACAAGGCTTCTATCCATTGGAGTAACAAAAATCTCGACAAAAGACTACCTTCCACAATGACAAGGATACCATACATTGGAGTAACAAAAATCTCAACGGCATACTACCTTCCATAATGACAAGGCTACCATCCATTGGAGTAACAAAAATCTCAACGACAGACTACCTTCCATAAAGACAAGGCTACCATCCATTTGAGTAAAAAACATCTGAACAACAGATTACCTTGCATAATGACAAGGCTATCATCCATTGGAATAACAAAGATATAGACAACAGACTACCTTCCATAACGACAAGGATTCCATCCATTGGAGTTACAAAAATCTCGACAAAAGACTACCTTCTATAATGACAAGGCTACAATCCATTGGAATAACAAAAATCTCGACAATAGACTACCTTCCATAATGACAAGGCTACCATCCATTGGAGTAACAAAAATATTGACAACAGACTACCTTCCATAATGACAAGGCTACCATCCATTGGAATAACAAAAATCTTGACAATAGACTACCTTCCATAATGAGAAGGCTATAATCCATTGGAGTAACAAAAATATGAACAACAGACTACCTTCCATAATGACAAGGCTACCATCAATTGGAGTAACAAAAATGTCGACAATAGACTACCTTCCATAATGACAAGGCTACCATCCATTGGAGTAATCAAAATGTCAACAATAGACTACCTTCCATAATCACAAGGCTACCATCCATTGGGGTAACAAAAATCTGAACAACAGACTACCTTGCATAATGACAAGGCTATCATCCATTGGAATAACAAAGATATCGACAACAGGCTACCTTCAATAATAACAAGGCTTCCATCCATGGGAGTAACAAAAATCTCGACAAAAGACTACCTTCCATAATGACAAGGCTACAATCCATTGGAATAATAAAAATATCGACAATAGACTACCTTCCATAATGACAAGGCTACCATCCATTGGAGTAACAAAAATCTCAACGGCATACTACCTTCCATAATGACAAGGCTACCATCCATTAGAGTAACAAAAATCTCAACGACAAACTACCTTCCATAAAGACAAGGCTACCATCCATTTGAGTATCAAATTTCTGAACAACAGACTACCTTGCATAATGATAAGGCTATCATCCATTGGAATAACAAAGATATCAACAACAGGCTACCTTCAATAATAACAAGGCTTCTATCCATTGGAGTAACAAAAATCTCGACAAAAGACTACCTTCCATAATGACAAGGCTACCATACATTGGAGTAACAAAAATCTCAACGGCATACTACCTTCCATAATGACAAGGCTACCATCCATTGGAGTAACAAAAATCTCAATGACAGACTACCTTCCATAAAGACAAGGCTACCATCCATTTGAGTAAAAAACATCTGAACAACAGACTACCTTGCATAATGACAAGGCTATCATCCATTGGAATAACAAAGATATAGACAACAGACTACCTTCCATAACGACAAGGATTCCATCCATTGGAGTTACAAAAATCTCGACAAAAGACTACCTTCTAAAAGGACAAGGCTACAATCCATTAGAATAACAAAAATCTCGACAATAGACTACCTTCCATAATGACAAGGCTACCATCCATTGGAGTAACAAAAATATTGACAACAGACTACCTTCCATAATGACAAGGCTACCATCCATTGGAATAACAAAAATCTCGACAATAGACTACCTTCCATAATGAGAAGTCTATAATCCATTGGAGTAACAAAAATATGAACAACAGACTACCTTCCATAATGACATTGCTACCATCCATTGGAGTAACAAAAATGTCGACAATAGACTACCTTCCATAATCACAAGGCTACCATCCATTGGAGTAATAAAAATCTGAACAACAGACTACCTTGCATAATGACAAGTCTATCATCCATTGGAATAACAAAGAAATCGACAATAGGCTACCTTCAATAATAACAAGGATTCTATCCATTGGAGTAACAAAAATCTCGACAAAAGACTACCTTCCATAATGACAAGGCTACCATACATTGGAGTAACAAAAATCTCAACGGCATACTACCTTCCATAATGACAAGGCTACCATCCATTGGAGTAACAAAAATCTCAACGACAGACTACCTTCCATAAAGACAAGGCTACCATCCATTTGAGTAAAAAACATCTGAACAACAGACTACCTTGCATAATGACAAGGCTATCATCCATTGGAATAACAAAGATATAGACAACAGACTACCTTCCATAACGACAAGGATTCCATCCATTGGAGTTACAAAAATCTCGACAAAAGACTACCTTCTAAAAGGACAAGGCTACAATCCATTAGAATAACAAAAATCTCGACAATAGACTACCTTCCATAATGACAAGGCTACCATCCATTGGAGTAACAAAAATATTGACAACAGACTACCTTCCATAATGACAAGGCTACCATCCATTGGAATAACAAAAATCTCGACAATAGATTACCTTCCATAATGAGAAGGCTATAATCCATTGGAGTAACAAAAATATGAACAACAGACTACCTTCCATAATGACATTGCTACCATCCATTGGAGTAACAAAAATGTCGACAATAGACTACCTTCCATAATCACAAGGCTACCATCCATTGGAGTAATAAAAATCTGAACAACAGACTACCTTGCATAATGACAAGTCTATCATCCATTGGAATAACAAAGAAATCGACAATAGGCTACCTTCAATAATAACAAGGATTCTATCCATTGGAGTAACAAAAATCTCGACAAAAGACTACCTTCCATAATGACAAGGCTACCATACATTGGAGTAACAAAAATCTCAACGGCATACTACCTTCCATAATGACAAGGCTACCATCCATTGGAGTAACAAAAATCTCAACGACAGACTACCTTCCATAAAGACAAGGCTACCATCCATTTGAGTAAAAAACATCTGAACAACAGACTACCTTGCATAATGACAAGGCTATCATCCATTGGAATAACAAAGATATAGACAACAGACTACCTTCCATAACGACAAGGATTCCATCCATTGGAGTTACAAAAATCTCGACAAAAGACTACCTTCTAAAAGGACAAGGCTACAATCCATTAGAATAACAAAAATCTCGACAATAGACTACCTTCCATAATGACAAGGCTACCATCCATTGGAGTAACAAAAATATTGACAATAGACTACCTTCCATAATGACAAGGCTACCATCCATTGGAATAACAAAAATCTCGACAATAGATTACCTTCCATAATGAGAAGGCTATAATCCATTGGAGTAACAAAAATATGAACAACAGACTACCTTCCATAATGACAAGGCTACCATCCATTGGAGTAACAAAAATGTCGACAATAGACTACCTTCCATAATCACAAGGCTACCATCCATTGGAGTAATAAAAATCTGAACAACAGACTACCTTGCATAATGACAAGGCTATCATCCATTGGAGTAACAAAGATATCAACAACAGGCTACCTTCAATAATAACAAGGCTTCCATCCATTGGAGTAACAAAAATCTCGAGAAAAGACTACCTTCCATAATGACAAGGCTACAATCCATTGGAATAATTAAAATATCGACAATAGACTACCTTCCATAATGACAAGGCTACCATCCATTGGAGTAACAAAAATCTCAACGACATACTACCTTCCATAATGACAAGGCTACCAACCATTAGAGTAACAAAAATCTCAACGACAGACTACCTTCCATAAAGACAAGGCTACTATCCATTTGAGTAACAAATTTCTGAACAACAGACTACCTTGCATAATGACAAGGCTATCATCCATTGGAATAACAAAGATATCAACAACAGGCTAACTTCAATAATGACAAGGCATCCATCCATTGGAGTAACAAAAATCTCGACAAAAGACTACCTTCTATAATGACAAGTCTACAATCCATTGGAATAACAAAAATCTCGACAATAGACTACCTTCCATAATGACAAGGCTACCATCCATTGGAGTAACAAAAATATTGACAACAGACTACCTTCTATAATGATAAGGCTATAATCCATTGGAATAACAAAAATCTCGACAATAGACTACCTTCCATAATGAGAAGGCTATCATCGATTGGAGTAACAAAAATATGAACAACAGACTACCTTCCATAATGACAAGGCTACTATCCATTGGAGTAACAAAAATGTCGACAATAGACTACCTTCCATAATCACAAGGCTACCATCCATTGGAGTAATAAAAATCTGAACAACAGACTACCTTGCATAATGACAAGGCTATCATCCATTGGAGTAACAAAGATATCAACAATAGGCTACCTTCAATAATAACAAGGCTTCCATCCATTGGAGTAACAAAAATCTCGACAAAAGACTACCTTCCATAATGACAAGGCTACAATCCATTGGAATAATAAAAATATCGACAATAGACTACCTTCCATAATGACAAGGCTACCATCCATTGGAGTAACAAAAATCTCAACGACATACTACCTTCCATAATGACAAGGCTACCATCCATTAGAGTAACAAAAATCTCAATGACAGACTACCTTCCATAAAGACAAGGCTACCATCCATTTGAGTAACAAATTTCTGAACAACAGACTACCTTGCATAATGACAAGGCTATCATCCATTGGAATAACAAAGATATCAACAACAGGCTAACTTCAATAATGACAAGGCTTCCATCCATTGGAGTAACAAAAATCTCGACAAAAGACTACCTTCTATATTGACAAGTCTACAATCCATTGGAATAACAAAAATCTCGAAAATAGACTACCTTCCATAATGACAAGGCTACCATCCATTGGAGTAACAAAAATATTGACAACAGACTACCTTCTATAATGATAAGGCTGTAATCCATTGGAATAACAAAAATCTCGACAATAGACTACCTTCCATAATGAGAAGGCTATCATCGATTGGAGTAACAAAAATATGAACAACAGACTACCTTCCATAATGACAAGGCTACTATCCATTGGAGTAACAAAAATGTCGAGAATAGACTACCTTCCATAATCACAAGGCTACCATCCATTGGAGTAATAAAAATCTGAACAACAGACTACCTTGCATAATGACAAGTCTATCATCCATTGGAATAACAAAGATATCGATAACAGGCTACCTTCAATAATAACAAGGCTTCTATCCATTGGAGTAACAAAAATCTCGACAAAAGACTACCTTCCATAATGACAAGGCTACCATACATTGGAGTAACAAAAATCTCAACGACATACTACCTTCCATAATGACAAGGCTACCATCCATTGGAGTAACAAAAATCTCAACGACAGACTACCTTCCATAAAGACAAGGCTACCATCCATTTGAGTAAAAAACATCTGAACAACAGACTACCTTGCATAATGACAAGGCTATCATCCATTGGAATAACAAAGATATAGACAACAGACTACCTTCCATAACGACAAGGATTCCATCCATTGGAGTTACAAAAATCTCGACAAAAGACTACCTTCTAAAAGGACAAGGCTACAATCCATTAGAATAACAAAAATCTCGACAATAGACTACCTTCCATAATGACAAGGCTACCATCCATTGGAGTAACAAAAATATTGACAACAGACTACCTTCCATAATGACAAGGCTACCATCCATTGGAATAACAAAAATCTCGACAATAGACTACCTTCCATAATGAGAAGGCTATAATCCATTGGAGTAACAAAAATATGAACAACAGACTACCTTCCATAATGACAAGGCTACCATCCATTGGAGTAACAAAAATGTCGACAATAGACTACCTTCCATAATCACAAGGCTACCATCCATTGGAGTAATAAAAATCTGAACAACAGACTACCTTGCATAATGACAAGGCTATCATCCATTGGAGTAACAAAGATATCAACAACAGGCTACCTTCAATAATAACAAGGCTTCCATCCATTGGAGTAACAAAAATCTCGACAAAAGACTACCTTCCATAATGACAAGGCTACAATCCATTGGAATAATAAAAATATCGACAATAGACTACCTTCCATAATGACAAGGCTACCATCCATTGGAGTAACAAAAATCTCAACGACATACTACCTTCCATAATGACAAGGCTACCATCCATTAGAGTAACAAAAATCTCAACGATAGACTACCTTCCATAAAGACAAGGCTACCATCCATTTGAGTAACAAATTTCTGAACAACAGACTACCTTGCATAATGACAAGGCTATCATCCATTGGAATAACAAAGATATCAACAACAGGCTAACTTCAATAATGACAAGGCTTCCATCCATTGGAGTAACAAAAATCTCGACAAAAGACTACCTTTTATAATGACAAGTCTACAATCCATTGGAATAACAAAAATCTCGACAATAGACTACCTTCCATAATGACAAGGCTACCATCCTTTGGAGTAACAAAAATATTGACAATAGACTACCTTCTATAATGATAAGGCTACAATCCATTGGAATAACAAAAATCTGGACAATAGACTACCTTCCATAATGAGAAGGCTATCATCGATTGGAGTAACAAAAATATGAACAACAGACTACCTTCCATAATGACAAGGCTACTATCCATTGGAGTAACAAAAATGTCGACAATAGACTACCTTCCATAATCACAAGGCTACCATCCATTGGAGTAATAAAAATCTGAACAACAGACTACCTTGCATAATGACAAGTCTATCATCCATTGGAATAACAAAGATATCGACAACAGGCTACCTTCAATAATAACAAGGCTTCTATCCATTGGAGTAACAAAAATCTCGACAAAAGACTACCTTCCATAATGACAAGGCTACCATACATTGGAGTAACAAAAATCTCAACGGCATACTACCTTCCATAATGACAAGGCTACCATCCATTGGAGTAACAAAAATCTCAACGACAGACTACCTTCCATAAAGACAAGGCTACCATCCATTTGAGTAAAAAACATCTGAACAACAGACTACCTTGCATAATGACAAGGCTATCATCCATTGGAATAACAAAGATATAGACAACAGACTACCTTCCATAACGACAAGGATTCCATCCATTGGAGTTACAAAAATCTCGACAAAAGACTACCTTCTAAAAGGACAAGGCTACAATCCATTAGAATAACAAAAATCTCGACAATAGACTACCTTCCATAATGACAAGGCTACCAGCCATTGGAGTAACAAAAATATTGACAATAGACTACCTTCCATAATGACAAGGCTACCATCCATTGGAATAACAAAAATCTCGACAATAGACTACCTTCCATAATGAGAAGGCTATAATCCATTGGAGTAACAAAAATATGAACAACAGACTACCTTCCATAATGACAAGGCTACCATCCATTGGAGTAACAAAAATGTCGACAATAGACTACCTTCCATAATCACAAGGCTACCATCCATTGGAGTAATAAAAATCTGAACAACAGACTACCTTGCATAATGACAAGGCTATCATCCATTGGAGTAACAAAGATATCAACAACAGGCTACCTTCAATAATAACAAGGCTTCCATCCATTGGAGTAACAAAAATCTCGACAAAAGACTACCTTCCATAATGACAAGGCTATAATCCATTGGAATAATAAAAATATCGACAATAGACTACCTTCCATAATGACAAGGCTATCATCCATTGGAGTAACAAAAATCTCAACGACATACTACCTTCCATAATCACAAGGCTACCATCCATTAGAGTAACAAAAATCTCAACGACAGACTACCTTCCATAAAGACAAGGCTACCATCCATTTGAGTAACAAATTTCTGAACAACAAACTACCTTGCATAATGACAAGGCTATCATGCATTGGAATAACAAAGATATCAACAACAGGCTAACTTCAATAATGACAAGGCTTCCATCCATTGGAGTAGCAAAAATCTCGACAAAAGACTACCTTCTATAATGACAAGTCTACAATCCATTGGAATAACAAAAATCTCGACAATAGACTACCTTCCATAATGACAAGGCTACCATCCATTGGAGTAACAAAAATATTGACAACAGACTACCTTCTATAATGATAAGGCTACAATCCATTGGAATAACAAAAATATCGACAATAGACTACCTTCCATAATGAGAAGGCTATCATCGATTGGAGTAACAAAAATATGAACAACAGACTACCTTCCATAATGACAAGGCTACTATCCATTGGAGTAACAAAAATGTCGACAATAGACTACCTTCTATAATGACAAGGCTACAATCCATTGGAATAACAAAAATCTCGACAATAGACTACCTTCCATAATGACAAGGCTACCATCCATTGGAGTAACAAAAATTTTGACAACATACTACCTTCCATAATGACAAGGCTACCATCCATTGGAATAACAAAAATCTTGACAATAGACTACCTTCCATAATGAGAAGGCTATCATCGATTGGAGTAACAAAAATATGAACAACAGACTACCTTCCATAATGACAAGGCTACCATCAATTGGAGTAACAAAAATGTCGACAATAGACTACCTTCCGTAATGACAAGGCTACCATCCATTGGAGTCATTAAAATGTCAACAATAGACTACCTTCCATAATCACAAGGCTACCATCCATTGGGGTAACAAAAATCTGAACAACAGACTACCTTGCATAATGACAAGGCTATCATCCATTGGAATAACAAAGATATCGACAACAGGCTACCTTCAATAATAACAAGGCTTCCATCCATTGGAGTAACAAAAATCTCGACAAAAGACTACCTTCCATAATGACAAGGCTACGATCCATTGGAATAATAAAAATATCGATAATAGACTACCTTCCATAATGACAAGGCTACCATCCATTGGAGTAACAAAAATCTCAACGGCATACTACCTTCCATAATGACAAGGCTACCATCCATTAGAGTAACAAAAATCTCAACGACAGACTACCTTCCATAAAGACAAGGCTACCATCCATTTGAGTATCAAATTTCTGAACAACAGACTACCTTGCATAATGACAAGGCTATCATCCATTGGAATAACAAAGATATCAACAACAGGCTACCTTCAATAATAACAAGGCTTCTATCCATTGGAGTAACAAAAATCTCGACAAAAGACTACCTTCCATAATGACAAGGCTACCATACATTGGAGTAACAAAAATCTCAACGGCATACTACCTTCCATAATGACAAGGCTACCATCCATTGGAGTAACAAAAATCTCAACGACAGACTACCTTCCATAAAGACAAGGCTACCATCCATTTGAGTAAAAAACATCTGAACAACATACTACCTTGCATAATGACAAGGCTATCATCCATTGGAATAACAAAGATATAGACAACAGACTACCTTCCATAACGACAAGGATTACATCCATTGGAGTTACAAAAATCTCGACAAAAGACTACCTTCTAAAAGGACAAGGCTACAATCCATTAGAATAACAAAAATCTCGACAATAGACTACCTTCCATAATGACAAGGCTACCATCCATTGGAGTAACAAAAATATTGACAACAGACTACCTTCCATAATGACAAGGCTACCATCCATTGGAATAACAAAAATCTCGACAATAGACTACCTTCCATAATGAGAAGGCTATAATCCATTGGAGTAACAAAAATATGAACAACAGACTACCTTCCATAATGACAAGGCTACCATCCATTGGAGTAACAAAAATGTCGACAATAGACTACCTTCCATAATCACAAGGCTACCATCCATTGGAGTAATAAAAATCTGAACAACAGACTACCTTGCATAATGACAAGGCTATCATCCATTGGAGTAACAAAGATATCAACAACAGGCTACCTTCAATAATAACAAGGCTTCCATCCATTGGAGTAACAAAAATCTCGACAAAAGACTACCTTCCATAATGACAAGGCTATAATCCATTGGAATAATAAAAATATCGACAATAGACTACCTTCCATAATGACAAGGCTATCATCCATTGGAGTAACAAAAATCTCAACGACATACTACCTTCCATAATCACAAGGCTACCATCCATTAGAGTAACAAAAATCTCAACGACAGACTACCTTCCATAAAGACAAGGCTACCATCCATTTGAGTAACAAATTTCTGAACAACAAACTACCTTGCATAATGACAAGGCTATCATGCATTGGAATAACAAAGATATCAACAACAGGCTAACTTCAATAATGACAAGGCTTCCATCCATTGGAGTAGCAAAAATCTCGACAAAAGACTACCTTCTATAATGACAAGTCTACAATCCATTGGAATAACAAAAATCTCGACAATAGACTACCTTCCATAATGACAAGGCTACCATCCATTGGAGTAACAAAAATATTGACAACAGACTACCTTCTATAATGATAAGGCTACAATCCATTGGAATAACAAAAATATCGACAATAGACTACCTTCCATAATGAGAAGGCTATCATCGATTGGAGTAACAAAAATATGAACAACAGACTACCTTCCATAATGACAAGGCTACTATCCATTGGAGTAACAAAAATGTCGACAATAGACTACCTTCTATAATGACAAGGCTACAATCCATTGGAATAACAAAAATCTCGACAATAGACTACCTTCCATAATGACAAGGCTACCATCCATTGGAGTAACAAAAATTTTGACAACATACTACCTTCCATAATGACAAGGCTACCATCCATTGGAATAACAAAAATCTTGACAATAGACTACCTTCCATAATGAGAAGGCTATCATCGATTGGAGTAACAAAAATATGAACAACAGACTACCTTCCATAATGACAAGGCTACCATCAATTGGAGTAACAAAAATGTCGACAATAGACTACCTTCCGTAATGACAAGGCTACCATCCATTGGAGTCATTAAAATGTCAACAATAGACTACCTTCCATAATCACAAGGCTACCATCCATTGGGGTAACAAAAATCTGAACAACAGACTACCTTGCATAATGACAAGGCTATCATCCATTGGAATAACAAAGATATCGACAACAGGCTACCTTCAATAATAACAAGGCTTCCATCCATTGGAGTAACAAAAATCTCGACAAAAGACTACCTTCCATAATGACAAGGCTACGATCCATTGGAATAATAAAAATATCGATAATAGACTACCTTCCATAATGACAAGGCTACCATCCATTGGAGTAACAAAAATCTCAACGGCATACTACCTTCCATAATGACAAGGCTACCATCCATTAGAGTAACAAAAATCTCAACGACAGACTACCTTCCATAAAGACAAGGCTACCATCCATTTGAGTATCAAATTTCTGAACAACAGACTACCTTGCATAATGACAAGGCTATCATCCATTGGAATAACAAAGATATCAACAACAGGCTACCTTCAATAATAACAAGGCTTCTATCCATTGGAGTAACAAAAATCTCGACAAAAGACTACCTTCCATAATGACAAGGCTACCATACATTGGAGTAACAAAAATCTCAACGGCATACTACCTTCCATAATGACAAGGCTACCATCCATTGGAGTAACAAAAATCTCAACGACAGACTACCTTCCATAAAGACAAGGCTACCATCCATTTGAGTAAAAAACATCTGAACAACATACTACCTTGCATAATGACAAGGCTATCATCCATTGGAATAACAAAGATATAGACAACAGACTACCTTCCATAACGACAAGGATTACATCCATTGGAGTTACAAAAATCTCGACAAAAGACTACCTTCTAAAAGGACAAGGCTACAATCCATTAGAATAACAAAAATCTCGACAATAGACTACCTTCCATAATGACAAGGCTACCATCCATTGGAGTAACAAAAATATTGACAACAGACTACCTTCCATAATGACAAGGCTACCATCCATTGGAATAACAAAAATCTCGACAATAGACTACCTTCCATAATGAGAAGGCTATAATCCATTGGAGTAACAAAAATATGAACAACAGACTACCTTCCATAATGACAAGGCTGCCATCCATTGGAGTAACAAAAATGTCGACAATAGACTACCTTCCATAATCACAAGGCTACCATCCATTAGAGTAATAAAAATCTTAACAACAGACTACCTTGCATAATGACAAGGCTATCATCCATTGGAGTAACAAAGATATCAACAACAGGCTACCTTCAATAATAACAAGGCTTCCATCCATTGGAGTAACAAAAATCTCGACAAAAGACTACCTTCCATAATGACAAGGCTACAATCCATTGGAATAATAAAAATATCGACAATAGACTACCTTCCATAATGACAAGGCTATCATCCATTGGAGTAACAAAAATCTCAACGACATACT
Source organism: Vicia faba (assembly GCA_948472305.1). Taxonomy (NCBI): domain Eukaryota; kingdom Viridiplantae; phylum Streptophyta; class Magnoliopsida; order Fabales; family Fabaceae; genus Vicia; species Vicia faba. The sequence goes on from OX451738.1 coordinate 754,797,711, forward strand.
ACCTTCCATAATGACAAGGCTACCATCCGTTAGAGTAACAAAAATCTCAACGACAAACTACCTTCCATAAAGACAAGGCTACCATCCATTTGAGTAACAAATTTCTGAACAACAGACTACCTTGCATAATGACAAGGCTATCATCCATTGGAATAACAAAGATATCAACAACAGGCTAACTTCAATAATGACAAGGCTTCCATCCATTGGAGTAACAAAAATCTCGACGAAAGACTACCTTCTATAATGTAAAGGCTACAATCCATTGGAATAACAAAAATCTCGACAATAGACTACCTTCCATAATGACAAGGCTACCATCCATTGGAGTAAGAAAAATATTGACAACAGACTACCTTCTATAATGATAAGGCTACAATCCATTGGAATAACAAAAATATCGACAATAGACTACCTTCCATAATGAGAAGGCTATCATCGATTGGAGTAACAAAAATATGAACAACAGACTACCTTCCATAATGACAAGGCTATTATCCATTGGAGTAACAAAAATGTCGACAATAGACTTCCTTCTATAATGACAAGGCTACAATCCATTGGAATAACAAAAATCTCGACAATAGACTACCTTCCATAATGTCAAGGCTACCATCCATTGGAGTAACAAAAATATTGACAACATACTACCTTCCATAATGACAAGGCTACCATCCATTGGAATAACAAAAATCTTGACAATAGACTACCTTCCATAATGAGAAGGCTATCATCGATTGGAGTAACAAAAATATGAACAACAGACTACCTTCCATAATGACAAGGCTACCATCAATTGGAGTAACAAAAATGTCGACAATAGACTACCTTCCGTAATGACAAGGCTAACATCCATTGGAGTAATAAAAATGTCAACAATAGACTACCTTCCATAATCACAAGGCTACCATCCATTGGGGTATCAAAAATCTGAACAACAGACTACCTTGCATAATGACAAGGCTATCATCCATTGGAATAACAAAGATATCGACAACAGGCTACCTTCAATAATAACAAGGCTTCCATCCATTGGAGTAACAAAAATCTCGACAAAAGACTACCTTCCATAATGACAAGGCTACAATCCATTGGAATAATAAAAATATCGACAATAGACTACCTTCCATAATGACAAGGCTACCATCCATTGGAGTAACAAAAATCTCAACGGCATACTACCTTCCATAATGACAAGGCTACCATCCATTAGAGTAACAAAAATCTCAACGACAGACTACCTTCCATAAAGACAAGGCTACCATCCATTTGAGTATCAAATTTCTGAACAACAGACTACCTTGCATAATGACAAGGCTATCATCCATTGGAATAACAAAGATATCAACAACATGCTAACTTCAATAATGACAAGGCTTCCATCCATTGGAGTAACAAAAATCTCGACAAAAGACTACCTTCTATAATGACAAGGCTATAATCCATTGGAATAACAAAAATCTCAACAATAGACTACCTTCCATAATGACAAGGCTACCATCCATTGGAGTAACAAAAATATTGACAACAGACTACCTTCCATAATGACAAGGCTACCATCCATTGGAATAACAAAAATCTTGACAATAGACTACCTTCCATAATGAGAAGGCTATCATCGATTGGAGTAACAAAAATATGAACAACAGACTACCTTCCACAATGACAAGGCTACCATCAATTGGAGTAACAAAAATGTCGACAATAAACTACCTTCCGTAATGACAAGGCTACCATCCATTGGAGTAATAAAAATGTCAACAATAGACTACCTTCGATAATCACAAGGCTACCATCCATTGGGGTAACAAAAATCTGAACAACAGACTACCTTGCATAATGACAAGGCTATCATCCATTGGAATAACAAAGATATCGACAACAAGCTACCTTCAATAATAACAAGGCTTCCATCCATTATAGTAACAAAAATCTCGACAAAAGACTACCTTCCATAATGACAAGGCTACAATCCATTGGAATAATAAAAATATCGACAATAGACTACCTTCCATAATGACAAGGCTACCATTCATTGGAGTAACAAAAATCTCAACGGCATACTACCTTCCATCATGACAAGGCTACCATCCATTAGAGTAACAAAAATCTCAACGACAGACTACCTTCCATAAAGACAAGGCTACCATCCATTTGAGTATCAAATTTCTGAACAACAAACTACCTTGCATAATGACAAGGCTATCATCCATTGGAATAACAAAGATATCAACAACAGGCTAACTTCAATAATGACAAGGCTTCCATCCATTGGAGTAACAAAAATCTCGACAAAAGACTACCTTCTATAATGACAAGGCTACAATCCATTGGAATAACAAAAATCTCGACAATAGACTACCTTCCATAATGACAAGGCTACCATCCATTGGAGTAACAAAAATATTGACAACAGACTACCTTCCATAATGACAAGGCTACCATCCATTGGAATAACAAAAATCTTGACAATAGACTACCTTCCATAATGAGAAGGCTATCATCGATTGGAGTAACAAAAATATGAACAATAGACTACCTTCCATAATGACAAGGCTACAATCAATTGGAGTAACAAAAATGTCGACAATAGACTACCTTCCGTAATGACAAGGCTACCATCCATTGGAGTAATAAAAATGTCAACAATAGACTACCTTCCATAATCACAAGGCTACCATCCATTGGGGTAACAAAAATCTGAACAACAGACTACCTTGCATAATGACAAGGCTATCATCCATTGGAATAACAAAGATATCGACAACAGGCTACCTTCAATAATAACAAGGCTTCCATCCATTGGAGTAACAAAAATCTCGACAAAAGACTACCTTCCATAATGACAAGGCTACAATCCATTAGAATAATAAAAATATCGACAATAGACTACCTTCCATAATGACAAGGCTACCATCCATTGGAGTAACAAAAATCTCAACGGCATACTACCTTCCATAATGACAAGGCTACCATCCATTAGAGTAACAAAAATCTCAACGACAGACTACCTTCCATAAAGAACAGGCTACCATCCATTTGAGTATCAAATTTCTGAACAACAGACTACCTTGCATAATGACAAGGCTATCATCCATTGGAATAACAAAGATATCAACAACAGGCTAACTTCAATAATGACAAGGCTTCCATCCATTGGAGTAACAAAAATCTCGACAAAAGACTACCTTCTATAATGACAAGGCTACAATCCATTGGAATAACAAAAATCTCGACAATAGACTACCTTCCATAATGACAAGGCTACCATCCATTGGAGTAACAAAAATATTGACAACAGACTACCTTCTATAATGATAAGGCTACAATCCATTGGAATAACAAAAATCTCGACAATAGACTACCTTCCATAATGAGAAGGCTATCATCGATTGGAGTAACAAAAATATGAACAACAGACTACCTTCCATAATGACAAGGCTACTATCCATTGGAGTAACAAAAATGTCGACAATAGACTACCTTCTATAATGACAAGGCTACAATCCATTGGAATAACAAAAATCTCGACAATAGACTACCTTCCATAATGACAAGGCTACCATCCATTGGAGTAACAAAAATATTGACAACAAACTACCTTCCATAATGACAAGGCTACCATCCATTGGAATAACAAAAATCTTAACAATAGACTACCTTCCATAATGAGAAGGCTATCATCGATTGGAGTAACAAAAATATGAACAACAGACTACCTTCCATAATGACAAGGCTACCATCAATTGGAGTAACAAAAATGTCGACAATAGACTACCTTCCGTAATGACAAGGCTAACATCCATTGGAGTAATAAAAGTGTCAACAATAGACTACCTTCCATAATCACAAGGCTACCATCCATTGGGGTAACAAAAATCAGAACAACAGACTACCTTGCATAATGACAAGGCTATCATCCATTGGAATAACAAAGATATCGACAACAGGCTACCTTCAATAATAACAAGGCTTCCACCCATTGGAGTAACAAAAATCTCGACAAAAGACTACCTTCCATAATGACAAGGCTACAATCCATTGGAATAATAAAAATATCGACAATAGACTACCTTCCATAATGACAAGGCTACCATCCATTGGAGTAACAAAAATCTCAACGGCATACTACCTTCCATAATGACAAGGCTACCATCCATTAGAGTAACAAAAATCTCAACGACAGACTACCTTCCATAAAGACAAGGCTACCATCCATTTGAGTATCAAATTTCTGAACAACTGACTACCTTGCATAATGACAAGGCTATCATCCATTCGAATAACAAAGATATCAACAACAGGCTAACTTCAATAATGACAAGGCTTCCATCCATTGGAGTAACAAAAATCTCGACAAAAGACAACCTTCTATAATGACAAGGCTACAATCCATTGGAATAACAAAAATCTCGACAATAGACTAGCTTCCATAATGACAAGGCTACCATCCATTGGAGTAACAAAAATATTGACAACAGACTACCTTCCATAATGACAAGGCTACCATCCATTGGAATAACAAAAATATTGACAATAGACTACCTTCCATAATGAGAAGGCTATCATCGATTGGAGTAACAAAAATATGAACAATAGACTACCTTCCATAATGACAAGGCTACCATCAATTGGAGTAACAAAAATGTCGACAATAGACTACATTCCGTAATGACAAGGCTACCACCCATTGGAGTAATAAAAATGTCAACAATAGACTACCTTCCATAATCACAAGGCTACCATCCATTGGGGTAACAAAAATCTGAACAACAGACTACCTTGCATAATGACAAGGCTATCATCCATTGGAATAACAAAGATATCGACAACAGGCTACCTTCAATAATAACAAGGCTTCCATCCATTGGAGTAACAAAAATCTCGACAAAAGACTACCTTCCATAATGACAAGGCTACGATCCATTGGAATAATAAAAATATCGATAATAGACTACCTTCCATAATGACAAGGCTACCATCCATTGGAGTAACAAAAATCTCAACGGCATACTACCTTCCATAATGACAAGGCTACCATCCATTAGAGTAACAAAAATCTCAACGACAGACTACCTTCCATAAAGACAAGGCTACCATCCATTTGAGTATCAAATTTCTGAACAACAGACTACCTTGCATAATGACAAGGCTATCATCCATTGGAATAACAAAGATATCAACAACAGGCTACCTTCAATAATAACAAGGCTTCTATCCATTGGAGTAACAAAAATCTCGACAAAAGACTACCTTCCATAATGACAAGGCTACCATACATTGGAGTAACAAAAATCTCAACGGCATACTACCTTCCATAATGACAAGGCTACCATCCATTGGAGTAACAAAAATCTCAACGACAGACTACCTTCCATAAAGACAAGGCTACCATCCATTTGAGTAAAAAACATCTGAACAACATACTACCTTGCATAATGACAAGGCTATCATCCATTGGAATAACAAAGATATAGACAACAGACTACCTTCCATAACGACAAGGATTACATCCATTGGAGTTACAAAAATCTCGACAAAAGACTACCTTCTAAAAGGACAAGGCTACAATCCATTAGAATAACAAAAATCTCGACAATAGACTACCTTCCATAATGACAAGGCTACCATCCATTGGAGTAACAAAAATATTGACAACAGACTACCTTCCATAATGACAAGGCTACCATCCATTGGAATAACAAAAATCTCGACAATAGACTACCTTCAATAATGAGAAGGCTATAATCCATTGGAGTAACAAAAATATGAACAACAGACTACCTTCCATAATGACAAGGCTACCATCCATTGGAGTAACAAAAATGTCGACAATAGACTACCTTCCATAATCACAAGGCTACCATCCATTAGAGTAATAAAAATCTTAACAACAGACTACCTTGCATAATGACAAGGCTATCATCCATTGGAGTAACAAAGATATCAACAACAGGCTACCTTCAATAATAACAAGGCTTCCATCCATTGGAGTAACAAAAATCTCGACAAAAGACTACCTTCCATAATGACAAGGCTACAATCCATTGGAATAATAAAAATATCGACAATAGACTACCTTCCATAATGACAAGGCTATCATCCATTGGAGTAACAAAAATCTCAACGACATACTACCTTCCATAATGACAAGGCTACCATCCGTTAGAGTAACAAAAATCTCAACGACAAACTACCTTCCATAAAGACAAGGCTACCATCCATTTGAGTAACAAATTTCTGAACAACAGACTACCTTGCATAATGACAAGGCTATCATCCATTGGAATAACAAAGATATCAACAACAGGCTAACTTCAATAATGACAAAGCTTCCATCCATTGGAGTAACAAAAATCTCGACGAAAGACTACCTTCTATAATGTAAAGGCTACAATCCATTGGAATAACAAAAATCTCGACAATAGACTACCTTCCATAATGACAAGGCTACCATCCATTGGAGTAACAAAAATATTGACAACAGACTACCTTCTATAATGATAAGGCTACAATCCATTGGAATAACAAAAATATCGACAATAGACTACCTTCCATAATGAGAAGGCTATCATCGATTGGAGTAACATAAATATGAACAACAGACTACCTTCCATAATGACAAGGCTATTATCCATTGGAGTAACAAAAATGTCGACAATAGACTTCCTTCTATAATGACAAGGCTACAATCCATTGGAATAACAAAAATCTCGACAATAGACTACCTTCCATAATGTCAAGGCTACCATCCATTGGAGTAACAAAAATATTGACAACATACTACCTTCCATAATGACAAGGCTACCATCCATTGGAATAACAAAAATCTTGACAATAGACTACCTTCCATAATGAGAAGGCTATCATCGATTGGAGTAACAAAAATATGAACAACAGACTACCTTCCATAATGACAAGGCTACCATCAATTGGAGTAACAAAAATGTCGACAATAGACTACCTTCCGTAATGACAAGGCTAACATCCATTGGAGTAATAAAAATGTCAACAATAGACTACCTTCCATAATCACAAGGCTACCATCCATTGGGGTATCAAAAATCTGAACAACAGACTACCTTGCATAATGACAAGGCTATCATCCATTGGAATAACAAAGATATCGGCAACAGGCTACCTTCAATAATAACAAGGCTTCCATCCATTGGAGTAACAAAAATCTCGACAAAAGACTACCTTCCATAATGACAAGGCTACAATCCATTGGAATAATAAAAATATCGACAATAGACTACCTTCCATAATGACAAGGCTACCATCCATTGGAGTAACAAAAATCTCAACGGCATACTACCTTCCATAATGACAAGGCTACCATCCATTAGAGTAACAAAAATCTCAACGACAGACTACCTTCCATAAAGACAAGGCTACCATCCATTTGAGTATCAAATTTCTGAACAACAGACTACCTTGCATAATGACAAGGCTATCATCCATTGGAATAACAAAGATATCAACAACATGCTAACTTCAATAATGACAAGGCTTCCATCCATTGGAGTAACAAAAATCTCGACAAAAGACTACCTTCTATAATGACAAGGCTATAATCCATTGGAATAACAAAAATCTCAACAATAGACTACCTTCCATAATGACAAGGCTACCATCCATTGGAGTAACAAAAATATTGACAACAGACTACCTTCCATAATGACAAGGCTACCATCCATTGGAATAACAAAAATCTTGACAATAGACTACCTTCCATAATGAGAAGGCTATCATCGATTGGAGTAACAAAAATATGAACAACAGACTACCTTCCACAATGACAAGGCTACCATCAATTGGAGTAACAAAAATGTCGACAATAGACTACCTTCCGTAATGACAAGGCTACCATCCATTGGAGTAATAAAAATGTCAACAATAGACTACCTTCGATAATCACAAGGCTACCATCCATTGGGGTAACAAAAATCTGAACAACAGACTACCTTGCATAATGACAAGGCTATCATCCATTGGAATAACAAAGATATCGACAACAGGCTACCTTCAATAATAACAAGGCTTCCATCCATTATAGTAACAAAAATCTCGACAAAAGACTACCTTCCATAATGACAAGGCTACAATCCATTGGAATAATAAAAATATCGACAATAGACTACCTTCCATAATGACAAGGCTACCATTCATTGGAGTAACAAAAATCTCAACGGCATACTACCTTCCATAATGACAAGGCTACCATCCATTAGAGTAACAAAAATCTCAACGACAGACTACCTTCCATAAAGACAAGGCTACCATCCATTTGAGTATCAAATTTCTGAACAACAAACTACCTTGCATAATGACAAGGCTATCATCCATTGGAATAACAAAGATATCAACAACAGGCTAACTTCAATAATGACAAGGCTTCCATCCATTGGAGTAACAAAAATCTCGACAAAAGACTACCTTCTATAATGACAAGGCTACAATCCATTGGAATAACAAAAATCTCGACAATAGACTACCTTCCATAATGACAAGGCTACCATCCATTGGAGTAACAAAAATATTGACAACAGACTACCTTCCATAATGACAAGGCTACCATCCATTGGAATAACAAAAATCTTGACAATAGTCTACCTTCCATAATGAGAAGGCTATCATCGATTGGAGTAACAAAAATATGAACAATAGACTACCTTCCATAATGACAAGGCTACAATCAATTGGAGTAACAAAAATGTCGACAATAGACTACCTTCCGTAATGACAAGGCTACCATCCATTGGAGTAATAAAAATGTCAACAATAGACTACCTTCCATAATCACAAGGCTACCATCCATTGGGGTAACAAAAATCTGAACAACAGACTACCTTGCATAATGACAAGGCTATCATCCATTGGAATAACAAAGATATCGACAACAGGCTACCTTCAATAATAACAAGGCTTCCATCCATTGGAGTAACAAAAATCTCGACAAAAGACTACCTTCCATAATGACAAGGCTACAATCCATTAGAATAATAAAAATATCGACAATAGACTACCTTCCATAATGACAAGGCTACCATCCATTGGAGTAACAAAAATCTCAACGGCATACTACCTTCCATAATGACAAGGCTACCATCCATTAGAGTAACAAAAATCTCAACGACAGACTACCTTCCATAAAGAACAGGCTACCATCCATTTGAGTATCAAATTTCTGAACAACAGACTACCTTGCATAATGACAAGGCTATCATCCATTGGAATAACAAAGATATCAACAACAGGCTAACTTCAATAATGACAAGGCTTCCATCCATTGGAGTAACAAAAATCTCGACAAAAGACTACCTTCTATAATGACAAGGCTACAATCCATTGGAATAACAAAAATCTCGACAATAGACTACCTTCCATAATGACAAGGCTACCATCCATTGGAGTAACAAAAATATTGACAACAGACTACCTTCTATAATGATAAGGCTACAATCCATTGGAATAACAAAAATCTCGACAATAGACTACCTTCCATAATGAGAAGGCTATCATCGATTGGAGTAACAAAAATATGAACAACAGACTACCTTCCATAATGACAAGGCTACTATCCATTGGAGTAACAAAAATGTCGACAATAGACTACCTTCTATAATGACAAGGCTACAATCCATTGGAATAACAAAAATCTCGACAATAGACTACCTTCCATAATGACAAGGCTACCATCCATTGGAGTAACAAAAATATTGACAACAGACTACCTTCCATAATGACAAGGCTACCATCCATTGGAATAACAAAAATCTTAACAATAGACTACCTTCCATAATGAGAAGGCTATCATCGATTGGAGAAACAAAAATATGAACAACAGACTACCTTCCATAATGACAAGGCTACCATCAATTGGAGTAACAAAAATGTCGACAATAGACTACCTTCCGTAATGACAAGGCTAACATCCATTGGAGTAATAAAAGTGTCAACAATAGACTACCTTCCATAATCACAAGGCTACCATCCATTGGGGTAACAAAAATCAGAACAACAGACTACCTTGCATAATGACAAGGCTATCATCCATTGGAATAACAAAGATATCGACAACAGGCTACCTTCAATAATAACAAGGCTTCCACCCATTGGAGTAACAAAAATCTCGACAAAAGACTACCTTCCATAATGACAAGGCTACAATCCATTGGAATAATAAAAATATCGACAATAGACTACCTTCCATAATGACAAGGCTACCATCCATTGGAGTAACAAAAATCTCAACGGCATACTACCTTCCATAATGACAAGGCTACCATCCATTAGAGTAACAAAAATCTCAACGACAGACTACCTTCCATAAAGAAAAGGCTACCATCCATTTGAGTATCAAATTTCTGAACAACTGACTACCTTGCATAATGACAAGGCTATCATCCATTCGAATAACAAAGATATCAACAACAGGCTAACTTCAATAATGACAAGGCTTCCATCCATTGGAGTAACAAAAATCTCGACAAAAGACAACCTTCTATAATGACAAGGCTACAATCCATTGGAATAACAAAAATCTCGACAATAGACTACCTTCCATAATGACAAGGCTACCATCCATTGGAGTAACAAAAATATTGACAACAGACTACCTACCATAATGACAAGGCTACCATCCATTGGAATAACAAAAATATTGACAATAGACTACCTTCCATAATGAGAAGGCTATCATCGATTGGAGTAACAAAAATATGAACAATAGACTACCTTCCATAATGACAAGGCTACCATCAATTGGAGTAACAAAAATGTCGACAATAGACTACATTCCGTAATGACAAGGCTACCACCCATTGGAGTAATAAAAATGTCAACAATAGACTACCTTCCATAATCACAAGGCTACCATCCATTGGGGTAACAAAAATCTGAACAACAGACTACCTTGCATAATGACAAGGCTATCATCCATTGGAATAACAAAGATATCGACAACAGGCTACCTTCAATAACAACAAGGCTTCCATCCATTGGAGTAACAAAAATCTCAACAAAAGACTACCTTCCATAATTACATGGCTACAATCCATTGGAATAATAAAAATATCGACAATAGACTACCTTCCATAATGACAAGGCTACCATCCATTGGAGTAACAAAAATCTCAACGGCATACTACCTTCCATAATGACAAGGCTACCATCCATTAGAGTAACAAAAATCTCAACGACAGACTACCTTCCATAAAGACAAGGCTACCATCCATTTGAGTATCAAATTTCTGAACAACAGACTACCTTGCATAATGACAAGGCTATCATCCATTGGAATAACAAAGATATCAAGAACAGGCTAACTTCAATAATGACAAGGCTTCCATCCATTGGAGTAACAAAAATCTCGACAAAAGACTACCTTCTATAATGACAAGGCTATAATCCATTGGAATAACAAAAATCTCGACAATAGACTACCTTCCATAATGACAAGGCTACCATCCATTGGAGTAACAAAAATATTGACAACAGACTACCTTCCATAATGACAAGGCTACCATCCATTGGAATAACAAAAATCTTGACAATAGACTACCTTCCATAATGAGAAGGCTATCATCGATTGGAGTAACAAAAATATGAACAACAGACGACCTTCTATAATGACAAGGCTACCATCAATTGGAGTAACAAAAATGTCGACAATAGACTACCTTCCGTAATGACAAGGCTACCATCCATTGGAGTAATAAAAATGTCAACAATAGACTACCTTCCATAATCACAAGGCTACCATCCATTGGGGTAACAAAAATCTGAACAACAGACTACCTTGCATAATGACAAGGCTATCATCCATTGGAATAACAAAGCTATCGACAACAGGCTACCTTCAATAATAACAAGGCTTCCATCCATTGGAGTAACAAAAATCTCGACAAAAGACTACCTTCCATAATGACAAGGCTACAATCCATTGGAATAATAAAAATATCGACAATAGACTACCTTCCATAATGACAAGGCTACCATTCATTGGAGTAACAAAAATCTCAACGGCATACTACCTTCCATAATGACAAGGCTACCATCCATTAGAGTAACAAAAATCTCAACGACAGACTACCTTCCATAAAGACAAGGCTACCATCCATTTGAGTATCAAATTTCTGAACAACAGACTACCTTGCATAATGACAAGGCTATCATCCATTGGAATAACAAAGATATCAACAACAGGCTAACTTCAATAATGACAAGGCTTCCATCCATTGGAGTAACAAAAATCTCGACAAAAGACTACCTTCTATAATGACAAGGCTACAATCCATTGGAATAACAAAAATCTCGACAATAGACTACCTTCCATAATGACAAGGCTACCATCCATTGGAGTAACAAAAATATTGACAACAGACTACCTTCCATAATGACAAGGCTACCATCCATTGGAATAACAAAAATATTGACAATAGACTACCTTCCATAATGAGAAGGCTATCATCGATTGGAGTAACAAAAATATGAACAATAGACTACCTTCCATAATGACAAGGCTACAATCAATTGGAGTAACAAAAATGTCGACAATAGACTACCTTCCGTAATGACAAGGCTACCATCCATTGGAGTAATAAAAATGTCAACAATAGACTACCTTCCATAAGCACAAGGCTACCATCCATTGGGGTAACAAAAATCTGAACAACAGACTACCTTGCATAATGACAAGGCTATCATCCATTGGAATAACAAAGATATCGACAACCGGCTACCTTCAATAATAACAAGGCTTCCATCCATTGGAGTAACAAAAATCTCGACAAAAGACTACCTTCCATAATGACAAGGCTACAATCCATTGGAATAATAAAAATATCGACAATAGACTACCTTCCATAATGACAAGGCTACCATTCATTGGAGTAACAAAAATCTCAACGGCATACTACCTTCCATAATGACAAGGCTACCATCCATTAGAGTAACAAAAATCTCAACGACAGACTACCTTCCATAAAGACAAGGCTACCATCCATTTGAGTATCAAATTTCTGAACAACAGACTACCTTGCATAATGACAAGGCTATCATCCATTGGAATAACAAAGATATCAACAACAGGCTAACTTCAATAATGACAAGGCTTCCATCCATTGGAGTAACAAAAATCTCGACAAAAGACTACCTTCTATAATGACAAGGCTATAATCCATTGGAATTACAAAAATCTCGACAATAGACTACCTTCCATAATGACAAGGCTACCATCCATTGGAGTAACAAAAATATTGACAACAGACTACCTTCCATAATGACAAGGCTACAATCCATTGGAATAATAAAAATATCGACAATAGAATACCTTCCATAATGACAAGGCTACCATTCATTGGAGTAACAAAAATCTCAACGGCATACTACCTTCCATAATGACAAGGCTACCATCCATTAGAGTAACAAAAATCTCAACGACAGACTACCTTCCATAAAGACAAGGCTACCATCCATTTGAGTATCAAATTTCTGAACAACAGACTACCTTGCATAATGACAAGGCTATCATCCATTGGAATAACAAAGATATCAACAACAGGCTAACTTCAATAATGACAAGGCTTCCATCCATTGGAGTAACAAAAATCTCGACAAAAGACTACCTTCTATAGTGACAAGGCTACAATCCATTGGAATAACAAAAATCTCGACAATAGACTACCTTCCATAATGACAAGGCTACCATCCATTGGAGTAACAAAAATATTGACAACAGACTACCTTCCATAATGACAAGGCTACCATCCATTGGAATAACAAAAATATTGACAATAGACTACCTTCCATAATGAGAAGGCTATCATCGATTGGAGTAACAAAAATATGAACAATAGACTACCTTCCATAATGACAAGGCTACAATCAATTGGAGTAACAAAAATGTAGACAATTGACTACCTTCCGTAATGACAAGGCTACCATCCATTGGAGTAATAAAAATGTCAACAATAGACTACCTTCCATAATCACAAGGCTACCATCCATTGGGGTAACAAAAATCTGAACAACAGACTACCTTGCATAATGACAAGGCTATCATCCATTGGAATAACAAAGATATCGACAACAGGCTACCTTCAATAATAACAAGGCTTCCATCCATTGGAGTAACAAAAATCTCGACAAAAGACTACCTTCCATAATGACAAGGCTACAATCCATTGGAATAATAAAAATATCGACAATAGACTACCTTCCATAATGACAAGGCTACCATTCATTGGAGTAACAAAAATCTCAACGGCATACTACCTTCCATAATGACAAGGCTACCATCCATTAGAGTAACAAAAATCTCAACGACAGACTACCTTCCATAAAGACAAGGCTACCATCCATTTGAGTATCAAATTTCTGAACAACAGACTACCTTGCATAATGACAAGGCTATCATCCATTGGAATAACAAAGATATCAACAACAGGCTAACTTCAATAATGACAAGGCTTCCATCCATTGGAGTAACAAAAATCTCGACAAAAGACTACCTTCTATAATGACAAGGCTATAATCCATTGGAATAACAAAAATCTCGACAATAGACTACCTTCCATAATGACAAGGCTACCATCCATTGGAGTAACAAAAATATTGACAACAAACTACCTTCCATAATGACAAGGCTACCATCCATTGGAATAACAAAAATCTTGACAATAGACTACCTTCCATAATGAGAAGGCTATCATCAATTGGAGTAACAAAAATATGAACAACAGACTACCTTCCATAATGACAAGGCTACCATCAATTGGAGTAACAAATATGTCGACAATAGACTACCTTCCGTAATGACAAGGCTACCATCCATTGGAGTAATAAAAATGTCAACAATAGACAACCTTCCATAATCACAAGGCTACCATCCATTGGGGTAACAAAAATCTGAACAACAGACTACCTTGCATAATGACAAGGCTATCATCCATTGGAATAACAAAGATATCGACAACAGGCTACCTTCAATAATAACAAGGCTTCCATCCATTGGAGTAACAAAAATCTCGACAAAAGACTACCTTCCATAATGACAAGACTACAATCCATTAGAATAATAGAAATATCGACAATAGACTACCTTCCATAATGACAAGGCTACCATCCATTGGAGTAACAAAAATCTCAACGGCATACTACCTTCCATAATGACAAGGCTACCATCCATTAGAGTAACAAAAATCTCAACGACAGACTACCTTCCATAAAGAACAGGCTACCATCCATTTGAGTATCAAATTTCTGAACAACAGACTACCTTGCATAATGACAAGGCTATCATCCATTGGAATAACAAAGATATCAACAACAGGCTAACTTCAATAATGACAAGGCTTCCATCCATTGGAGTAACAAAAATCTCGACAAAAGACTACCTTCTATAATGACAAGGCTACAATCCATTGGAATAACAAAAATCTCGACAATAGACTACCTTCCATAATGACAAGGCTACCATCCATTGGAGTAACAAAAATCTCGACAAAAGACTACCTTCCATAATGACAAGACTACAATCCATTGGAATAATAGAAATATCGACAATAGACTACCTTCCATAATGACAAGGCTACCATCCATTGGAGTAACAAAAATCTCAACGGCATACTACCTTCCATAATGACAAGGCTACCATCCATTAGAGTAACAAAAATCTCAACGACAGACTACCTTCCATAAAGAACAGGCTACCATCCATTTGAGTATCAAATTTCTGAACAACAGACTACCTTGCATAATGACAAGGCTATCATCCATTGGAATAACAAAGATATCAACAACAGGCTAACTTCAATAATGACAAGGCTTCCATCCATTGGAGTAACAAAAATCTCGACAAAAGACTACCTTCTATAATGACAAGGCTACAATCCATTGGAATAACAAAAATCTCGACAATAGACTACCTTCCATAATGACAAGGCTACCATCCATTGGAGTAACAAAAATATTGACAACAGACTACCTTCTATAATGATAAGGCTACAATCCATTGGAATAACAAAAATCTCGACAATAGACTACCTTCCATAATGAGAAGGCTATCATCGATTGGAGTAACAAAAATATGAACAACAGACTACCTTCCATAATGACAAGGCTACTATCCATTGGAGTAACAAAAATGTCGACAATAGACTACCTTCTATAATGACAAGGCTACAATCCATTGGAATAACAAAAATCTCGACAATAGACTACCTTCCATAATGACAAGGCTACCATCCATTGGAGCAACAAAAATATTGACAACAGACTACCTTCCATA
The DNA here is from genome assembly GCA_948472305.1 of Vicia faba. NCBI lineage: Eukaryota > Viridiplantae > Streptophyta > Magnoliopsida > Fabales > Fabaceae > Vicia > Vicia faba. The sequence goes on from OX451738.1 coordinate 754,814,005, forward strand.
ATGACAAGGCTACCATCCATTGGAATAACAAAAATCTTAACAATAGACTACCTTCCATAATGAGAAGGCTATCATCGATTGGAGTAACAAAAATATGAACAACAGACTACCTTCCATAATGACAAGGCTACCATCAATTGGAGTAACAAAAATGTCGACAATAGACTACCTTCCGTAATGACAAGGCTAACATCCATTGGAGTAATAAAAATGTCAACAATAGACTACCTTCCATAATCACAAGGCTACCATCCATTGGGGTAACAAAAATCTGAACAACAGACTACCTTGCATAATTACAAGGCTATCATCGATTGGAATAACAAAGATATCGACAACAGGCTACCTTCAATAATAACAAGGCTTCCATCCATTGGAGTAACAAAAATCTCGACAAAAGACTACCTTCCATAATGACAAGGCTACAATCCATTGGAATAATAAAAATATCGACAATAGACTACCTTCCATAATGACAAGGCTACCATCCATTGGAGTAACAAAAATCTCAACGGCATACTACCTTCCATAATGACAAGGCTACCATCCATTAGAGTAACAAAAATCTCAACGACAAACTACCTTCCATAAAGACAAGGCTACCATCCATTTGAGTATCAAATTTCTGAACAACAGACTACCTTGCATAATGACAAGGCTATCATCCATTCGAATAACAAAGATATCAACAACAGGCTAACTTCAATAATGACAAGGCTTCCATCCATTGGAGTAACAAAAATCTCGACAAAAGACAACCTTCTATAATGACAAGGCTACAATCCATTGGAATAACAAAAATCTCGACAATAGACTACCTTCCATAATGACAAGGCTACCATCCATTGGAGTAACAAAAATATTGACAACAGATTACCTTCCATAATGACAAGGCTACCATCCATTGGATTAACAAAAATCTTGACAATAGACTACCTTCCATAATGAGAAGGCTATCATCGATTGGAGTAACAAAAATATGATCAACAAACTACCTTCCATAATGACAAGGCTACCATCAATTGAGTAACAAAAATGTCGACAATAGACTACCTTCCGTAATGACAAGGCTACCACCCATTAGAGTAATAAAAATGTCAACAATAGACTACCTTCCATAATCACAAGGCTACAATCCATTGGGGTAACAAAAATCTGAACAACAGACTACCTTGCATAATGACAAGGCTATCATCCATTGGAATAACAAAGATATCGACAACAGGCTACCTTCAATAACAACAAGGCTTCCATCCATTGGAGTCACAAAAATCTCGACAAAAGACTACCTTCCATAATTACATGGCTACAATCCATTGGAATAATAAAAATATCGACAATAGACTACCTTCCATAATGACAAGGCTACCATCCATTGGAGTAACAAAAATCTCAACGGCATACTACCTTCCATAATGACAAGGCTACCATCCATTAGAGTAACAAAAATCTCAACGACAGACTACCTTCCATAAAGACAAGGCTACCATCCATTTGAGTATCAAATTTCTGAACAACAGACTACCTTGCATAATGACAAGGCTATCATCCATTGGAATAACAAAGATATAAACAACAGGCTAACTTCAATAATGACAAGGCTTCCATCCATTGGAGTAACAAAAATCTCGACAAAAGACTACCTTCTATAATGACAAGGCTATAATCCATTGGAATAACAAAAATCTCGACAATAGACTACCTTCCATAATGACAAGGCTACCATCCATTGGAGTAACAAAAATATTGACAACAGACTACCTTCCATAATGACAAGGCTACCATCCATTGGAATAACAAAAATCTTGACAATAGACTACCTTCCATAATGAGAAGGCTATCATCGATTGGAGTAACAAAAATATGAACAACAGACGACCTTCTATAATGACAAGGCTACCATCAATTGGAGTAACAAAAATGTCGACAATAGACTACCTTCCGTAATGACAAGGCTACCATCCATTGGAGTAATAAAAATGTCAACCATAGACTACCTTCCATAATCACAAGGCTACCATCCATTGGGGTAACAAAAATCAGAACAACAGACTACCTTGCATAATGACAAGGCTATCATCCATTGGAATAACAAAGATATCGACAACAGGCTACCTTCAATAATAACAAGGCTTCCATCCATTGGAGTAACAAAAATCTCGACAAAAGACTACCTTCCATAATGACAAGGCTACAATCCATTGGAATAATAAAAATATCGACAATAGACTACCTTCCATAATGACAAGGCTACCATCCATTGGAGTAACAAAAATGTCTACAATAGACTACTTTCCATAATCACAAGGCTACCATCCATTGGATTAATAAAAATCTGAACAACAGACTACCTTGCATAATGACAAGGCTATCATCCATTGGAGTAACAAAGATATCGACAACAGGCTACCTTAAATAATAACAAGGCTTCCATCCATTGGAGTAACAAAAATCTCGACAAAAGACTACCTTCCATAATGACAAGGCTACAATCCATTGGAATAATAAAAATATCGACAATAGACTACCTTCCATAATAACAAGGCTACCATCCATTGGAGTAACAAAAATCTCAACGACATACTACCTTCCATAATGACAAGGCTACCATCCATTGGAGTAACAAAAATCTTAACGACATACTACCTTCCATAAAGACAAGGCTACCATCCATTTGAGTAACAAAAATCTGAACAACAGACTACCTTGCATAAGGACAAGGCTATCATCCATTAGAATAACAAAGATATCGACAACAGGCGAACATCAATAATGACAAGGCTTCCATCCATTGGAGTAACAAAAATCTCGACAAAAGACTACCTTCTATAATGACAAGGCTACAATCCATTGGAATAACAAAAATCTCGACAATAGACTACCTTCCATAATGACAAGGCTACCATCCATTGGAGTAACAAAAATCTCAACGACAGACTACCTTCCATAAAGACAAGGCTACCATCCATTTGAGTAACAAAAATCTGAACAACAGACTACCTTGCATAATGACAAGGCTATCATCCATTGGAATAACAAAGATATAGACAACGGACTACCTTTCATAACGACAAGGCTTCCATCCATTGGAGTTGCAAAAATCTCGACAAAAGACTACCTTCTAAAAGGACAAGGCTACAATCCATTGGAAAAACAAAAATCTCGACAATAGACTACCTTCCATAATGACAAGGTTACCATCCATTGGAGTAACAAAAATATTGACAACAGACTACCTTCCATAATGACAAGGCTACCATCCATTGGAATAACAAAAATCTCGACAATAGACTACCTTCCATAATGAGAAGGCTATCATCCATTGGAGTACCAAAAATATGAACAACAGACTACCTTCCATAATGACAAGGCTACCATCCATTGGAGTAACAAAAATGTCGACAATAGACTACCTTCCATAATCACAAGGCTACCATCCATTGGATTAATAAAAATCTGAACAACAGACTACCTTGCATAATGACATGGCTATCATCCATTGGAGTAACAAAGATATCGACAACAGGCTACCTTAAATAATAACAAGGCTTCCATCTATTGGAGTAACAAAAATCTCGACAAAAGACTACCTTCCATAATGACAAGGCTACAATCCATTGGAATAATAAAAATATCGACAATAGACTACCTTCCATAATGACAAGGCTACCATCCATTGGAGTAACAAAAATCTCAACGACATACTACCTTCCATAATGACAAGGCTACCATGCATTGGAGTAACAAAAATCTCAACGACATACTACCTTCCATAAAGACAAGGCTACCATCCATTTGAGTAACAAAAATCTGAACAACAGACTACCTTGCATAAGGACAAGGCTATCATCCATTAGAATAACAAAGATATCGACAACAGGCTAACTTCAATAATGACAAGGCTTCCATCCATTGGAGTAACAAAAATCTCGACAAAAGACTACCTTCTATAATGACAAGGCTACAATCCATTGGAATAACAAAAATCTGGACAATAGACTACCTTCCATAATGACAAGGCTACCATCCATTGGAGTAACAAAAATATTGACAACAGACTACCTTCCATAATGACAAGGCTACCATCTATTGGAATAACAAAAATCTCGACAATAGACTACCTTCCATAATGAGAAGGCTATCATCGATTGGAGTAACAAAAATATGAACAACATACTACCTTCCATAATGACAAGGCTACCATCCATTGGAGTAACAAAAATGTCGACAATAGACTACCTTCCGTAATGACAAGGTTACAATCCATTGGAATAACAAAAATCTCGACAATAGACTACCTTCCATAATGACAAGGCTACCATCCATTGGAGTAACAAAAATATTGACAACAGACTACCTTCCATAATGACAAGGCTACCATCCATTGGAATAACAAAAATCTTGACAATAGACTACCTTCCATAATGAGAAGGCTATCATCGATTGGAGTAACAAAAATATGAACAATAGACTACCTTCCATAATGACAAGGCTACAATCAATTGGAGTAACAAAAATGTCGACAATAGACTACCTTCCGTAATGACAAGGCTACCATCCATTGGAGTAATAAAAATGTCAACAATAGACTACCTTCCATAATCACAAGGCTACCATCCATTGGGGTAACAAAAATCTGAACAACAGACTACCTTGCATAATGACAAGGCTATCATCCATTGGAATAACAAAGATATCGACAACAGGCTACCTTCAATAATAACAAGGCTTCCATCCATTGGAGTAACAAAAATCTCGACAAAAGACTACCTTCCATAATGACAAGGCTACAATCCATTAGAATAATAAAAATATCGACAATAGACTACCTTCCATAATGACAAGGCTACCATCCATTGGAGTAACAAAAATCTCAACGGCATACTACCTTCCATAATGACAAGGCTACCATCCATTAGAGTAACAAAAATCTCAACGACAGACTACCTTCCATAAAGAACAGGCTACCATCCATTTGAGTATCAAATTTCTGAACAACAGACTACCTTGCATAATGACAAGGCTATCATCCATTGGAATAACAAAGATATCAACAATAGGCTAACTTCAATAATGACAAGGCTTCCATCCATTGGAGTAACAAAAATCTAGACAAAAGACTACCTTCTATAATGACAAGGCTACAATCCATTGGAATAACAAAAATCTCGACAATAGACTACTTTCCATAATGACAAGGCTACCATCCATTGGAGTAACAAAAATATTAACAACAGACTACCTTCCATAATGACAAGGCTACCATCCATTGGAATAACAAAAATCTTGACAATAGACTACCTTCCATAATGAGAAGGCTATCATCGATTGGAGTAACAAAAATATGAACAACAGACTACCTTCCATAATGACAAGGCTACAATCAATTGGAGTAACAAAAATGTCGACAATAGACTACCTTTCGTAATGACAAGGCTACCATCCATTGGAGTAATTAAAATGTCAACAATAGACTACCTTCCATAATCACAAGGCTACCATCCATTGGGGTAACAAAAATCTGAATAACAGACTACCTTGCATAATGACAAGGCTATCATCCATTGGAATAACAAAGATATCGACAACAGGCTACCTTCAATAATAACAAGGCTTCCATCCATTGGAGTAACAAAAATCTCGACAAAAGACTACCTTCCATAATGACAAGGCTACAATCCATTGGAATAATAAAAATATCGACAATAGACTACCTTCCATAATGACAAGGCTACCATCCATTGGAGTAACAAAAATCTCAACGGCATACTACCTTCCATAATGACAAGGCTACCATCCATTAGAGTAACAAAAATCTCAACGACAGACTACCTTCCATAAAGACAAGGCTACCATCCATTTGAGTATCAAATTTCTGAACAACAGACTACCTTGCATAATGACAAGGCTATCATCCATTGGAATAACAAAGATATAGACAACGGACTACCTTTCATAACGACAAGGCTTCCATCCATTGGAGTTGCAAAAATCTCGACAAAAGACTACCTTCTAAAAGGACAAGGCTACAATCCATTGGAAAAACAAAAATCTCGACAATAGACTACCTTCCATAATGACAAGGCTACCATCCATTGGAGTAACAAAAATATTGACAACAAACTACCTTCCATAATGACAAGGCTACCATCCATTGGAATAACAAAAATCTCGACAATAGACTACCTTCCATAATGAGAAGGCTATCATCTATTGGAGTACCAAAAATATGAACAACAGACTACCTTCCATAATGACAAGGCTACCATCCATTGGAGTAACAAAAATGTCGACAATAGACTACCTTCCATAATCACAAGGCTACCATCCATTGGATTAATAAAAATCTGAACAACAGACTACCTTGCATAATGACAAGGCTATCATCCATTATAGTAACAAAGATATCGACAACAGGCTACCTTAAATAATAACAAGGCTTCCATCCATTGGAGTAACAAAAATCTCGACAAAAGACTACCTTCCATAATGACAAGGCTACAATCCATTGGAATAATAAAAATATCGACAATAGACTACCTTCCATAATGACAAGGCTACCATCCATTGGAGTAACAAAAATCTCAACGACATACTACCTTCCATAATGACAAGGCTACCATCCATTGGAGTAACAAAAATCTCAACGACATACTACCTTCCATAAAGACAAGGCTACCATCCATTTGAGTAACAAAAATCTGAACAACAGACTACCTTGCATAAGGACAAGGCTATCATCCATTAGAATAACAAAGATATCGACAACAGGCTAACTTCAATAATGACAAGGCTTCCATCCATTGGAGTAACAAAAATCTCGACAAAAGACTACCTTCTATAATGACAAGGCTACAATCCATTGGAATAACAAAAATCTCGACAATAGACTACCTTCCATAATGACAAGGCTACCATCCATTGGAGTAACAAAAATATTGACAACAGACTACCTTCTATAATGACAAGGCTACCATCTATTGGAATAACAAAAATCTCGACAATAGACTACCTTCCATAATGAGAAGGCTATCATCGATTGGAGTAACAAAAATATGAACAACAGACTACCTTCCATAATGACAAGGCTACCATCCATTGGAGTAACAAAAATGCCGACAATAGACTACCTTCCGTAATGACAAGGCTACAATCCATTGGAATAACAAAAATCTCGACAATAGACTACCTTCCATAATGATAAGGCTACCATCCATTGGAGTAACAAAAATATTGACAACAGACTACCTTCCATAATGACAAGGCTACCATCCATTGGAATAACAAAAATCTTGACAATAGACTACCTTCCATAATGAGAAGGCTATCATCGATTGGAGTAACAAAAATATGAACAATAGACTACCTTCCATAATGACAAGGCTACAATCAATTGGAGTAACAAAAATGTCGACAATAGACTACCTTCCGTAATGACAAGGCTACCATCCATTGGAGTAATAAAAATGTCAACAATAGACTACCTTCCATAATCACAAGGCTACCATCCATTGGGGTAACAAAAATCTGAACAACAGACTACCTTGCATAATGACAAGGCTATCATCCATTGGAATAACAAAGATATCGACAACAGGCTACCTTCAATAATAACAAGGCTTCCATCCATTGGAGTAACAAAAATCTCGACAAAAGACTACCTTCCATAATGACAAGGCTACAATCCATTAGAATAATAAAAATATCGACAATAGACTACCTTCCATAATGACAAGGCTACCATCCATTGGAGTAACAAAAATCTCAACGGCATACTACCTTCCATAATGACAAGGCTACCATCCATTGGAGTAACAAAAATCTCAACGACATACTACCTTCCATAAAGACAAGGCTACCATCCATTTGAGTAACAAAAATCTGAACAACAGACTACCTTGCATAAGGACAAGGCTATCATCCATTAGAATAACAAAGAAATCGACAACAGGCTAACTTCAATAATGACAAGGCTTCCATCCATTGGAGTAACAAAAATTTCGACAAAAGACTACCTTCTATAATGACAAGGCTACAATCCATTGGAATAACAAAAATCTCGACAATAGACTACCTTCCATAATTACAAGGCTACCATCCATTGGAGTAACAAAAATATTGACAACAGACTACCTTCCATAATGACAAGGCTACCATCTATTGGAATAACAAAAATCTCGACAATAGACTACCTTCCATAATGAGAAGGCTATCATCGATTGGAGTAAAAAAAATATGAACAACAGACTACCTTCCATAATGACAAGGCTACCATCCATTGGAGTAACAAAAATGTCGACAATAGACTACCTTCCGTAATGACAAGGCTACCATCCATTGGAGTAATAAAAATGTCGACAATAGACTACCCTCCATAATCTCAAGGCTACCATCCATTGGGGTAACAAAAATCTGAACAACAGACTACCTTGCATAATGACAAGGCTATCATCCATTGGAATAACAAAGATATCGACAACAGGCTACCTTCAATAATAACAAGGCTTCCATCCATTGGAGTAACAAAAATCTCGACAAAAAGACTACCTTCCATAATGACAAGGCTACAATCCATTGGAATAATAAAAATATCGACAATAGACTACCTTCCATAATGACAAGGCTACCATCCATTGGAGTAACAAAAATCTCAACGACATACTACCTTCCATAATGACAAGGCTACCATCCATTGGAGTAACAAAAATCTCAATGACAGACTACCTTCCATAAAGACAAGGCTACCATCCATTTGAGTAACAAAAATCTGAACAACAGACTACCTTGCATAATGACAAGGCTATCATCCATTGGAATAACAAAGATATCGACAACAGGTTAACTTCAATAATGACAAGGCTTCCATCCATTGGAGTAACAAAAATCTGGACAAAACACTACCTTTTATAATGTCAAGGCTACAATCCATTGGAATAACAAAAATCTCGACAATAGACTACCTTCCATAATGAGAAGGCTACCATCCATTAGAGTAACAAAAATATTGACAACTAACTACCTTCCATAATGACAAGGCTACCATCTATTGGAATAACAAAAATCTCGACAATAGACTACCTTCCATAATGAGAAGGCTACCATCCATTGGAGTAATAAAAATGTCAACAATAGACTACCTTCCATAATCACAAGGCTACCATCCATTGGGGTAACAAAAATCTGAACAACAGACTACCTTGCATAATGACAAGGCTATCATCCATTGGAATAACAACGATATCGACAACAGGCTACCTTTAATAATAACAAGGCTTCCATCCATTGGAGTAACAAAAATCTCGACAAAAGACTACCTTCCATAATGACAAGGCTACAATCCATTGGAATAATAAAAATATCGACAATAGACTACCTTCCATAATGACAAGGCTACCATCCATTGGAGTAACAAAAATCTCAACGGCATACTACCTTCCATAATGACAAGGCTACCATCCATTAGAGTAACAAAAATCTCAACGACAGACTACCTTCCAAAAAGAATAGGCTACCATCCATTTGAGTAACAAAAATCTGAACAACAGACTACCTTGCATAAGGACAAGGCTATCATCCATTAGAATAACAAAGATACCGACAACAGGCTAACTTCAATAATGACAAGGCTTCCATCCATTGGAGTAACAAAAATCTCGACAAAAGACTACCTTCTATAATGACAAGGCTACAATCCATTGGAATAACAAAAATCTCGACAATAGACTACCTTCCATAATGACAAGGCTACCATCCATTGGAGTAACAAAAATATTGACAACAGACTACCTTCCATAATGACAAGGCTACCATCTATTGGAATAACAAAAATCTCGACAATAGACTACCTTCCATAATGAGAAGGCTATCATCGATTGGAGTAACAAAAATATGAACAACAGACTACCTTCCATAATGACAAGGCTACCATCCATTGGAGTAACAAAAATGTCGACAATAGACTACCTTCCGTAATGACAAGGCTACCATCCATTGGAGTAATAAAAATGTCGACAATAGACTACCCTCCATAATCTCAAGGCTACCATCCATTGGGGTAACAAAAATCTGAACAACAGACTACCTTGCATAATGACAAGGCTATCATCCATTGGAATAACAAAGATATCGAGAACAGGCTACCTTCAATAATAACAAGGCTTCCATCCATTGGAGTAACAAAAATCTCGACAAAAAGACTACCTTCCATAATGACAAGGCTACAATCCATTGGAATAATAAAAATATCGACAATAGACTACCATCCATAATGACAAGGCTACCATCCATTGGAGTAACAAAAATCTCAACGACATACTACCTTCCATAATGACAAGGCTACCATCCATTGGAGTAACAAAAATCTCAATGACAGACTACCTTCCATAAAGACAAGGCTACCATCCATTTGAGTAACAAAAATCTGAACAACAGACTACCTTGCATAATGACAAGGCTATCATCCATTGGAATAACAAAGATATCGACAACAGGCTAACTTCAATAATGACAAGGCTTCCATCCATTGGAGTAACTAAAATCTGGACAAAAGACTACCTTTTATAATGTCAAGGCTACCATCCATTGGAATAACAAAAATCTCGACAATAGACTACCTTCCATAATGAGAAGGCTATCATCGATTGGAGTAACAAAAATATTGACAACAAACTACCTTCCATAATGACAAGGCTACCATCTATTGGAATAACAAAAATCTCGACAATAGACTACCTTCCATAATGAGAAGGCTACCATCCATTGGAGTAATTAAAATGTCAACAATAGACTACCTTCCATAATCACAAGGCTACCATCCATTGGGGTAACAAAAATCTGAACAACAGACTACCTTGCATAATGACAAGGCTATCATCCATTGGAATAACAAAGATATCGACAACAGGCTACCTTCAATAATAACAAGGCTTCCATCCATTGGAGTAACAAAAATCTCGACAAAAGACTACCTTCCATAATGACAAGGCTACAATCCATTGGAATATTAAAAATATCGACAATAGACTACCTTCCATAATGACAAGGCTACCATCCATTGGAGTAACAAAAATCTCAACGGCATACTACCTTCCATAATGACAAGGCTACCATCCATTAGAGTAACAAAAATCTCAACGACAGACTACCTTCCATAAAGACAAGGCTACCATCCATTTGAGTATCAAATTTCTGAACAACAGACTACCTTGCATAATGACAAGGCTATCATCCATTGGAATAACAAAGATATAGACAACGGACTACCTTTCATAACGACAAGGCTTCCATCCATTGGAGTTGCAAAAATCTCGACAAAAGACTACCTTCTAAAAGGACAAGGCTACAATCCATTGGAAAAACAAAAATCTCGACAATAGACTACCTTCCATAATGACAAGGCTACCATCCATTGGAGTAACAAAAATATTGACAACAGACTACCTTCCATAATGACAAGGCTACCATCCATTGGAATAACAAAAATCTCGACAATAGACTACCTTCCATAATGAGAAGGCTATCATCCATTGGAGTACCAAAAATATGAACAACAGACTACCTTCCATAATGACAAGGCTACCATCCATTGGAGTAACAAAAATGTCGACAATAGACTACCTTCCATAATCACAAGGCTACCATCCATTGGATTAATAAAAATCTGAACAACAGACTACCTTGCATAATGACAAGGCTATCATCCATTGTAGTAACAAAGATATCGACAACAGGCTACCTTAAATAATAACAAGGCTTCCATCCATTGGAGTAACAAAAATCTCGACAAAAGACTACCTTCCATAATGACAAGGCTACAATCCATTGGAATAATAAAAATATCGACAATAGACTACCTTCCATAATGACAAGGCTACCATCCATTGGAGTAACAAAAATCTCAACGACATACTACCTTCCATAATGACAAGGCTACCATCCATTGGAGTAACAAAAATCTCAACGACATACTACCTTCCATAAAGACAAGGCTACCATCCATTTGAGTAACAAAAATCTGAACAACAGACTACCTTGCATAAGGACAAGGCTATCATCCATTAGAATAACAAAGATATCGACAACAGGCTAACTTCAATAATGACAAGTCTTCCATCCATTGGAGTAACAAAAATCTCGACAAAAGACTACCTTCTATAATGACAAGGCTACAATCCATTGGAATAACAAAAATCTCGACAATAGACTACCTTCCATAATGACAAGGCTACCATCCATTGGAGTAACAAAAATATTGACAACAGACTACCTTCCATAATGACAAGGCTAACATCCATTTGAGTAACAAAAATCTGAACAACAGACTACCTTCCATAATGAGAAGGCTATCATCGATTGGAGTAACAAAAATATGAACAACAGACGACCTTCCATAATGACAAGGCTACCATCCATTGGAGTAACAAAAATGTCGACAATAGACTACCTTCCGTAATGACAAGGCTACAATCCATTGGAATAACAAAAATCTCGACAATAGACTACCTTCCATAATGATAAGGCTACCATCCATTGGAGTAACAAAAATATTGACAACAAACTACCTTCCATAATGACAAGGCTACCATCCATTGGAATAACAAAAATCTCGACAATAGACTACCTTCCATAATGAGAAGGCTATCATCGATTGGAGTAACAAAAATATGAACAACAGACTACCTTCCATAATGACAAGGCTACCATCCATTGGAGTAACAAAAATGTCGACAATAGACTACCTTCCGTAATGACAAGGCTACCATCCATTGGAGTAATAAAAATGTCGACAATAGACTACCCTCCATAATCTCAAGGCTACCATCCATTGGGGTAACAAAAATCTGAACAACAGACTACCTTGCATAATGACAAGGCTATCATCCATTGGAATAACAAAGATATCGACAACAGGCTACCTTCAATAATAACAAGGCTTCCATCCATTGGAGTAACAAAAATCTCGACAAAAAGACTACCTTCCATAATGACAAGGCTACAATCCATTGGAATAATAAAAATATCGACAATAGACTACCATCCATAATGACAAGGCTACCATCCATTGGAACAACAAAAATCTCAACGACATACTACCTTCCATAATGACAAGGCTACCATCCATTGGAGTAACAAAAATCTCAATGACAGACTACCTTCCATAAAGACAAGGCTACCATCCATTTGAGTAACAAAAATCTGAACAACAGACTACCTTGCATAATGACAAGGCTATCATCCATTGGAATAACAAAGATATCGACAACAGGCTAACTTCAATAATGACAAGGCTTCCATCCATTGGAGTAACAAAAATCTGGACAAAAGACTACCTTTTATAATGTCAAGGCTACAATCCATTGGAATAACAAAAATCTCGACAATAGACTACCTTCCATAATGAGAAGGCTACCATCCATTAGAGTAACAAAAATATTGACAACAAACTACCTTCCATAATGACAAGGCTACCATCTATTGGAATAACAAAAATCTCGACAATAGACTACCTTCCATAATCAGAAGGCTACCATCCATTGGAGTAATAAAAATGTCAACAATAGACTACCTTCCATAATCACAAGGCTACCATCCATTGGGGTAACAAAAATCTGAACAACAGACTACCTTGCATAATGACAAGGCTATCATCCATTGGAATAACAACGATATCGACAACAGGCTACCTTTAATAATAACAAGGCTTCCATCCATTGGAGTAACAAAAATCTCGACAAAAGACTACCTTCCATAATGACAAGGCTACAATCCATTGGAATAATAAAAATATCGACAATAGACTACCTTCCATAATGACAAGGCTACCATCCATTGGAGTAACAAAAATCTCAACGGCATACTACCTTCCATAATGACAAGGCTACCATCCATTAGAGTAACAAAAATCTCAACGACAGACTACCTTCCAAAAAGAATAGGCTACCATCCATTTGAGTATCAAATTTCTGAACAACAGACTACTTTGCATAATGACAAGGCTATCATCCATTGGAATATCAAAGATATCAACAACAGGCTAACTTCAATAATGACAAGGCTTCCATCCATTGGAGTAACAAAAATCTTGACAAAAGACTACCTTCTATAATGACAAGGCTATAATCCATTGGAATAACAAAAATCTCGACAATAGACTACCTTCCATAATGACAAGGCTACCATCCATTAGAGTAACAAAAATATTGACAACAGACTACCTTCCATAATGACAAGGCTACCGTCCATTGGAATAACAAAAATCTCGACAATAGACTACCTTCCATAATAAGAAGGCTATCAACGATTGGAGTAACAAAAATATGAACAACAGACTACCTTCCATAATGACAAGGCTACGATCCATTGGAGTAACAAAAATGTCGACAATAGACTACCTTCCGTAATGACAAGGCTACCATCCATTGGAGTAATAAAAATGTCAACAATAGACTACCTTCCATAATCACAAGGCTACCATCCATTGGGGTAACAAAAATCTGAACAACAGACTACCTTGCACAATGATAAGGCTATCATCCATTGGAATAACAAAGATATCGACAACAGGCTACCTTCAATAATACCAAGGCTTCCATCCATTGGAGTAACAAAAATCTCGACAAAAGACTACCTTCCATAATGACAAGGCTACAATCAATTTGAATAATAATATCGATAATAGACTACCTTCCATAATGACAAGGCTACCATCCATTGGAGTAACAAAAATCTCAACGGCATACTACCTTCCATAATTACAAGGCTACCATCCATTGGAGTAACAAAAATCTCAACGACAGACTACCTTCCATAAAGACAAGGCTACCATCCATTTGAGTAACAAAAATCTGAACAACAGACTACCTTGCATAATGACAAGGCTATCATCCATTGGAATAACAAAGATATAGACAACAGACTACCTTTCATAACGACAAGGCTTCCATCCATTGGAGTTGCAAAAATCTCGACAAAAGACTACCTTCTAAAAGGACAAGGCTACAATCCATTGGAAAAACAAAAATCTCGACAATAGACTACCTTCCATAATGACAAGGCTACCATCCATTGGAGTAACAAAAATATTGACAACAGACTACCTTCCATAATGACAAGGCTACCATCCATTGGAATAACAAAAATCTTGACAATAGACTACCTTCCATAATGAGAAGGCTATCATCCATTGGAGTACCAAAAATATGAATAACAGACTACCTTCCATAATGACAAGGCTACCATCCATTGGAGTAACAAAAATGTCGACAATAGACTACCTTCCGTAATGACAAGGCTACCATCCATTGGAGTAATAAAAATGTCAACAATAGACTACCTTCCATAATCACAAGGCTACCATCCATTGGGGTAACAAAAATCTGAAAAACAGACTACCTTGCACAATGATAAGGCTATCATCCATTGGAATAACAAAGATATCGACAACAGGCTACCTTCAATAATAACAAGGCTTCCATCCATTGGAGTAACAAAAATCTCGACAAAAGACTACCTTCCATAATGACAAGGCTACAATCAATTTGAATAATAATATCGATAATAGACTACCTTCCATAATGACAAGGCTACCATCCATTGGAGTAACAAAAATCTCAACGGCATACTACCTTCCATAATGACAAGGCTACCATCCATTGGAGTAACAAAAATCTCAACGACAGACTACCTTCCATAAAGACAAGGCTACCATCCATTTGAGTAACAAAAATCTGAACAACAGACTACCTTGCATAATGACAAGGCTATCATCCATTGGAATAACAAAGATATAGACAACAGATTACCTTTCATAACGACAAGGCTTCCATCCATTGGAGTTGCAAAAATCTCGACAAAAGACTACCTTCTAAAAGGACAAGGCTACAATCCATTGGAAAAACAAAAATCTCGACAATAGACTACCTTCCATAATGACAAGGCTACCATCCATTGGAGTAACAAAAATATTGACAACAGACTACCTTCCATAATGACAAGGCTACCATCCATTGGAATAACAAAAATCTCGACAATAGACTACCTTCCATAATGAGAAGGCTATCATCCATTGGAGTACCAAAAATATGAACAACAGACTACCTTCCATAATGACAAGGCTACCATCCATTGGAGTAACAAAAATGTCGACAATAGACTACCTTCCATAATCACAAGGCTACCATCCATTGGATTAATAAAAATCTGAACAACAGACTACCTTGCATAATGACAAGGCTATCATCCATTGGAGTAACAAAGATATTGACAACAGGCTACCTTAAATAATAACAAGGCTTCCATCCATTGGAGTAACAAAAATCTCGACAAAAGACTACCTTCCATAATGACAAGGCTACAATCCATTGGAATAATAAAAATATCGACAATAGACTACCTTCCATAATGACAAGGCTACCATCCATTGGAGTAACAAAAATCTCAACGACATACTACCTTCCATAATGACAAGGCTACCATCCATTGGAGTAACAAAAATCTCAACGACATACTACCTTCCATAAAGACAAGGCTACCATCCATTTGAGTAACAAAAATCTGAACAACAGACTACCTTGCATAAGGACAAGGCTATCATCCATTGGAATAACAAAGATATCGACAACAGGCTAACTTCAATAATGACAAGGCTTCCATCCATTGGAGTAACAAAAATCTCGACAAAAGA
This sequence comes from Vicia faba, assembly GCA_948472305.1. NCBI lineage: Eukaryota > Viridiplantae > Streptophyta > Magnoliopsida > Fabales > Fabaceae > Vicia > Vicia faba. Next base: position 754,830,686 of record OX451738.1, read on the forward strand.
CTACCTTCTATAATGACAAGGCTACAATCCATTGGAATAACAAAAATCTCGACAATAGACTACCTTCCATAATGACAAGGCTACCATCCATTGGAGTAACAAAATTATTGACAACAGACTACCTTCCATAATGACAAGGCTACCATCTATTGGAATAACAAAAATCTCGACAATAGACTACCTTCCATAATGAGAAGGCTATCATCGATTGGAGTAACAAAAATATGAACAACAGACTACCTTCCGTAATGACAAGGCTACCATCCATTGGAGTAATAAAAATGTCGACAATAGACTACCCTCCATAATCTCAAGGCTACCATCCATTGGGGTAACAAAAATCTGAACAACAGACTACCTTGCATAATGACAAGGCTATCATCCATTGGAATAACAAAGATATCGACAACAGGCTACCTTCAATAATAACAAGGCTTCCATCCATTGGAGTAACAAAAATCTCGACAAAAAGACTACCTTCCATAATGACAAGGCTACAATCCATTGGAATAATAAAAATATCGACAATAGACTACCATCCATAATGACAAGGCTACCATCCATTGGAGTAACAAAAATCTCAACGACATACTACCTTCCATAATGACAAGGCTACCATCCATTGGAGTAACAAAAATCTCAACGACATACTACCTTCCATAAAGACAAGGCTACCATCCATTTGAGTAACAAAAATCTGAACAACAGACTACCTTGCATAAGGACAAGGCTATCATCCATTGGAATAACAAAGATATCGACAACATGCTAACTTCAATAATGACAAGGCTTCCATCCATTGGAGTAACAAAAATCTCGACAAAAGACTACCTTCTATAATGACAAGGCTACAATCCATTGGAATAACAAAAATCTCGACAATAGACTACCTTCCATAATGACAAGGCTACAATCCATTGGAGTAACAAAAATATTGACAACAAACTACCTTCCATAATGACAAGGCTACCATCTATTGGAATAACAAAAATCTCGACAATAGACTACCTTCCATAATGAGAAGGCTATCATTGATTGGAGTAACAAAAATATGAACAACAGACTACCTTCCATAATGACAAGGCTACCATCCATTGGAGTAACAAAAATGTCGACAATAGACTACCTTCCGTAATGACAAGGCTACCATCCATTGGAGTAATAAAAATTTCGACAATAGACTACCCTCCATAATCACAAGGCTACCATCCATTGGGGTAACAAAAATCTGAACAACAGACTACCTTGCATAATGACAAGGCTATCATCCATTGGAATAACAAAGATATCGACAACAAGCTACCTTCAATAATAACAAGGCTTCCATCCATTGGAGTAACAAAAATCTCGACAAAAAGACTACCTTCCATAATGACAAGGCTACAATCCATTGGAATAATAAAAATATCGACAATAGACTACCTTCCATAATGACAAGACTACCATCCATTGGAGTAACAAAAATCTCAACGGCATACTACCTTCCATAATGACAAGGCTACCATCCATTGTAGTAACAAAAATCTCAATGACAGACTACCTTCCATAAAGACAAGGCTACCATCCATTTGAGTAACAAAAATCTGAACAACAGACTACCTTGCATAATGACAAGGCTATCATCCATTGGAATAACAAAGATATCGACAACAGGCTAACTTCAATAATGACAAGGCTTCCATCCATTGGAGTAACAAAAATCTGGACAAAAGACTACCTTCTATAATGTCAAGGCTACAATCCATTGGAATAACAAAAATCTCGACAATAGAATACCTTCCATAATTACAAGGCTACCATCCATTGGAGTAACAAAAATATTGACAACAGACTACCTTCCATAATGACAAGGCTACCATCTATTGGAATAACAAAAATCTCGACAATAGATTACCTTCCATAATGAGAAGGCTATCATCGATTGGAGTAACAAAAATATGACTAACAGACTACCTTCCATAATGACAAGGCTACCATCCATTGGAGTAACAAAAATGTCGACAATAGACTACCTTCCGTAATGACAAGGCTACCATCCATTGGTATAATAAAAATGTCGACAATAGACTACCTTCCATAATCACAAGGCTACCATCCATTGGGGTAACAAAAATCTGAACAACAGACTACCTTGCATAATGACAAGGCTATCATCCATTGGAATAACAAAGATATCGACAACAGGCTACCTTCAATAATAATAAGGCTTCCATCCATTGGAGTAACAAAAATCTCGACAAAAGACTACCTTCCATAATGACAAGGCTACAATCCATTGGAATAATAAAAATATCGACGATAGACTAACTTCCATAATGACAAGGCTACCATCCATTGGAGTAACAAAAATCTCAACGGCATACTACCTTCCATAATGACAAGGCTACCATCCATTGGAGTAACAAAAATCTCAACGACAGACTACCTTCCATAAAGACAAGGCTACCATCCATTTGAGTAACAAAAATCTGAACAACAGACTACCTTGCATAATGACAAGGCTATCATCCATTGGAATAACAAAGATATCGACAACAGGCTAACTTCAATAATGACAAGGCTTCCATCCATTGGAGTAACAAAAATCTGGACAAAAGACTACCTTTTATAATGTCAAGGCTACAATCCATTGGAATAACAAAAATCTCAACAATAGACTACCTTCCATAATGAGAAGGCTACCATCCATTAGAGTAACAAAAATATTGACAACAAACTACCTTCCATAATGACAAGGCTACCATCTATTGGAATAACAAAAATCTCGACAATAGACTACCTTCCATAATGAGAAGGCTACCATCCATTGGAGTAATAAAAATGTCAACAATAGACTACCTTCCATAATCACAAGGCTACCATCCATTGGAGTAACAAAAATGTCGACAATAGACTACCTTCCGTAATGACAAGGCTACCATCCATTGGAGTAATAAAAATGTCGACAATAGACTACCTTCCATAATGAGAAGGCTACCATCCATTAGAGTAACAAAAATATTGACAACAAACTACCTTCCATAATCACAAGGCTACCATCTATTGGAATAACAAAAATCTCGACAATAGACTACCTTCCATAATGAGAAGGCTACCATCCATTGGAGTAATAAAAATGTCAACAATAGACTACCTTCCATAATCACAAGGCTACCATCCATTGGGGTAACAAAAATCTGAACAACAGACTACCTTGCATAATGACAAGGCTATCATCCATTGGAATAACAACGATATCGACAACAGGCTACCTTTAATAATACCAAGGCTTCCATCCATTGGAGTAACAAAAATCTCGACAAAAGACTACCTTCCATAATGACAAGTCTACAATCCATTGGAATAATAAAAATATCGACAATAGACTACCTTCCATAATGACAAGGCTACCATCCATTGGAGTAACAAAAATCTCAACGGCATACTACCTTCCATAATGACAAGGCTACCATCCATTAGAGTAACAAAAATCTCAACGACAGACTACCTTCCAAAAAGAATAGGCTACCATCCATTGGAATAACAAAAATCTCGACAACAGACTACCTTTTATAATGTCAAGGCTACAATCCATTGGAATAACAAAAATCTCGACAATAGACTACCTTCCATAATGAGAAGGCTACCATCCATTAGAGTAACAAAAATATTGACAACAAACTACCTTCCATAATGACAAGGCTACCATCTATTGGAATAACAAAAATCTCGACAATAGACTACCTTCCATAATGAGAAGGCTACCATCCATTGGAGTAATAAAAATGTCAACAATAGACTACCTTCCATAATCACAAGGCTACCATCCATTGGAGTAACAAAAATGTCGACAATAGACTACCTTCCATAATGACAAGGCTACCATCCATTGGAGTAACAAAAATCTCAACGACAGACTACCTTCCATAAAGACAAGGCTACCATCCATTTGAGTAACAAAAATCTGAACAACAGACTACCTTGCATAATGACAAGGCTATCATCCATTGGAATAACAAAGATATCGACAACAGGCTAACTTCAATAATGACAAGGCTTCCATCCATTGGAGTAACAAAAATCTGGACAAAAGACTACCTTTTATAATGTCAAGGCTACAATCCATTGGAATAACAAAAATCTCGACAATAGACTACCTTCCATAATGAGAAGGCTACCATCCATTAGAGTAACAAAAATATTGACAACAAACTACCTTCCATAGTGACAAGGCTACCATCTATTGGAATAACAAAAATCTCGACAATAGACTACCTTCCATAATGAGAAGGCTACCATCCTTTGGAGTAATAAAAATGTCAACAATAGACTACCTTCCATAATCACAAGGCTACCATCCATTGGGGTAACAAAAATCTGAACAACAGACTACCTTGCATAATGACAAGGCTATCATCCATTGGAATAACAACGATATCGACAACAGGATACCTTTAATAATAACAAGGCTTCCATCCATTGGAGTAACAAAAATCTCGACAAAAGACTACCTTCCATGATGACAAGGCTACAATCCATTGGAATAATAAAAATATCGACAATAGACTACCTTCCATAATGACAAGGCTACCATCCATTGGAGTAACAAAAATCTCAACGGCATACTACCTTCCATAATGACAAGGCTACCATCCATTAGAGTAACAAAAATCTCAACGACAGACTACCTTCCAAAAAGAATAGGCTACCATCCATTTGAGTAACAAAAATCTGAACAACAGACTACCTTGCATAATGACAAGGCTATCATCCATTGGAATAACAAAGATATAGACAACAGACTACCTTTCATAACGACAAGGCTTCCATCCATTGGAGTTGCAAAAATCTCGACAAAAGACTACCTTCTAAAAGGACAAGGCTACAATCCATTGGAAAAACAAAAATCTCGACAATAGACTACCTTCCATAATGACAAGGCTACCATCCATTGGAGTAACAAAAATATTGACAACAGACTACCTTCCATAATGACAAGGCTACCATCCATTGGAATAACAAAAATCTTGACAATAGACTACCTTCCATAATGAGAAGGCTATCATCCATTGGAGTACCAAAAATATGAATAACAGACTACCTTCCATAATGACAAGGCTACCATCCATTGGAGTAACAAAAATGTCGACAATAGACTACCTTCCGTAATGACAAGGCTACCATCCATTGGAGTAATAAAAATGTCAACAATAGACTACCTTCCATAATCACAAGGCTACCATCCATTGGGGTAACAAAAATCTGAAAAACAGACTACCTTGCACAATGATAAGGCTATCATCCATTGGAATAACAAAGATATCGACAACAGGCTAACTTCAATAATGACAAGGCTTCCATCCATTGGAGTAACAAAAATCTGGACAAAAGACTACCTTTTATAATGTCAAGGCTACCATCCATTGGAATAACAAAAATCTCGACAATAGACTACCTTCCATAATGAGAAGGCTATCATCGATTGGAGTAACAAAAATATTGACAACAAACTACCTTCCATAATGACAAGGCTACCATCTATTGGAATAACAAAAATCTCGACAATAGACTACCTTCCATAATGAGAAGGCTACCATCCATTGGAGTAATTAAAATGTCAACAATAGACTACCTTCCATAATCACAAGGCTACCATCCATTGGGGTAACAAAAATCTGAACAACAGACTACCTTGCATAATGACAAGGCTATCATCCATTGGAATAACAAAGATATCGACAACAGGCTACCTTCAATAATAACAAGGCTTCCATCCATTGGAGTAACAAAAATCTCGACAAAAGACTACCTTCCATAATGACAAGGCTACAATCCATTGGAATATTAAAAATATCGACAATAGACTACCTTCCATAATGACAAGGCTACCATCCATTGGAGTAACAAAAATCTCAACGGCATACTACCTTCCATAATGACAAGGCTACCATCCATTAGAGTAACAAAAATCTCAACGACAGACTACCTTCCATAAAGACAAGGCTACCATCCATTTGAGTATCAAATTTCTGAACAACAGACTACCTTGCATAATGACAAGGCTATCATCCATTGGAATAACAAAGATATAGACAACGGACTACCTTTCATAACGACAAGGCTTCCATCCATTGGAGTTGCAAAAATCTCGACAAAAGACTACCTTCTAAAAGGACAAGGCTACAATCCATTGGAAAAACAAAAATCTCGACAATAGACTACCTTCCATAATGACAAGGCTACCATCCATTGGAGTAACAAAAATATTGACAACAGACTACCTTCCATAATGACAAGGCTACCATCCATTGGAATAACAAAAATCTCGACAATAGACTACCTTCCATAATGAGAAGGCTATCATCCATTGGAGTACCAAAAATATGAACAACAGACTACCTTCCATAATGACAAGGCTACCATCCATTGGAGTAACAAAAATGTCGACAATAGACTACCTTCCATAATCACAAGGCTACCATCCATTGGATTAATAAAAATCTGAACAACAGACTACCTTGCATAATGACAAGGCTATCATCCATTGTAGTAACAAAGATATCGACAACAGGCTACCTTAAATAATAACAAGGCTTCCATCCATTGGAGTAACAAAAATCTCGACAAAAGACTACCTTCCATAATGACAAGGCTACAATCCATTGGAATAATAAAAATATCGACAATAGACTACCTTCCATAATGACAAGGCTACCATCCATTGGAGTAACAAAAATCTCAACGACATACTACCTTCCATAATGACAAGGCTACCATCCATTGGAGTAACAAAAATCTCAACGACATACTACCTTCCATAAAGACAAGGCTACCATCCATTTGAGTAACAAAAATCTGAACAACAGACTACCTTGCATAAGGACAAGGCTATCATCCATTAGAATAACAAAGATATCGACAACAGGCTAACTTCAATAATGACAAGTCTTCCATCCATTGGAGTAACAAAAATCTCGACAAAAGACTACCTTCTATAATGACAAGGCTACAATCCATTGGAATAACAAAAATCTCGACAATAGACTACCTTCCATAATGACAAGGCTACCATCCATTGGAGTAACAAAAATATTGACAACAGACTACCTTCCATAATGACAAGGCTAACATCCATTTGAGTAACAAAAATCTGAACAACAGACTACCTTCCATAATGAGAAGGCTATCATCGATTGGAGTAACAAAAATATGAACAACAGACGACCTTCCATAATGACAAGGCTACCATCCATTGGAGTAACAAAAATGTCGACAATAGACTACCTTCCGTAATGACAAGGCTACAATCCATTGGAATAACAAAAATCTCGACAATAGACTACCTTCCATAATGATAAGGCTACCATCCATTGGAGTAACAAAAATATTGACAACAAACTACCTTCCATAATGACAAGGCTACCATCCATTGGAATAACAAAAATCTCGACAATAGACTACCTTCCATAATGAGAAGGCTATCATCGATTGGAGTAACAAAAATATGAACAACAGACTACCTTCCATAATGACAAGGCTACCATCCATTGGAGTAACAAAAATGTCGACAATAGACTACCTTCCGTAATGACAAGGCTACCATCCATTGGAGTAATAAAAATGTCGACAATAGACTACCCTCCATAATCTCAAGGCTACCATCCATTGGGGTAACAAAAATCTGAACAACAGACTACCTTGCATAATGACAAGGCTATCATCCATTGGAATAACAAAGATATCGACAACAGGCTACCTTCAATAATAACAAGGCTTCCATCCATTGGAGTAACAAAAATCTCGACAAAAAGACTACCTTCCATAATGACAAGGCTACAATCCATTGGAATAATAAAAATATCGACAATAGACTACCATCCATAATGACAAGGCTACCATCCATTGGAACAACAAAAATCTCAACGACATACTACCTTCCATAATGACAAGGCTACCATCCATTGGAGTAACAAAAATCTCAATGACAGACTACCTTCCATAAAGACAAGGCTACCATCCATTTGAGTAACAAAAATCTGAACAACAGACTACCTTGCATAATGACAAGGCTATCATCCATTGGAATAACAAAGATATCGACAACAGGCTAACTTCAATAATGACAAGGCTTCCATCCATTGGAGTAACAAAAATCTGGACAAAAGACTACCTTTTATAATGTCAAGGCTACAATCCATTGGAATAACAAAAATCTCGACAATAGACTACCTTCCATAATGAGAAGGCTACCATCCATTAGAGTAACAAAAATATTGACAACAAACTACCTTCCATAATGACAAGGCTACCATCTATTGGAATAACAAAAATCTCGACAATAGACTACCTTCCATAATCAGAAGGCTACCATCCATTGGAGTAATAAAAATGTCAACAATAGACTACCTTCCATAATCACAAGGCTACCATCCATTGGGGTAACAAAAATCTGAACAACAGACTACCTTGCATAATGACAAGGCTATCATCCATTGGAATAACAACGATATCGACAACAGGCTACCTTTAATAATAACAAGGCTTCCATCCATTGGAGTAACAAAAATCTCGACAAAAGACTACCTTCCATAATGACAAGGCTACAATCCATTGGAATAATAAAAATATCGACAATAGACTACCTTCCATAATGACAAGGCTACCATCCATTGGAGTAACAAAAATCTCAACGGCATACTACCTTCCATAATGACAAGGCTACCATCCATTAGAGTAACAAAAATCTCAACGACAGACTACCTTCCAAAAAGAATAGGCTACCATCCATTTGAGTATCAAATTTCTGAACAACAGACTACTTTGCATAATGACAAGGCTATCATCCATTGGAATATCAAAGATATCAACAACAGGCTAACTTCAATAATGACAAGGCTTCCATCCATTGGAGTAACAAAAATCTTGACAAAAGACTACCTTCTATAATGACAAGGCTATAATCCATTGGAATAACAAAAATCTCGACAATAGACTACCTTCCATAATGACAAGGCTACCATCCATTAGAGTAACAAAAATATTGACAACAGACTACCTTCCATAATGACAAGGCTACCGTCCATTGGAATAACAAAAATCTCGACAATAGACTACCTTCCATAATAAGAAGGCTATCAACGATTGGAGTAACAAAAATATGAACAACAGACTACCTTCCATAATGACAAGGCTACGATCCATTGGAGTAACAAAAATGTCGACAATAGACTACCTTCCGTAATGACAAGGCTACCATCCATTGGAGTAATAAAAATGTCAACAATAGACTACCTTCCATAATCACAAGGCTACCATCCATTGGGGTAACAAAAATCTGAACAACAGACTACCTTGCACAATGATAAGGCTATCATCCATTGGAATAACAAAGATATCGACAACAGGCTACCTTCAATAATACCAAGGCTTCCATCCATTGGAGTAACAAAAATCTCGACAAAAGACTACCTTCCATAATGACAAGGCTACAATCAATTTGAATAATAATATCGATAATAGACTACCTTCCATAATGACAAGGCTACCATCCATTGGAGTAACAAAAATCTCAACGGCATACTACCTTCCATAATTACAAGGCTACCATCCATTGGAGTAACAAAAATCTCAACGACAGACTACCTTCCATAAAGACAAGGCTACCATCCATTTGAGTAACAAAAATCTGAACAACAGACTACCTTGCATAATGACAAGGCTATCATCCATTGGAATAACAAAGATATAGACAACAGACTACCTTTCATAACGACAAGGCTTCCATCCATTGGAGTTGCAAAAATCTCGACAAAAGACTACCTTCTAAAAGGACAAGGCTACAATCCATTGGAAAAACAAAAATCTCGACAATAGACTACCTTCCATAATGACAAGGCTACCATCCATTGGAGTAACAAAAATATTGACAACAGACTACCTTCCATAATGACAAGGCTACCATCCATTGGAATAACAAAAATCTTGACAATAGACTACCTTCCATAATGAGAAGGCTATCATCCATTGGAGTACCAAAAATATGAATAACAGACTACCTTCCATAATGACAAGGCTACCATCCATTGGAGTAACAAAAATGTCGACAATAGACTACCTTCCGTAATGACAAGGCTACCATCCATTGGAGTAATAAAAATGTCAACAATAGACTACCTTCCATAATCACAAGGCTACCATCCATTGGGGTAACAAAAATCTGAAAAACAGACTACCTTGCACAATGATAAGGCTATCATCCATTGGAATAACAAAGATATCGACAACAGGCTACCTTCAATAATAACAAGGCTTCCATCCATTGGAGTAACAAAAATCTCGACAAAAGACTACCTTCCATAATGACAAGGCTACAATCAATTTGAATAATAATATCGATAATAGACTACCTTCCATAATGACAAGGCTACCATCCATTGGAGTAACAAAAATCTCAACGGCATACTACCTTCCATAATGACAAGGCTACCATCCATTGGAGTAACAAAAATCTCAACGACAGACTACCTTCCATAAAGACAAGGCTACCATCCATTTGAGTAACAAAAATCTGAACAACAGACTACCTTGCATAATGACAAGGCTATCATCCATTGGAATAACAAAGATATAGACAACAGATTACCTTTCATAACGACAAGGCTTCCATCCATTGGAGTTGCAAAAATCTCGACAAAAGACTACCTTCTAAAAGGACAAGGCTACAATCCATTGGAAAAACAAAAATCTCGACAATAGACTACCTTCCATAATGACAAGGCTACCATCCATTGGAGTAACAAAAATATTGACAACAGACTACCTTCCATAATGACAAGGCTACCATCCATTGGAATAACAAAAATCTCGACAATAGACTACCTTCCATAATGAGAAGGCTATCATCCATTGGAGTACCAAAAATATGAACAACAGACTACCTTCCATAATGACAAGGCTACCATCCATTGGAGTAACAAAAATGTCGACAATAGACTACCTTCCATAATCACAAGGCTACCATCCATTGGATTAATAAAAATCTGAACAACAGACTACCTTGCATAATGACAAGGCTATCATCCATTGGAGTAACAAAGATATTGACAACAGGCTACCTTAAATAATAACAAGGCTTCCATCCATTGGAGTAACAAAAATCTCGACAAAAGACTACCTTCCATAATGACAAGGCTACAATCCATTGGAATAATAAAAATATCGACAATAGACTACCTTCCATAATGACAAGGCTACCATCCATTGGAGTAACAAAAATCTCAACGACATACTACCTTCCATAATGACAAGGCTACCATCCATTGGAGTAACAAAAATCTCAACGACATACTACCTTCCATAAAGACAAGGCTACCATCCATTTGAGTAACAAAAATCTGAACAACAGACTACCTTGCATAAGGACAAGGCTATCATCCATTGGAATAACAAAGATATCGACAACAGGCTAACTTCAATAATGACAAGGCTTCCATCCATTGGAGTAACAAAAATCTCGACAAAAGACTACCTTCTATAATGACAAGGCTACAATCCATTGGAATAACAAAAATCTCGACAATAGACTACCTTCCATAATGACAAGGCTACCATCCATTGGAGTAACAAAATTATTGACAACAGACTACCTTCCATAATGACAAGGCTACCATCTATTGGAATAACAAAAATCTCGACAATAGACTACCTTCCATAATGAGAAGGCTATCATCGATTGGAGTAACAAAAATATGAACAACAGACTACCTTCCGTAATGACAAGGCTACCATCCATTGGAGTAATAAAAATGTCGACAATAGACTACCCTCCATAATCTCAAGGCTACCATCCATTGGGGTAACAAAAATCTGAACAACAGACTACCTTGCATAATGACAAGGCTATCATCCATTGGAATAACAAAGATATCGACAACAGGCTACCTTCAATAATAACAAGGCTTCCATCCATTGGAGTAACAAAAATCTCGACAAAAAGACTACCTTCCATAATGACAAGGCTACAATCCATTGGAATAATAAAAATATCGACAATAGACTACCATCCATAATGACAAGGCTACCATCCATTGGAGTAACAAAAATCTCAACGACATACTACCTTCCATAATGACAAGGCTACCATCCATTGGAGTAACAAAAATCTCAACGACATACTACCTTCCATAAAGACAAGGCTACCATCCATTTGAGTAACAAAAATCTGAACAACAGACTACCTTGCATAAGGACAAGGCTATCATCCATTGGAATAACAAAGATATCGACAACATGCTAACTTCAATAATGACAAGGCTTCCATCCATTGGAGTAACAAAAATCTCGACAAAAGACTACCTTCTATAATGACAAGGCTACAATCCATTGGAATAACAAAAATCTCGACAATAGACTACCTTCCATAATGACAAGGCTACAATCCATTGGAGTAACAAAAATATTGACAACAAACTACCTTCCATAATGACAAGGCTACCATCTATTGGAATAACAAAAATCTCGACAATAGACTACCTTCCATAATGAGAAGGCTATCATTGATTGGAGTAACAAAAATATGAACAACAGACTACCTTCCATAATGACAAGGCTACCATCCATTGGAGTAACAAAAATGTCGACAATAGACTACCTTCCGTAATGACAAGGCTACCATCCATTGGAGTAATAAAAATTTCGACAATAGACTACCCTCCATAATCACAAGGCTACCATCCATTGGGGTAACAAAAATCTGAACAACAGACTACCTTGCATAATGACAAGGCTATCATCCATTGGAATAACAAAGATATCGACAACAAGCTACCTTCAATAATAACAAGGCTTCCATCCATTGGAGTAACAAAAATCTCGACAAAAAGACTACCTTCCATAATGACAAGGCTACAATCCATTGGAATAATAAAAATATCGACAATAGACTACCTTCCATAATGACAAGACTACCATCCATTGGAGTAACAAAAATCTCAACGGCATACTACCTTCCATAATGACAAGGCTACCATCCATTATAGTAACAAAAATCTCAATGACAGACTACCTTCCATAAAGACAAGGCTACCATCCATTTGAGTAACAAAAATCTGAACAACAGACTACCTTGCATAATGACAAGGCTATCATCCATTGGAATAACAAAGATATCGACAACAGGCTAACTTCAATAATGACAAGGCTTCCATCCATTGGAGTAACAAAAATCTGGACAAAAGACTACCTTCTATAATGTCAAGGCTACAATCCATTGGAATAACAAAAATCTCGACAATAGAATACCTTCCATAATTACAAGGCTACCATCCATTGGAGTAACAAAAATATTGACAACAGACTACCTTCCATAATGACAAGGCTACCATCTATTGGAATAACAAAAATCTCGACAATAGATTACCTTCCATAATGAGAAGGCTATCATCGATTGGAGTAACAAAAATATGACTAACAGACTACCTTCCATAATGACAAGGCTACCATCCATTGGAGTAACAAAAATGTCGACAATAGACTACCTTCCGTAATGACAAGGCTACCATCCATTGGTATAATAAAAATGTCGACAATAGACTACCTTCCATAATCACAAGGCTACCATCCATTGGGGTAACAAAAATCTGAACAACAGACTACCTTGCATAATGACAAGGCTATCATCCATTGGAATAACAAAGATATCGACAACAGGCTACCTTCAATAATAATAAGGCTTCCATCCATTGGAGTAACAAAAATCTCGACAAAAGACTACCTTCCATAATGACAAGGCTACAATCCATTGGAATAATAAAAATATCGACGATAGACTAACTTCCATAATGACAAGGCTACCATCCATTGGAGTAACAAAAATCTCAACGGCATACTACCTTCCATAATGACAAGGCTACCATCCATTGGAGTAACAAAAATCTCAACGACAGACTACCTTCCATAAAGACAAGGCTACCATCCATTTGAGTAACAAAAATCTGAACAACAGACTACCTTGCATAATGACAAGGCTATCATCCATTGGAATAACAAAGATATCGACAACAGGCTAACTTCAATAATGACAAGGCTTCCATCCATTGGAGTAACAAAAATCTGGACAAAAGACTACCTTTTATAATGTCAAGGCTACAATCCATTGGAATAACAAAAATCTCAACAATAGACTACCTTCCATAATGAGAAGGCTACCATCCATTAGAGTAACAAAAATATTGACAACAAACTACCTTCCATAATGACAAGGCTACCATCTATTGGAATAACAAAAATCTCGACAATAGACTACCTTCCATAATGAGAAGGCTACCATCCATTGGAGTAATAAAAATGTCAACAATAGACTACCTTCCATAATCACAAGGCTACCATCCATTGGAGTAACAAAAATGTCGACAATAGACTACCTTCCGTAATGACAAGGCTACCATCCATTGGAGTAATAAAAATGTCGACAATAGACTACCTTCCATAATGAGAAGGCTACCATCCATTAGAGTAACAAAAATATTGACAACAAACTACCTTCCATAATCACAAGGCTACCATCTATTGGAATAACAAAAATCTCGACAATAGACTACCTTCCATAATGAGAAGGCTACCATCCATTGGAGTAATAAAAATGTCAACAATAGACTACCTTCCATAATCACAAGGCTACCATCCATTGGGGTAACAAAAATCTGAACAACAGACTACCTTGCATAATGACAAGGCTATCATCCATTGGAATAACAACGATATCGACAACAGGCTACCTTTAATAATACCAAGGCTTCCATCCATTGGAGTAACAAAAATCTCGACAAAAGACTACCTTCCATAATGACAAGTCTACAATCCATTGGAATAATAAAAATATCGACAATAGACTACCTTCCATAATGACAAGGCTACCATCCATTGGAGTAACAAAAATCTCAACGGCATACTACCTTCCATAATGACAAGGCTACCATCCATTAGAGTAACAAAAATCTCAACGACAGACTACCTTCCAAAAAGAATAGGCTACCATCCATTGGAATAACAAAAATCTCGACAACAGACTACCTTTTATAATGTCAAGGCTACAATCCATTGGAATAACAAAAATCTCGACAATAGACTACCTTCCATAATGAGAAGGCTACCATCCATTAGAGTAACAAAAATATTGACAACAAACTACCTTCCATAATGACAAGGCTACCATCTATTGGAATAACAAAAATCTCGACAATAGACTACCTTCCATAATGAGAAGGCTACCATCCATTGGAGTAATAAAAATGTCAACAATAGACTACCTTCCATAATCACAAGGCTACCATCCATTGGAGTAACAAAAATGTCGACAATAGACTACCTTCCATAATGACAAGGCTACCATCCATTGGAGTAAGAAAAATCTCAACGACAGACTACCTTCCATAAAGACAAGGCTACCATCCATTTGAGTAACAAAAATCTGAACAACAGACTACCTTGCATAATGACAAGGCTATCATCCATTGGAATAACAAAGATATCGACAACAGGCTAACTTCAATAATGACAAGGCTTCCATCCATTGGAGTAACAAAAATCTGGACAAAAGACTACCTTTTATAATGTCAAGGCTACAATCCATTGGAATAACAAAAATCTCGACAATAGACTACCTTCCATAATGAGAAGGCTACCATCCATTAGAGTAACAAAAATATTGACAACAAACTACCTTCCATAGTGACAAGGCTACCATCTATTGGAATAACAAAAATCTCGACAATAGACTACCTTCCATAATGAGAAGGCTACCATCCTTTGGAGTAATAAAAATGTCAACAATAGACTACCTTCCATAATCACAAGGCTACCATCCATTGGGGTAACAAAAATCTGAACAACAGACTACCTTGCATAATGACAAGGCTATCATCCATTGGAATAACAACGATATCGACAACAGGATACCTTTAATAATAACAAGGCTTCCATCCATTGGAGTAACAAAAATCTCGACAAAAGACTACCTTCCATGATGACAAGGCTACAATCCATTGGAATAATAAAAATATCGACAATAGACTACCTTCCATAATGACAAGGCTACCATCCATTGGAGTAACAAAAATCTCAACGGCATACTACCTTCCATAATGACAAGGCTACCATCCATTAGAGTAACAAAAATCTCAACGACAGACTACCTTCCAAAAAGAATAGGCTACCATCCATTTGAGTAACAAAAATCTGAACAACAGACTACCTTGCATAATGACAAGGCTATCATCCATTGGAATAACAAAGATATAGACAACAGACTACCTTTCATAACGACAAGGCTTCCATCCATTGGAGTTGCAAAAATCTCGACAAAAGACTACCTTCTAAAAGGACAAGGCTACAATCCATTGGAAAAACAAAAATCTCGACAATAGACTACCTTCCATAATGACAAGGCTACCATCCATTGGAGTAACAAAAATATTAACAACAGACTACCTTCCATAATGACAAGGCTACCATCCATTGGAATAACAAAAATCTCGACAATAGACTACCTTCCATAATGAGAAGGCTATCATCCATTGGAGTACCAAAAATATGAACAACAGACTACCTTCCATAATGACAAGGCTACCATCCATTGGAGTAACAAAAATGTCGACAATAGACTACCTTCCGTAATGACAAGGCTACCATCCATTGGAGTAATAAAAATGTCAACAATAGACTACCTTCCATAATCACAAGGCTACCATCCATTGGGGTAACAAAAATCTGAACAACAGACTACCTTGCACAATGATAAGGCTATCATCCATTGGAATAACAAAGATATCGACAACAGGCTACCTTCAATAATAACAAGGCTTCCATCCATTGGAGTAACAAAAATCTCGACAAAAGACTACCTTCCATAATGACAAGGCTACAATCAATTTGAATAATAATATCGATAATAGATTACCTTCCATAATGACAAGGCTACCATCCATTGGAGTAACAAAAATCTCAACGGCATACTACCTTCCATAATGACAAGGCTACCATCCATTAGAGTAACAAAAATCTCAACGACAGACTACCTTCCATAAAGACAAGGCTACCATCCATTTGAGTAACAAAAATCTGAACAACAGACTACCTTGCATAATGACAAGGCTATCATCCATTGGAATAACAAAGATATAGACAACAGACTACCTTTCATAACGACAAGGCTTCCATCCATTGGAGTTGCAAAAATCTCGACAAAAGACTACCTTCTAAAAGGACAAGGCTACAATCCATTGGAAAAACAAAAATCTCGACAATAGACTACCTTCCATAATGACAAGGCTACCATCCATTGGAGTAACAAAAATATTGACAACAGACTACCTTCCATAATGACAAGGCTACCATCCATTGGAATAACAAAAATCTCGACAATAGACTACCTTCCATAATGAGAAGGCTATCATCCATTGGAGTACCTAAAATATGAACAACAAACTACCTTCCATAATGACAAGGCTACCATCCATTGGAGTAACAAAAATGTCGACAATAGACTACCTTCCATAATCACAAGGCTACCATCCATTGGATTAATAAAAATCTGAACAACAGACTACCTTGCATAATGACAAGGCTATCATCCATTGGAGTAACAAAGATATTGACAACAGGCTACCTTAAATAATAACAAGGCTTCCATCCATTGGAGTAACAAAAATCTCGACAAAAGACTACCTTCCATAATGACAAGGCTACAATCCATTGGAATAATGAAAATATCGACAATAGACTACCTTCCATAATGACAAGGCTACCATCCATTGGAGTAACAAAAATCTCAACGACATACTACCTTCCATAATGACAAGGCTACCATCCATTGGAGTAACAAAAATCTCAACGACATACTACCTTCCATAAAGACAAGGCTACCATCCATTTGAGTAACAAAAATCTGAACAACAGACTACCTTGCATAAGGACAAGGCTATCATCCATTGGAATAACAAAGATATCGACAACAGGCTATCTTCAATAATGACAAGGCTTCCATCCATTGGAGTAACAAAAATCTCGACAAAAGACTACCTTCTATAATGACAAGGCTACAATCCATTGGAATAACAAAAATCTCGACAATAGACTACCTTCCATAATGACAAGGCTACCATCCATTGGAGTAACAAAAATATTGACAACAGACTACCTTCCATAATGACAAGGCTACCATCTATTGGAATAACAAAAATCTCGACAATAGACTACCTTCCATAATGAGAAGGCTATCATCGATTGGAGTAACAAAAATATGAACAACAGACTACCTTCCATAATGACAAGGCTACCATCCATTGGAGTAACAAAAATGTCGACAATAGACTACCTTCCGTAATGACAAGGCTACCATCCATTGGAGTAATAAAAATTTCGACAATAGACTACCCTCCATAATCACAAGGCTACCATCCATTGGGGTAACAAAAATCTGAACAACAGACTACCTTGCATAATGACAAGGCTATCATCCATTGGAATAACAAAGATATCGACAATAGGCTACCTTCAATAATAACAAGGCTTCCATCCATTGGAGTAACAAAAATCTCGACAAAAAGACTACCTTCCATAATGACAAGGCTACAATCCATTGGAATAATAAAAATATCGACAATAGACTACCTTCCATAATGACAAGGCTACCATCCATTGGAGTAACAAAAATATCAACGACATACTACCTTCCATAATGACAAGGCTACCATCCATTGGAGTAACAAAAATCTCAATGACAGACTACCTTCCATAAAGACAAGGCTACCATCCATTTGAGTAACAAAAATCTGAACAACAGACTACCTTGAATAATGACAAGGCTATCATCCATTGGAATAACAAAGATATCGACAACAGGCTAACTTCAATAATGACAAGGCTTCCATCCATTGGAGTAACAAAAATCTGGACAAAAGACTACCTTCTATAATGTCAAGGCTACAATCCATTGGAATAACAAAAATCTCCACAATAGAATACCTTCCATAATTACAAGGCTACCATCCATTGGAGTAACAAAAATATTGACAACAGACTACCTTCCATAATGACAAGGCTACCATCTATTGGAATAACAAAAATCTCGCCAATAGACTACCTTCCATAATGAGAAGGCTATCATCGATTGGAGTAACAAAAATATGACTAACAGACTACCTTCCATAATGACAAGGCTACCATCCATTGGAGTAACAAAAATGTCGACAATAGACTACCTTCCGTAATGACAAGGCTACCATCCATTGGAGTAATAAAAATGTCGACAATAGACTACCTTCCATAATCACAAGGCTACCATCCATTGGGGTAACAAAAATCTGAACAACAGACTACCTTGCATAATGACAAGGCTACAATCCATTGGAATAATAAAAATATCGAGGATAGACTAACTTCCATAATGACAAGGCTACCATCCATTGGAGTAATAAAAATCTCAACGGCATACTACCTTCCATAATGACAAGGCTACCATCCATTGGAGTAACAAAAATCTCAACGACAGACTACCTTCCATAAAGACAAGGCTACCATCCATTTGAGTAACAAAAATCTGAACAACAGACTACCTTGCATAATGACAAGGCTATCATCCATTGGAATAACAAAGATATCGACAACAGGCTACCTTCAATAATAACAAGGCTTCCATCCATTGGAGTAACAAAAATCTCGACAAAAGACTACCTTCCATAATGACAAGGCTACAATCCATTGGAATAATAAAAATATCGATGATAGACTAACTTCCATAATGACAAGGCTACCATCCATTGGAGTAACAAAAATCTCAACGGCATACTACCTTCCATAATGACAAGGCTACCATCCATTGGAGTAACAAAAATCTCAACGACAGACTACCTTCCATAAAGACAAGGCTACCATCCATTTGAGTAACAAAAATCTGAACAACGGACTACCTTGCATAATGACAAGGCTATCATCCATTGGAATAACAAAGATATCGACAACAGGCTACCTTCAATAATAATAAGGCTTCCATCCATTGGAGTAACAAAAATCTCGACAAAAGACTACCTTCCATAATGACAAGGCTACAATCCATTGGAATAATAAAAATATCGACGATAGACTAACTTCCATAATGACAAGGCTACCATCCATTGGAGTAACAAAAATCTCAACGGCATACTACCTTCCATAATGACAAGGCTACCATCCATTGGAGTAACAAAAATCTCAACGACAGACTACCTTACATAAAGACAAGGCTACCATCCATTTGAGTAACAAAAATCTGAACAACAGACTACCTTGCATAATGACAAGGCTATCATCCATTGGAATAACAAAGATATCGACAACAGGCTAACTTCAATAATGACAAGGCTTCCATCCATTGGAGTAACAAAAATCTCGACAAAAGACTACCTTCTATAATGGCAAGGCTACAATCCATTGGAATAACAAAAATCTCGACAATAGACTACCTTCCATAATGACAAGGCTACCATCCATTGGAGTAACAAAAATATTGACAACAGACTACCTTCCATAATGACAAGGCTACCATCTATTGGAATAACAAAAATCTCGACAATAGACTACGTTCCATAATGAGAATGCTATCATCGATTGGAGTAACAAAAATATGACTAACAGACTACCTTCCATAATGACAAGGCTACCATCCATTGGAGTAACAAAAATGTCGACAATAGACTACCTTCCGTAATGACAAGGCTACCATCCATTGGAGTAATAAAAATGTCGCCAATAGACTACCTTCCATAATCTCAAGGCTACCATCCATTGGGGTAACAAAAATCTGAACAACAGACTACCTTGCATAATGACAAGGCTATCATCCATTGGAATAACAAAGATATCTACAACAGGCTACCTTCAATAATAATAAGGTTTCCATCCATTGGAGTAACAAAAATATCGACAAAAGACTACCTTCCATAATGACAAGGCTACAATCCATTGGAATAATAAAAATATCGACGATAGACTAACTTCCATAATGACAAGGCTACCATCCATTGGAGTAACAAAAATCTCAACGGCATACTACCTTCCATAATGACAAGGCTACCATCCATTGGAGTAACAAAAATCTCAACGACAGACTACCTTCCATAAAGACAAGGCTACCATCCATTTGAGTAACAAAAATCTGAACAACAGACTACCTTGCATAATGACAAGGCTATCATCCATTGGAATAACAAAGATATCGACAACAGGCTACCTTCAATAATAACAAGGCTTCCATCCATTGGAGTAACAAAAATCTCGACAAAAGACAACCTTCCATAATGACAAGGCTACAATCCATTGGAATAATAAAAATATCGATGATAGACTAACTTCCATAATGACAAGGCTACCATCCATTGGAGTAACAAAAATCTCAACGGCATACTACCTTCCATAATGACAAGGCTACCATCCATTGGAGTAACAAAAATCTCAACGACAGACTACCTTACATAAAGACAAGGCTACCATCCATTTGAGTAACAAAAATCTGAACAACAGACTACCTTGCATAATGTCAAGGCTATCATCCATTGGAATAACAAAGATATCGACAACAGGCTAACTTCAATAATGACAAGGCTTCCATCCATTGGAGTAACAAAAATCTCGACAAAAGACTACCTTCTATAATGGCAAGGCTACAATCCATTGGAATAACAAAAATCTCGACAATAGACTACCTTCCATAATGACAAGGCTACCATCCATTGGAGTAAGAAAAATATTGACAACAGACTACCTTCCATAATGACAAGGCTACCATGTATTGGAATAACAAAAATCTCGACAATAGACTACGTTCCATAATGAGAATGCTATCATCGATTGGAGTAACAAAAATATGAACAACAGACTACCTTCCATAATGACAAGGCTACCATCCATTGGAGTAACAAAAATGTCGACAATAGACTACCTTCCGTAATGACAAGGCTACCATCCATTGGAGTAATAAAAATGTCGCCAATAGACTACCTTCCATAAGCTCAAGGCTACCATCCATTGGGGTAACAAAAATCTGAACAACAGACTACCTTGCATAATGACAAGGCTATCATCCATTGGAATAACAAAGATATCGACAACAGGCTACCTTCAATAATAATAAGGCTTCCATCCATTGGAGTAACAAAAATCTCGACAAAAGACTACCTTCCATAATGACAAGGCTACAATCCATTGGAATAATAAAAATATCGACGATAGACTAACTTCCATAATGACAAGGCTACCATCCATTGGAGTAACAAAAATCTCAACGGCATACTACCTTCCATAATGACAAGGCTACCATCCAATGGAGTAACAAAAATCTCAACGACAGACTACCTTCCATAAAGACAAGGCTACCATCCATTTGAGTAACAAAAATCTGAACAACAGACTACCTTGCATAATGACAAGGATATCATCCATTGGAATAACAAAGATATCGACAACATGCTACCTTCAATAATAACAAGGCTTCCATCCATTGGAGTAACAAAAATCTCGACAAAAGACTACCTTCCATAATGACATGGCTACAATCCATTGGAATAATAAAAATATCGATGATAGACTAACTTCCATAATGACAAGGCTACCATCCATTAGAGTAACAAAAATCTCAACGGCATACTACCTTCCATAATGACAAGGCTACCATCCATTGGAGTAACAAAAATCTCAACGACAGACTACCTTACATAAAGACAAGGCTACCATCCATTTGAGTAACAAAAATCTGAACAACAGACTACCTTGCATAATGACAAGGCTATCATCCATTGGAATAACAAAGATATCGACAACAGGCTAACTTCAATAATGACAAGGCTTCCATCCATTGGAGTAACAAAAATCTCGACAAAAGTCTACCTTCTATAATGGCAAGGCTACAATCCATTGGAATAACAAAAATCTCGACAATAGACTACCTTCCATAATGACAAGGCTACCATCCATTGGAGTAAGAAAAATATTGACAACAGACTACCTTCCATAATGACAAGGCTACCATGTATTGGAATAACAAAAATCTCGACAATAGACTACGTTCCATAATGAGAAGGCTATCATCGATTGGAGTAACAAAAATATGAACAACAGACTACCTTCCATAATGACAAGGCTACCATCCATTGGAGTAACAAAAATGTCGACAATAGACTACCTTCCGTAATGACAAGGCTACCATCCATTGGAGTAATAAAAATGTCGCCAATAGACTACCTTCCATAATCTCAAGGCTACCATCCATTGGGGTAACAAAAATCTGAACAACAGACTACCTTGCATAATGACAAGGCTATCATCCATTGGAATAACAAAGATATCGACAACAGGCTACCTTCAATAATAATAAGGCTTCCATCCATTGGAGTAACAAAAATCTCGACAAAAGACTACCTTCCATAATGACAAGGCTACAATCCATTGGAATAATAAAAATATCGACGATAGACTAACTTCCATAATGACAAGGCTACCATCCATTGGAGTAACAAAAATCTCAACGGCATACTACCTTCCATAATGACAAGGCTACCATCCAATGGAGTAACAAAAATCTCAACGACAGACTACCTTCCATAAAGACAAGGCTACCATCCATTTGAGTAACAAAAATCTGAACAACAGACTACCTTGCATAATGACAAGGATATCATCCATTGGAATAACAAAGATATCGACAACAGGCTACCTTCAATAATAACAAGGCTTCCATCCATTGGAGTAACAAAAATCTCGACAAAAGACTACCTTCCATAATGACATGGCTACAATCCATTGGAATAATAAAAATATCGATGATAGACTAACTTCCATAATGACAAGGCTACCATCCATTGGAGTAACAAAAATCTCAACGGCATACTACCTTCCATAATGACAAGGCTACCATCCATTGGAGTAACAAAAATCTCAACGACAGACTACCTTACATAAAGACACGGCTACCATCCATTTGAGTAACAAAAATCTGAACAACAGACTACCTTGCATAATGACAAGGCTATCATCCATTGGAATAACAAAGATATCGACAATAGGCTAACTTCAATAATGACAAGGCTTCCATCCATTGGAGTAACAAAAATCTCGACAAAAGACTACCTTCTATAATGGCAAGGCTACAATCCATTGGAATAACAAAAATCTCGACGATAGACTACCTTCCATAATGACAAGGCTACCATCCATTGGAGTAAGAAAACTATTGACAACAGACTACCTTCCATAATGACAAGGCTACCATGTATTGGAATAACAAAAATCTCGACAATAGACTATGTTCCATAATGAGAATGCTATCATCGATTAGAGTAACAAAAATATGAACAACAGACTACCTTCCATAATGACAAGGCTACCATCCATTGGAGTAACAAAAATGTCGACAGTAGACTACCTTCCGTAATGACAAGGCTACCATCCATTGGAGTAATAAAAATGTCGCCAATAGACTACCTTCCATAATCTCAAGGCTACCATCCATTGGGGTAACAAAAATCTGAACAACAGACTACCTTGCATAATGACAAGGCTATCATCCATTGGAATAACAAAGATATCGACAACAGGCTACCTTCAATAATAATAAGGCTTCCATCCATTGGAGTAACAAAAATCTCGACAAAAGACTACCTTCCATAATGACAAGGCTACAATCCATTGGAATAATAAAAATATCGACGATAGACTAACTTCCATAATGACAAGGCTACCATCCATTGGAGTAACAAAAATCTCAACGGCATACTACCTTCCATAATGACAAGGCTACCATCCAATGGAGTAACAAAAATCTCAACGACAGACTACCTTCCATAAAGACAAGGCTACCATCCATTTGAGTAACAAAAATCTGAACAACAGACTACCTTGCATAATGACAAGGCTATCATCCATTGGAATAACAAAGATATCGACAACAGGCTACCTTCAATAATAACAAGGCTTCCATCCATTGGAGTAACAAAAATCTCGACAAAAGACTACCTTCCATAATGACATGGCTACAATCCATTGGAATAATAAAAATATCTATGATAGACTAACTTCCATAATGACAAGGCTACCATCCATTGGAGTAACAAAAATCTCAACGGCATACTACCTTCCATAATGACAAGGCTACCATCCATTGGAGTAACAAAAATCTCAACGACAGACTACCTTACATAAAGACAAGGCTACCATCCATTTGAGTAACAAAAATCTGAACAACAGACTACCTTGCATAATGACAAGGCTATCATCCATTGGAATAACAAAGATATCGACAACAGGCTAACTTCAATAATGACAAGGCTTCCATCCATTGGAGTAACAAAAATCTCGACAAAAGTCTACCTTCTATAATGGCAAGGCTACAATCCATTGGAATAACAAAAATCTCGACAATAGACTACCTTCCATAATGACAAGGCTACCATCCATTGGAGTAAGAAAAATATTGACAACAGACTACCTTCCATAATGACAAGGCTACCATGTATTGGAATAACAAAAATCTCGACAATAGACTACGTTCCATAATGAGAAGGCTATCATCGATTGGAGTAACAAAAATATGAACAACAGACTACCTTCCATAATGACAAGGCTACCATCCATTGGAGTAACAAAAATGTCGACAATAGACTACCTTCCGTAATGACAAGGCTACCATCCATTGGAGTAATAAAAATGTCGCCAATAGACTACCTTCCATAATCACAAGGATACCATCCATTGGGGTAACAAAAATCTGAACAACAGACTACCTTGCATAATGACAAGGCTATCATCCATTGGAATAACAAAGATATCGACAACAGGCTACCTTCAATAATAACAAGGCTTCCATCCATTGGAGTAACAAAAATCTCGACAAAAGACTACCTTCCATAATGACAAGGCTACAATCCATTGGAATAATAAAAATATCGACAATAGACTACCTTCCATAATGACAAGGCTACCATCCATTGGAGTAACAAAAATCTCAACGACATACTACCCTCCATAATGACAAGGCTACCATCCATTGGAGTAACAAAAATCTCAACGACAGACTACCTTCCATAAAGACAAGGCTACCATCCATTTGAGTAACAAAAATCTGAACAACAGACTACCTTGCATACTGACAAGGCTATTATCCATTGGAATAACAAAGATATCGACAACAGGCTAACTTCAATAATGACAAGGCTTACATCCATTGGAGTAACAAAAATCTCGACAAATGACTACCTTCTATAATGTCAAGGCTACAATCCATTGGAATAACAAAAATATCGACAATAGACTAACTTCCATAATGACAAGGCTACCATCCATTGGAGTAACAAAAATATTGACAACAGACTACCTTCCATAATGACAAGGCTACCATCTATTGGAATAACAAAAATCTCGACAATAGACTACGTTCCATAATGAGAAGGCTATCATCGATTGGAGTAACAAAAATATGAACAACAGACTACCTTCCATAATGACAAGGCTACCATCCATTGGAGTAACAAAAATGTCGACAATAGACTACCTTCCGTAATGACAAGGCTACCATCCATTGGAGTAATAAAAATGTCGCCAATAGACTACCTTCCATAATCACAAGGATACCATCCATTGGGGTAACAAAAATCTGAACAACAGACTACCTTGCATAATGACAAGGCTATCATCCATTGGAATAACAAAGATATCGACAACAGGCTACCTTCAATAATAACAAGGCTTCCATCCATTGGAGTAACAAAAATCTCGACAAAAGACTACCTTCCATAATGACAAGGCTACAATCCATTGGAATAATAAAAATATCGACAATAGACTACCTTCCATAATGACAAGGCTACCATCCATTGGAGTAACAAAAATCTCAACGACATACTACCCTCCATAATGACAAGGCTACCATCCATTGGAGTAACAAAAATCTCAACGACAGACTACCTTCCATAAAGACAAGGCTACCATCCATTTGAGTAACAAAAATCTGAACAACAGACTACCTTGCATACTGACAAGGCTATTATCCATTGGAATAACAAAGATATCGACAACAGGCTAACTTCAATAATGACAAGGCTTACATCCATTGGAGTAACAAAAATCTCGACAAATGACTACCTTCTATAATGTCAAGGCTACAATCCATTGGAATAACAAAAATATCGACAATAGACTAACTTCCATAATGACAAGGCTACCATCCATTGGAGTAACAAAAATATTGACAACAGACTACCTTCCATAATGACAAGGCTACCATCTATTGGAATAACAAAAATCTCGACAATAGACTACCTTCCATAATGAGAAGGCTATCATCGATTGGAGTAACAAAAATATGACTAACAGACTACCTTCCATAATGACAAGGCTACCATCCATTGGAGTAACAAAAATGTCGACAATAGACTACCTTCCGTAATGACAAGGCTTCCATCCATTGGAGTAATAAAAATGTCGACAATAGACTACCTTCCATAATCACAAGGCTACCATCCATTGGGGTAACAAAAATCTGAACAACAGACTACCTTGCATAATGACAAGGCTATCATCCATTGGAATAACAAAGATATCGACAACAGGCTACCTTCAATAATAACAAGGCTTCCATCCATTGGAGTAACAAAAATCTCGACAAAAGACTACCTTCCATAATGACAAGGCTACAATCCATTGGAATAATAAAAATGTCGACGATAGACTACCTTCCATAATGACAAGGCTACCATCCATTGGAGTAACAAAAATCTCAACGGCATACTACCTTCCATAATGACAAGGCTACCATCCATTTGAGTAACAAAAATATGAACAACAGACTACCTTGCATAATGACAAGGCTATCATCCATTGGAATAACAAAGATATCAAAAACAGGCTAACTTCAATAATGACAAGGCTTCCATCCATTGGAGTAACAAAAATCTCGACAAAAGACTACCTTCTATAATGGCAAGGCTACAATCCATTGGAATAACAAAAATCTCGACAATAGACTACCTTCCATAATGACAAGGCTACCATCCATTGGAGTAACAAAAATATTGACAACAGATTACCTTCCATAATGACAAGGCTACCATCTATTGGAATAACAAAAATCTCGACAATAGACTACCTTCCATAATGAGAAGGCTATCATCGATTGGAGTAACAAAAATATGAACATCAGACTACCTTCCATATGACAAGGCTACCATCCATTGGAGTAACAAAAATGTCGACAATAGACTACCTTCCGTAATGACAAGGCTACCATCCATTGGAGTAATAAAAATGTCGACAATAGACTACCTTCCATAATCACAAGGCTACCATCCATTGGGGTAACAAAAATCTGAACAACAGACTACCTTGCATAATGACAAGGCTATCATCCATTGGAATAACAAAGATATCGACAACAGGCTACCTTCAATAATAACAAGGCTTCCATCCATTGGAGTAACAAAAATCTCGACAAAAGACTACCTTCCATAATGACAAGGCTACAATCCATTGGAATAATAAAAATATCGACAATAGACTACCTTCCATAATGACAAGGCTACCATCCATTGGAGTAACAAAAATCTCAACGACATACTACTTTCCATAATGACAAGGCTACCATCCATTGGAGTAACAAAAATCTCAACGACAGACTACCTTCCATAAAGACAAGGCTACCATCCATTTGAGTAACAAAAATCTGAACAACAGACTACCTTGCATAATGACAAGGCTATCATCCATTGGAATAACAAAGATATCGACAACAGGCTAACTTCAATAATGACAAGGCTTCCATCCATTGGAGTAACAAAAATCTCGACAAAAGACTACCTTCTATAATGACAAGGCTACAATCCGTTGGAATAACAAAAATCTCGACAATAGACTACCTTCCATAATGACAAGGCTACCATCCATTGGAGTAACAAAAATATTGACAACATACTACATTCCATAATGACAAGGCTACAATCCATTGGAATAATAAAAATATCGACAATAGACTACCTTCCATAATGACAAGGCTACCATCCATTGGAGTAACAAAAATCTCAACGACATACTACCTTCCATAATGACAAGGATACCATCCATTGGAGTAACAAAAATCTCAACGACAGACTACCTTCCATAAAGACAAGGCTACCATCCATTTGAGTAACAAAAGTCTGAACAACAGACTACCTTGCATAATGACAAGGCTATCATCCATTGGAATAACAAAGATATCGATAACAGGGTAACTTCAATAATGACAAGGCTTCCATCCATTGGAGTAAAAAAAATCTCGACAAAAGACTACCTTCTATAATGTCAAGGCTACAATCCATTGGAATAACAAAAATCTCGACAATAGACTACCTTCCATAATGACAAGGCTACCATCCATTGGAGTAACAAAAATATTGACAACAGACTACCTTCCATAATGACAAGGCTACCATCTATTGGAATAACAAAAATCTCGACAATAGACTACCTTCCATAATGAGAAGGCTATCATCGATTGGAGTAACAAAAATATGAACAACAGACTACCTTCCATAATGACAAGGCTACCATCCATTGGAGTAACAAAAATGTCAACAATAGACTACCTTCCGTAATGACAAGGCTACCATCCATTGGAGTAATAAAAATGTCGACAATAGACTACCTTCCATAATCACAAGGCTACCATCCATTGGGGTAACAAAAATCTGAACAACAGACTACCTTGCATAATGACAAGGCTATCATCCATTGGAATAACAAAGATATCGACAACAGGCTACCTTCAATAATAACAAGGCTTCCATCCATTGGAGTAACAAAAATCTCGACAAAAGACTACCTTCCATAATGACAAGGATACAATCCATTGGAATAATAAAAATATCGACAATAGACTACCTTCCATAATGACAAGGCTACCATCCATTGGAGTAACAAAAATCTCAACGGCATACTACCTTCCATAATGACAAGGCTACCATCCATTGGAGTAACAAAAATCTCAACGACAGACTACCTTCCATAAAGACACGGCTACGTTCCATTTGAGTAACAAAAATCTGAACAACAGACTACCTTGCATAATGACAAGGCTATCATCCATTTGAATATCAAAGATATCGACAACAGGCTAACTTCAATAATGACAAGGCTTCCATCCATTGGAGTAACAAAAATCTCGACAAAAGACTACCTTCTATAATGTCAAGGCTACAATCCATTGGAATAACAAAAATCTCGACAATAGACTACCTTCCATAATGACAAGGCTACCATCCATTGGAGTAATAAAAATATTGACAACAGACTACCTTCCATAATGACAAGGCTACCATCTATTGGAGTAACAAAAATCTCGACAATAGACTACCTTCCATAATGAGAAGGCTATCATCGATTGGAGTAACAAAAATATGAACAACAGACTACCTTCCATAACGACAAGGCTACCATCCATTGGAGTAAAAAAAATGTCGACAATAGACTACCTTCCGTAATGACAAGGCTACCATTCATTGAAGTAATAAAAATGTCGACAATAGACTACCTTCCATAATCACAAGGCTACCATCCATTGGGGTAACAAAAATCTGAACAACAGACTACCTTGCATAATGACAAGGCTATCATCCATTGGAATAACAAAGATATCGACAATAGGCTACCTTCAATAATAACAAGGCTTCCATCCATTGGAGTAACAAAAATCTCGACAAAAGACTACCTTCCATAATGACAAGGCTACAATCCATTGGAATAATAAAAATATCGACAATAGACTACCTTCCATAATGACAAGGCTACCATCCATTGGAGTAACAAAAATCTCAACAGCATACAACCTTCCATAATGACAAGGCTACCTTCCATTGGAGTAACAAAAATCTCAACGACAGACTACCTTCCATAAAGACAAGGCTACCATCCATTTGAGTAACAAAAATCTGAACAACAGACTACCTTGCATAATGACAAGGCTACCATCCATTGAAATAACAAAGATATAGACAACGGACTACCTTCCATAACGACAAGGCTTCCATCCATTGGAGTTACAAAAATATCGACAAAAGACTACCTTCTAAAAGGACAAGGATACAATCCATTGGATTAACAAAAATCTCGACAATAGACTACCTTCCGTAATGACAAGGCTACCATCCATTCGAGTAATAAAATTGTCAACAATAGACTACCTTCCATAATCACAAGGCTACCATCCATTGGGGTAACAAAAATCTGAACAACAGACTACCTTGCATAATGACAAGGCTATCATCCATTGGAATAACAAAGATATCGACAAAAGGCTACCTTCAATAATAACAAGGCTTCCATCCATTGGAGTAACAAAAATCTCGACAAAAGACTACCTTCCATAATGACAAGGCTACAATCCATTGGAATAATAAAAATATCGACAATAGACTACCTTCCATAATGACAAGGCTACCATCCATTGGAGTAACAAAAATCTCAACGGCATACTACCTTCCATAATGACAAGGCTACCATCCATTGGAGTAACAAAAATCTCAATGATAGACTACCTTCCATAAAGACAAGGCTACCATCCATTTGAGTAACAAAAATATGAACAACAGACTACCTTGCATAATGACAAGGCTATCATCCATTGGAATAACAAAGATATAGACAACGGACTACCTTCCATAACGACAAGGCTTCCATCCATTGGAGTTACAAAAATCTCGACAAAAGACTACCTTCTAAAAGGACAAGGCTACAATCCATTGGAATAACAAAAATATCGACAATAGACTACCTTCCATAATGACAAGGCTACCATCCATTGGAGTAACAAAAATCTCAACGACAGACTACCTTCTATAAAGACAAGGCTACCATCCATTTGAGTAACAAAATTCTGAACAACAGACTACCTTGCATAATGAAAAGGCTATCATCCATTGGAATAACAAAGATATCGACAACAGGCTAACTTCAATAATGACAAGGCTTCCTTCCATTGGAGTAACAAAAATCTCGACAAAAGACTACCTTCTATAATGACAAGGCTACAATCCATTGGAATAACAAAAATCTCGACAATAGACTACCTTCCATAATGACAAGGCTACCATCCATTGGAGTAACAAAAATATTGACAACAGACTACCTTCCATAATGACAAGGCTACCATCTATTGGAATAACAAAAATCTCGACAATAGACTACCTTCCATAATGAGAAGGCTATCATCGATTGGAGTAACAAAAATATGAACAACAGACTACCTTCCATAATGACAAGGCTACCATCCATTGGAGTAACAAAAATGTCGACAATAGACTACCTTCCGTAATGACAAGGCTACCATCCATTGGAGTAATAAAAACATCGACAATAGACTACCTTCCATAATCACAAGGCTAACATCCATTGGGGTAACAAAAATCTGAACAACAGACTACCTTGGATAATGACAAGGCTATCATCCATTGGAATAACAAAGATATCGACAACAGGCTACCTTCAATAATAACAAGGCTTCCATCCATTGGAGTAACAAAAATCTCGACAAAAGACTACCTTCCATAATGACAAGGCTACAATCCATTGGAATAATAAAAATATAGACAATAGACTACCTTCCCTAATGACAAGGCTACCATCCATTGGAGTAACAAAAATCTCAACGACATACTACCTTCCATAATGATAAGGCTACCATCCATTGGAGTAACAAAAATCTCAACGACAAACTACCTTACATAAAGACAAGGCTACCATCCATTTGAGTAACAAAAATCTGAACAACAGACTACCTTGCATAATGACAAGTCTATCATCCATTGGAATAACAAAGATATCAACAACAGCCTACCTTCAATAATGACAAGGCTTCCATCCATTGGAGTAACAAAAATCTCGACAAAAGACTACCTTCTATAATGACAAGCCTACAATCCATTGGAATAACAAAAATCTCGACAATAGACTACCTTCCATAATGACAAGGCTACCATCCATTGGATTAACAAAAATATTGACAATAGACTACCTTCCATAATGACAAGGCTACCATCTATTGGAATAACAAAAATCTCGACAATAGACTACCTTCCATAATGAGAAGGCTATCATCGATTGGAGTAACAAAAATATGAACAACAGACTACCTTCCATAATGACAAGGCTACCATCCATTGGAGTAACAAAAATGTCGATAATAGACTACCTTCTGTAATGACAAGGCTACCATCCATTGGAGTAATAAAAATATCAACAATAGACTACCTTCCATAATCACAAGGCTACCATCCATTGGGGTAACAAAAATCTGAACAACAGACTACCTTGCATAATGACAAGGTTATCATCCATTGGAATAACAAAGATATCGACAACAGGCTACCTTCAATAATAACAAGGCTTCCATCCATTGGAGTAACAAAAATCTCGACAAAAGACTACCTTCCATAATGACAAGGCTACAATCCATTGGAATAATAAAAATATCGACAATAGACTACCTTCCCTAATGACAAGGCTACCATCCATTGGAGTAACAAAAATCTCAACGACATACTACCTTCCATAATGACAAGGCTACCATCCATTGGAGTAACAAAAATCTCATTGACATACTACCTTCCATAATCACAAGGCTAACATCCATTGGGGTAACAAAAATCTGAACAACAGACTACCTTGCATAATGACAAGGCTATCATCCATTGGAATAACAAAGATATCGACAACAGGCTACCTTCAATAATAACAAGGCTTCCATCCATTGGAGTAACAAAAATCTCGACAAAAGACTACCTTCCATAATGACAAGGCTACAATCCATTGGAATAATAAAAATATCGACAATAGACTACCTTCCCTAATGACAAGGCTACCATCCATTGGAGTAACAAAAATCTCAAGGACATACTACCTTCCATAATGACAAGGCTACCATCCATTGGAGTAACAAAAATCTCAACGACAAACTACCTTACATAAAGACAAGGCTACCATCCATTTGAGTAACAAAAATCTGAACAACAGACTACCTTGCATAATGACAAGTCTATCATCCATTGGAATAACAAAGATATAAACAACAGCCTAACTTCAATAATGACAAGGCTTCCATCCATTGGAGTAACAAAAATCTGGACAAAAGACTACCTTCTATAATGACAAGCCTACAATCCATTGGAATAACAAAAATCTCGACAATAGACTACCTTCCATAATGACAAGGCTACCATCCATTGGATTAACAAAAATATTGACAACAGACTACCTTCCATAATGACAAGGCTACCATCTATTGGAATAACAAAAATCTCGACAATAGACTACCTTCCATATTGAGAAGGCTATCATCGATTGGAGTAACAAAAATATGAACAACAGACTACCTTCCATAATGACAAGGCTACCATCCATTGGAGTAACAAAAATGTCGATAATAGACTACCTTCCGTAATGACAAGGCTACCATCCATTGGAGTAATAAAAATATCAACAATAGACTACCTTCCATAATCACAAGGCTACCATCCATTGGGGTAACAAAAATCTGAACAACAGACTACCTTGCATAATGACAAGGTTATCATCCATTGGAATAACAAAGATATCGACAACAGGCTACCTTCAATAATAACAAGGCTTCCATCCATTGGAGTACCAAAAATCTTGACAAAAGACTACCTTCCATAATGACAAGGCTACAATCCATTGGAATAATAAAAATATCGACAATAGACTACCTTCCCTAATGACAAGGCTACCATCCATTGGAGTAACAAAAATCTCAACGACATACTACCTTCCATAATGACAAGGCTACCATCCATTGGAGTAACAAAAATCTCAACGACATACTACCTTACATAAAGACAAGGCTACCATCCATTTGAGTAACGAAAATCTGAACAACAGACTACCTTGCATAATGACAAGGCTATCATCCATTGGAATAACAAAGATATCGACAACAGCCTAACTTCAATAATGACAAGGCTTCCATCCATTGGAGTAACAAAAATCTCGACAAAAGACTACCTTCTATAATCACAAGCCTACAATCCATTGGAATAACAAAAATCTGGACAATAGACTACCTTCCATAATGACAAGGCTACCATCCATTGGATTAACAAAAATATTGACAACAGACTACCTTCCATAATGACAAGGCTACCATCTATTGGAATAACAAAAATCTCGACAATAGACTACCTTCCATAATGAGAAGGCTATCATCGATTGGAGTAACAAAAATATGAACAACAGACTACCTTCCATAATGACAAGGCTACCATCCATTGGAGTAACAAAAATGTCGATAATAGACTACCTTCCGTAATGACAAGGCTACCATCCATTGGAGTAATAAAAATATCAACAATAGACTACCTTCCATAATCACAAGGCTACCATCCATTGGGGTAACAAAAATCTGAACAACAGACTACCTTGCATAATGACAAGGTTATCATCCATTGGAATAACAAAGATATCGACAACAGGCTACCTTCAATAATAACAAGGCTTCCATCCATTGGAGTAACAAAAATCTCGACAAAAGACTACCTTCCATAATGACAAGGCTACAATCCATTGGAATAATAAAAATATCGACAATAGACTACCTTCCCTAATGACAAGGCTACCATCCATTGGAGTAACAAAAATCTCAACGACATACTACCTTCCATAATGACAAGGCTACCATCCATTGGAGTAACAAAAATCTCAACGACATACTACCTTACATAAAGACAAGGCTACCATCCATTTGAGTAACAAAAATCTGAACAACAGACTACCTTGCATAATGACAAGGCTATCATCCATTGGAATAACAAAGATATCGACAACAGCCTAACTTCAATAATGACAAGGCTTCCATCCATTGGAGTAACAAAAATCTCGACAAAAGACTACCTTCTATAATCACAAGCCTACAATCCATTGGAATAACAAAAATCACGACAATAGACTACCTTCCATAATGACAAGGCTACCATCCATTGGATTAACAAAAATATTGACAACAGACTACCTTCCATAATGACAAGGCTACCATCTATTGGAATAACAAAAACCTCGACAATAGACTACCTTCCATAATGAGAAGGCTATCATCGATTGGAGTAACAAAAATATAAACAACAGACTACCTTCCACAATGACAAGGCTACCATCCATTGGAGTAACAAAAATGTCGACAATAGACTACCTTCTGTAATGACAAGGCTACCATCCATTGGAGTAATAAAAAAGTCGACAATAGACTACCTTCCATAATCACAAGGGTACCATCCATTGGGGTAACAAAAATCTGAACAACAGACTACCTTGCATAATGACAAGGCTATCATCCATTTGAATAACAAAGATATCGACAACAGGCTAACTTCAATAATGACAAGGCTTCCATCCATTGGAGTAACAAAAATCTCGACAAAAGACTACCTTCCATAATGACAAGGCTACAATCCATTGGAATAATAAAAATATCGACAATAGACTACCTTCCATAATGACAAGGCTACCATCCATTGGAGTAACAAAAATCTCAATGGCTTACTACCTTCCATAATGACAAGGCTACCATCCATTGGAGTAACAAAAATCTCAACGACAGACTACCTTACATAAAGACAAGGCTACCATCCATTTGAGTAACAAAAATCTGAACAACAGACTACCTTGCATAATGACAAGGCTATCATCCATTGGAATAACAAAGATATCGACAACAGCCTAACTTCAATAATGACAAGGCTTCCATCCATTGGAGTAACAAAAATCTCGACAAAAGACTACCTTCTATAATGACAAGCCTACAATCCATTGGAATAACAAAAATCTCGACAATAGACTACCTTCCATAATGACAAGGCTACCATCCATTGGATTAACAAAAATATTGACAACAAACTACCTTCCATAATGACAAGGCTACCATCTATTGGAATAACAAAAATCTCGACAATAGACTACCTTCCATAATGAGAAGGCTATCATCGATTGGAGTAACAAAAATATGAACAACAGACTACCTTCCATAATGACAAGGCTACCATCCATTGGAGTAATAAAAATGTCGACAATAGACTACCTTCCGTAATGACAAGGCTACCATCCATTGGAGTAATAAAAATGTCGACAATAGACTACCTTCCATAATCACAAGGGTACCATCCATTGGGGTAACAAAAATCTGAACAACAGACTACCTTGCATAATGACAAGGCTATCATCCATTGGAATAACAAAGATATCGACAACAGGCTAACTTCAATAATGACAAGGCTATCATCCATTGGAATAACAAAGATATCGACAACAGGCTACCTTCAATAATAACAAGGCTTCCATCCATTGGAGTAACAAAAATCTCGACAAAAGACTACCTTCCATAATGACAAGGCTAACATCCATTGGAATAACAAAAATCTCAACGGCTTACTACCTTCCATAATGACAAGGCTACCATCCATTGGAGTAACAAAAATCTCAAGGACAGACTACCTTCCATAAAGACAAGGCTACCATCCTTTTGAGTAACATAAATCTGAACAACAGACTACCTTGTATAATGACAAGGCTATCATCCATTGGAATATCAAAGATATCTACAACAGGCTAACTTCAATAATGACAAGGCTTCCATCCATTGGAGTAACAAAAATCTCGACAAAAGACTACCTTCTATAATCACAAGGCTACAATCCATTGGAATAACAAAAATCTCGACAATAGACTACCTTCCATAATGACAAGGCTACCATCCATTGGAGTAACAAAAATATTGACAACAGACTACCTTCCATAATGACAAGGCTACCATCTATTGGAATAACAAAAATCTCGACAATAGACTACCTTCCATAATTAGAAGGCTATCATCGAATGGAGTAACAAAAATATGAACAACAGACTACCTTCCATAATGACAAGGCTACCATCCATTGGAGTAACAAAAATGTCGATAATAGACTACCCTCCGTAATGACAAGGCTACCATCCAGTGGAGTAATAAAAATGTCAACAATAGACTACCTTCCATAATCACAAGGCTACCATCCATTGGGGTAACAAAAATCTGAACAACAGACTACCTTGCATAATGACAAGGCTATCATCCATTGGAATAACAAAGATATCGACAACAGGCTACCTTCAATAATAACAAGGCTTCCATCCATTGGAGTAACAAAAATCTCGACAAAAGACTACCTTCCATAATGACAAGGCTACAATCCATTGGAATAATAAAAATATCGACAATTGACTACCTTCCCTAATGACAAGGCTACCATCCATTGGAGTAACAAAAATCTCAACGACATACTACCTTCCATAATGACAAGGCTACCATCCATTGGAGTAACAAAAATCTCAACGACAGACTAGCTTACATAAAGACAAGGCTACCATCCATTTGAGTAACAAAAATCTGAACAACAGACTACCTTGCATAATGACAAGGCTATCATCCATTGGAATAACAAAGATATCGACAACAACCTAACTTCAATAATGACAAGGCTTCCATCCATTTGAGTAAGAAAAATCTCGACAAAAGACTACCTTCTATAATGACAAGCCTACAATCCATTGGAATAACAAAAATCTCGACAATAGACTACCTTCCATAATGACAAGGCTACCATCCATTGGATTAACAAAAATATTGACAACAAACTACCTTCCATAATGACAAGGCTACCATCTATTGGAATAACAAAAATCTCGACAATAGACTACCTTCCATAATGAGAAGGCTATCATCGAATGGAGTAAAAAAAATATGAACAACAGACTACCATCCATAATGACAAGGCTACCATCCATTGGAGTAACAAAAATGTCGACAATAGACTACCCTCCGTAATGACAAGGCTACCATCCATTGGAGTAATAAAAATGTCAACAATAGACTACCTTCCATAATCACAAGGGTACCATCCATTGGGGTAACAAAAATCTGAACAACAGACTACCTTGCATAATGACAAGGCTATCATCCATTGGAATAACAAAGATATCGACAACAGGCTACCTTCAATAATAACAAGGCTTCCATCCATTGGAGTAACAAAAATCTCGACAAAAGACTACCTTCCATAATGACAAGGCTACAATCCATTGGAATAATAAAAATATCGACAATAGACTACCTTCCATAATGACAAGGCTACCATCCATTGGAGTAAAAAAAATCTCAACGGCATACTACCTTCCATAATGACAAGGCTACCATCCATTGGAGTAACAAAAATCTCAACGACAGACTACCTTCCATAAAGACAAGGCTACCATCCATTTGAGTAACAAAAATTCCTAACAACAGACTACCTTGCATAATGACAAGGCTATCATCCATTGGAATATCAAAGATATCTACAACAGGCTAACTTCAATAATGACAAGGCTTCCATCCATTGGAGTAACAAAAATCTCGAAAAAAGACTACCTTCTATAATCACAAGGCTACAATCCATTGGAATAATAAAAATCTCGACAATAGACTACCTTCCATAATGACAAGGCTACCATCCATTGGAGTAACAAAAATATTGACAACAGACTACCTTCCATAATGACAAGGCTACCATCTATTGGAATAACTAAAATCTCGACAATAGACTACCTTCCATAATGAGAAGGCTATCATCGAATGGAGTAACAAAAATATGAACAACAGACTACCTTCCATAATGACAAGGCTACCATCCATTGGAGTAACAAAAATGTCGACAATAGACTACCCTCCGTAATGACAAGGCTACCATCCATTGGAGTAATAAAAATGTCAACAATAGACTACCTTCCATAATCACAAGGCTACCATCCATTGGGGTAACGAAAATCTGAACAACAGACTACCTTGCATAATGACAAGGCTATCATCCATTGGAATAACAAAGATATCGACAACAGGCTACCTTCAATAATAGCAAGGCTTCCATCCATTGGAGTAACAAAAATCTCGACAAAAGACTACCTTCCATAAGGACAAGGCTACAATCCATTGGAATAATAAAAATATCGACAATAGACTACCTTCCATAATGACAAGGCTACCATCCACTGGAGTAACAAAAATCGCAACGGCATACTACCTTCCATAATGACAAGGCTACCATCCATTGGAGTAACAAAAATCTCAACGATAGACTACCTTCCATAAAGAAAAGGCTACCATCCATTTGAGTAACAAAAATCTGAACAACAGACTACCTTGCATAATGACAAGGCTATCATCCATTGAAATAACAAAGATATAGACAACGGACTACCTTCCATAACGACAAGCCTTCCATCCAGTGGAGTTACAAAAATCTCGACAAAATACTACCTTCTAAAAGGACAAGGATACAATCCATTGGAATAACAAAAATCTCGACAATAGACTACCTTCCGTAATGACAAGGCTACCATCCATTGGAGTAATAAAAATGTCAATAATAGACTACCTTCCATAATCACAAGGCTACCATCCATTGGGGTAACAAAAATATGAACAACAGACTACCTTGCATAATGACAAGGCTATCATCCATTGGAATAACAAAGATATCGACAACAGGATACCTTCAATAATAACAAGGCTTCCATCCATTGGAGTAACAAAAATGTCGACAATAGACTACCCTCCGTAATGATAAGGCTACCATCCATTGGAGTAATAAAAATGTCAACAATAGACTACCTTCCATAATCACAAGGTTACCATCCATTGGGGTAACGAAAATCTGAACAACAGACTACCTTGCATAATGACAAGGCTATCATCCATTGGAATAACAAAGATATCGACAACAGGCTACCTTCAATAATAACAAGGCTTCCATCCATTGGAGTAACAAAAATCTCGACAAAAGACTACCTTCCATAAGGACAAGGCTACAATCCATTGGAATAATAAAAATATCGACAATAGACTACCTTCCATAATGACAAGGCTACCATCCACTGGAGTAACAAAAATCGCAACGGCATACTACCTTCCATAATGACAAGGCTACCATCCATTGGAGTAACAAAAATCTCAACGATAGACTACCTTCCATAAAGAAAAGGCTACCATCCATTTGAGTAACAAAAATCTGAACAACAGACTACCTTGCATAATGACAAGGCTATCATCCATTGAAATAACAAAGATATAGACAACGGACTACCTTCCATAACGACAAGCCTTCCATCCAGTGGAGTTACAAAAATCTCGACAAAATACTACCTTCTAAAAGGACAAGGATACAATCCATTGGAATAACAAAAATCTCAACAATAGACTACCTTCCGTAATGACAAGGCTACCATCCATTGGAGTAATAAAAATGTCAATAATAGACTACCTTCCATAATCACAAGGCTACCATCCATTGGGGTAACAAAAATATGAACAACAGACTACCTTGCATAATGACAAGGCTATCATCCATTGGAATAACAAAGATATCGACAACAGGATACCTTCAATAATAACAAGGCTTCCATCCATTGGAGTAACAAAAATCTAGACAAAAGACTACCTTCCATAATGACAAGGCTACAATCCATTGGAATAATAAAAATATCGACAATAGACTACCTTCCATAATGACAAGGCTACCATCCATTGGACTAACAAAAATCTCAACGGCATACTACCTTCCATAATGACAAGGCTACCATCCATTGGAGTAACAAAAATCTCAACGATAGACTACCTTCCATAAAGACAAGGCTACCATCCATTTGAGTAACAAAAATCTGAACAACAGACTACCTTGCATAATGACAAGGCTATCATCCATTGGAATAACAAAGATATAGACAACGGACTACCTTCCATAACGACAAGGCTTCCATCCATTGGAGTTACAAAAATCTCGACAAAAGACTACCTTCTAAAAGGACAAGGCTACAATCCATTGGAATAACAAAAATCTCGACAATAAACTACCTTCCATAATGACAAGGCTACCATCCATTGGAGTAACAAAAATCTCAACGACAGACTACCTTCTATAAAGACAAGGCTACCATCCATTGGAGTAACAAAAATCTGAACAACAGACTACCTTGCATAATGAAAAGGATATCATCCATTGGAATAACAAAGATATCGACAACAGGCTAACTTCAATAATGACAAGGCTTCCATCCATTGGAGTAACAAAAATCTCGACAAAAGACTACCTTCTATTATGACAAGGCTACAATCCATTGGAATAACAAAAATCTCGACAATAGACTACCTTCCATAATGGCAAGGCTACCATCTATTGGAATAACAAAAATATCGACAATAGACTACCTTCCATAATGAGAAGGCTATCATCGATTGGAGTAACAAAAATATGAACAACAGACTACCTTCCATAATGACAAGGCTACCATCCATTGGAGTAACAAAAATTTCGACAATAGACTACCTTCCGTAATGACAAGGCTAGCATCCATTGGAGTAATAAAAATGTCGACAATAGACTACCTTCCATAATCACAAGGCTACCATCCATTGGGGCAACAAAAATCTGAACAACAGACTACCTTGCATAATGACAAGGCTATCATCCATTGGAATAACAAAGATATCGACAACAGGCTACCTTCAATAATAACAAGGCTTCCATCCATTGGAGTAACAAAAATCTCGACAAAAGACTACCTTCCATAATGACAAGGCTACAATCCATTGGAATAATAAAAATATCGACAATAGACTACCTTCCCTAATGACAAGGCTACCATCCATTGGAGTAACAAAAATCTCAACGACATACTACCTTCCATAATGACAAGGCTACCATCCATTGGAGTAACAAAAATCTCAACGACAGACTACCTTACATAAAGGCAAGGCTACCATCCATTTGAGTAACAAAAATCTGAACAACAGACTATCTTGCATAATGACAAGGCTATCATCCATTGGAATAACAAAGATATCGACAACAGGCTAACTTCAATAATGACAAGGCTTCCATCCATTGGAGTAACAAAAATCCCGACAAAAGACTACCTTCTATAATGACAAGGCTACAATCCATTGGAATAACAAAAATCTCGACAATAGACTACCTTCCATAATGACAAGGCTACCATCCATTGGAGTAACAAAAATATTGACAACAAACTACCTTCCATAATGACAAGGCTACCATCTATTGCAATAACAAAAATCTCGACAATAGACTAACTTCCATAATGAGAAGGCTATC
The DNA here is from genome assembly GCA_948472305.1 of Vicia faba. NCBI lineage: Eukaryota > Viridiplantae > Streptophyta > Magnoliopsida > Fabales > Fabaceae > Vicia > Vicia faba. The sequence goes on from OX451738.1 coordinate 754,873,897, forward strand.
ATCGATTGGAGTAACAAAAATATGAACAACAGACTACCTTCCATAATGACAAGGCTACCATCCATTGAAGTAACAAAAATGTCGACAATAGACTACCTTCCGTAATGACAAGGCTACCATCCATTGGAGTAATAAAAATGTCGACAATAGACTACCTTCCATAATCACAAGGCTACTATCCATAGGGGTAACAAAAATCTAAACAACAGACTACCTTGCATAATGACAAGGCTATCATCCATTGGAATAACAAAGATATCGACAACAGGCTACCTTCAATAATAACAAGGCTTCCATCCATTGGAGTAACAAAAATCTCGACAAAAGACTACATTCCATAATGACAAGGCTACAATCCATTGGAATAATAAAAATATCGATAGACTACCTTCCATAATGACAAGGCTACCATCCATTGGAGTAACAAAAATCTCAATGGCATACTACCTTCCATAATGACATGGCTACCATCCATTGGAGTAACAAAAATCTCAACGACAGACTACCTTCCATAAAGACAAGGCTACCATCCATTTGAGTAACAAAAATCTGAACAACAGACTACCTTGCATAATGACAAGGCTATCATCCATTGGAATAACAAAGATATCGACAATAGGCTAACTTCAATAATGACAAGGCTTCCATCCATTGGAGTAACAAAAATCTCGACAAAAGACTACCTTCTATAATGACAAGGCTACAATCCATTGGAATAACAAAAATCTCGACAATAGACTACCTTCCATAATGACAAGGCTACCATCCATTGGAGTCACAAAAATATTGACAACAAACTACCTTCCATAAGGACAAGGCTACCATCTATTTGAATAACAAAAATCTCGACAATAGACTACCTTCCATAATGAGAAGGCTATCATCGATTGGAGTAACAAAAATATGAACAACAGACTACCTTCCATAATGACAAGGCTACCATCCATTGGAGTAACAAAAATCTCAACGGCCTACTACCTTCCGTAATGACAAGGCTACCATTTATTGGAGTAACAAAAATGTCAACAATAGACTACCTTCCATAATCACAAGGCTATCATCCATTGGGGTAACAAAAATCTGAACAACAGACTACCTTGCATAATGACAAGGCTATCATCCATTGGAATAACAAAGATATCGACAACAGGCTACCTTAAATAATGACAAGGCTTCCATCCATTGGAGTAACAAGAATCTCGACAAAAGATTACCTTCCATAATGACAAGGCTACAATCCATTGGAATAATAAAAATCACGACAATAGACTACCTTCCATAATGACAAGGCTACCATCCATTGGAGTAACAAAAATATCAACGACATACTACCTTCCATAACGACAAGGCTACCATCCATTTGAGTAACAAAAATCTCAAAGACAGACTACCTTCCATAAAGACAAGGCTACCATCCATTTGAGTAACAAAAATATAAACAACAGACTACTTTGCATAATGACAAGGCTATCATCCATTGGAATAACAAAGATATCGAGAACAGGCTAACTTCAATAATGACAAGGCTTCCATCCATTGGAGTAACAAAAATCTCGCAAAAAGACTACCTTTTAAAATGACAAGGCTACAATCCATTGGAATAACAAAAATCTCAACAATAGACTACCTTCCATAATGACAAGGCTACCATCCATTGGAGTAACAAAAATATCGACAATAGAATACCTTCCATAATGGCAAGGCTACCATCCATTGGAATAACAAAAATCTCGACAATAGACTACCTTCCATAATGAGAAGGCTATCATCCATTGGAGTAACAAAAATATGACCAACAGACTACCTTCCATAATGACAAGGCTACCATCCATTGGAGTAACAGAAATCTCAACGGCCGACTACCTTCCGTAATGACAAGGCTACCATCCATTGGAGTAACAAAAATGTAGACAATAGACTACCTTCCATAATCACAAGGCTACCATCCATTGGGGTAACAAAAATCTGAACAACAGACTACCTTGCATAATGACAAGGCTATCATCCATTGGAATAACAAAGATATCGACAACAGGCTACCTTAAATAATGACAAGGCTTCCATCCATTGGAGTAACAAGAATCTCGACAAAAGATTACCTTCCATAATGACAAGGCTACAATCCATTGGAATAATAAAAATCTTGACAATAGACTACCTTCCATAATGACAAGGCTACCATCCATTGGAGTAACAAAAATCTCAACGACATACTACCTTCCATAACGACAAGGCTACCATCCATTTGAGTAACAAAAATCTCAACGACAGACTACCTTCCATAAAGAGAAGGCTACCATCCATTTGAGTAACAAAAATCTAAACAACATACTACTTTGCATAATGACAAGGCTATCATCCATTGGAATAACAAAGATATCGAGAACAGGCTAACTTCAATAATGACAAGGCTTCCATCCATTGGAGTAACAAAAATCTCGCAAAAAGACTACCTTTTAAAATGACAAGGCTACAATCCATTGGAATAACAAAAATCTCGACAATAGACTACCTTCCATAATGACAAGGCTACCATCCATTGGAGTAACAAAAATATCGACAATAGAATACCTTCCATAATGGCAACGCTACCATCCATTGGAATAACAAAAATCTCGACAATAGACTACCTTCCATAATGAGAAGGCTATCATCCATTGGAGTAACAAAAATATGACCAACAGACTACCTTCCATAATGACAAGGCTACCATCCATTGGAGTAACAGAAATCTCAACGGCCGACTACCTTCCGTAATGACAAGGCTACCATCCATTGGAGTAACAAAAATGTCGACAATAGACTACCTTCCATAATCACAAGGCTACCATCCATTCGGGTAACAAAAATCTGAACAACAGACTACCTTGCATAATGACAAGGCTATCATCCATTGGAATAACAAAGATATCGACAACAGGCTACCTTAAATAATTACAAGGCTTCCATCCATTGGAGTAACAAGAATCTCGACAAAAGATTACCTTCCAAAAATACAAGGCTACAATCCATTGGAATAATAAAAATCACGACAATAGACTACCTTCCATAATGACAAGCCTACCATCCATTGGATTAACAGAAATCTCAACGGCCGACTACCTTCTGTAATGACAAGGCTACCATCTATTGGAGTAACAAAAATGTCGACAATAGACTACCTTCCATAATCACAAGGCTAGAATCCATTGGAGTAACAAAAATCTGAACAACAGACTACCTTGCATAATGACAAGGCTATCATCCATTGGAATAACAAAGATATCGACAATAGGCTACCTTCAATAATAACAAAAATCTCTACAAAAGACTACCTTCCATAATGACAAGGCTACAGTCCATTGGAATACTAAAAATCTCGACAATAGACTACCTTCCATAATGACAAGGCTACCATCCATTGGAGTAATAAAAATCTCGACAAAAGACTACCTTCTAAAATGACAAGGCTATAATCCATTGGAATAACAAAAATCTCGACAATAGACTACCTTCCATAATGAAAAGGCTACCATACATTGGAGTAACAAAAATATCGACAACATACTACCTTCTATAATGACAAGGCTACCATCCATTGGAATAACAAAAATCTCGACAATAGACTACCTTCCATAATGAGAAGGCTATCATCCATTGGAGTAACAAAAATATGAACAATAGACTACCTTACATAATGACAAGGCTACCATCCATTGGAGTAACAGAAATCTCAACGGCCGACTACCTTCCTGAATGACAAGGCTACCATCCATTGGAATAAGAAAAATGTCGACAATAGACTACCTTCCATAATCACAAGGCTACCATCCATTCGGGTAACAAAAATCTGAACAACAGACTACCTTGCATAATGACAAGGCTATCATCCATTGGAATAACAAAGATATCGACAACAGGCTACCTTAAATAATGACAAGGCTTCCATCCATTGGAGTAACAAGAATATCGACAAAAGATTACCTTCCATAGTGACAAGGTTACAATCCATTGGAATAATAAAAATCTCGAGAATAGACTACCTTCCATAATGACAAGGCTACCATCCATTGGAGTAACAAAAATCTCGCCAAAAGACTACCTTTTAAAATGACAAGGCTACAATCCATTGGAATAACAAAAATCTCGACAATAGATTACCTTCCATAATGACAAGGCTAACATCCATTGGAGTAACAAAAATATCGACAACAGACTACCTTCCATAATAGCAAGGCTACCATCCATTGGAATAACAAAAATCTCGACAATAGACTACCTTCCATAATGAGAAGGCTATCATCGATTGGAGTAACAAAAATATGACCAACAGACTACCTTCCATAATGACAAGGCTACCATCCATTGGTGTAACAGAAATCTCAACGGCCGACTACCTTCCGTAATGACAAGGCTACCATCCATTGGAGTAACAAAAATGTCGACAATAGACTACCTTCCATAATCACAAGGCTACCATCCATTCGGGTAACAAAAATCTGAACAACAGACTACCTTGCATAATGACAAGGCTATCATCCATTGGAATAACAAAGATATCGACAACAGGCTACCTTAAATAATTACAAGGCTTCCATCCATTGGAGTAACAAGAATCTCGACAAAAGATTACCTTCCAAAAATACAAGGCTACAATCCATTGGAATAATAAAAATCACGACAATAGACTACCTTCCATAATGACAAGCCTACCATCCATTGGATTAACAGAAATCTCAACGGCCGACTACCTTCTGTAATGACAAGGCTACCATCTATTGGAGTAACAAAAATGTCGACAATAGACTACCTTCCATAATCACAAGGCTACAATCCATTGGAGTAACAAAAATCTGAACAACAGACTACCTTGCATAATGACAAGGCTATCATCCATTGGAATAACAAAGATATCGACAATAGGCTACCTTCAATAATAACAAAAATCTCTACAAAAGACTACCTTCCATAATGACAAGGCTACAATCCATTGGAATACTAAAAATCTCGACAATAGACTACCTTCCATAATGACAAGGCTACCATCCATTGGAGTAATAAAAATCTCGACAAAAGACTACCTTCTAAAATGACAAGGCTATAATCCATTGGAATAACAAAAATCTCGACAATAGACTACCTTCCATAATGAAAAGGCTACCATACATTGGAGTAACAAAAATATCGACAACATACTACCTTCTATAATGACAAGGCTACCATCCATTGGAATAACAAAAATCTCGACAATAGACTACCTTCCATAATGAGAAGGCTATCATCCATTGGAGTAACAAAAATATGAACAATAGACTACCTTACATAATGACAAGGCTACCATCCATTGGAGTAACAGAAATCTCAACGCCCGACTACCTTCCTGAATGACAAGGCTACCATCCATTGGAATAAGAAAAATGTCGACAATAGACTACCTTCCATAATCACAAGGCTACCATCCATTCGGGTAACAAAAATCTGAACAACAGACTACCTTGCATAATGACAAGGCTATCATCCATTGGAATAACAAAGATATCGTCAACAGGCTACCTTCAATAATGACAAGGCTTCCATGCATTGGAGTAACAAAAATCTCGACAAAAGACTACCTTTTAAAATGACAAGGCTAAAATCCATTGGAATAACCAAAATCTCGACAATAGAGTACCTTCCATAATGACAAGGCTACCATCCATTGGAGTAACAAAAATATCGACAACAGACTACCTTTAATAATGGCAAGGCTACCATCCATGGGAATAACAAAAATCCCGACAATAGACTACCTTCCATAATGAGAAGGCTATCATCCATTCGAGTAACACAAATATGACCAACAGACTACCTTCCATAATGACAAGGCTACCATCCATTGGAGTAACCGAAATCTCAACGGCCGACTACCTTTCGTAATGACAAGGCTACCATCCATTGGAGTAACAAAAATGTCGACAGTAGACTACTTTCCATAATCACAAGGCTACCATGCATTCGGGTAACAAAAATCTGAACAACAGACTACCTTGCATAATGACAAGGCTATCATCCATTGGAATAACAAAGATATCGACAATAGGCTACCTTAAATAATGACAAGGCTTCCATCCATTGGAGTAACAAGAATCTCGACAAAAGATTACCTTCCATAATGACAAGGCTACAATCCATTAGAATAATAAAAATCTCGACAATAGACTACCTTCCATAATGACAAGGCTATCATCCATTGGAGTAACAAAAATCTCAACGACATACTACCTTCCATAACGACAAGGCTACCATCCATTTGAATAACAAAAATCTCAACGACAGACTACCTTCGATAAAGACAAGGCTACCATCCATTTGAGTAACAAAAATCTGAACAACAGACTACTTTGCATAATGACAAGGCTATCATCCATTGGAATAACAAAGATATCGAGAACAGGCTAACTTCAATAATGACAAGGCTTCCATCCATTGGAGTAACAAAAATCTCGCCAAAAGACTACCTTTTAAAATGACAAGGCTACAATCCATTGGAATAACAAAAATCTCGACAATAGATTACCTTCCATAATGACAAGGCTAACATCCATTGGAGTAACAAAAATATCGACAACAGACTACCTTCCATAATGGCAAGGCTACCATCCATTGGAATAACAAAAATCTCGACAATAGACTTCCTTCCATAATGAGAAGGCTATCATCCATTGGAGTAACAAAAATATGACCAACAGACTACCTTCCATAATGACAAGGCTACCATCCATTTGTGTAACAGAAATCTCAACGGCCGACTACCTTCCGTAATGACAAGGCTACCATCCATTGGAGTAACAAAAATGTCGACAGTAGACTACCTTCCATAATCACAAGGCTACCATCCATTCGGGTAACAAAAATCTGAACAACAGACTACCTTGCATAATGACAAGGCTATCATCCATTGGAATAACAAAGATATCGACAATAGTCTACCTTAAATAATGACAAGGCTTCCATCCATTGGAGTAACAAGAATCTCGACAAAAGATTACCTTCCATAATGACAAGGCTACAATCCATTGGAATAATAAAAATCTCGACAATAGACTACCTTCCATAATGACAAGGCTACCATCCATTGGAGTAACAAAAATCTCAACGACATACTACCTTCCATAACGACAAGGCTACCATCCATTTGAATAACAAAAATCTCAACGACAGACTACCTACCATAAAGACAAGGCTACCATCCATTTGAGTAACAAAAATCTGAACAACAGACTACTTTGCATAATGACAAGGCTATCATCCATTGGAATAACAAAGATATCGAGAACAGGCTAACTTCAATAATGACGAGGCTTCTATCCATTGGAGTAACAAAAATCTCGCCAAAAGACTACCTTTTAAAATGACAAGGCTACAATCCATTGGAATAACAAAAATCTCGACAATAGATTACCTTCCATAATGACAAGGCTAACATCCATTGGAGTAACAAAAATATCGACAACAGACTACCTTCCATAATGGCAAGGCTACCATCCATTGGAATAACAAAAATCTCGACAATAGACTACCTTCCATAATGAGAAGGCTATCATCCATTGGAGTAACAAAAATATGACCAACAGACTACCTTCCATAATGACAAGGCTACCATCCATTGGTGTAACAGAAATCTCAACGGCCGACTACCTTCCGTAATGACAAGGCTACCATCCATTGGAGTAACAAAAATGTCAACAATAGACTACCTTCCATAATCACAAGGCTACCATCCATTCGGGTAACAAAAATCTGAACAACAGACTACCTTGCCTAATGACAAGGCTATCATCCATTGGAATAACAAAGATATCGACAACAGGCTACCTTAAATAATTACAAGGCTTCCATCCGTTGGAGTAACAAGAATCTCGACAAAAGATTACCTTCTAAAAATACAAGGCTACAATCCATTGGAATAATAAAAATCTCGACAATAGACTACCTTCCATAATGACAAGGCTACCATCCATTGGAGTAACAAAAATCTCAACGACATACTACCTTCCATAATGACAAGGCTACCATCCATTGGAGTAACAAAAATCTCAACGACAGACTACCTTCCATAAAGACAAGGCTACCATCCATTTGAGTAACAAAAATCTGAACAGCAGACTACCTTGCATAATGATAAGGCTACCATCTATTGGAGTAACAAAAATGTCGACAATAGACTACCTTCCATAATCACAAGGCTACCATCCATTGGGGTAACAAAAATCTGAACAACAGACTACCTTGCATAATGACAAGGCTATTATCCATTGGAATAACAAAGATATCGACAACAGGCTACCTTAAATAATGACAAGGCTTCCATCCATTGGAGTAACAAGAATCTCGACAAAAGATTACCTTCCTTAATGACAAGGCTACAATCCATTGGAATAATAAAAATCTCGACAATAGACTACCTTCCATAATGACAAGGCTACCATCCATTGGAGTAACAAAAATCTCAACGACATACTACCTTCCATAACGACAAAGCTACCATCCATTTGAGTAACAAAAATCTCAACGACAGACTACCTTCCATAAAGACAAGGCTACCATCCATTTGAGTAACAAAAATCTAAACAACAGACTACTTTGCATAATGACAAGGCTATCATCCATTGGAATAACAAAGATATCGAGAACATGCTAACTTCAATAATGACAAGGCTTCCATCCATTCGAGTAACAAAAATCTCGCAAAAAGACTACCTTTTAAAATGACAAGGCTACAATCCATTGGAATAACAAAAATCTCGACAATAGACTACCTTCCATAATGACAAGGCTACCATCCATTGGAGTAACAAAAATATCGACAATAGAATACCTTCCATAATGGCAAGGCTACCATCCATTGGAATAACAAAAATCTCGACAATAGACTACCTTCCATAATGAGAAGGCTATCATCCATTGGAGTAACAAAAATATGACCAACAGACTACTTTCCATAATGACAAGGCTACCATCCATTGGAGTAACAAGAATCTCGAATAAGGTTGCCTTCCAAAAATACAAGGCTACAATCCATTGGAATAATACAAATCTCGACAATAGAATACCTTCCATAATGACAAGGCTACCATCCATTGGAGTAACAAAAATCTCAACGACATACTACCTTCCATAATGACAAGGCTACCATCCATTGGAGTAACAAAAATCTCAACGACGGACTACCTTCCATAAAGACAAGGCTACCATCCATTTGAGTAACAAAAATCTGAACAACAGACTACCTTGCATAATGACAAAGCTATCATCCATTGGAATAACAAAGATATCGAGAAAAGGCTAACTTCAATAATGACAAGGCTTCCATCCATTGGAGTAACAAAAATCTCTCCAAAAGACTACCTTTTAAAATGACAAGGCTACAATCCATTAGAATAACAAAAATCTCGACAATAGACTACCTTCCATAATGACAAGGCTACCATCCATTGGAGTAACAAAAATATCGACAATAGACTACCTTCCATAATGGCAAGGCTACCATCCATTGGAATAACAAAAATCTTGACAATAGACTACCTTCCATATTGAGAAGGCTATCATCCATTGGAGTAACAAAAATATGACCAACAGACTACCTTCCATAATGACAAGGCTACCATCCATTGGAGTAACAGAAATCTCAACAGCCGACTACCTTCCGTAATGACAAGGCTACCATCCATTGGAGTAACAAAAATGTCGACAATAGACTACCTTCCATAATCACAAGGCTACCATCCATTGGGGTAACAAAAATCTGAAAAACAGACTACCTTGCATAATGACAAGGCTATCATCCATTGGAATAACAAAGTTATCGTCAACAGGCTACCTTCAATAATGACAAGGCTTACATGCATTGGAGTAACAAAAATCTCGACAAAATACTACCTTCCATAATGACAAGGCTATAATCCATTGGAATAATAAAAATCTCGACAATAGACTACCTTCCATAATGACAAGGCTACCATCTATTGGAGTAACAAAAATCTCAACGACATACTACCTTCCATAATGACAAGGCTACCATCCATTGGAGTAACAAAAATCTCAACGACAGACTACCTTCCATAAAGACAAGGCTACCATCCATTTGAGTAACAAAAATCTGAACAATAGACTACCTTGCATAATGACAAGGCTATCATCCATTGGAATAACAAAGATATCGAGAAAAGGCTAACTTCAATAATGACAAGGCTTCCATCCATTGGAGTAACAAAATTCTCGACAAAAGACTACCTTTTAAAATGACAAGGCTACAATCCATTGGAATAACAAAAATCTCGACAATAGACTACCTTCCATAATGACAAGGCTACTATCGATTGGAGTAACAAAAATATCGACAACAGACTACCTTCCATAATGGCAAGGCTACCATCCATTGGAATAACAAAAATCTCGACAATAGACTACCTTCCATAATGAGAAGGCTATCATCTATTGGAGTAACAAAAATATGACCAACAGACTACTTTCCATAATGACAAGGCTACCATCCATTGGAGTAACAGAAATCTCAACGGCCGACTACCTTCCGTAATGACAAGGCTACCATCCATTGGAGTAACAAAAATGTCGACAATAGACTACCTTCCATAATCACAAGGCTACCATCCATTCGGGTAACAAAAATCTGAACAACAGACTACCTTGCATAATGACAAGGCTATCATCCATTGGAATAACAAAGATATCGATAACAGGCTACCTTAAATAATTACAAGGCTTCCATCCATTGGAGTAACAAGAATCTCGACAAAAGATTACCTTCGAAAAATACAAAGCTACAATCCATTGGAATAATAAAAATCTCTACAATAGACTACCTTCCATAATGACAAGGCTACAATCCATTGGAGTAACAAAAATCTTAACGACATACTACCTTCAATAATGACAAGGCTACCATCCATTGGAGTAACAAAAATCTCAACGACAGACTACCTTCCATAAAGACAAGGCTACCATCCATTTGAGTAACAAAAATCTTAACAACAGACTACCTTGCATAATGACAAGGATATCATCCATTGGAATAACAAAGATATCGAGAACAGGCTAACTTCAATAATGACAAGGCTTCCATCCATTGGAGTAACAAAAATCTCGCCAAAAGACTACCTTTTAAAATGACAAGGCTACAATCCATTAGAATAACAAAAATCTCGACAATAGACTACCTTCCATAATGACAAGGCTACCATCCATTGGAGTAACAAAAATATCGACAACAGACTACCTTCCATAATGGCAAGGCTACCATCCATTGGAATAACAAAAATCTCGACAATAGACTACCTTCTATAATGAGAAGGGTATCATCCATTGGAGTAACAAAAATATGACCAACAGACTACCTTCCATAATGACAAGGCTACCATCCATTGGAGTAACAGAAATCTCAACGGCCGACTACCTTCCGTAATGACAAGGCTACCATCCATTGGAGTAACAAAAATGTCGACAATAGACTACCTTCCATAATCACAAGGCTACCATCCATTGGGGTAACAAAAATCTGAACAACAGACTACCTTGCATAATGACAAGGCTATCATCCATTGGAATAACAAAGATATCGTCAACAGGCTACCTTCAATAATGACAAGGCTTCCATGCATTGGAGTAACAAAAATCTCGACAAAAGACTACCTTCCATAATGACAAGGCTATAATCCATTGGAATAATAAAAATGTCGACAATAGACTACCTTCCATAATGACAAGGCTACCATCTATTGGAGTAACAAAAATCTCAACGACATACTACCTTCCATAATGACAAGGCTACCATCCATTGGAGTAACAAAAATCTCAACGACAGACTACCTTCCATAAAGACAAGGCTACCATCCATTTGAGTAACAAAAATCTGAACAATAGACTACCTTGCATAATGACAAAGCTATCATCCATTGGAATAACAAAGATATCGAGAAAAGGCTAACTTCAATAATGACAAGGCTTCCATCCATTGGAGTAACAAAATTCTCGACAAAAGACTACCTTTTAAAATGAAAAGGCTACAATCCATTGGAATAACAAAAATCTCGACAATAGACTACCTTCCATAATGACAAGGCTACTATCGATTGGAGTAACAAAAATATCGACAACAGACTACCTTCCATAATGGCAAGGCTACCATCCATAGGAATAACAAAAATCTCGACAATATACTACCTTCCATAATGAGAAGGCTATCATCCATTGGAGTAACAAAAATATGACCAACAGACTACCTTCCATAATGACAAGGCTACCATCCATTGGAGTAACAGAAATCTCAATGGCCGACTACCTTCCGTAATGACAAGGCTACCATCCATTGGAGTAACAAAAATGTCGACAATAGACTACCTTCCATAATCACAAGGCTACCATCCATTTGGGTATCAAAAATCTGAACAACAGACTACCTTGCATAATGACAAGGCTATCATCCATTGGAATAACAAAGATATCTTCAACAGGCTACCTTCAATAATGACAAGGCTTCCATGCATTGGAGTAACAAAAATCCTGACAAAAGACTACCTTCTATAATGGCAAGGCTACAATCCATTGGAATAATAAAAATGTCAACAATAGACTACCTTCCATAATGACAAGGCTACCATCCATTGGAGTAACAAAAATCTCAACGACATACTACCTTCCATAATGACAAGGCTACCATCCATTGGAGTAACAAAAATCTCAACGACAGACTACCTTCCATAAAGACAAGGCTACCATCCATTTGAGTAACAAAAATCAGAACAACAGACTACCTTGCATAATGACAACGCTATCATCCATTGGAATAACAAAGATATCGAGAACAGGCTAACTTCAATAATGACAAGGCTTCCATCCATTGGAGTAACAAAAATCTCGCCAAAAGACTTCCTTTTAAAATGACAAGGCTACAAACCATTAGAATAACAAAAATTTCGACCACAGACTACCTTCCATAATGGCAAGGCTACCATCCATTGGAATGACAAAAATCTCGACAATAGACTACCTTCCATAATGACAAGGCTACCATCCATTGGAGTAACGAAAATATCGACAATAGACTACCTTCCATAATGGCAAGTCTACCATCCATTGGAATAACAGAAATCTCAACGGCCGACAACCTTCCATAATGAGAAGGCTATCATCCATTGGAGTAACAAAAATATGACCAACAGACTACCTTCCATAATGACAAGGCTACCATCCATTGGAGTAAGAGAAATCTCAACGGCCGACTACCTTCCGTAATGACAAGGCTACCATCCATTGGAGTAACAAAAATGTCGACAATAAACTACCTTCCATAATCACAAGGCTACCATATATTGGGGTAACAAAAATCTGAACAACAGACTACCTAGCATAATGACAAGGCTATCATCCATTGGAATAACAAAGATATCGTCAACAGGCTACCTTCAATAATGACAAGGCTTCCATGCATTGGAGTAAACAAAATCTCGACAAAAGACTACCTTCCATAATGACAAGGCTATAATCCATCGGAATAATAAAAATCTCGACAATAGACTACCTTCCATAATGACAAGGCTACCATCTATTGGAGTAACAAAAATCTCAACGACATACTACCTTCCATAATGACAAGGCTACCATCCATTGGAGTAACAAAAATCTCAACGACAGACTACCTTCCATAAAGACAAGGCTACCATCCATTTGAGTAACAAAAATCTGAACAATAGACTACCTTGCATAATGACAAGTCTATCATCCATTGGAATAACAAGGATATGGAGAAAAGGCTAACTTCAATAATGACAAGGCTTCCATCCATTGGAGTAAGAAAATTCTCGACAAAAGACTACCTTCTATAATGGCAAGGCTACAATCCATTGGAATAATAAAAATCTCAACAATAGGCTACCTTCCATAATGACAAGGCTACCATCCATTGGAGTAACAAAAATCTCAACGACATACTACCTTCCATAATGACAAGGCTACCATCCATTGGAGTAACAAAAATCTCAACGACAGACTACCTTCCATAAAGACAAGGCTACCATCTATTTGAGTAACAAAAATATGACCAACAAACTACCTTCCATAATGACAAGGCTACCATCCATTGGAGTAACAGAAATCTCAACGACCGACTACCTTCCGTAATGACAAGGCTACCATCCATTGGAGTAACAAAAATGTCGACAATAGACTACCTTCCATAATCACTAGGCTACCATCCATTTGGGTAACAAAAATCTGAATAACAGACTACCTTGCATAATGACAAGGCTATCATCCATTGGAATAACAAAGATATCGTCAACAAGCTACGTTTAATAATGACAAGTCTTCCATGCATTGGAGTAACAAAAATCCTGCCAAAAGACTACCTTCTATAATGGCAAGGCTACAATCCATTGGAATAATAAAAATCTCAACAATAGACTACCTTCCATAATGACAAGGCTACCATCCATTGGAGTACCAAAAATCTCAACGACATACTACCTTCCATAATGACAAGGCTACCATCCATTGGAGTAACAAAAATCTCAACGACAGACTACCTTCCATAAAGACAAGGCTACCATCCATTTGAGTAACAAAAATCTGAACAACAGACTACCTTGCATAATGACAAGGCTATCATCCATTGGAATAACAAAGATATCGAGAACAGGCTAACTTCAATAATGACAAGGCTTCCATCCATTGGAGTAACAAAAATCTCGCCAAAAGACTACCTTTTAAAATGACAAGGCTACAATCCATTAGAATGACAAAAATCTCGACAATAGACTACCTTCCATAATGACAAGGCTACCATCCATTGGAGTAACAAAAATATCGACAACAGACTACCTTCCATAATGGCAAGGCTACCATCCATTGGAATAACAAAAATCTCGACAATAGACTACCTTCCATAAAGACAAGGCTACCATCCATTGGAGTAACAAAAATATGACCAACAGACTACCTTCCATAATGAAAAGGCTACCATCCATTGGAGTAACAGAAATCTCAACGGCCGACTACCTTCCGTAATGACAAGGCTACCATCCATTGGAGTAACAAAAATGTCGACAATAGACTACCTTCCATAATCACAAGGCTACCATCCATTGGGGTAACAAAAATCTGAACAACAAACTACCTAGCATAATGACAAGGCTATCATCCATTGGAATAACAAAGATATCGTCAACAGGCTACCTTCAATAATGACAAGGCTTCCATGCATTAGAGTAACAAAAATCTCGACAAAAGACTACCTTCCATAATGACAAGGCTATAATCCATTGGAATAATAAAAATCTCGACAATAGACTACCTTCCATAATGACAAGGCTACCATCCATTGGAGTAACAGAAATCTCAACGACCGACTACCTTCTGTAATGACAAGGCTACCATCCATTGGAGTAACAAAAATGTCGACAATAAACTACCTTCCATAATCACAAGGCTACCATCCATTTGGGTAACAAAAATCTGAACAACAGACTACCTTGCATAATGACAAGGCTATCATCCATTGGAATAACAAAGATATCGTCAACAAGCTACCTTCAATAATGACAAGGCTTCCATGCATTGGAGTAACAAAAATCCTGACAAAAGACTACCTTCTATAATGGCAAGGCTACAATCCATTGGAATAATAAAAATCTCAACAATAGACTACCTTCCATAATGACAAGGCTACCATCCATTGGAGTAACAAAAATCTCAACGACATACTACCTTCCATAATGACAAGGCTACCATCCATTGGAGTAACAAAAATCACAACGACAAACTACCTTCCATAAAGACAAGGCTATCATCCATTTGAGTAACAAAAATCTGAACAATAGACTACCTTGCATAATGACAAGGCTATCATCCATTGGAATAACAAAGAAATCGACAACAGGCTAACTTTAATAATGACAAGGCTTCCATCCATTGGAGTAACAAAAATCTCAACAAAAGACTACCTTCTAAAATGACAAGGCTACAATCCATTAGAATGACAAAAATCTCGACAATAGACTACCTTCCATAATGACAAGGCTACCATCCATTGGAGTAACAAAAATATCGACAACATACTACCTTCCATAATGGCAAGTCTGCCATCCATTGGAATAACAAAAATCTCGACTATAGACTACCTTCCATAATGAGAAGGCTATCATCCATTGGAGTAACAAAAATATGAACAACAGACTACCTTCCATAATGACAAGGCTACCATCCATTGGAGTAACAACAATCTCAACGGCCGACTACCTTCTGTAATGTCAAGGCTACCATCCATTGGAGTAACAAAAATGTCGACAATAGACTACCTTCCATAATCACAAGGCTACCATCCATTAGAGTAACAAAAATCTGAAAAAAAGACTACCTTGCATAATGACAAGGCTATCATCCATTGGAATAACAAAGATATCGACAACAGGCTACCTTCAATAATGACAAGGCTTTCATCCATTGGAGTAACAAAAATCTCTACAAAAGACTACCTTCCATTATGACAAGGCTACAATCCATTGGAATACTAAAAATCTCGACAATAGACTACCTTCCATAATGACAAGGCTACCATCCATTGGAGTAACAAAAATCTCAATGACATACTACCTTCCATAATGACAAGGCTACAATCCATTGGAGTAACAGAAATCTCAACGATAGACTACCTTCCATAATTACAAGGCTACCATCCATTGGAGTATCAAAAATATCGACAAAAGACTACCTTCCATAATGAAAAGGCTACAATCCATTGGAATAATAAAAATCTCGACAATAGACTACCTTCCATAATGACAAGGCTACCATCCATTAGAGTAACAAAAATATCAACGACATACTACCTTCCATAATGACAAGGCTACCATCCATTGGAGTAACAAAAATCTCAACGATAGACTACCTTCCATAATTACAAGGCTACCATCCATTGGAGTATTAAAATATCGATAATAGACTACCTTCCATAATGACAAGGCTACCATCCATTGGAATAACAAAAATATCGATAATAGACTACCTTCCATAATGATTTTGGCTATCATCCATTGGAGTAACAAAAATATCGACAAAAGACTACCTTCTAAAATGAAAAGGCTACAATCCATTTGAATAACAAAAATCTCGACAATTGACTACCTTCCATAATGACAAGGCTACCATCCATTGGAGTAACAAACATCTCAACAACCGACTACCTTCTGTAATGACAAGGCTACCATCCATTGGAATAACAAAAATCTTGATAATAGACTACCTTCCATAATCACAAGGCTACCATCCATTAGACTAACAAAAATCAGAACAACAGACTACCTTGCATAATGACAAGGCTATCATCCATTGGAATAAAAAAGATATCGACAACAGGCTAACTTGAATAATGACAAGGCTTACATCCATTGGAGTAACAAAAATCTCGACAAAAGACTACCTTCCATAATGACATGGCTACAATCCATTGGAATAATAAAAATCTCGACAATAGACTACCTTCCATAATGACAAGGCTACCATCCGTTGGACAAACAAAAATATCGATAATAGACTACCTTCCATAATGAGAAGGCTATCATACATTGGAGTAACAAAAATCTGAACAACATACTACATTCCATAATGACAAGGCTACCATCCATTGGAGTAACAGAAATCTCAACGGCCGACTACCTTCCGTAATGACAAGGCTACCATCCATTGGAGTAAAAAAACTGTCGACAATAGACTACCTTCCATAATCACAAGGCTACCATCCATTGGGGTAACAAAAATCTGATCAACTGACTACCTTGCATAATGACAAGGCTATCATCCATTGGAATAACAAAGATATCGACAACAGGCTACCTTCAATAATGACAAGGCTTCCATCCATTGGAGTAACAAAAATCTAGACAAAAGACTACCTTCCATAATGAAAAGGCTACAATCCATTGGAATAATAAAAATCTCGACAAAAGACTACCTTCCATAATGAAAAGGCTACAATCCATTGGAATAATAAAAATCTCAACAATAGGCTACCTTCCATAATGACAAGGCTACCATCCATTGGAGTAACAAAAATCTCAACGACATACTACCTTCCATAATGACAAGGCTACCATCCATTGGAGTAACAAAAATCTCAACGACAGACTACCTTCCATAAAGACAAGGCTACCATCTATTTGAGTAACAAAAATATGACCAACAGACTACCTTCCATAATGACAAGGCTACCATCCATTGGAGTAACAGAAATCTCAACGACCGACTACCTTCCGTAATGACAAGGCTACCATCCATTGGAGTAACAAAAATGTCGACAATAGACTACCTTCCATAATCACTAGGCTACCATCCATTTGGGTAACAAAAATCTGAATAACAGACTACCTTGCATAATGACAAGGCTATCATCCATTGGAATAACAAAGATATCATCAACAAGCTACCTTTAATAATGACAAGGCTTCCATGCATTGGAGTAACAAAAATCCTGACAAAAGACTACCTTCTATAATGGCAAGGCTACAATCCATTGGAATAATAAAAATCTCAACAATAGACTACCTTCCATAATGACAAGGCTACCATCCATTGGAGTAACAAAAATCTCAACGACATACTACCTTCCATAATGACAAGGCTACCATCCATTGGAGTAACAAAAATCTCAACGACAGACTACCTTCCATAAAGACAAGGCTACCATCCATTTGAGTAACAAAAATCTGAACAACAGACTACCTTGCATAATGACAAGGTTATCATCCATTGGAATAACAAAGATATCGAGAACAGGCTAACTTCATTAATGACATGGCTTCCATCCATTGGAGTAACAAAAATCTCGCCAAAAGACTACCTTTTAAAATGACAAGGCTACAATCCATTAGAATGACAAAAATCTCGACAATAGACTACCTTCCATAATGACAAGGCTACCATCCATTGGAGTAACAAAAATATCGACAACAGACTACCTTCCATAATGGCAAGGCCACCATCCATTGGAATAACAAAAATCTCGACAATAGACTACCTTCCATAAAGACAAGGCTACCATCCATTGGAGTAACAAAAATATGACCAACAGACTACCTTCCATAATGACAAGGCTACCATCCATTGGAGTAACAGAAATCTCAACGGCCGACTACCTTCCGTAATGACAAGGCTACCATCCATTGGAGTAACAAAAATGTCGACAATAGACTACCTTCCATAATCACAAGGCTACCATCCATTGGGGTAACAAAAATCTGAACAACAAACTACCTAGCATAATGACAAGGCTATCATCCATTGGAATAACAAAGATATCGTCAACAGGCTACCTTCAATAATGACAAGGCTTCCATGCATTGGAGTAACAAAAATCTCGACAAAAGACTACCTTCCATAATGACAAGGCTATAATCCATTGGAATAATAAAAATCTCGACAATAGACTACCTTCCATAATGACAAGGCTACCATCCATTGGAGTAACAGAAATCTCAAAGACCGACTACCTTCTGTAATGACAAGGCTACCATCCATTGGAGTAACAAAAATGTCGACAATAAACTACCTTCCATAATCACAAGGCTACCATCCATTTGGGTAACAAAAATCTGAACAACAGACTACCTTGCATAATGACAAGGCTATCATCCATTGGAATAACAAAGATATCGTCAACAAGCTACCTTCAATAATGACAAGGCTTCCATGCATTGGAGTAACAAAAATTCTGACAAAAGACTACCTTCTATAATGGCAAGGCTACAATCCATTGGAATAATAAAAATCTCAACAATAGACTACCTTCCATAATGACAAGGCTACCATCCATTGGAGTAACAAAAATCTCAACGACATACTACCTTCCATAATGACAAGGCTACCATCCATTGGAGTAACAAAAATCTGAACAATAGACTACCTTGCATAATGACAAGGCTATCATCCATTGGAATAACAAAGAAATCGACAACAGGCTAACTTTAATAATGACAAGGCTTCCATCCATTGGAGTAACAAAAATCTCAACAAAAGACTACCTTCTAAAATGACAAGGCTACAATCCATTAGAATGACAAAAATCTCGACAATAGACTACCTTCCATAATGACAAGGCTACCATCCATTGGAGTAACAAAAATATCGACAACAGACTACCTTCCATAATGGCAAGTCTACCATCCATTGGAATAACAAAAATCTCGACTATAGACTACCTTCCATAATGAGAAGGCTATCATCCATTGGAGTAACAAAAATATGAACAACAGACTACCTTCCATAATGACAAGGCTACCATCCATTGGAGTAACAGCAATCTCAACGGCCGACTACCTTCTGTAATGTCAAGGCTACCATCCATTGGAGTAACAAAAATGTCGACAATAGACTACCTTCCATAATCACAAGGCTACCATCCATTAGAGTAACAAAAATCTGAAAAAAAAGACTACCTTGCATAATGACAAGGCTATCATCCATTGGAATAACAAAGATATCGACAATAGGCTACCTTCAATAATGACAAGGCTTTCATCCATTGGAGTAACAAAAATCTCTACAAAAGACTACCTTCCATTATGACAAGGCTACAATCCATTGGAATACTAAAAATCTCGACAATAGACTACCTTCCATAATGACAAGGCTACCATCCATTGGAGTAACAAAAATCTCAATGACATACTACCTTCCATAATGACAAGGCTACAATCCATTGGAGTAACAGAAATCTCAACGATAGACTACCTTCCATAATTACAAGGCTATCATCCATTGGAGTATCAAAAATATCGACAAAAGACTAGCTTCCATAATGAAAAGGCTACAATCCATTGGAATAATAAAAATCTCGACAATAGACTACCTTCCATAATGACAAGGCTACCATCCATTAGAGTAACAAAAATCTCAACGACATACTACCTTCCATAATGACAAGGCTACCATCCATTGGATTAACAAAAATCTCAACGATAGACTACCTTCCATAATTACAAGGCTACCATCCATTGGAGTATTAAAATATCGATAATAGACTACCTTCCATAATGACAAGGCTACCATCCATTGGAATAACAAAAATATCGATAATAGACTACCTTCCATAATGATTTTGGCTATCATCCATTGGAGTAACAAAAATATCGACAAAAGACTACCTTCTAAAATGAAAAGGCTACAATCCATTTGAATAACAAAAATCTCGACAATTGACTACCTTCCATAATGACAAGGCTACCATCCATTGGAGTAACAAACATCTCAACAACCGACTACCTTCTGTAATGACAAGGCTACCATCCATTGGAATAACAAAAATCTTGATAATAGACTACCTTCCATAATCACAAGGCTACCATCCGTTAGACTAACAAAAATCAGAACAACAGACTACCTTGCATAATGACAAGGCTATCATCCATTGGAATAAAAAAGATATCGACAACAGGCTAACTTGAATAATAACAAGGCTTACATCCATTGGAGTAACAAAAATCTCGACAAAAGACTACCTTCCATAATGACATGGCTACAATCCATTGGAATAATAAAAATCTCGACAATAGATTACCTTCCATAATGGCAAGGCTACCATCCATTAGAGTAACAAAAATATCGACAATAGACTACCTTCCATAATGACAAGGCTACCATCCGTTGGACAAACAAAAATATCGATAATAGACTACCTTCCATAATGAGAAGGCTATCATACATTGGAGTAACAAAAATCTGAACAACATACTACGTTCCATAATGACAAGGCTACCATCCATTGGAGTAACAGAAATCTCAACGGCCGACTACCTTCCGTAATGACAAGGCTACCATCCATTGGAGTAACAAAACTGTCGACAATAGACTACCTTCCATAATCACAAGGCTACCATCCATTGGGGTAACAAAAATCTGATCAACTGACTACCTTGCATAATGACAAGGCTATCATCCATTGGAATAACAAAGATATCGACAACAGGCTACCTTAAATAATGACAAGGCTTCCATCCATTGGAGTAACAAAAATCTCGACAAAAGACTACCTTCCATAATGAAAAGGCTACAATCCATTAGAATAATAAAAATCTCGACAATAGACTACCTTCCATAATGACAAGGCTACCATCCATTAGAGTAACAAAAATCTCAACGACATACTACCTTCCATAATGACAAGGCTACCATCCATTGGAGTAACAAAATTCTCAACGATAGACTACCTTCCATAATTACAAGGCTACCATCCATTGGAGTATTAAAATATCGATAATAGACTACCTTCCATAATGACAAGGCTACCATTCATTGGAATAACAAAAATATCGATAATAGACTACCTTCCATAATGATAAGGCTATCATCCATTGGAGTAACAAAAATATCGACAAAAGACTACCTTCTAAAATGAAAAGGCTACAATCCATTTGAATAACAAAAATCTCGACAATTGACTACCTTCCATAATGACAAGGCTACCATCCATTGGAGTAACAAAAATCTCAACGACCGACTACCTTCTGTAATGACAAGGCTACCATCCATTGGAATAACAAAAATCTTGATAATAGACTACCTTCCATAATCACAAGGCTACCATCCATTAGACTAACAAAAATCAGAACAACAGACTACCTTGCATAATGACAAGGCTATCATCCATTGGAATAAAAAAGAAATCGACAACAGGCTAACTTCAATAATGACAAGGCTTACATCCATTGGAGTAACAAAAATCTCGACAAAAGACTACCTTCCATAATGACATGGCTACAATCCATTGGAATAATAAAAATCTCGACAATAGATTACCTTCCATAATGACAAGGCTACCATCCATTAGAGTAACAAAAATATCGATAATAGACTACCTTCCATAATGACAAGGCTACCATCCGTTGGACAAACAAAAATATCGACAATAGACTACCTTCCATAATGAGAAGGCTATCATACATTGGAGTAACAAAAATCTGAACATCATACTACCTTCCATAATGACAAGGCTACCATCCATTGGAGTAACAGAAATCTCAACGGCCGACTACCTTCCGTAATGACAAGGCTACCATCCATTGGAGTAACAAAATTGTCGACAATAGACTACCTTCCATAATCACAAGGCTACCATCCATTGGGGTAACAAAAATCTGATCAACTGACTACCTTGCATAATGACAAAGCTATCATCCATTGGAATAACAAAGATATCAACAACAGGCTACCTTCAATAATGACAAGGCTTCCATCCGTTGGAGTAACAAAAATCTCGACAAAAGACTACCTTCCATAATGAAAAGGCTACAATCCATTGGAATAATAAAAATATCGACAATAGACTACCTTGCATAATGACAAGGCTACCATCCATTAGAGTAACAAAAATCTCAACGACATACTACCTTCCATAATGACAAGGCTACCATCCATTGGAGTAACAAAAATCTCAACGATAGACTACCTTCCATAATTACAAGGCTACCATCTATTGGAGTATTAAAATATCGATAATAGACTACCTTCCATAATGACAAGGCTACCATCCATTGGAATAACAAAAATATCGATAATAGACTACCTTCCATAATGATAAGGCTATCATCCATTGGAGTAACAAAAATATCGAAAAAAGACTACCTTCTAAAATGAAAAGGCTACAATCCATTTGAATAACAAAAATCTCAACAATTGACTACCTTCCATAATGACAAGGCTACCATCCATTGGAGTAACAAAAATCTCAACAACCGACTACCTTCTGTAATGACAAGGCTACCATCCATTGGAATAACAAAAATCTTGATAATAGACTACCTTCCATAATCAGAAGGCTACCATCCATTAGACTAACAAAAATCAGAACAACAGACTACCTTGCATAATGACAAGGCTATCATCCATTGGAATAAAAAAGATATCGACAACAGGCTAACTTGAATAATGAAAAGGCTTACATCCTTTGGAGTAACAAAAATCTCGACAAAAGACTACCTTCCATAATGACATGGCTACAATCCATTGGAATAATAAAAATATCGACAATAGATTACCTTCCATAATGACAAGGCTACCATCCATTAGAGTAACAAAAATATCGACAATAGACTACCTTCCATAATGACAAGGCTACCATCCGTTGGACAAACAAAAATATCGATAATAGACTACCTTCCATAATGAGAAGGCTATCATACATTGGAGTAACAAAAATCTGAACAACATACTACCTTCCATAATGACAAGGCTACCATCCATTGGAGTAACAGAAATCTCAACGGCCGACTACATTCCGTAATGACAAGGCTACCATCCATTGGAGTAACAAAACTGTTGACAATAGACTACCTTCCATAATCACAAGGCTACCATCCATTGGGGTAACAAAAATCTGATCAACTGACTACCTTGCATAATGACAAGGCTATCATCCATTGGAATAACAAAGATATCGACAACATGCTACCTTCAATAATGACAAGGCTTCCATCCATTGGAGTAACAAAAATCTCGACAAAAGACTACCTTCCATAATGAAAAGGCTACAATCCATTGGAATAATAAAAATCTCGACAATAGACTACCTTCCATAATGACAAGGCTACCATCCATTAGAGTAACAAAAATCTCAACGACATACTACCTTCCATAATGACAAGGCTACCATCCATTGGAGTAACAAAATTCTCAACGATAGACTACCTTCCATAATTACAAGGCTACCATCCATTGGAGTATTAAAATATCAATAATAGACTACCTTCCATAATGACAAGGCTACCATCCATTGGAATAACAAAAATATCGATAATAGACTACCTTCCATAATGATAAGGCTATCATCCATTGGAGTAACAAAAATATCGACAAAAGACTACCTTCTAAAATGAAAAGGCTACAATCCATTTGAATAACAAAAATCTCGACAATTGACTACCTTCCATAATGACAAGGCTACCATCCATTGGAGTAACAAAAATCTCAACAACCGACTACCTTCTGTAATGACAAGGCTACCATCCATTGGAATAACAAAAATCTTGATAATAGACTACCTTCCATAATCACAAGGGTACCATCCATTAGACTAACAAAAATCAGAACAACAGACTACCTTGCATAATGACAAGGCTATCATCCATTGGAATAAAAAAGATATCGACAACAGGCTAACTTGAATAATGATAAGGCTTACATCCTTTGGAGTAACAAAAATCTCGACAAAAGACTACCTTCCATAATGACATGGCTACAATCCATTGGAATAATAAAAATCTCGACAATAGATTACCTTCCATAATGACAAGGCTACCATCCATTAGAGTAACAAAAATATCGACAATAGACTACCTTCCATAATGACAAGGCTACCATCCGTTGGACAAACAAAAATATCGATAATAGACTACCTTCCATAATGAGAAGGCTATCATACATTGGAGTAACAAAAATCTGAACAACATACTACCTTCCATAATGACAAGGCTACCATCCATTGGAGTAACAGAAATCTCAACGGCCGACTACCTTCCGTAATGACAAGGCTACCATCCATTGGAGTAACAAAACTGTCGACAATAGACTACCTTCCATAATCACAAGGCTACCATCCATTGGGGTAACAAAAATCTGATCAACTGACTACCTTGCATAATGACAAGGCTATCATCCATTGGAATAACAAAGATATCGACAACAGGCTACCTTCAATAATGACAAGGCTTCCATCCATTAGAGTAACAAAAATCTCGACAAAAGACTACCTTCCATAATGAAAAGGCTACAATCCATTGGAATAATAAAAATCTCGACAATAGACTACCTTCCATAATGACAAAGCTACCATCCATTAGAGTAACAAAAATCTCAACGACATACTACCTTCCATAATGACAAGGCTACCATCCATTGGAGTAACAAAATTCTCAACGATAGACTACCTTCCATAATTACAAGGCTACCATCCATTGGAGTATTAAAATATCGATAATAGACTACCTTCCATAATGACAAGGCTACCATCCATTGGAATAACAAAAATATCGATAATAGACTACCTTCCATAATGATAAGGCTATCATCCATTGGAGTAACAAAAATATCGACAAAAGACTACCTTCTAAAATGAAAAGGCTACAATCCATTTGAATAACAAAAATCTCGACAATTGACTACCTTCCATAATGACAAGGCTACCATCCATTGGAGTAACAAAAATCTCAACGACTGACTACCTTCTGTAATGACAAGGCTACCATCCATTGGAATAACAAAAATCTTGATAATAGACTACCTTCCATAATCACAAGGCTACCATCCATTAGACTAACAAAAATCAGAACAACAGACTACCTTGCATAATGACAAGGCTATCATCCATTGGAATAAAAAAGATATCGACAACAGGCTAACTTCAATAATGACAAGGCTTACATCCATTGGAGTAACAAAAATCTCGACAAAAGACTACCTTCCATAATGACATGGCTACAATCCATTGGAATAATAAAAATCTCGACAATAGATTACGTTTCATAATGACAAGGCTACCATCCATTAGAGTAACAAAAATATCGACAATAGACTACCTTCCATAATGACAAGGCTACCATCCGTTAGACAAACAAAAATATCGACAATAGACTACCTTCCATAATGAGAAGGCTATCATACATTGGAGTAACAAAAATCTGAACATCATACTACCTTCCATAATGATAAGGCTACCATCCATTGGAGTAACAGAAATCTCAACGGCCGACTACCTTCCGTAATGACAAGGCTACCATACATTGGAGTAACAAAACTGTCGACAATAGACTACCTTCCTTAATCACAAGGCTACCATCCATTGGGGTAACAAAAATCTGATCAACTGACTACCTTGCATAATGACAAGGCTATCATCCATTGGAATAACAAAGATATCGACAACAGGCTACCTTCAATAATGACAAGGCTTCCATCCATTGGAGTAACAAAAATCTCGACAAAAGACTACCTTCCATAATGAAAAGGCTACAATCCATTGGAATAATAAAAATCTCGACAATAGACTACCTTCCATAATGACAAGGCTACCATCCATTAGAGTAACAAAAATCTCAACGACATACTACCTTCCATAATGACAAGGCTACCATCCATTGGAGTAACAAAATTCTCAACGATAGACTACCTTCCATAATTACAAGGCTACCATCCATTGGAGTATTAAAATATCGATAATAGACTACCTTCCATAATGACAAGGCTACCATCCATTGGAATAACAAAAATATCGATAATAGACTACCTTCCATAATGATAAGGCTATCATCCATTGGAGTAACAAAAATATCGACAAAAGACTACCTTCTAAAATTAAAAGGCTACAATCCATTTGAATAACAAAAATCTCGACAATTGACTACCTTCCATAATGACAAGGCTACCATCCATTGGAGTAACAAAAATCTCAACAACCGACTACCTTCTGTAATGATAAGGCTACCATCCATTGGAATAACAAAAATCTTGATAATAGACTACCTTCCATAATCACAAGGCTACCATCCATTAGACTAACAAAAATAAGAACAACAGACTACCTTGCATAATGACAAGGCTATCATCCATTGGAATAAAAAAGATATCGACAACAGGCTAACTTGAATAATGACAAGGCTTACATCCATTGGAGTAACAAAAATCTCGACAAAAGACTACCTTCCATAATGACATGGCTACAATCCATTGGAATAATAAAAATCTCGACAATAGATTACCTTCCATAATGACAAGGGTACCATCCATTAGAGTAACAAAAATATCGACAATAGACTACCTTCCATAATGACAAGGCTACCATCCGTTGGACAAACAAAAATATCGACAATAGACTACCTTCCATAATGAGAAGGCTATCATACATTGGAGTAACAAAAATCTGAACATCATACTACCTTCCATAATGACAAGGCTACCATCCATTGGAGTAACAGAAATCTCAACGGCCGACTACCTTCCGTAATGACAAGGCTACCATCCATTGGAGTAACAAAACTGTCGACAATAGACTACCTTCCATAATCACAAGGCTACCATCCATTGGGGTAACAAAAATCTGATCAACTGACTACCTTGCATAATGACAAGGCTATCATCCATTGGAATAACAAAGATATCGACAACAGGCTACCTTCAATAATGACAAGGCTTCCATCCATTGGAGTAACAAAAATCTCGACAAAAGACTACCTTCCATAATGAAAAGGCTACAATCCATTGGAATAATAAAAATCTCGACAATAGACTACCTTCCATAATGACAAGGCTACCATCCATTAGAGTAACAAAAATCTCAACGACATACTACCTTCCATAATGACAAGGCTACCATCCATTGGAGTAACAAAAATCTCAACGATAGACTACCTTCCATAATTACAAGGCTACCATCCATTGGAGTATTAAAATATCGATAATAGACTATCTTCCATAATGACAAGGCTACCATCCATTGGAATAACAAAAATATCCATAATAGACTACCTTCCATAATGATAAGGCTATCATCCATTGGAGTAACAAAAATATCGACAAAAGACTACCTTCTAAAATGAAAAGGCTACAATCCATTTGAATAACAAAAATCTCGACAACTGACTACCTTCCATAATGACAAGGCTACATTCCATTGGAGTAACAAAAATATCGACAACAAACTACCTTCCATAATGACAAGGCTACCATCCATTGGAATAACAAAAATATCGACAATAGACTACCTTCCACAATGAGAAGGGTATCATCCATTGGAGTAACAAAAATCAGAACAACAGACTACCTTGCATAATGACAAGGCTATCATCCATTGGAATAAAAAAGATATCGACAACAGGCTAACTTGAATAATGACAAGGCTTACATCCTTTGGAGTAACAAAAATCTCGACAAAAGACTACCTTCCATAATGACATGGCTACAATCCATTGGAATAATAAAAATCTCGACAATAGATTACCTTCCATAATGACAAGGCTACCATCCATTAGAGTAACAAAAATATCGACAATAGACTACCTTCCATAATGACAAGGCTACCATCCGTTGGACAAACAAAAATATCGATAATAGACTACCTTCCATAATGAGAAGGCTATCATACATTGGAGTAACAAAAATCTGAACAACATACTACCTTCCATATTGACAAGGCTACCATCCATTGGAGTAACAGAAATCTCAACGGCCGACTACCTTCCGTAATGACAAGGCTACCATCCATTGGAGTAACAAAACTGTCGACAATAGCCTACCTTCCATAATCACAGGGCTACCATCCATTGGGGTAACAAAAATCTGATCAACTGACTACCTTGCATAATGACAAGGCTATCATCCATTGGAATAACAAAGATATCGACAACAGGCTACCTTCAATAATGACAAGGCTTCCATCCATTGGAGTAACAAAAATCTCGACAAAAGACTACCTTCCATAATGAAAAGGCTACAATCCATTGGAATAATAAAAATCTCGACAATAGACTACCTTCCATAATGACAAGGCTACCATCCATTAAAGTAACAAAAATCTCAACGACATACTACCTTCCATAACGACAAGGCTACCATCCATTGGAGTAACAAAATTCTCAACGATAGACTACCTTCCATAATTACAAGGCTACCATCCATTGGAGTATTAAAATATCGATAATAGACTACCTTCCATAATGACAAGGCTACCATCCATTGGAATAACAAAAATATCGATAATAGACTACCTTCCATAATGATAAGGCTATCATCCATTGGAGTAACAAAAATATCGACAAAAGACTACCTTCTAAAATGAAAAGGCTACAATCCATTTGAATAACAAAAATCTCGACAATTGACTACCTTCCATAATGACAAGGCTACCATCCATTGGAGTAACAAAAATCTCAACGACTGACTACCTTCTGTAATGACAAGGCTACCATCCATTGGAATAACAAAAATCTTGATAATAGACTACCTTCCATAATCACAAGGCTACCATCCATTAGACTAACAAAAATCAGAACAACAGACTACCTTGCATAATGACAAGGCTATCATCCATTGGAATAAAAAAGATATCGACAACAGGCTAACTTCAATAATGACAAGGCTTACATCCATTGGAGTAACAAAAATCTCGACAAAAGACTACCTTCCATAATGACATGGCTACAATCCATTGGAATAATAAAAATCTCGACAATAGATTACCTTCCATAATGACAAGGCTACCATCCATTAGAGTAACAAAAATATCGACAATAGACTACCTTCCATAATGACAAGGCTACCATCCGTTAGACAAACAAAAATATCGACAATAGACTACCTTCCATAATGAGAAGGCTATCATACATTGGAGTAACAAAAATCTGAACATCATACTACCTTCCATAATGACAAGGCTACCATCCATTGGAGTAACAGAAATCTCAACGGCCGACTACCTTCCGTAATGACAAGGCTACCATCCATTGGAGTAACAAAACTGTCGACAATAGACTACCTTCCATAATCACAAGGCTACCATCCATTGGGGTAACAAAAATCTGATCAACTGACTACCTTGCATAATGACAAGGCTATCATCCATTGGAATAACAAAGATATCGACAACAGGCTACCTTCAATAATGACAAGGCTTCCATCCATTGGAGTAACAAAAATCTCGACAAAAGACTACCTTCCATAATGAAAAGGCTACAATCCATTGGAATAATAAAAATCTCGACAATAGACTACCTTCCATAATGACAAGGCTACCATCCATTGGAGTAACAAAAATCTCAACGACATACTACCTTCCATAATGACAAGGCTACCATCCATTGGAGTAACAAAAATCTCAACGATAGACTACCTTCCATAATTACAAGGCTACCATCCATTGGAGTATTAAAATATCGATAATAGACTATCTTCCATAATGACAAGGCTACCATCCATTGGAATAACAAAAATATCGATAATAGACTACCTTCCATAATGATAAGGCTGTCATCCATTGGAGTAACAAAAATCTCGACAAAAGACTACCTTCCATAATGACAAAGCTACATTCCATTGGAGTAACAAAAATATCGACAACAAACTACCTTCCATAATGACAAGGCTACCATCCATTGGAATAACAAAAATATCGACAATAGACTACCTTCCATAATGAGAAGGGTATCATCCATTGGAGTAACAAAAATATGAACAACATACTACCTTCCATAATGACAAGGCTACCATCCATTGGAGTAACAGAAATCTCAACGGTCGACTACCTTCCGTAATGACAAGGCTACCATCCATTGGAGTAACAAAAATGTCGACAATAGACTACCTTCCATAAGCACAAGGCTACCATCCATTGGAGTAACAAAAATCTGAACAACAGACTACCTTGCATAATGACAAGGCTATCATCCATTGGAATAACAAAGATATCGACAACAGGCTACCTTCAATAATGACAAGGCTTCCATCCATTGGAGTAACAAAAATCTCTACAAAAGACTACCTTCCATAATGACAAGGCTACAATCCATTGGAATACTAAAAATCTCGACAATAGACTACCTTCCATAATGACAAGGCTACCATCCATTGGAGTAACAAAAATATCGACAACAGACTACCTTCCATAATGACAAGGCTACCATCCATTGGAATAACAAAAATCTCGAAAATAGACTACCTTCCATAATGAGAAGGCAATCATCCATTGGAGTAACAAAAATATGAACAACAGACTACCTTCCATAATGACAAGGCTACCATCCATTGGAGTAACAGAAATCTCAACGGTCGACTACCTTCCGTAATGACAAGACTACAATCCATTGGAGTAACAAAAATGTCGACAATAGACTACCTTCCATAATCACAAGGCTACCATCCATTGGAGTAACAAAAATCTGAACAACAGACTACCTTGCATAATGACAAGGCTATCATCCATTGGAATAACAAAGACATCGACAATAGGCTACCTTCAATAATGACAAGGCTTCCATCCATTGGAGTAACAAAAATCTCTACAAAAGATTACCTTCCATATTGACAAGGCTACAATCCATTGGAATACTAAAAATCTCGACAATAGACTACCTTCCATAATGACAAGGCTACCATCCATTGGAGTAACAAAAATCTCAATGACATACTACCTTCCATAATGACAAGGCTACCATCCATTGGAGTAACAGAAATCTCAACGACAGACTACCTTCCATAAAGACAAGGCTACCATCCATTTGAGTAACAAAAATCTGAACAATAGACTACCTTGCATAATGACAAGGCTGTCATCCTATGGAATAACAAAGATATCGAGAAAAGGCTAACATCAATAATGACAAGGCTTCCATCCATTGGAGTAACAAAAATCTCGACAAAAGACTATCTTTTAAAATGACAAGGCTACAATCCATTGGAATAACAAAAATCTCGACAATAGACTACCTTCCATAATGACAAGGCTACTATCGATTGGAGTAACAAAAATATTGACAACAGACTACCTTCCATAATGACAAGGCTACCATCCATTGGAGTAACAAAAATCTCAACGACAGACTACCTTCCATAAAGACAAGGCTACCATCCATTTGAGTAACAAAAATCTGAACAACAGACTACCTTGCATAATGAGAATGCTATCATCCATTGGAATAACAAAGATATCGACAACAGGCTAACTTCAATAATGACAAGGCTTCCATCCATTGGAGTAACAAAAATCTCGACAAAAGACTACCTTCTAAAATGGCAAGGCTACAATCCGTTGGAATTACAAAAATCTCGAAAATAGACTACCTTCCGTAATGATAAGGATACCATCCATTGGAGTAACAAAAATATCGACAACAGACTACCTTCCAAAATGACAAGGCTACCATCCATTGGAATAACAAAAATGTCGACAATAGACTACCTTCCATAGTCACAAGGCTACCATGCATTGGAGTAATAAAAATATGAACAACAGACTACCTTGCATAATGACAAGGCTATCATCCATTGGAATAACAAAGATATCGACAACAAGCTCCCTTCAATAATGACAAGGCTTTAATCCATTGGAGTAACAAAAATCTCGACAAAAGACTACCTTCCATAATGACAAGGCTACAATCCATTGGAATAATAAAAATCTCGACAATAGACTACCTTCCATAATGACAAGGCTACAATCCATTGGAGTAACAGAAATATCAACGATAGACTACCTTCCATAATTACAAGGCTACCATCCATTGGAGTATCAAAAATATCGACAATAAACTACCTTCCATAATTACAAGGCTACCATCCATTGGAATAACAAAAATATCGACAATAGACTACCTTCCATAATGACAAGGCTATCATCCATTGGAGTAAAAAAAATCTGAACAACAGACTACCTTCCATAATGACAAGGCTACCATCCATTGGAGTAACAGAAATCTCAACGACCGACTACCATTCGTAATGACAAGGCTACCATCCATTGGAATAACAAAAATCTCGATAATAGACTACCTTCCATAATTACAAGGCTACCATCCATTGGAGTAACAAAAATATCAACAATAGACTACCTTCCATAATGACAAGGCTACCATCCATTAGAATAACAAAAATCTCGACAGTAGACTACATTCCATAATGAGAAGGCTATCATCCATTGGAGTAAGAAAAATATGAACAACAGACTACTTTCCATAATGACAAGGCTACCATCCATTGGAGTAACAGAAATCTAAACGGTTGACTACCTTCCGTAATGACAAGGCTACCATCCATTGGAGTAACAAAAATGTCGACAATAGACTACCTTCCATAATCACAAGGGTACAATCCATTGGGGTAACAAAAATCTTAACAACAGACTACCTTGCATTATGACAATTCTATCATCCATTGGAATAACAAAGATATCGACAACAGGCTACCTTCAATAATGACAAGGCTTCCATCCATTGGAGTAACAGAAATCTCGACAAAAGACTACCTTCCATAATGACAAGGCTACAATCCATTGGAATATTAAAAATATAGACAATAGACTACCTTCCATAATGACAAGGCTATCATCCATTAGAGTAACAAAAATCTCAACGACATACTACCTTCCATAATGACAAGGCTATCATCCATTGGAATAACAAAGATATCGACAACAGGCTACTTTCAATAATGACAAGGCTTCCATCCATTTGAGTAACAAAAATCTGAACAACAGACTACCTTCTAAAATGACAAGGCTACAATCCATTGGAATAACAAAAATCTTGACAATAGACTACTTTCCAAAATGACAAGCATACCATCCATTGGAGTAACAAAAATATCGACAACAGACTACCTTAAATAATGACAAGGCTACCATCCATTGGAATAACAAAAATCTCCACAATACACTACCTTCCATAATGAGAAGGCTATGATCCATTGGAGTAACAAAAATCTGAACAACAGACTACATTCCATAATGACAAGGCTACCTTCCATTGGAATAAAAAAGATATCGACAACAGGCTAACTTCAATAATGACAAGGCTTCCATCCATTGGAGTAACAAAAATCTCGACAAAAGACTACCTTCCATAATGACAAGGCTACAATCCATTGGAATAATAAAAATCTCGACAATAGACTACCTTCCATAATGACAAGGCTACCATCCATTAGAGTAACAAAAATATCGACAATAGACTACCTTCCATAATGACAAGGCTACCATCCAATGGAATAACAAAAATCTCGACAATAGACTACCCTCCATAATGAGAAGGCTATCATCCATTGGAGTAACAAAAATCTGAACAACATCCTACCTTCCATAATGACAAGGCTACCAACCATTGGAGTAACAAAAATCTCAACGACCGACTAACTTCCGTAATGACAAGGCTACCATCCATTGGAGTAACAAAAATATCGATAATAGACTACCTTCCATAATCACAAGGATACCATCCATTGGGGTAACAAAAATATGAACAACAGACTACCTTGCATAATGACAAGGCTATCATACATTGGAATACCAAAGATATCGACAACATGCTACCTTCAATAATGACAAGGCTTCCATCCATTGGAGTAACAAAAATCTCGACAAAAGACTACCTTCCATAATGACAAGGCTACAATCCATTGGAATAATAAAAATCTCGACAATAGACTACCTTCCATAATGACAAGGCTACCATCCATTAGAGACACAAAAATGTCAACGACATACTACCTTCCATAATGACACGGCTACCATCCATTGGAGTAACAAAAATCTCAACGACAGACTACCTTCCATAAAGACAAGGCTACCATCCATTTGAGTAACAAAAATCTGAACAACAGACTACCTTGCATAATGACAAGGCTATCATCCATTGTAATAACAAAGATATCGACAACAGGCTAACTTCAATAATGACAAGGCTTCCATCCATTGGAGTAACAAAAATCTCGACAAAAGACTACCTTCTAAAATGACAAGGCTACAATCCATTGGAATTACAAAAATCTCGACAATAGACTACCTTCCATAATGGCAAGGCTACCATCCATTGGAGTAACAAAAATCTCAACGACATATTACCTTCCATAATGACAAGGCTACCATCCATTGGAGTAAC
The DNA here is from genome assembly GCA_948472305.1 of Vicia faba. Taxonomy (NCBI): domain Eukaryota; kingdom Viridiplantae; phylum Streptophyta; class Magnoliopsida; order Fabales; family Fabaceae; genus Vicia; species Vicia faba. The sequence goes on from OX451738.1 coordinate 754,909,548, forward strand.
AAAAATCTCAACGACATACTACCTTGCATAATGAGAAGGCTATCATCTATTGGAATAACAAAGATATCGACAACAAGATCCCTTCAATAATGACAAGGCTTCCATCCATTGGAGTAACAAAAATCTCGACAAAAGACTACCTTCCATAATGACAATACTACAATCCATTGGAATAATAAAAATCTCGACAATAGACTACCTTCCATAATGACAAGGCTAACATCCATTGGAGTAACAAAAATGTCAACGACATACTACTTTCCATAATGACAAGGCTACAATCCATTAGAGTAACAGAAATCTCAACGATAGACTACCTTCCATAATTACAAGGCTACCATCCATTAGATTATCAAAAATATCGACAATAGACTACCTTCCATAATGACAAGGCTACCATCCATTGGAATAACAAAAATCTCGACAATAGACTACCTTCCATAATGACAAGGCTATCATCCATTGGAGTAAAAAAAATCTGAAAAACAGACTACCTTCCATAATGACAAGGCTACCACCCATTGGAGTAACAGAAATCTCAACGGCCGACTACCTTCCATAATTACAAGGCTACCATCCATTGGAGTAACAACAATGTCGACAATAGACTACCTTCCATAATCACAAGGCTACCATCCATTGGGGTAACAAAAATATGAACAACAGACTTCCTTGCATAATGACAAGGCTATCATCCATTGGAATAACAAAGATATCGACAACAGGCTACCTTCAATAATGACAAGGCTTCCATCCATTGGAGTAACAAAAATCTCGACAAAAGACTACCTTCCATAATGACAAGGCTACATCCATTAGAGTAACAAAAATCTCAACGACATACTACCTTCCATAATGACAAGGCTACCATCCATTGGAGTAACAAAAATCTCAACGACAGACTACCTTCTATAAAGACAAGGCTACCATCCATTTGAGTAACAAAAATCTGAACAACAGACTACCTTGCATAATGACAAGGCTATCATCCATTGGAATAACAAAGATATCGACAACAGGCTAACTTCAATAATGACAAGGCTTCCATCCATTGGAGTAACAAAAATCTCGACAAAAGACTACCTTCTATAATGACAAGGCTACAATCCATTGGAGTAACAGAAATCTCAACGATAGACTACCTTCCATAATTACAAGGCTACCATCCATTGGAATAACAAAAATCTCAACGACATACTACCTTCCATAATGACAAGGCTACCATCTATTTGAGTAACAAAAATCTCGACAATAGACTACCTTCCATAATGACAAGGCTATCATCCATTTGAGTAAAAAAAATCTGTACAACAGACTACCTTGCATAATGACAAGGCTATCATCCATTGGAATAACAAAGATATCGACAACAGGCTACCTTTAATAATGACAAGGCTTACATCCATTAAAGTAACAGAAATCTCGACAAAAGACTACCTTCCATAAAGACAAGGCTACAATCCATTGGAATAATAAAAATCTCGACAATAGACTACCTTCCATAACGACAAAGCTAACCATCCATTAGAGTAACAAAAATCTCAACGACATACTACCTTCCATAATGACAAGGCTATCATCCATTGGAATAACAAAGATATCGACAACAGGCTACTTTCAATAATGACAAGGATTCCATCCATTTGAGTAACAAAAATCTGAACAATAGACTACCTTCTAAAATGACAAGGCTAAAATCCATTGGAATAACAAAAATCTCGATAATAGACTACCTTCCATAATGAGAAGGCTATCATCCATTGGAGTAACAAAAATATGAACAATAGACTACCTTCCATAATGACAAGGCTACAATCCATTGGAGTAACATAAATCTCGACAATAGACTACCTTCCATAATGAGAAGGCTATCATCCATTGGAGTAACAAAAATCTGGACAACAGACTACCTTCCATAATGACAAGGCTACCATCCATTGGAATAACATAAATCTCAACGGCCGACTACCTTCCGTAATGATAAGGCTACCATCCATTGGAGTAACAAAAATGTCGACAATAGACTACCTTCCATAATTACAAGGATACCATCCATTAGGGTAACAAAAATCTGAACAACAGACTACCTTGCATAATGACAAGGCTATCATCCATTGGAATACGAAAGATATCGACAACAGGCTACCTTTAATAATGACAAGGCTTCCATCCATTGGAGTAACAGAAATATCGACAAAAGACTACCTTCCATAATGACAAGGCTACAATCCATTGGAATAATAAAAATCTTGACAATAGACTACCTTCCATAATGACAAGGCTATCATCCATTAGAGTAACAAAAATCTCAACGACATACTACCTTCCATAATGACAAGGCTATCATCCATTGGAATAACAAAGATATCGACAACAGGCTACTTTCAATAATGACAAGGCTTCCATCCATTTGAGTAACAAAAATCTGAACAACAGACTACCTTCTAAAATGACAAGGCTACAATCCATTGGAATAACAAAAATCTTGACAATAGACTACTTTCCAAAATGACAAGCATACCATCCATTGGAGTAACAAAAATATCGACAACAGACTACCTTAAATAATGACAAGGCTACCATCCATTGGAATAACAAAAATCTCCACAATACACTACCTTCCATAATGAGAAGGCTATGATCCATTGGAGTAACAAAAATCTGAACAACAGACTACATTCCATAATGACAAGGCTACCTTCCATTGGAATAAAAAAGATATCGACAATAGGCTAACTTCAATAATGACAAGGCTTCCATCCATTGGAGTAACAAAAATCTCGACAAAAGACTACCTTCCATAATGACAAGGCTACAATCCATTGGAATAATAAAAATCTCGACAATAGACTACCTTCCATAATGACAAGGCTACCATCCATTAGAGTAACAAAAATATCGACAATCGACTACCTTCCATAATGACAAGGCTACCATCCAATGGAATAACAAAAATCTCGACAATAGACTACCCTCCATAATGAGAAGGCTATCATCCATTGGAGTAACAAAAATCTGAACAACATCCTACCTTCCATAATAACAAGGCTACGAACCATTGGAGTAACAAAAATCTCAACGACCGACTAACTTCCGTAATGACAAGGCTACCATCCACTGGAGTAACAAAAATATCGACAATAGACTACCTTCCATAATCACAAGGATACCATCCATTGGGGTAACAAAAATATGAAGAACAGACTACCTTGCATAATGACAAGGCTATCATACATTGGAATACCAAAGATATCGACAACATGCTACCTTCAATAATGACAAGGCTTCCATCCATTGGAGTAACAAAAATCTCGACAAAAGACTACCTTCCATAATGACAAGGCTACAATCCATTGGGATAATAAAAATCTCGACAATAGACTACCTTCCATAATGACAAGGCTACCATCCATTAGAGACACAAAAATGTCATCGACATACTACCTTCCATAATGACACGGCTACCATCCATTGGAGTAACAAAAATCTCAACGACAGACTACCTTCCATAAAGACAAGGCTACCATCCATTTGAGTAACAAAAATCTGAACAACAGACTACCTTGCATAATGACAAGGCTACCATCCATTGTAATAACAAAGATATCGACAACGGGCTAACTTCAATAATGACAAGGCTTCCATCCATTGGAGTAACAAAAATCTCGACAAAAGACTACCTTCTAAAATGACAAGGCTACAATCCATTGGAATTACAAAAATCTCGACAGCAGACTACCTTCCATAATGGCAAGGCTACCATCCATTGGAGTAACAAAAATCTCAACGACATATTACCTTCCATAATGACAAGGCTACCATCCATTGGAGTAACAAAAATCTCAACGACATACTACCTTCCATAAAGACAAGGCTACCATCCATTTGAGTAACAAAAATCTGAACAACAGACTACCTTGCATAATGACAAGGCTATCATCCATTGGAATAACAAAGATATCGACAACAGGCTACCTTTAATAATGACAAGGCTTCCATCCATTAAAGTAACAGAAATCTCGACAAAAGACTACCTTCCATAACGACAAAGCTAACCATCCATTAGAGTAACAAAAATCTCAACGACATACTACCTTCCATAATGACAAGGCTATCATCCATTGGAATAACAAAGATATCGACAACAGGCTACTTTCAATAATGACAAGGATTCCATCCATTTGAGTAACAAAAATCTGAACAATAGACTACCTTCTAAAATGACAAGGCTACAATCCATTGGAATAACAAAAATCTCGACAATAGACTACCTTCCATAATGAGAAGGCTATCATCCATTGGAGTAACAAAAATATGAACAATAGACTACCTTCCATAATGACAAGGCAACAATCCATTGGAGTAACATAAATCTCGACAATAGACTACCTTCCATGATGAGAAGGCTATCATCCATTGGAGTAACAAAAATCTGGACAACAGACTACCTTCCATAATGACAAGGCTACCATCCATTGGAATAACATAAATCTCAACGGCCGACTACCTTCTGTAATGACAAGGCTACCATCCATTGGAGTAACAAAAATGTCGACAATAGACTACCTTCCATAATTACAAGGATACCATCCATTAGGGTAACAAAAATCTGAACAACAGACTACCTTGCATAATGACAAGGCTATCATCCATTGGAATACGAAAGATATCGACAACAGGCTACCTTTAATAATGACAAGGCTTCCATCCATTGGAGTAACAGAAATATCGACAAAAGACTACCTTCCATAATGACAAGGCTACAATCCATTGGAATAATAAAAATCTTGACAATAGACTACCTTCCATAATGACAAGGCTACCATCTATTGGAGTAACAAAAATCTCAATGACATACTACCTTCCATAATTACAAGGCTACCATCCATTGGAGTAACAAAAATATCAACGAAAGACTTCCTTCCATAAAGACAAGGCTACCATCCATTTGAGTAACAAAAATCTAAACAACAGACTACCTTCCATAATGACAAGGCTACCATCCATTGTAGTAACAGAAATCTCAACGGCCGACTACCTTCCGTAATGACAAGGCTACCATCCATTGGAGTAACAAAAATGTCGACAATAGACTACCTTCCATAATCACAAGGCTACCATCCATTGGAGTAAGAAAAATCTGAACAACAAACTACCTTGCATAATGACAAGGCTATCATCCATTGGAGTAACAAAAATATCAACGACATACTACCTTCCATAATGACAAGGCTACAATCCATTGGAGTAACAGAAATCTCAACGATAGACTACCTTCCATAATTACAAGGCTACCATCCATTGGAGTATCAAAAATATCGACAATAGACTACCTTCCATAATGACAAGGCTACCATCTATTGGAATAACAAAAATCTCGACAATAGACTACCTTCCATAATGACAAGGCTATCATCCATTGGAGTAAAAAAAATTTGAACAACAGACTACCTTGCATAATGACAAGGCTATCATCCATTGGAATAACAAAAATCTGGACAACAGACTACCTTCCATAATGACAAGGCTTCCATCCATTAGAGTAACAGAAATCTCGACAAAAGACTACCTTCCATAATGACAAGGCTACAATCCATTGGAATAATAAAAATCTCGACAATAGACTACCTTCCATAATGACAAAGCTAACCATCCATTAGAGTAACAAAAATCTCAACGACATACTACCTTCCATAATGACAAGGCTATCATCCATTGGAATAACAAAGATATCGACAATAGGCTACTTTCAATAATGACAAGGCTTCCATCCATTTGAGTAACAAAAATCTGAACAATAGACTACCTTCTAAAATGACAAGGCTACAATCCATTGGAATAACAAAAATATCGACAGTAGACTACCTTCCATAACGACAAAGCTAATCATCCATTAGAGTAACAAAAATCTCAAGGACATACTACCTTCCATAATGACAAGGCTATCATCCATTGGAATAACAAAGATATCGATAACAGGCTACTTCAATAATGACAAGGCTTCCATCCATTGGAGTAACAAAAATCTCGACAAAAGACTACCTTCTATAATGACAAGGCTACAATCCATTGGAGTAACAGAAATCTCAACGATAGACTACCTTCCATAATTACAAGGCTACCATCCATTGGAATAACAAAAATCTCAACGACATACTACCTTCCATAATGACAAGGCTACCATCTATTGGAGTAACAAAAATCTCGACAATAGACTACCTTCCATAATGACAAGGCTATCATCCATTTGAGTAAAAAAAATTTGTACAACAGACTACCTTGCATAATGACAAGGCTATCATCCATTGGAATAACAAAGATATCGACAACAGGCTACCTTTAATAATGACAAGGCTTCCATCCATTAAAAAAACAGAAATCTCGACAAAAGACTACCTTCCATAATGACAAGGCTACAATCCATTGGAATAATAAAAATCTCGACAATAGACTACCTTCCATAACGACAAAGCTAACCATCCATTAGAGTAACAAAAATCTCAACGACATACTACCTTCCATAATGACAAGGCTATCATCCATTAGAATAACAAAGATATCGACAACAGGCTACTTTCAATAATGACAAGGATACCATCCATTGGAGTAACAAAAATATCGACAATAGACTACCTTCCATAATGACAAGGCTACCATCCATTGGAATGACAAAAATCTCGACAATAGACTACCTTCCATAATGAAAAGGCTACCATCCATTGGAGTAACAAAGATATCGACAACAGGCTACTTTCAATAATGACAAGGATTCCATCCATTTGAGTAACAAAAATCTGAACAATAGACTACCTTCTAAAATGACAAGGCTACAATCCATTGGAATAAGAAAAATCTCGACAATAGACTACCTTCCATAATGAGAAGGCTATCATCCATTGGAGTAACAAAAATATGAACAACAGACTACCTTCCATAATGACAAGGCTACCATCCATTTGAATAACAAAAATCTCGAAAATAGACTACCTTCCATAATGAGAAGGCTATCATCCATTGGAGTAACAAAAATCTGGACAACAGACTACCTTCCATAATGACAAGGCTACCATCCATTGGAGTAACATAAATCTCAACGGCCGACTACCTTCCGTGATGACAAGGCTACCATCCATTGGAGTAACAAAAATCTGAACAATAGACTACCTTCTAAAATGACAAGGCTACAATCCATTGGAATAACAAAAATCTCGACAATAGACTACCTTCCATAATGAGAAGGCTATCATCCATTGGAGTAACAAAGATATCGACAACAGACTACCTTCAATAATGACAAGGCTTCCATCCATTGGAGTAACAGAAATATCGACAAAAGACTACCTTCCATAATGACAAGGCTACAATCCATTGGAGTAACAAAAATCTGGACAACAGACTACCTTCCATAATTACAAGGCTACCATCCATTGGAGTAACAGAAATCTCGATGACATACTACCTTCCATAATTACAAGGCTACCATCCATTGGAGTAACAAAAATATCAACGAAAGACTACCTTCCATAAAGACAAGGCTACCATCCATTTGAGTAACAAAAATCTAAACAACAGACTACCTTCCATAATGACAAGGCTACCATCCATTGTAGTAACAGAAATCTCAACGGCCGACTACCTTCCGTAATGACAAGGCTACCATCCATTGGAGTAACAAAAATGTCGACAATAGACTACCTTCCATAATCACAAGGCTACCATCCATTGGAGTAAGAAAAATCTGAACAACAAACTACCTTGCATAATGACAAGGCTATCATCCATTGGAGTAACAAAAATTTCAACGAGATACTACCTTCCATAATGACAAGGCTACAATCCATTGGAGTAACTGAAATCTCAACGTTAGACTACCTTCCATAATTACAAGGCTACCATCCATTGGAGTATCAAAAATATCGACAATAGACTACCTTCCATAATGACAAGGCTACCATCCATTGGAATAACAAAAATCTCGACAATAGACTACCTTCCATAATGACAAGGCTATCATCCATTGGAGTAAAAAAAATTTGAACGACAGACTACCTTGCATAATGACAAGGCTATCATCCATTGGAATAACAAAGATATCGACATAAGGCTACCTTTAATAATGACAAGGCTTCCATTCATTAGAGTAACAGAAATCTCGACAAAAGACTACCTTCCATAATGACAAGGCTACAATCCATTGGAATAATAAAAATCTCGACAATAGACTACCTTCCATAATGACAAAGCTAACCATCCATTAGAGTAACAAAAATCTCAACGACATACTACCTTCCATAATGACAAGGCTATCATCCATTGGAATAACAAAGATATCGACAATAGGCTACCTATTAATAATGACAAGGCTTCCATCCATTTGAGTAACAAAAATTTGAACAATAGACTACCTTCTAAAATGACAAGGCTACAATCCACTGGAATAACAAAAATCTCGACAATAGACTACCATCCATAATGACAAGGATACCATCCATTGGAGTAACAAAAATATCGACAATAGACTACCTTCCATAATGACAAGGCTACCATCCATTGGAATGACAAAAATCTCGACAATAGACTACCTTCCATAATGAAAAGGCTTCCATCCATTGGAGTAACAAAAATATCGACAACAGACTACCTTCCATAATGACAAGGCTACCATCCATTGGAATAACCAAAATCTCGACAATAGACTACCTTTCATAATGAGAAGGCTATCATCCATTGGAGTAACAAAAATATGAACAATAGACTACCTTCCATAATGACATGGCTACCATCCATCGGAATAACAAAAATCTCAACGGCAGACTACCTTTCGTAATGACAAGGCTACCATTCATTGGAGTAACAAAAATGTCGACAATAGACTACCTTCCATAGTCACAAGGCTACCATCCATTGGAGTAACAAAAATCTGAACAACAGACTACCTTGCATAATGACAAGGCTATCATCTATTGGAATAACAAAGATATTGACAACAAGCTCCCTTCAATAATGACAAGGCTTCCATCCATTGGAGTATTAAAAATATCGACAATAGACTACCTTCCATAATGACAAGGCTACCATCCATTGGAATAACAAAAATCTCGACAATAGACTACCTTCCATAATGACAAGGCTATCATCCATTGGAGTAAAAAAAATCTGAACAACAGACTACCTTCCATAATGACAAGGCTACCATCCATTGGAGTAACAGAAATCTCAACGGCTGACTACCTTCCATAATGACAAGGCTACCATCCATTGGAGTAACAAAAATGTCGACAATAGACTACCTTCCATAATCACAAGGCTACCATCCATTGGGGTAACAAAAATATGAACAACAGACTTCCTTGCATAATGACAAGGCTATCATCCATTGGAATAACAAAGATATCGACAACAGGCTAACTTCAATAATGACAAGGCTTCCATCCATTGGAGTAACAAAAATCTTGACAAAAGACTACCTTCCATAATGACAAGGCTACATCCATTAGAGTAACAAAAATCTCAACGACATACTACCTTCCATAATGACAAGGCTACCATCCATTGGAGTAACAAAAATCTCAACGACAGACTACCTTCCATAAAGACAAGGCTACCATCCATTTGAGTAACAAAAATCTGAACAACAGACTACCTTGCATAATGACAATGCTATCATCCATTGGAATAACAAAGATATCGACAATAGGCTAACTTCAATAATGACAAGGCTTCCATCCATTGGAGTAACAAAAATCTTGACAAAAGACTACCTTCTAAAATGGCAAGGCTACAATCCATTGGAATTACAAAAATCTCGAAAATAGACTACCTTCCGTAATGATAAGGCTACCATCCATTGGAGTAACAAAAATATCGACAACAGACTACCTTCCATAATGAGAAGGCTACCATCCATTGGAATAACAAAAATCTCAACGGAAGACTACCCTTCGTAATGACAAGGCTACCATCCATTGGAGTAACAAAAATGTCGACAATAGACTACCTTCCATAGTCACAAGGCTACCATCCATTGGAGTAATAAAAATCTGAACAATAGACTACCTTGCATAATGACAAGGCTTTCATCCATTGGAATAACAAAGATATCGACAACAAGCTCCCTTCAATAATGACAAGGCTTCCATCCATTGGAGTAACAAAAATCTCGACAAAACACTACCTTCCATAATGACAAGGCTACAATCCATTGGAATAATAAAAATCTCGACAATAGACTACCTTCCATAATGACAAGGCTACCATTCATTGGAGTAACAAAAATCTCAATGACATGCTACCTTCCATAATGACAAGGCTACAATCCATTGGAGTAACAGAAATCTCAACGATAGACTACCTTCCATAATTACAAGGCTACCATCCATTGGAGTATCAAAAATATCGACAATAAACTACCTTCCATAATGACAAGGCTACCATCCATTGGAATAACAAAAATCTCGAAAATAGACTACCTTCCATAATGTCATGGCTATCATCCATTGGAGTAAAAAAAATCTGAACAACAGACTACCTTCCATAATGACAAGGCTACCATCCATTGGAGTAACAGAAATCTCAACGACTGACTACCATCCGTAATGACAAGGCTACCATCCATTAGAATAACAAAAATCTCGACAGTAGACTACCTTCCATAATGAGAAGGCTATCATCCATTGGAGTAACAAAAATCTGAACAACAGACTACTTTCCATAATGACAAGGCTACCATCCATTGGAGTAACAGAAATCTAAACGGTTGACTACCTTCCGTAATGACAAGGCTACCATCCATTGGAGTAACAAAAATGTCGACAATAGACTACCTTCCATAATCACAAGGCTACCATCCATTGGGGTGACAAAAATCTGAACAACAGACTAACTTGCATAATGACAAGGCTTCCATCCATTGGAGTAACAGAAATCTCGACAAAAGACTACCTTCCATAATGACAAGGCTACAATCTATTGGAATATTAAAAATCTCGACAATAGACTACCTTCCATAATGACAAGGCTATCATCCATTAGAGTAACAAAAATCGCAACGACATACTACCTTCCATAATGACAAGGCTATCATCCATTGGAATAACAAAGATATCAACAACAGGCTACTTTCAAAAATGACAAGGCTTTCATCCATTTGAGTAACAAAAATCTGAATAACAGACTACCTTCTAAAATGACAAGGATACCATCCATTGGAATAACAAAAATCTCGACAATAGACTACCTTCCATAATGAGAAGGCTATCATCCATTGGAGTAACAAAAATCTGAACAACAGACTACCTTCCATAATGACAAGGCTACCATCCATTGGAATAAAAAAGATATCGACAACAGGCTAACTTCAATAATGACAAGGCTTCCATCCATTGGAGTAACAAAAATCTCGACAAAAGACTACCTTCCATAATGACAAGGCTACCATCCATTAGAGTAACAAAAATATCGATAATAGACTACCTTCCATAATGACTAGGCTACCATCCATTGGAATAACAAAAATCTCGACAATAGACTACCTTCCATAATGAGAAGGCTATCATCCATTGGAGTAACAAAAATCTGAACAACATCCTACCTTCCATAATGACAAGGCTACCATCCATTGGAGTAACAGAAATCTCAACGGCCGAATACCTTCCGTAATGACAAGGCTACCATCCATTGGAGTAACAAAAATGTCGACAATAGACTACCTTCCATAATCACAAGGCTACCATCCATTGGGGTAACAAAAATCTGAACAACTGACTACCTTGCATAATGACAAGGCTATCATCCATTGGAATAACAAAGATATCGACAACAGGCTACCTTCAATAATGACAAGGCTTCCATCCATTGGAGTAACAAAAATCTCGACAAAAGACTACCTTCCATAATGACAAGGCTACAATCCATTGGAATAATAAAAATCTCGACAATAGACTACCTTCCATAATGACAAGGCTACCATCCATTAGAGACACAAAAATCTCAATGACATACTACCTTCCATAATGACAAGGCTACCATCCATTGGAGTAACAAAAATCTCAACGACAGACTACCTTCCATAAAGAAAAGGCTACCATCCATTTGAGTAACAAAAATCTGAACAACAAACTACCTTGCATAATGACAAGGCTATCATCCATTGGAATAACAAAGATATCGACAACAGGCTAACTTCAATAATGACAAGGCTTCCATCCATTGGAGTAACAAAAATCTCGACAAAAGACTACCTTCTAAAATGACAAGGCTACAATCCATTGGAATTACAAAAATCTCGACAATAGACTACCTTCCATAATGGCAAGGCTACCATCCATTGGAATAACAAAAATCTCAACGACATACTACCTTCCATAATGACAAGGCTACCATCCATTGGAGTAACAAAAATCTCAACGTCAGACTACCTTCCATAAAGACAAGGCTACCATCCATTTGAGTAACAAAAATCTGTACAACAGACTACCTTGCATAATGACAAGGCTATCATCCATTGGAATAACAAAGATATCGACAACAGGCTACCTTCAATAATGACAAGGCTTCCATCCATTGGAGTAACAGAAATCTCGACAAAATACTACCTTCCATAATGACAAGGCTACAATCCATTGGAATAATAAAAATATCGACAATAGACTACCTTCCATAATGACAAGGCTACCATCCATTAGAGTAACAAAAATCTCAACGCTATACTACCTTCCATAATGACAAGCCTATCATGCATTGGAATAACAAAGATATCGACAACAGGCTACTTTCAATAATGACAAGGCTTCCATCCATTTGAGTAACAAAAATCTGAATAACTGATTACCTTCTAAAATGACAAGGCTACTCCACTAGAATAACAAAAATCTCGACAATAGACTACCATCCATAAAGACAAGGATACCATCCATTGGAGTAACAAAAATATTGACAATAGACTACCTTCCATAATGACAAGGCTACCATCCATTGGAATAACAAAAATCTCGACAATAGACTACCTTCCATAATGAGAAGGCTATAATCCATTGGAGTAACAAAAATATGAACAACACACTACCTTCGATAATGACAAGGCTACCATCCATTGGAGTAACAGAAATCTCAACGGCCGACTACCTTCCGTAATGAAAAGGCTACCATCCATTGGAGTAACAAAAATGTCGACAATAGACTACCTTCCATAATCACAAGGCTACCATCCATTGGAGTAAGAAAAATCTAAACAACAAACTACCTTGCATAATGAAAAGGCTATCATCCATTGGAATAATAAAAATCTCGACAATAGACTAACTTCCATAATGACAAGGCTACCATCCATTAGAGTAACAAAAATCTCAACGACATACTACCTTCCATAATGACAAGGCTTCCATCCATTTGAGTAACAAAAATCTAAACAACAGACTACCTGCTAAAATGACAAGGCTACAATCCATTGGAATAACAAAAATCTCCACAATAGACTACCATCCATAATGACAAGGATACCATCCATTGGAGTAACAAAAATATCGACAACAGACTACCTTACATAATGACATGGCTACCATCCATTGGAATAACAAAAATCCCGACAATAGACTACCTTCCATAATGAGAAGGCTATCATCCATTGGAGTAACAAAAATATGAACAAAAGACTACCTTCCATAATGACAAGGCTACCATCCATTGGAATAACACAAATCTCGACAATAGACTACCTTTCATAATGAGAAGGCTATCATCCATTGGAGTAACAAAAATCTGGACAACAGACTACCTTCTATAACGACAAGGCTACCATCCATTGGAGTAACATAAATCTCAACGGCCGACTACCTTCCGTAATGACAAGGCTACCATCCATTGGAGTAACAAAAATATCCACAATAGACTACCTTCCATAATCACAAGGCTACCATCGATTGGGGTAACAAAAATATGAACAACATACTACCTTGCATAATGACAAGGCTATCATCCATTGGAGTAACAAAAATCTCGACAACAGACTAACTTCCTTAATGACAAGGCTACCATCCATTAGAGTAACAAAAATATCGACAACAACCTATGTTCCATAATAACAAGGCTACCATTTATTGGAGTTACAGAAATCTCGACAAAACACTACCTTCCATAATGACAAGGCTACCATCCATTGGAGTAACAAAGATATCAACAACAGACTACCTTCAATAATAACAATGCTCCCATCCACTAGAGTAACAAAAATATCGACAATAGGGTAACATCTATAATGACAAGGTTACCATCCATTGGAATAATAAAAATCTCGACAACAAACTACCTTCTATAATGACAAGGCTACCATCCAATGGAATAACAAAAATATTGTCAACAGACTACCTTCCATAATGACAAGGCTACCATCCATTGGAGTAACAAAAATATGAACAACAGACTACCTTCCATAATGGCAAGGCTACCATCCGTTGGAGTAACGTAAATATCAACGAAATACTACCTTCCATAATGAAAAGGCTACCATCCATTGGAATAACAAAAATCTCGACAATAGACTACCTTCCATAATGACAAGGCTACCATCCATTGGAGTAACTAAAATCTTGAAAACATAATACCTTTCATAATGACAAGTAAAACATCCATTGGAGTAACAAATATCTAAACAACAAACTACTTTCCATTATGACAAGCCTACCATCTATTGGAATAACAAAAATCTCGAGAACAAACTACCTTCATAATGACAAGGCTACCATCCATTGGAGTAACAAAAATATCGACAATAGACTACCTTCCATAATGACAAGGCTACCATCCATTGGAGTAACAAAAATATAGATAACATACTACCTTCAATAATCACAATGCTACCATCCACTAGAGTAACTAAAATATCGACAACAGGGTAAGATCTATAATGACAAGGTTACCATCCATTGGAATAATAAAAATATCGACAACAAACTACCTTCCATAATGACAAGGCTACCATCTAATGGAATAAAATAAATCTCGTCAACAGACTACCTTCCATAATGACAAGGCTACCATCCATTGGAGTAACAAAAATCTGAACAACAGACTACCTTCTCTAATGACAAGACTACCATCCGTTGGAGTAACGTAAATCTCAATGAAAGAATACCTTCCATAATGAAAAGGCTACCATCCATTGGAGTAACAAAAATCTCTACAATAGACTACCTTCAATAATGACATGACTACCATGCATTGGAGTAACAAAAATCTCGATAATAGACTACCTTCAATAATGACAATGCTACCATCCACTAGAGTAACAAAAATATCGACAACAGGGTAACATCTATAATGACAAGGTTACCATCCATGGGAATAATAAAAATCTCGACAACAAACTACCTTCCATAATGACAAGGCTACCATACAATGGAATAACAAAAATCTCGTCAACAGACTACCTCCCATAATGACAAGGCTACCATCCATTAGAGTAACAAAAATCTGAACAACAAACTACCTTCCATAATAACAAGGCTACCATCCATTGGAGTTACAAATATCTCGACAATAGACTACCTTCCTGAATGACAAGGCTACCATCCATTGGAGTGACAAAGATATCAACAACAGAATACCTTCAATAATGTCAATGCTACCATCCACTAGAGTAACAAAAATATCGACAACAGGGTAAGATCTATAAAGACAAGGTTACCATCCATTGGAATAATAAAAATATCGACAACAAACTACCTTCCATAATGACAAGGCTACCATCCAATGGAATAACTTAAATCTCGTCAACAGACTACCTTCCATAATAACAAGGCTACCATCCATTGGAGTAATAAAAATCTCGATAACAGACTACCTTCAATAATGACAATGCTACCATCTACTAGAGTAACAAAAATATCGACAACAGGGTAACATCTATAATGACAAGGTTACCATCCATTGGAATAATAAAAATCTCGACAACAAACTACCTTCCATAATGACAAGGCTACCATACAATGGAATAACAAAAATCTCGTCAACAGACTACCTCACATAATGACAAGGCTACCATCCATTAGAGTAACAAAAATCTGAACAACAGACTACCTTCCATAATAACAAGGCTACCATCCGTTGGAGTAACGTTAATCTCAACAAAAGACTACCTTCCATAATGAAAAGGCTACCATCCATTGGAGTAACAAAAATCTCGACAATAGACTACCTTCTATAATGACAAGGCTACCATCCATTGGAGTAACAAAAATCTCGATAAAAGACTACCTTCCATAATGAAAAGGCTACCATCCATTGGAGTAACAAAAATCTCGACAACAGACTACCTTTCATAAAGAAAAGGCCACCATCCAATGGAATAACAAAAATCTCGACAACAGACTACCTTCCATAATGACAAGGTTACCATCAATTGGGGTAACAAAAATATCGACAACAGACTATGTTCCATAATAACAAGGCTACCATCCATTAGAGTAACAAAAATCTGGACACCAGATTACCTTTCATAATGACAAGGCTACCATCCATTGGAGTAACATAAATATCGACAACAGACAACGTTCCATAATGACAAGGCTACCATTCATTGGAGTAACAAAAATCTCGACAACAGACTAACTTCCTTAATGACAAGGCTGTCATCCATTGGAGTAACAAAAATATCGACAATAGACTATGTTCCATAATAACAGGGCTACCATCCATTGGAGTTACAAATATCTCGACAAAAGACTACCTTCCATAATGACAAGGCTACCATCCATTGGAGTAACAAAGATATCAACAACAGACTACCTTCAATAATGACAATGCTACCATCCACTAGAGTAACAAAAATATCGACAACAGGGTAACATCTATAATGACAACGTTACCATCCATTGGAATAATTAAAATCTAGACAACAAACTACCTTCCATAATGACAAGGCTACCATCCAATGGTATAACAAAAATATTGTCAACAAACTACCTTCCATAATGCCAAGGCTACCATCCGTTGGAGTAACAAAAATCTGAACAACATACTACCTTCCATAATGGCATGGCTACCATCCGTTGTAGTAACGTAAATATCAACGAAATACTACCTTCCATAATGAAAAGGCTACCATCAATTGGAGTAACAAAAATCTCGACAATATACTACCTTCCATAATGACAAGGCTACCATCCATTGGAGTAACAAAAATCTCGATAACAGACTACCTTCCATAATGACAAGGCTACCATCCATTGGAATAACAAAAATCTCGACAAGAGACTACCTTCCATAATGACAAGGTTACTATCCATTGGAGTAAGAAAAATATTGGCAACAGACAATGTTCCATAATAACAAGGCTACCATCCATTGGAGTAACAAAAATATCGACACCAGACTACCTTTCATAATGACAGGGCTACAATCCATTTGAGTAACATAAATATCGACAACAGACTACGTTACATAATGACAAGGCTACCATCCATTGGAGTAACAAAAATCGCGACAACAGACTACCTTCCATAATGACAAGGCTTCCATCCATTGGAGTAACAAAAATTTCGACAATAGACTACCTTCCATAATGACAAGGCTACTATCCATTGGAGTAACAAAAATCTTGGTAACAAAGTACCTTCCATAATTACAAGGCTACCATCCATTGGAGTAACAAAAATCTCGACAAAAGACTACCTTCCATAATGACAAGGTTATCATCCATTAGAGTAACAAAAATATCAATGACAAACTATGTTGCATAATAAAAAGGCTACGATCCATTAGAGTAACAAAAATCTCGACACCAGACTACCATTCATAATGATAAGGCTACCATTCATTGGAGTAACATAAATATCGACAACAGACAACGTTCCATAATGACAAGGCTACCATCCATTGGAGTAACAAAAATATCGACAACAGGGTAAGATCTATAAAGACGAGGTTACCATCCATTGGAATAATAAAATTATCGACAACAAACTACCTTCCATAATGACAAGGCTACCATCCAATGGAATAACATAAATCTCGTCAACAGACTACCTCCCATAATGACAAGGCTACCATCCATTAGAGTAACAAAAATCTGAACAACATACTACCTTCCATAATGACAAGGCTACCATCCGTTGGAGTAATGTAAATCTCAATGAAAGACTACCTTCCATAATGAAAAGGCTACCATCCATTGGAGTAACAAAAATCTCGACAACAGCCTACCTTTCATAATGAAAAGGCCACCATCCAATGGAATAACAAAAATCTCGACAACAGACTACCTTCCATAATGACAAGGTTACCATCCGTTGGAGTAACAAAAATATCGACAACAGACTATGTTCCATAATAACAAGGCTACCATCCATTAGAGTAACAATAATCTGGACACCAGATTACCTTTCATAATGACAAGGCTACCATCCATTGGAGTAACTTAAATATCGACAACAGACTACGTTACATAATGATAAGGCTACCATCCATTGGAGTTACAAATATCTCGATAACAGACTACCTTCCATAATGACAATGCTACCATTCACTAGAGTAACAAAAATATTGATAACAGGGTAACATCTATAATGATAAGGTTACCATCCATTGGAATAATAAAAATCTAGACAACAAACTACCTTCCATAATGACAAGGCTACCATCCAATGGAATAACAAAAATATTGTCAACAGACTACCTTCCATAATGACAAGGCTACCATCCATTGGAGTAACAAAAATTTGAACAACAGACTACCTTCCATAATGGCAAGGCTACCATCCGTTGTAGTAACGTAAATCTCAACGAAATACTACCTTCCATAATGAAAAGGCTACCATCCATTGGAGTAACAAAAATCTCGACAATAGACTACCTTCCATAATGACAAGGCTACCATCCATTGGAGTAACAAAAATCTCGATAACAGACTACTTTCCATAATGACAAAGCTACCATCCATTGGAATAACAAAAATATTGACAACAGACAATGCTTCATAATAACAAGGCTACCATCCATTTGAGTAACAAAAATATCGACACCAGACTACCTTTCATAATGACAGGGCTACAATCCATTTGAGTAACATAAATATCGACAACAGACTATGTTACATAATGACAAGGCTACCATCCATTGGAGTAACAAAAATCTCGACAACAGACTACCTTCCATAATGACAAGGCTTCCATCCATTGGAGTAACAAAAATTTTGACAATAGACTAACTTCCATAATGACAAGGATACTATCCATTGGAGTAACAAAAATCTCGGTAACAAAGTACCTTCCATAATTACAAGGCTACAATCCATTGGAGTAACAAAAATCTCGACAAAAGACTACCTTCCATAATGACAAGGTTATCATCCATTAGAGTAACAAAAATATCAACGACACCAGACTACCATTCATGATAACAAGGCTACCATCCATTGGAGTAACATAAATATCGACAACAGACAACGTTCCATAATGAGAAGGCTACCATCCATTGGAGTAACAAAAATATCGACAACAGACTAACTTCCTTAATGACAAGGCTACCATCCATTGGAGTAACAAAAATATCCACAACAGACTATGTGCCATAATAACAAGGCTACCATCCATTGGAGTTACAAAAATCTCGACAAGAGACTACCTTCCATATTGACAAGGCTACCATCCATTGGAGTAACAAAGATATCAACAACAGACTACCCTCAGTAATCATAATGCTACCATCCCCTAGAGTAACAAAAATATCGACAACAGGGTAAGATCTATAAAGATAAGGTTACCATCCATTGGAATAATAAAAATATCGACAACAAACTACCTTCCATAATGACAAGGCTACCATCCAATGGAATAACATAAATCTCGTCAACAGACTACCTCCCATAATGACAAGGCTACCATCCATTAGAGTAACAAAAATCTGAACAACATACTACCTTCCATAATGATAAGGCTACCATCCGTTGGAGTTATGTAAATCTCAACGAAAGACTACCTTCCATAATGAAAAGGCTACCATCCATTGGAGTAACAAAATTCTCGACAATAGACTAACTTCTATAATGACAAGGCTACCATCCATTGGAGTAACAAAAATCTCGATAATAGACTACCTTCCATAATGAAAAGGCTACCATCCATTGGAGTAACAAAAATCTCGACAACAGACTACCTTTCATAATGAAAAGGCTACCATCCAATGGAATAACAAAAATCTCAACAACAGACTACCTTCCATAATGACAAGGTTACCATCCATTGGTTTAACAAAAATATTGACAACAGACTATGTTCCATAATAACAAGGCTACCATCCATTGGAGTAACAAAAATCTGGACACCAGACTACAATTCATTATGACAAGGCTACCATCCATTGGAGTAACATAAAAATCGACAACAGACAATGTTCCATATTGACAAGCATACCATTCATTAGAGTAACATAAATATCGACAACAAACAACGTTCCATAATAACAATGCTACCATCCCCTAGAGTAATCAAAATATCGACAACATGGTAACATCCATAATGACAAGGTTACCATTCATTGGAATAATAAAAATCTCGACAACAAATTACCTTCTATAATGACAAGGCTACCATCCATTGGAGTAACATAAATATCGACAACAAACAACGTTCCATATTTACAAGGCTACCATCCATTGGAGTAACAAAGATATCAATAATAGACTACCTTCAATAATAACAATGCTACCATCCCCTAGAGTAACAAAAATATCGACAACAGGGTAAGATATATAAAGACAAGGTTACCATCCATTGGAATAATAAAAATATCGACAACAAACTACCTTCCATAATGACAAGGCTACCATCCAATGGAATAACATAAATCTCGTCAACAGACTACATCCCATAATGACAAGGCTACCATCCATTAGAGTAACAAAAATCTGAACAACATACTACCTTCCATAATGACAAGGCTACCATCCGTTGGAGTAATGTAAATCTCAATGAAAGACTACCTTCCATAATGAAAAGGCTACCATCCATTGGAGTAACTAAAATCTCGACAATAGACTACCTTCTATAATGACAAGGCTACCTGTAACACCCCGTTTTCAATTAATTGATTTATTTAAATTTGGGGATTTATTTTATTGGAATTAATAAAATAAAAAGAATTATTTATTTTGGAGTATTTGAGGAAAAATAAAAGAAATAAGGAATATTGGGATTTTTATGTTATTGGGCTTAGATGTTGTTAGTAAAGAGTGGGGGTGCAGAGAAATAAAGTTATGTTTGGGACTTAGGCCATTTTCTCATTTTTGGTTTTCACGTAAGAACAGAAGTTGGAATTTGGGAAAATAGAGTTCTGAAGAACGGAGAACGAAGAACATCGCTCAAGAACTCAAAGCTGCTAATTGATAAGGTAAGGGGGGTTTATACTCGATTTATATTTGTTTATGGGTTTATGTACGGTTGATTCGGGTAATTGTAGGAAAATCCCAATTGTTAGATGTTTCTAGGGATCGATAACCGTAGTACTGAACCTTGTTAGAAAAGGGTTAGGTTCCCAATTTTTATGAATCGATTAAGAGTTTTAGGTCCCAAATGAGGAATTGGGAGTATATATCATGATCGTGAATTTACCTTGGAAGTTGTAGGGATAACCTCAGTGTCAGTAGAATTCCCCAAAAGGACGGTTAATCGCCGGTTAAGGTTACTATAATGATTGTTGGTATTTTGGATATGGTGGTGTTGTTGTGAATTGTACAAACCTGATGTCGTTAGGTACCGAATTACGCGTTTGGCGGACGTTTTCCCGCGTTTGGACTGCTGTTTCTGAGCTGCTGCAGGTTCAGGAAAATCCTGTACGCGCTCAGCAACACGGGCCGTGTTGCACAACACGGGTGCCCGTGTTGCTCTTCTGTGTTGGAAGAGGGTGTGCTTCTGGTTGCACGACACGGGCCGTGTTGCACAACACGGGTACCCGTGTCAGATCCCCTGTACTGATAAAAATAAAATGTGCGTTTTTCTGGACGTGCTGCACAACACGGGCCATGTTGCACAACACGGGTGCCCGTGTTGCTCTGCTGTGATGATTTTCTGAATTTTTGGTTTCAGTGTTTTGATGTTGGATTTTTATTGCCATGCTTTTAGATATGTTATCGAGCGTGAATTATGATATAATTGATGTGATTGGTTGATGTTTGAATAGCATGCTGAGTGATTACCTGCTATTCGTAACTTGATATGATTGATGTTTAAATAGTATGCTGAGTGGTTACATGCTATTCATATCATGTTATGTTTGATATTGTTGATGTGCATGATATGTTGATCGATGTTCATAGTATGCTGAGTGTTACATACTTACATATCATGTTGCATTTGTTAATTCCCATTGTGTGGAATTAACATGGTGGCCAATATACGTGTCCGCGATTTAATGGAACGTTGAGGTGGTAGCCGTGTCCGCGATATAATGGAACGGTGAGTTATCCGTGACCCGCGATTTAATGGGGCGGTGAAGTGGTACCACATGCATGGGTGTGTTGCATTACTCGAATATAACATGAATGGATGATTTTTCCAATGTTATATTTGATTGTCTGTATGCACGTGTGATTTGATAAGTGGTTGATGATGTTTGATGAATATTTGCAAAAATGAAAGGCAATATGTCAGGGATATATGAATTATAAAGGTTTTGTAAACTATGAAATATGCTAATTATTGGGTGATGCTTATGATTTCGTGAATTGATTGTTATGAATGTATAACCAAATGTATATTTGAGAAGCTCACCCTTACTGTTGAATATTTCAGATTGAGGAGTTTCGCTCAGGTGCTTGGCGAAGGCTTATCGTGTCTAGTTTAGTTTTGTTTTAGTATGTCCGGGTCATGCTCTGATAGTTGTAACTCCGGGAACGTTTGGTTGTCGAGCTGCTTTAGTCAGACTCGTTTATTTTCTTTTAATTGTTATGATATGACGTTGACCTTTCCAGGTGTTAATCCCTGATGATTTTGGAAAACATTATAACATTTGATTTTATTAAATAAATTATTCCGCTGTGTAGACATGTATGAGTTACCACTAAAATTATGCATGACAGGAATTTGTTTTATTAAAAGAGAATTGTAGCATTCCTCGATTATTACATGTACTCTGAGTTTATAATTTTTAATATTTGCGAAAATTATATGCGGGGTTTAGAGGGTGTTACAATAGTGGTATCAGAGCATAGTCGGTCGT
Source organism: Vicia faba (assembly GCA_948472305.1). Taxonomy (NCBI): domain Eukaryota; kingdom Viridiplantae; phylum Streptophyta; class Magnoliopsida; order Fabales; family Fabaceae; genus Vicia; species Vicia faba. The sequence continues at coordinate 754,932,753 of OX451738.1, forward strand.
TGTGACCAGAGTCTTGAGTCAGTCATTCCTTTTCGTATGCGACTAGTGCAAGGTAACACTGTCGATACTGTATTCTGATGTGGAGTATGTTTTAATTCTCAGGAATATGGCTGGAAGAGGTAATGGACGAAATGATGCTGCACTAGCTGAGGCTTTGGGGATGTTAGCTGGTGTACTTGCTGGAAACCCAACTGGAGGCGTGATTGGTGCTGATAGGCAATTGGGAAATTTCCAGAGGAACAATCCTCCGTTGTTCAAAGGTACACATGACCCCGAAGGTGCACAGAAGTGGCTGAAGGAAATCGAAAGGATTTTCCGTGTGATTGATTGCGCTGAAGATCTGAAAGTCAGATATGGTACGCATATGTTGGCAGAAGAGGCCGACGACTGGTGGGTTGCCACAAGGACTGAAATGGTTCAGGATGGAGAGGCACTGACTTGGGCTAACTTCAGAAGGGCTTTTCTGAGGAGGTACTTTCCTGAAGATGTTCGGGGAAGAAAGGAAATTGAGTTTTTGGAGCTTAAGCAGGGCAATCTGACTGTTAGTGAGTATGCTACTAGGTTCACTGAGCTGGCAAAGTATTATGCACACTACAACAATGATGAGGCTGGAGAATTCTCTAAGTGTATCAAATTTGAGAATGGTCTCCGAGATGAGATTAAGCAGGGAATCAGGTACCAGCGTATTCGTAGATTTTCTGATCTGGTGGATTGTAGCAGAATCTTGGAAGAAGATATTACCAAGAATCGGTCGTCTCACTCTCGTGGGGCTGTTGATAAAAGAGGGAAGCAACATATGGACCGTGGCAAGCCATATGGTAGAGATAACCAGAGATCAGGCGGTTGGAAAAGGCCTAGTGGGGGAGATTCTAAGGCTCCTATCAGATGCTACAGGTGTGGTGAGTCTGGTCATCACATTCGAGATTGCAAGAGTGATGAGAAGAAGTGCTATAAATGTGGAAAGGCTGGTCATTTGTCTATTGATTGCAAAGGGAAGTCTGTTACTTGTTACAATTGTGGCGAAGAAGGTCACATTCGTCCGCAGTGTCCTAAGCCTAGGAAGGATCAGTCAGGTGGAAAAGTGTTTGCCTTGTCTGGATCTGAGACTACCCCAGAGGATCGATTGATTAAAGGTACGTGTTTTATTCATGGCACACCTTTAGTTGCAATTATTGATACTGGTGCAACTCATTCTTTCATTTCTCTGGATTGTGCTGAGAGGTTGAAACTGGACATATCTGGTATGCGAGGTAGCATGGTTGTTGATACTCCTGCATCGGGTTCAGTGACAACTTCACTTGTATGTAGGAATTGTCCTATCGAGATTTTTGGTAGAGGTTTCGGTATGGATTTAGTGTGCCTACCGCTTGAACAAATTGATATTATCCTTGGGATGAACTGGTTGGAATTTAACCGGGTTCATCTGAACTGCTTTGCTAAGACGGTGATTTTCCCAGAAGCAGTTGGTGTCGAGAATTGGACTATGACTGCTAGGCAGGTGCAAGAAGCAATGGAAGACGGTGCTAATGTGTTTATGTTACTTGCTTCGTTAGATGCAACAGGAAAGGTCAGGAGTGGTGAATTGCCAGTGGTGTGTGATTTCCCAGAAGTCTTTCCTGATGATGTCGGTGAGTTACCTCCTGAGAGGGAGGTGGAATTCTCTATAGATTTGATTCCTGGTACGAGACCGGTGTCGATGGCGCCATATCGTATGTCTGCGTCTGAGTTGGCTGAATTGAAGAGTCAGTTGGAAGATTTACTGGAGAAGAAGTTTATTCGTCCAAGTGTTTCGCCTTGGGGTGCTCCGGTATTGTTGGTTAAGAAGAAAGAAGGTTCTATGAGACTGTGTGTTGATTACAGGCAATTGAACAAGGTAACCATTAAGAATCGGTATCCGTTACCGAGGATTGATGATTTAATGGATCAACTAATTGGAGCCAGTGTATTCAGTAAGGTTGACTTGAGATCGGGATATCATTAGATTCGTGTGAAAGCAGAAGATATTCAAAAGACTGCTTTTCGGACGAGGTATGGGCATTATGAATACTCTGTTATGCCGTTCGGAGTTACTAATGCACCTGGTGTTTTCATGGAATATATGAACAGGATTTTTCATCCGTATCTGGATAAGTTTGTTGTGGTTTTTATTGATGACATTCTGATTTATTCCAAGAATGACAAAGAGCATGCGGAACATCTCAGAATTGTGTTAGAGTTGTTGAAAGATAGGAAGTTGTATGCAAAGTTGTCCAAATGTGAGTTCTGGCTAAATGAAGTTAGTTTTCTTGGACATGTGATTTCTAAGAATGGTATTGCAGTGGATCCTACAAAAGTAGAAGCGGTATCTCAGTGGGAAACGCCGAAGACTGTTTCTGAAATCAGAAGTTTTCTTGGTCTTGCAGGTTATTACAGAAAGTTTATTGAAGGATTCTCAAAGTTAGCCTTGCCGTTGACGAAATTGACTCGTAAAGGACAAGCGTTTATTTGGGATTCTGATTGTGAGAAAGGTTTCCAAGAATTGAAGCGGAGATTGACAAGTGCTCCTATTCTGATTTTGCCGAATCCGGTGGAATCTTTTGTGGTCTATTGTGATGCATCTCTGTTGGGTTTAGGTGGTGTTTTAATGCAGAATCAGCAGGTAGTTGCGTATGCTTCGAGACAGTTGAAGGTTCATGAAAGGAACTATCCTACTCATGATTTAGAGTTGGCAGCAGTTGTGTTTGTCTTGAAATTGTGGAGACATTATCTGTATGGTTCGAGATTTGAAGTGTATAGTGATCATAAGAGTTTGAAGTATCTTTTCGATCAGAAAGAGCTCAATATGAGGCAAAGAAGGTGGTTGGAGTTCCTCAAAGATTATGATTTTGGGTTGAATTACCATCCTGGTAAGGCAAATGTGGTTGCAGATGCTTTGAGCAGGAAATCCTTGCATATGTCTATGATGATGGTTCGTGAATTGGATTTAATTGAACAATTCCGAGATTTGAGTTTAGTTTGTGAAAGTACTCCGAAGTGTGTTCGTTTGGGTATGTTGAGACTTACTAGTGGTATTCTAGAAGAGATCAGGATCGGGCAGAAATCTGATGTTAATTTAGTTGATAAATTGACATTGATCAACCAAGGTCAAGGTGGTGAGTTTAGAATTGATGAAAATGATGTTATGAGATTTGGCGATAGAGTTTGTGTTCCTGATGTCGCAGAAATCAAGAAGAGTATATTAGAGGAAGGACATCGCAGTGGGATGAGCATTCATCCGGGTGCCACGAAAATGTATCATGATTTAAAGAAATTGTTTTGGTGGCCGGGAATGAAAAAGGAAATAGATGAATTTGTGTATGCATGTTTAATCTGTCAGAAATCGAAGATTGAGCATCAGAAGTCGTCTGGATTTATGCAACCGATGTTTATTCCAGAATGGAAGTGGGATAGTATTTCTATGGATTTTGTATCTGGGTTGCCGAGGACTCCTATGAATTGTGAGGCAATATGGGTCGTTGTGGATAGGTTGACTAAGTCTGCTCATTTTATACCGGTGCGAATGGACTACTCGATGGAGAGATTGGCACAGTTGTATATTGAGAAAATAGTGAGTTTGCATGGAGTTCCTTCTAGTATTGTGTCAGATAGGGATCCGAGGTTCACTTCGAAATTTTGGGAAGGATTGCAGAAGGCTTTGGGTACTAAGTTGAGATTGAGTTCAGCTTACCATCCTCAGACTGATGGACAGACGGAGAGGACGATTCAATCGTTGGAAGATTTATTGCGTGCTTGTGTTTTAGAAAAAGGTGGAGCTTGGGATAGCTATTTGCCATTGATTGAGTTTACTTATAACAATAGTTACCATTCGAGTATTGGTATGGCTCCGTTTGAGGCATTGTATGGTAGACGGTGTAGGACGCCTTTGTGTTGGTATGAATCTGGAGAGAGTTCGGTAGTTGGGCCAGAGATTGTTCAGCAGACTACTGAAAAGATCAAATTGATTCAAGAGAAGATGAGAGCTTCTCAGAGTCGTCAGAAAAGTTATCATGATAAGAGGAGAAAGAATTTAGAATTCAGTTCTGGAGGTCATGTGTTTATGAGAGTTACTCCGATGACGGGTATTGGTCGGGCGTTGAAGTCTAAGAAGTTGACTCCGCGTTTTATTGGTCCGTTTCAGATTACAGAAAGAGTTGGAGAAGTTGCTTATCGTATTGCTTTACCTCCGAGACTTGCGAATTTGCACGATGTTTTTCATGTTTCTCAGTTGAGGAGATACATTCCAGACCCATCTCATGTAATCCAAATAGATGATGTACAGGTGAGAGATAACCTGACAGTAGAAACATTGCCTATGAGGATAGAAGATCGGGAAGTGAAACAGTTAAGGGGTAAAGAGATAGCATTAGTGAAGGTTTCTTGGGGAGGTCCAGCAGATGGAAATATCACTTGGGAGCTGGAGAGCCAGATGAAAGAGGCTTATCCGGAGCTGTTCGTCTAAGGTATGTTTTCGAGGACGAAAACTCTTTTAGTGGGGGAGAGTTGTAACACCCCGTTTTCAATTAATTGATTTATTTAAATTTGGGGATTTATTTTATTGGAATTAATAAAATAAAAAGAATTATTTATTTTGGAGTATTTGAGGAAAAATAAAAGAAATAAGGAATATTGGGATTTTTATGTTATTGGGCTTAGATGTTGTTAGTAAAGAGTGGGGGTGCAGAGAAATAAAGTTATGTTTGGGACTTAGGCCATTTTCTCATTTTTGGTTTTCACGTAAGAACAGAAGTTGGAATTTGGGAAAATAGAGTTCTGAAGAACGGAGAACAAAGAACATCGCTCAAGAACTCAAAGCTGCTAATTGATAAGGTAAGGGGGGTTTATACTCGTTTTATATTTGTTTATGGGTTTATGTACGGTTGATTCGGGTAATTGTAGGAAAATCCCAATTGTTAGATGTTTCTAGGGATCGATAACCGTAGTACTGAACCTTGTTAGAAAAGGGTTAGGTTCCCAATTTTTATGAATCGATTAAGAGTTTTAGGTCCCAAATGAGGAATTGGGAGTATATATCATGATCGTGAATTTACCTTGGAAGTTGTAGGGATAACCTCAGTGTCAGTAGAATTCCCCAAAAGGACGGTTAATCCCCGGTTAAGGTTACTATAATGATTGTTGGTATTTTGGATATGGTGGTGTTGTTGTGAATTGTACAAACCTGATGTCGTTAGGTACCGAATTACGCGTTTGGCGGACGTTTTCCCGCGTTTGGACTGCTGTTTCTGAGCTGCTGCAGGTTCAGGAAAATCCTGTACGCGCTCAGCAACACGGGCCGTGTTGCACAACACGGGTGCCCGTGTTGCTCTTCTGTGTTGGAAGAGGGTGTGCTTCTGGTTGCACGACACGGGCCGTGTTGCACAACACGGGTACCCGTGTCAGATCCCCTGTACTGATAAAAATAAAATGTGCGTTTTTCTGGACGTGCTGCACAACACGGGCCGTGTTGCACAACACGGGTGCCCGTGTTGCTCTGCTGTGATGATTTTCTGAATTTTTGGTTTCAGTGTTTTGATGTTGGATTTTTATTGCCATGCTTTTAGATATGTTATCGAGCGTGAATTATGATATAATTGATGTGATTGGTTGATGTTTGAATAGCATGCTGAGTGATTACCTGCTATTCGTAACTTGATATGATTGATGTTTAAATAGTATGCTGAGTGGTTACATGCTATTCATATCATGTTATGTTTGATATTGTTGATGTGCATGATATGTTGATCGATGTTCATAGTATGCTGAGTGTTACATACTTACATATCATGTTGCATTTGTTAATTCCCATTGTGTGGAATTAACATGGTGGCCAATATACGTGTCCGCGATTTAATGGAACGTTGAGGTGGTAGCCGTGTCCACGATATAATGGAACGGTGAGTTATCCGTGACCCGCAATTTAATGGGGCGGTGAAGTGGTACCACATGCATGGGTGTGTTGCATTACTCGAATATAACATGAATGGATGATTTTTCCAATGTTATATTTGATTGTCTGTATGCACGTATGATTTGATAAGTGGTTGATGATGTTTGATGAATATTTGCAAAAATGAAAGGCAATATGTCAGGGATATATGAATTGTAAAGGTTTTGTAAACTATGAAATATGCTAATTATTGGGTGATGCTTATGATTTCGTGAATTGATTGTTATGAATGTATAACCAAATGTATATTTGAGAAGCTCACCCTTACTGTTGAATATTTCAGATTGAGGAGTTTCGCTCAGGTGCTTGGCGAAGGCTTATCGTGTCTAGTTTAGTTTCGTTTTAGTATGTCCGGGTCATGCTCTGATAGTTGTAACTCCGGGAACGTTTGGTTGTCGAGCTGCTTTAGTCAGACTCGTTTATTTTCTTTTAATTGTTATGATATGACGTTGACCTTTCCAGGTGTTAATCCCTGATGATTTTGGAAAATATTATAACATTTGATTTTATTAAATAAATTATTCCGCTGTGTAGACATGTATGAGTTACCACTAAAATTATGCATGACAGGAATTTGTTTTATTAAAAGAGAATTGTAGCATTCCTCGATTATTACATGTACTCTGAGTTTATAATTTTTAATATTTGCGAAAATTATATGCGGGGTTTAGAGGGTGTTACACTACCATCCATTGGAGTAACAAAAATCTCGATAACAGACTACCTTCCATAATGAAAAGGTTACCATTCATTGGAGTAACAAAAATCTCGACAATAGACTACCTTTCATAATGACAAGGTTACCATCCATTGGTTTAACAAAAATATTGACAACAGACTATGTTCCATAATAACAAGGCTACCATCCATTAGAGTAACAAAAATATCGACACCAGACTACCTTTCATAATGACAAGGCTACCATCCATTGGAGTAACTTAAATATCGACAATAGACAACGTTCCAATTGACAAGGCTACCATCCATTAGAGTAACATAGATATCAATAACAGACTACCTTCAATAATAACAATGCTACCATCCCCTATAGTAACAAAAATATCGACAACAGGGTAACATCCATAATGACAACGTTAGCATCCATTGGAATAATAAAAATCTCGATAATAAATTACCTTCTATACTGACAAGGCAACCATCCAATGGTATAACAAAAATCTCATCAATAGACTACCTTCCATAATGACAAGGCTACCATAAATTTGAGTAACAAAAATCTGAACAATAGACTACCTTCCATAATGACAAGGCTACCATCGGTTGGAGTAACGTAAATCTCAATAAGAGACTCTCTTCCATAATGAAAAGGGCACCATCCATTGGAGTAACAAAAATCTTGACAATAGACTACCTTCCATAATGACAAGGCTACCATCCATTGGAGTAAAAAAAATCTCGATAACAGACTACCTTCCATAATGACAAGGCTACCATCCATTAGAATAACAAAAATCTCGACAAGAGACTACCTTCCATAATGACAAGGTTACCATCCATTGGAGTAACAAAAATATCGACAACAGACAATGTTCCATAATAGCAAGGCTACCATCCATTGGAGTAACAAAAATATCGACACCAGACTACCTTTCATAATGACAAGGCTACAATCCATTTGAGTAACTTAAATATCGAAAACAGACTACGTTATATAATGACAAGGCTACCATCCATTGGAGTAACAAAAATCTCAACAACAGACTCCCTTCCATAATGACAAGGTTACCATCCATTGGAGTAACAAAAATATCGACAACAGACACGGTTCCATAATAACAAGGCTACCATCCATTGGAGTAACAAAAATCTCGGTAACAAAGTACCTTCCATAATTACAAGCCTACCATCCATTGGAGTAACAAAAATCTCGACAAAAGACTACCTTCCATAATGACAAGGTTACCATCCATTGGAGTAACAAAAATATCGACAACAGACTATGTTCCATAATAACAAGGCTACCATCCATTGGAGTAACAAAAATCTTGACACCAGACTACCTTTCATAATGACAAGGCTACCATCCATTGGAGTAACATAATAATCGACAACAGACAACGTTCCATAATGATAAGGATACCATCCATTGGAGTAACAAAAATCTCGGTAACAAAGTACCTTCCTTAATGACAAGGCTACCATCCATTGGAGTAACAAAAATATCGACAACAGACTATGATCCATAATAACAAGGCTACCATCCATTAGAGTAACAAAAATATCGACAACAGACTATGTTCCATAATAACAAGGCTACCATCCATTGGAGTAACAAAAATCTCGACACCAGACTACCTTTCATAATGACAAGGCTATGATCCATTGGAGTAACATAAATATCGACAATAGAAAACGTTCCATAATGTCAAGGCTACCATCCATTGGAGTAACAAAAATCTCGACATAAGACTAACTTCCTTAATGACAAGGCTACCATCCATTGGAGTAACAAAAATATCGATAATAGACTAGGTTCCATAATAACAAGGCTACCATCCATTGGAGTTACAAAAATCTCGACAACAGACTACCTTCCATATTGACAAGGCTACCATCCATTGGAGTAATAAAAATATCGACACCAGACTACCTTTCATAATGACAAGGCTACAATCCATTTGAGTAACTTAAATATCGAAAACAGACTACGTTACATAATGACAAGGCTACCATCCATTGGAGTAACAAAAATCTCAACAACAGACTCCCTTCCATAATGACAAAGTTACCATCCATTGGAGTAACAAAAATATCGACAATAGACTACCTTCCATAATGACAAGGCTACTATCCATTGGAGTAACAAAAATCTCGCTAACAAAGTACCTTCAATAATTACAAGGCTACCATCCATTGGAGTAACAAAAATCTTAACAAAAGACTACCTTCCATAATGACAAGGTTACCATCCATTGGAGCAACAAAAATATGGAAAACAGACTATGTTCCATAATAACAAGGCTTCCATCCATTGGAGTAACAAAAATATCGACACCAGACTACCTTTCATAATGACAAGGCTACCATCCATTGGAGTAACATAAATATCGACAACAGACAACGTTCCATAATGACAAGGCTACCATCCATTGGAGTAACAAAACTCTCTACAACAGACTAACTTCCTTAATGACAAGGCTACCATCCATTGGAGTAACAAAAATCTCGACAAAAGACTACCTTCCATAATGACTAGGTTACCATCCATTGGAGTAACAAAAATATCGATAACAGACTATGTTCCATAAAAACAAGGCTACCATCCATTGGAGTAACAAAAATCTCGACACTAGACTACATTTCATAATGACAAGGCAACCATCCATTGGAGTAACATAAATATCGACAACAGACAAAGTTCCATAATGACAAGGCTACCATCCATTGGAGTAACAAAAATCTCGACAATAGACTAACTTCCTTAATGACAAGGCTACCATCCATTGGAGTAACAAAAATATCGACAACAGACTATGTTCCTTAATAAAAAGGCTACCATCCATTGGAGTTACAAAAATATCGACAACAGACTACCTTCTATATTGATAAGGCTACCATCCATTGGAGTAACAAAGATATCAACAACAGACTACCTTCAATAATAACAATGCTACCATCCCCTAGAGTAACAAAAATATCGACAACAGGGTAACATCCATAATGACAATGTTACCATCCATTGGAATAATAAAAATCTCGACAATAAATTACCTTTTATAATGACAAGGCTACCATCCAATGGAATAACAAAAATCTCGTCAACAGACTACCTTCCATAATGACAAGGCTACCATCCATTGGAGTAACAAAAATCTGAACAACAGACTACCTTCCATAATGACAAGGCTACCATCGGTTAGAGTAACGTAGATCACAATGAAACACTCTATTCCATAATGAAAAGGCCACCATCCATTGGAGAAACAAAATTCTTGACAATAGACTCTCTTCCATAATGACAAGGCTACCATCCATTGGAGTAACAAAAATCTCGATAACAGACTACCTTCAATAATGACAATGCTACCATCCACTAGAGTAACAAAAATATCGACAACAGGGTAACATCTATAATGACAAGGTTACCATCCATTGGAATAATAAAAATCTCATCAACAGACTACCTTCCATAATGACAAGGCTACCATGCATTGGAGTAACAAAAATCAGAACAACAGACTACCTTCCATAATGACAAGGCTACCATCCGTTGGAGTAACCCAAATCTAAATGAAATACTACCTTCCATAATGAAAAGCCTACCATCCATTGGAGTAACAAAAATCTCGACAATAGACTACCTTCCATAATGATAAGGCTACCATCCCTTGGAGTGACAAAAATCTCGATAACAGACTACCTTCAATAATGACAATGCTACCATTCACTAGAGTAACAAAATATCGACAATAGGGTAACATTTATAATGACAAGGTTACCATCCATTGGAATATTAAAAATCTCGTCAACAAACTACCTTCTATAATGACAAGGCTACCATGCATTGGAGTAACAAAAATCTAAACAACAGACTACCTTCCATAATGACAAGGCTACCATCCGTTGGAGTAACATAATTTCAATGAAAGAGTACCTTCAATAATGAAAAGGCTACCATCAATTGGAGTAACAAAAATCTCGACAATAGACTACCTTCCATAATGACAAGGCTACCATCCATTGGAGTAAGAAAAATATCGATAACAGACTACCTTCAATAATGGCAATGCTACCATTCACTAGAGTAACAAAAATATCGTCAACAGGGTAACATCTATAATGACAAGGTTACCATCCATTGGAATAATATAAATCTCGTCAACAGACTACCTTCCATAACGACAAGGCTACCATGCGTTGGAGTAACAAAAATCTGAACAACAGACTAAGTTCCATAATGACAAGGCTACCATCCGTTGGAGTAACGTAAATCTCAACGAAAGACTACCTTCCATAATGACAAGGCTACCATCCATTGAAGTAACAAAAACATGAACAACATAGTACCTTCTGTAATAACAAGGCTACCATCCGTTGGAGTAACGTAAATCTCAATGAAGGACTACCTTCCATAATGAAAAGGCTACCATCCATTGGAGTAACAAAAATCTCGACAATAGACTACCTTCCATAATGACATGGCTACCATCCATTGGAGTAACAAAAATCTTGATAATAGACTACCTTCAATAATGACAATGCTACCATCCACTAGAGTAAAAAAAATATCTACAACAGGGTAACATCTATAATGACAAGGTTACCATCCATTGGAATAATAAAAATCTCGTAAATAGACTACCTTCCATAATGACAATGCTACCATGCATTGGAGTATCAAAAATCTGAACAACAGAATACCTTCAATAATGACAAGGCTACCATCCGTTGGAGTAACGTAAATCTCAACGAAAGACTACCTTCCATAATGAAAAGGCTACCATCCATTGGAGTAACAAAAATCTTGACAATAGACTACCTTCTATAATGACAAGGCTACCATCCATTGGAGTAACAAAAATCTCGACAAAAGACTACCTTCCGTAATGAAAAGGTTACCATCCATTAGAGTAACAAAAATATCGACAACAGACTATGTTCCATAATAACAAGGCTACCATCCATTGGAGTAACAAAAATCTCGACACCAGACTACCTTTCATAATGACAAGGCTACCATCCATTAGAGTAACATAATAATCGACATAAGACAATGTTCCATAATGACAAGGCTACCATCCATTGGAGTAACAAAAATCTCGACAACAGACTAACTTGCTTAATGACAAGGCTACCATCCATTGGAGTAACAAAAATATCGACAACAGGCTAACTTCCTTAATGACAAGGCTACCATCCATTGGAGTAACAAAAATATCGACAACAGACTACGTTCCATAATAACAAGGCTACCATCCATTGGAGTTACAAAAATCTCGACAACAGACTACTTTCTATAATGACAAGGCTACCATCCATTGGAGTAACAAAGATATCAACAACAGACTACCTTCAATAATGACAATGCTACCATCCACTAGAGTAACAAAAATATCGACAACAGGGTAACATCTATAATGACAAGGTTACCATCCATTGGAATAATAAAAATATCGACAACAAATTACCTTCTATAATGACAAGGCTACCATCCAATGGAATAACAAAAATCTCGTCAACAGACTACATTCCATAATGACAAGGCTACCATCCATTGGAGTAACAAAAATCTAAACAACAGACCACCTACCATAATGACATGGCTACCATCGGTTGGAGTAACGTAAATATCAATGAAAGACTCTCTTCCATAATGAAAAGGCCACCATCCATTGGAGTAACAAAAATCACGACAATAGACTACCTTCCATAATGACAAGGCTACCATCCATTGGAGTAACAAAAATCTCGATAACAGACTACCTTCCATAATGGCAAGGCTACCATCCATTGGAATAACAAAAATCTCAACAAGAGACTACCTTCCATAATGACAAGGCTACCATCCATTGGAGTAACAAAAATCTCGACAACAGACTAACTTCCTTAATGACAAGGCTACCATCCATTGGAGTAACAAAAATATCGACAACAGACTATGTTCCGTAATAAAAAGGCTACCTTCCATTGGAGTTACAAAAATATCGACAACAGACTACCTTCAATATTGATAAGGCTACCATCCATTGGAGTAACAAAGATATCAACAACAGACTACCTTCAATAATAACAATGCTACCATCACCTAGAGTAACAAAAATATCGACAACAGGGTAACATCCATAATGACAACGTTACCATCCATTGGAATAATAAAAATCTCGACAATAAATTACCTTCTATAATGAGAAGGCTACCATCCAATGGAATGACAAAAATCTCGTCAACAGACTACCTTCCATAATGACAAGGCTACCATCCATTGGAGTAACAAAAATTTGAACAACAGACTACCTTCCATAATGACAAGGCTACCATCGGTTAGAGTAACATAAATCACAATGAAACACTCTATTCCATAATGAAAAGGCCACCATCCATTGGAGTAACAAAAATCTTGACAATAGACTACCTTCCATAATGACAAGGCTACCATCCATTGGAGTAACAAAAATCTCGATAACAGACTACCTTCAATAATGACAATGCTACCATCCACTAGAGTAAAAAAAATATCGACAATAGGGTAACATCTATAATGAAAAGGTTACCATCCATTGGAATAATAAAAATCTCATCAACAGACTACCTTCCATAATGACAAGGTTACCATGCATTGGAGCAACAAAAATCTGAACAACAGACTACCTTCCATAATGATAAGGCTACCATCCGTTGGAGTAACCCAAATCTAAATGAAATACTACCTTCCATAATGAAAAGGCTACCATCCATTGGAGTATCAAAAATCTCGACAATAGACTACCTTCCATAATGATAAGGCTACCATCCCTTGGAGTGACAAAAATCTCGATAACAGACTACCTTCAATAATGACAATGCTACCATTCACAAGAGTAACAAAATATCGACAATAGGGTAACATTTATAATGACAAGGTTACCATCCATTGGAATATTAAAAATCTCGTCAACAGACTACCTTCTATAATGACAAGGCTACCATGCATTCGAGTAACAAAAATCTGAACAACAGACTACCTTCCATAATGACAAGGCTACCATCCGTTGGAGTAACGTAATTTCAATGAAAGAGTACCTTCAATAATGAAAAGGCTACCATCCATTGGAGTATCAAAAATATCGACAATAGACTACCTTCCATAATGACAAGGCTATCATCCATTGGAGTAACAAAAATATCGATAACAGACTACCTTCAATAATGACAATGCTACCATTTACTAGAGTAACAAAAATATCAACAACAGAGTAACATCTATAATGACAAGGTTACCATCCATTGGAATAATAAAAATCTCGTCAACAAACTACCTTCCATAATGACAAGGCTACCATGCGTTGGAGTAACAAAATACTGAACAACAGACTACATTCCATAATGACAAGGCTACCATCCGTTGGAGTAACGTAAATCTCAACGAAAGACTACCTTCCATAATGACAAGGCTACCATCCATTGAAGTAACAAAAATATGAAGAACATAGTACCTTCTATAATAACAAGGCTACCATCCGTTGGAGTAACGTAAATATCAATGAAGGAGTACCTTCCATAATGAAAAGGCTACCATCCATTGGAGTAACAAAAATCTCGACAATAGACTACCTTCCATAATGACATGGCTACCATCCATTGGAGTAACAAAAATCTTGATAATAGACTACCTTCAATAATGACAATGCTACCATCCACTAGAGTAAAAAAAATATCTACAATAGGGTAACATCTATAATGACAAGGTTACCATCCATTGGAATAATAAAAATCTCGTAAATAGACTACCTTCCATAATGACAAGGCTACCATGCATTGGAGTAACAAAAATCTGAACAACAGAATACCTTCAATAATGACAAGGCTACCATCCTTTGGAGTAACGTAAATCTCAACGAAAGACTACCTTCCATAATGAAAAGGCTACCATCCATTGGAGTAACAAAAATCTCGACAATAGACTACCTTCTATAATGACAAGGCTACCATCCATTGGATTAACAAAAATCTCGATAACAGACTACCTTCCATAATTAAAAGGCTATTATCCATTAGAGTGACAAAAATCTCGACAACAGACTACCTTTCATAATGAAAAGGCTACCATCCAATGGAATAAAAAAAATCTTGACAACAGACTACCTTCCATAATTACAAGGTTACCATCCATTGGAGTAACAAAAATATCGACAACAGACTATGTTCCATAATAACAAGGCTACCATCCATTGGAGTAACAAAAATCTGGACACCAGACTACCTTTCATAATGACAAGGCTACCATCCATTGGAGTAACATAAATATCGACAACAGACAACGTTCCATAATGACAAGGCTACCATCCATTGGAGTAACAAAAATCTCGACAACAGACTAACTTCCTTAATGACAAGGCTACCATCCATTGGAGTAACAAAAATATCGACAACAGACTATGTACCATAATAACAAGGCTACCATCCATTGGACTTACAAAAATCTCGACAACAGACTAACTTCCATAATGACAAGGCTACCATCCATTGGAGTAACAAAGATATCAACAACAGACTACCTTCAATAATGACAATGCTACCATCCACTAGAGTAACAAAAATATCGACAACAGGGTAACATCTATAATTACAAGGTTACCATCCATTGGAGTAACAAAAATATCGATAACAGACTACCTTCAATAATGACAATGCTACCATCCAATGGAATAACAAAAATCTCGTCAACAAACTACCTTCCATAATGACAAGGCTACCATCCATTGGAGTAACAAAAATCTGAACAACAGACTACCTACCATAATGACAAGGCTACCATCTGTTGGAGTAACGTAAATCTCAATGAAAGACTCTCTTCCATAATGAAAAGGCCACCATCCATTGGAGTAACAAAAATCACGACAATAGACTACCTTCAATAATGACAAGGCTACCATCCATTGGAGTAACAAAAATCTCGATAACAGACTACCTTCCATAATGACAAGTCTACCATCCATTGGAATAACAAAAATCTCGACAAGAGACTACCTTCCATAATGACAAGTTTACCATCCATTGGAGTAACAAAAATATCGACAACAGACAATGTTCCATAATAACAAGGCTACCATCCATTGGAGTAACAAAAATATCGACACTAGACTACCTTTCATAATGACAAGGCTACAATCCATTTGAGTAAAATAAATATCCACAACAAACTATGTCACATAATGACAAGGCTACCATCCATTGGAGTAACAAAAATCTTGACAACAGACTACATTCCATAATGACAAGGCTACCATCCATTGGAGTAACAAAAATATAGACAATAGACTACCTTCTATAATGACAAGGCTATTATCCATTGGATTAACAAAAATCTCGCTAACAAAGTACCTTCCAAAAATACAAGGCTACCATCCATTGGAGTAACAAAAATCTCGACAAAAGACTACCTTCCATAATGACAAGGTTACCATCCATTGGAGTAACAAAAATATCGACAACAGACTATGTTCCATAATAACAAGGCTACCATCCATTGGAGTAACAAAAATCTCTACACCAGACTACCATTCATAATGACAAGGCTACCATCCATTGTAGTAACATAATAATCGACAACAGACAATGTTCCATAATGACAAGGCTACCATCCATTGGAGTAACAAAAATCTCGACAACAGACTAACTTCCTTAATGACAAGGCTACCATCCATTGGAGTAACAAAAATATCGACAACAGACTAACTTCCTTAATGACAAGGCTACCATCCATTGGAGTAACAAAAATATCGACAACAGACTAACTTCCTTAATGACAAGGCTACCATCCATTGGAGTAACAAAAATATCGACAACAGACTATGTTCCATAATAACAAGGCTACCATCCATTGGAGTTACTAAAATCTCGAAAACAGACTTCCTTCCATAATGACAAGGCTACCATCCATTGGAGTAACAAAGATATCAACAACAGACTACCTTCAATAATGACAATGCTACTATCAACTAGAGTAACAAAAATATCGACAACAGGGTAACATCTATAATGACAAGGTTACCATCCATTGGAATAATAAAAATCTTGACAACAAATTACCTTCTATAATGACAAGGCTACCATTCAATGGAATAACAAAAATCTCGTCAACAGACTACATTCCATAATGACAAGGCTACCATCCATTGGAGTAACAAAAATCTGAACAACAGACCACCTACCATAATGACATGGCTACCATCGGTTGGAGTAACGTAAATCTCAATGAAAGCATCTCTTCCATAATGAAAAGGCCACCATCCATTGGAGTAACAAAAATCACGACAATAGACTACCTTCCATAATGACAAGGCTACCATCCATTGGAGTAACAAAAATCTCGATAACAGACTACCTTCCATAATGACAAGGCTACCATCCATTGGAATAACAAAAATCTCGACAAGAGACTACCTTCCATAATGACAAGTTTACCATCCATTGGAGTAACAAAAATATCGACAACAGACAATGTTCCATAATAACAAGGCTACCATCCATTGGAGTAACAAAAATATCGACACCAGACAACATTTCATAATGACAAGGCTACAATCCATTTGAGAACATAAAAATCGACAACAGACTATGTTACATAATGACAAGGCTACCATCCATTGGAGTAACAAAAATCTTGACAACAGACTACATTCCATAATGACAAGGCTACCATCCATTGGAGTAACAAAATTATCGACAATAGACTACCTTCCATAATAACAAGGCTACTATCCATTGGATTAACAAAAATCTCGCTAACAAAGTACCTTCCATAATTACAAGGCTACCATCCATTGGAGTAACAAAAATCTCGACAAAAGACTACCTTCCATAATGACAAGGTTACCATCCATTGGAGTAACAAAAATATCGACAACAGACTATGTTCCATAATAACAAGGCTACCATCCATTGGAGTAACAAAAATATAGACACCAGACTACCTTTCATAATGGCAAGGCTACCATCCATTGGAGTAACATAATAATCAACAACAGACAATGTTCCATAATGACAAGGCTACCATCCATTGGAGTAACAAAAATCTCGACAACAGACTAACTTCCTTAATGACAAGGCTACCATCCATTGGAGTACCAAAAATATCGACAACATAGTAACTTCCTTAATGACAAGGCTAGCATCCATTGGAGTAACAAAAATATCGACAACAGACTATGTTCCATAATAACAAGGCTACCATCCATTGGAGTTACAAAAATCCCGACAACAGACAACCTTCCATAATGACAAGGCTACCATCCATTGGAGTAACAAAGATATCAACAACAGACTACCTTCAATAATGACAATGCTACCATCCACTAGAGTAACAAAAATATCGACAACAGGGTAACATCTATAATGACAAGGTTACCATCCATTGGAATAATAAAAATCTCGACAACAAATTACCTTCTATAATGACAAGGCTACCATCCAATGGAATAACAAAAATCTCGTCAACAGACTACATTCCATAATGACAAGGCTACCATCCATTGGAGTAACAAAAATCTGAACAACAGCCCACCTACCATAATGACATGGCTACCATCGGTTGGAGTAACGTAAATCTCAATGAAAGACTCTCTTCCATAATGAAAAGGCCACCATCCATTGGAGTAACAAAAATCACGACAATAGACTACCTTCCATATTGACAAGGCTACCATCCATTGGAGTAACAAAAATCTCGATAACAGACTACCTTCCATAATGACAAGGCTACCATCCATTGGAATAACAAAAATCTCGACAAGAGACTACCTTCCATAATGACAAGTTTACCATCCATTGGAGTAACAAAAATATCGACAAGAGACAATGTTCCATAATAACAAGGCTACCATCCATTGGAGTAACAAAAATATCGACACCAGACTACCTTTCATAATGACAAGGCTACAATCCATTTGAGTAACATAATTATTGACAACAGACTATGTTACATAATGACAAGGCTACCATCCATTGGAGTAACAAAAATCTTGACAACAAACTACATTCCATAATGACAAGGCTACCATCCATTGGAGTAACAAAAATATCGACAATAGACTACCTTCCATAATAACAAGGCTACTATCCATTGGATTAACAAAAATCTCGCTAACAAAGTACCTTCCATAATTACAAGGCTACAATCCATTGGAGTAACAAAAATCTCGACAAAAGACTACCTTCCATAATGACAAGGTTACCATCCATTGGAGTAACAAAAATATCGACAACAGACTATGTTCCATAATAACAAGGCTACCATCCATTGGAGTAACAAAAATCTCGACACCAGACTACCTTTCATAATGACAAGGCTATCATCCCTTAGAGTAACAAAATTCTAAAAAATAGACTACCTTCCATAATGACAAGGCTACCATTCATTGGAGTAACATAATAATCGACAACAGACAATGTTCCATAATGACAAGGCTACCATCCATTGGAGTAACAAAAATCTCGACAACAGACTAACTTGCTTAATGACAAGGCTACCATCCATTGGAGTAACAAAAATATCGACAACAGGCTAACTTCCTTAATGACAAGGCTAACATCCATTGGAGTAACAAAAATATCGACAACAGACTACGTTCCATAATAACAAGGCTACCATCCATTGGAGTTACAAAAATCTCGACAACAGACTACCTTCCATAATGACAAGGCTACCATCCATTGGAGTAACAATGATATCATCAACAGACTACCTTCAATAATGACAATGCTACCATCCACTAAAGTAACAAAAATATCGACAATAGGGTAACATCTATAATGACAAGGTTACCATCCATTGGAATAATAAAAATATCGACAACAAATTACATTCTATAATGACCAGGCTACCATCCAATGGAATAACAAAAATCTCGTCAACAGACTACATTCCATAATGACAAGGCTACCATCTATTGGAGTAACAAAAATCTGAACAACAGACCACCTACCATAATGACATGGCTACCATCGGTTGGAGTAACGTAAATCTCAATGAAAGACTCTCTTCCATAATGAAAAGGCCACCATCCATTGGAGTAACAAAAATCACGATAATAGACTACCTTCCATAATGACAAGGCTACCATCCATTGGAGTAACAAAAATCTCGATAACAGACTACCTTCCATAATGACAAGGCTACCATCCATTGGAATAACAAAAATCTCGACAAGAGACTACCTTCCATAATGACAAGTTTACCATCCATTGGAGTAACAAAAATATCGACAACAGACAATGTTCCATAATAACAAGGCTACCATCCGTTGGAGTAACAAAAATATCGACACCAGACTACCTTTCATAATGACAAGGCTACAATCCATTTGAGTAACATAAATATCGAAAACAGACTATGTTACATAATGACAAGGCTAACATCTATTGGAGTAACAAAAATCTTGACAATAGACTACATTCCATAAAGACAAGGCTACCATCCATTGGAGTAACAAAAATATCGACAATAGACTACCTTCCATAATAACAAGGCTACTATCCATTGGATTAACAAAAATCTCGCTAACAAAGTACCTTCCATAATTACAAGGCTACCATCCATTGGAGTAACAAAAATCTCAACAAAAGACTACCTTCCATAATGACAAGGTTACCATCCATTGGAGTAACAAAAATATCGACAACAGACTATGTTCCATAATAACAAGGCTACCATCCATTGGAGTAACAAAAATCTCGACACCAGACTACCTTTCATAATGACAAGGCTACCATTCATTGGAGTAACATAATAATCGACAACAGACAATGTTCAATAATGACAAGGCTACCATCCATTGGAGTAACAAAAATCTCGACAACAGACTAACTTGCTTAATGACAAGGCTACCATCCATTGGAGTAACAAAAATATCGACAACACGCTAACTTCCTTAATGACAAGGCTAACATCCATTGGAGTAACAAAAATATCGACAACAGACTACGTTCCATAATAACAAGGCTACCATCCATTGGAGTAACAAAGATATCAACAACAGACTACCTTCAATAATGACAATGCTACCATCCACTAGAGTAACAAAAATATCGACAATAGGGTAACATCTATAATGACAAGGTTACCATCCATTGGAATAATAAAAATATCGACAACAAATTACCTTCTATAATGACAAGGCTACCATCCAATGGAATAACAAAAATCTCGTCAACAGACTACATTCCATAATGACAAGGCTACCATCCATTGGAGTAACAAAAATCTGAACAACATACCACCTACCATAATGACATGGCTACCATCGGTTGGAGTAACGTAAATCTCAATGAAAGACTCTCTTCCATAATGAAAAGGCCACCATCCATTGGAGTAACAAAAATCACGACAATAGACTACCTTCCATAATGACAAGGCTACCATCCATTGGAGTAACAAAAATCTCGATAACAGAATACCTTCCATAATGACAAGGCTACCATCCATTGGAATAACAAAAATCTCAACAAGAGACTACCTTCCATAATGACAAGTTTACCATCCATTGGAGTAACAAAAATATCGACACCAGACTACCTTTCATAATGACAAGGCTACAATCCATTTGAGTAACATAAATATCGACAACAGACTATGTTACATAATGACAAGGCTACCATCCATTGGAGTAACAAAAATCTTGACAACAGACTACATTCCATAATGACAAGGCTACCATCCATTGGAGTAACAAAAATATCGACAATAGACTACCTTCCATAATGACAAGGCTACTATCCATTGGATTAACAAAAATCTCGCTAACAAAGTACCTTCCATAATTACAAGGCTACCCTCAATTGGAGTAACAAAAATCTCGATAAAAGACTACTTTCCATAATGACAAGGTTACCATCCATTGGAGTAACAAAAATATCGACAACAGACTATGTTCCATAATAACAAGGCTACCATCCATTGGAGTAACAAAAATCTCGACACAACACTACCTTTTATAATGACAAGGCTACCATCCCTTGGAGTAACATAATAATCGACAACAAACAATGTTCCATAATGACAAGGCTACCATCCATTAGAGTAACAAAAATCTCGACAACAGACTAACTTCCTTAATGACAAGGCTACCATCCATTAGAGTAACAAAAATATCGACAACAAACTATGTTTCATAATAACAAGGCTACCATCCATTGGAGTAACAAAAATCTCGACACCATACTACCTTTCATAATGACAAGGCTACCATACATTGGAGTAACATAAATATCGACAACAGACAACGTTCCATAATGACCAGGCTACCATCCATTGGAGTAACAAAAATATCGACAACAGACTAACTTCCTTAATGACAAGGCTACCATCCATTGGAGTAACAAAAATATCGACAACAGACTATGTTCCATAATAACAAGGCTACCATCCATTAGAGTTACAAAAATCTCAACAACAAACTACCTTCCATATTCACAAGGCTACCATCCATTGGAGTAACCAAGATATGAACAACAAACTACCTTCAATAATAACAATGCTACCATCCCCTAGAGTAACCAAAATATCGACAACAGGGTAACATCCATAATGAGAAGGATACCATCCATTGGAATAATAAAAATCTCGACAAGAAATTACCTTCTATAATGACAAGGCTACCATCCAATGGAATAACAAAAATCTTGTCAACAGATTACCTTCCATAATGACAAGGATACCATCCATTGGAGTAACAAAAATCTGAACAACACACTACCTTCCATAATGACAAGGCTACCATCGGTTGGAGTAACGTAAATATCAATGAAAGACTCTCTTCCATAATGAAAAGGCCACCATCCATTAGAGTAACAAAAATCTCGACAATATACTTCCTTCCATAATGACAAGGCTACCATCATTTGGAGTAACAAAAATCTCGATAACAGATTACCTTCCATAATGACAAGGCTACCATCCATTGGAATAACAAAAATCTCGACAAGAGACTACTTTCCATAATGACAAGTTTACCATCCATTGGAGTAACAAAAATATCGACAACCAACAATGTTCCATATTAACAAGGCTACCATCCATTGGAGTAACAAAAATATCGACACCAGACTACCTTTCATAATAACAGGGCTACCATCCATTTGAGTAACATAAATATCGACAACAGACTACGTTACATAATGACAAGGCTAGCATCCATTGGAGTAACAAAAATCTTGACAACAAACTACCTTCCATAATGACAAGGCTACCATCCATTGGAGTAACAAAAATATCGACAATAGACTACCTTCCATAATGACAAGGCTACTATCCATTGGATTAACAAAAATCTCGCTAACAAAGTACCTTCCATAATTACAAGGCTACCATCCATTGGAGTAACAAAAATCTCGATAAAAACTACCTTCCATAATGACAAGGTTACCATCCATTGGAGTAACAAAAATATCGACAACAGACTATGTTCCATAATAACAAGGCTACCATCCATTGGAGTAACAAAAATCTCGACACAACACTACCTTTCATAATGACAAGGCTACCATCCATTGGAGTAACATAATAATCGACAACAGACAATGTTCCATAATGACAAGGCTACCATTCATTAAAGTAACAAAAATCTCGACAACAGACTAACTTCCTTAATGACAAGGCTACCATCCATTAGAGTAACAAAAATATCGACAACAAACTATGTTTCATAATAACAAGGATACCATCCATTGGAGTAATAAAAATATCGATAACAGACTACGTTCAATAATAACAAGGCTACCATCCATTGGAGTAACAAAAATCTCGACACCACACTACCTTTCATAATGACAAGGCTACCATGCATTGGAGTAACATAAATATCGACAATAGACAACGTTCCATAATGACAAGGCTATCATCCATTGGAGTAACAAAAATATCGACAACAGACTAACTTCCTTAATGACAAGGCTACCATCCATTGGAGTAACAAAAATATCGACAACAGACTATGTTCCATAATAACAAGGCTACCATCCATTAGAGTTACAAAAATCTCAACAACAGACTACCTTCCATATTCACAAGGCTACCATCCATTGGAGTAACCAAGATATCAACAACAAACTACCTTCAATAATAACAATGCTACCATCCCCTAGAGTAACCAAAATATCGACAACAGGGTAACATCCATAATGACAAGGATACCATCCATTGGAATAATAAAAATCTCGACAAGAAATTACCTTCTATAATGGCAAGGCTACCATCCAATGGAATAACAAAAATCTTGTCAACAGATTACCTTCCATAATGACAAGGCTACCATCCATTGGAGTAAAAAAAATCTGAACAACAGACTACCTTCCATAATGACAAGGCTACCATCGGTTGGAGTAACGTAAATATCAATGAAAGACTCTCTTCCATAATGAAAAGGCCACCATCCATTGGAGAAACAAAAATCTCGACAATATACTACCTTCCATAATGACAAGGCTACCATCATTTGGAGTAACAAAAATCTCGATAACAGATTACCTTCCATAATGACAAGGCTACCATCCATTGGAATAACAAAAATCTCGACAAGAGACTACTTTCCATAATGACAAGTTTACCATCCATTGGAGTAACAAAAATATCGACAACCAACAATGTTCCATATTAACAAGGCTACCATCCATTGGAGTAACAAAAATATCGACACCAGACTACCTTTCATAATGACAAGGCTACCATCCATTGGAGTAACAAAAATATCGACAACAGACTAACTTCCTTAATGACAAGGCTACCATCCATTGGAGTAACAAAAATATCGACAACAGACTATGTTCCATAATAACAAGGCTACCATCCATTAGAGTTACAAAAATCTCAACAACAGACTACCTTCCATATTCACAAGGCTACCATCCATTGGAGTAACCAAGATATCAACAAAAAACTACCTTCAATAATAACAATGCTACCATCCCCTAGAGTAACCAAAATATCGACAACAGGGTAACATCCATAATGACAAGGATACCATCCATTGGAATAATAAAAATCTCGACAAGAAATTACCTTCTATAATGACAAGGCTACCATCCAATGGAATAACAAAAATCTTGTCAACAGATTACCTTCCATAATGACAAGGCTACCATCCATTGGAGTAACAAAAATCTGAACAACAGACTACCTTCCATAATGACAAGGCTACCATCGGTTGGAGTAACGTAAATATCAATGAAAGACTCTCTTCCATAATGAAAAGGCCACCATCCATTGGAGTAACAAAAATCTCGACAATATACTACCTTCCATAATGACAAGGCTACCATCATTTGGAGTAACAAAAATCTCGATAACAGATTACCTTCCATAATGACAAGGCTACCATCCATTGGAATAACAAAAATCTCGACAAGAGACTACTTTCCATAATGACAAGTTTACCATCCATTGGAGTAACAAAAATATCGACAACCAACAATGTTCCATATTAACAAGGCTACCATCCATTGGAGTAACAAAAATATCGACACCAGACTACCTTTCATAATAACAGGGCTACCATCCATTTGAGTAACATAAAAATCGACAACAGACTACGTTACATAATGACAAGGCTAGCATCCATTGGAGTAACAAATATCTTGACAACAAACTACCTTCCATAATGACAAGGCTACCATCCATTGGAGTAACAAAAATATCGACAATAGACTACCTTCCATAATGACAAGGCTACTATCCATTGGATTAACAAAAATCTCGCTAACAAAGTACCTTCCATAATTACATGGCTACCATCCATTGGAGTAACAAAAATCTCGATAAAAGACTACCTTCCATAATGACAAGGTTACCATCCATTGGAGTAACAAAAATATCGACAACAGACTATGTTCCATAATAACAAGGCTACCATCCATTGGAGTAACAAAAATCTCGACACAACACTACCTTTCATAATTACAAGGCTACCATCCATTGGAGTAACATAATAATCGACAACAGACAATGTTCCATAATGACAAGGCTACCATCCATTAGAGTAACAAAAATCTCGACAACAGACTAACTTCCTTAATGACAAGGCTACCATCCATTAGAGTAACAAAAATATCGACAACAAACTATGTTTCATAATAACAAGGCTATCATCCATTGGAGTAACAAAAATATCGATAACAGACTACGTTCCATATTAACAAGGCTACCATCCATTGGAGTAACAAAAATCTCGACACCAGACTACCTTTCATAATGACAAGGCTACCATCCATTGGAGTAACATAAATATCGACAACAGACAACGTTCCATAATGACAAGACTATCATCCATTGGAGTAACAAAAATATCGACAACAGATTAACTTCCTTAATGACAAGGCTACCATCCATTGGAGTAACAAAAATCTCAACAACAGACTACCTTCCATATTCACAAGGCTACCATCCATTGGAGTAACCAAGATATCAACAACAAACTACTATCAATAATAACAATGCTACCATCCCCTAGACTAACCAAAATATCGACAACAGGGTAACATCCATAATGACAAGGATACCATCCATTGGAGTAACAAAAATATCGACACCAGACTACCTTTCATAATTACAAGGCTACCATCCATTGGAGTAACATAAATATCGACAACAGACAACGTTCCATAATGACAAGGCTACCATCCATTGGAGTAACAAAAATCTCGACAACAGACTAACTTCCTTAATGATAAGGCTACCATCCATTGGAGTAACAAAAATATCGACAGTAGACTATGTTCCATAATAACAAGGCTACCATCCATTGGAGTTACAAAAATATCGACAACAGACTACCTTCCATATTGATAAGGCTACCATCCATTGGAGTAACAAAGATATCAACAACAGACTACCTTCAATAATAACAATGCTACCATCCCCTAGAGTAACAAAAATATCGACAACAGGGTAACATCCATAATGACAAGGCTACCATCCAATGGAATAAAAAAAATCTCGTCAACAGACTACCTTCTATAATCACAAGGCTACCATCCATTGGAGTAACAAAAATCTGAACAACAGACTACCTTCCATAATGACAAGGCTACCATCGGTTGGAGTAACGTAAATCTCAATGAAAGACTCTCTTCCATAATGAAAAGGCTACCATCCATTTGAGTAACAAAAATCTTGACAATAGACTACCTTCCATAATGACAAGGCTACCATCCATTGGAATAACAAAAATCTCGATAACAGACTACCTTCCATAATGATAAGAGACTACCTTCCATAATGACAAGGTTACCATCCATTGGAGTAACAAAAATATCGATAACAGACAATGTTCCATTATAACAAGGCTACCATCCATTGGAGTAACAAAAATATCGACACCAGACTACCTTTCATAATGACAAGGCTACCATCCATTTGAGTAACATAAATATGGACAACGTACTACGTTAGATAATGACAAGGCTACCATCCATTGGAGTAACAAAAATCTCGACAACAGACTACCTTCCATAATGACAAGGCTACCAACCATTGGGGTAACAAAAATAACGACAATAGACTACCTTCCATAATGACAGGGCTACTATCCATTGGAGTAACAAAAATCTCGGTAACAAAGTACCTTCCATAATTACAAGGCTACCATCCATTCGAGTAACAAAAATCTCGACAAAAGACTACCTTCCATAATGAAAATGCTACCATCCAATGGAATAACAAAAATCTCGACAACAGACTACCTTTTGTTATGACAAGGTTACCATCCATTGGAGTAACAAAAATATCGACAAAAGACTATGTTCCATAATAATAAGGCTATCATCCATTGTAGTAACAAAAATCTCGACACCAGACTACCTTTTATAATGACAAGGCTACCATCCATTGGAGTAACATAAATATCGACAACAGACAATGTTCCATAATGACAAGGCTATCATCCATTGGAGTAACAAAAATCTCGACAACCGACTAACTTCCTTAATGACAACGCTACAATCCATTGGAGTAACAAAAATACCGACAACAGACTATGTTTCATAATAACAAGGCTACCATCCATTGGAGTTACAAAAATCTCGACAACAGACTACCTTCCATAATGACAAGGCTACCATCCATTGGATTAACAAAGATATCAACAACAGACTACCTTCAATAATGACAATGCTACCATCCCCTAGAGTAATAAAAATATCGACAATAGGGTAACATCCATAATGACAAGGCTACCATCCATTGGAATAATAAAAATCTCGACAACAAATTACCTTCTATAATGACAAGGCTACCATCCAATGGAATAACAGAAATCTCGTCAACAGACTACCTTCCATAATGACAAGGATACCATCCATTGGAGTAACAAAAATCTGAACAACAGACTACCTTCCATAATGACAAGGCTATCATATGTTGGAGTAACGTAAATCTCAATGAAAGACTCTCTTCCATAATGAAAAGGGTACCATCCCTTAAAGTAACAAAAATCTCGACAACAGACTACCTTTCATAATGAAAAGGCTACCATCCAATGGAATAACAAAAATCTCGACAACAGACTACCTTCCATAATGACAAGGCTACCATCCATTGGGGTAACAAAAATAACGACAATAGACTACCTTCCATAATGACAGGGCTACTATCCATTGGAGTAAAAAAAATCTCTGTAACAAAGTACCTTCCATAATTACAAGGCTACCATCCATTCGAGTAACAAAAATCTCGACAAAAGACTACCTTCCATAATGAAAAGGCTACCATCCAATGGAATAACAAAAATCTCGACAATAGACTACCTTTTATAATGACAAGGTTACCATCCATTGGAGTAACAAAAATATGGACAACAGACTATGTTCCATAATAATAAGGCTATCATCCATTGGAGTAACAAAAATCTCGACACCAGACTACCTTCCATAATGACAAGGCTACCATCCATTGGAGTAACAAAAATCTGAACAACAGACTACCTTCCATAATGACAAGGCTACCATCCGTTGGAGTAACGTAAATCTCAATGAAAGACTCTCTTCCATAATGAATAGGCTACCATCCATTTGAGTAACAAAAATCTCGATAACAGACTACCTTCCATAATGACAAGGCTACCATCCATTGGAATAACAAAAATCTCGATAACAGACTACCTTCCATAATGATAAGAGACTACCTTCCATAATGACAAGGTTACCATCCATTGGAGTAACAAAAATATCGATAACGGGCAATGTTCCATTATAACAAGGCTACCATCCATTGGAGTAACAAAAATATCGACACCAGACTACCTTTCATAATGACAAGGCTACCATCCATTTGAGTAACATAAATATGGACAACAGACTATGTTACATAATGACAAGGCTACCTTCCATTGGAGTAACAAAAATCTCGACAACAGACTACCTTCCATAATGACAAAGCTACCATCCATTGGGGTAACAAAAATAACGACAATAGACTACCTTCCATAATGACAGGGCTACCATCCATTGGAGTAACAAAAATTACGATAACATGGTAACATCTATAATGACAAGGTTACCATCCATTGGAATAATAAAATTCTCGACAACAAACTACCTTCCATAATGACAAGGATACCATCCAATGGAATAACAAAAATCTCGTCAACAGAGTACCTTCCATAATGACAAGGCTACCATCTATTGGAGTAACAAAAATCTGAACAATAGACTACCTTCCATAATGGCAAGGCTACCATCCGTTGGAGTAACGTAAATCTCAACGAAATACTACCTTCCATAATGAAAAGGCTACCATCCATTGGAGTAACAAAAATCTCGACAATAGACTACCTTCCATAATGACAAGGCTACCATCCATTTGAGTAACAAAAATCTCGATAACAGACTACCTTCCATAATGACAAGGCTACCATCCATTGGAATAACAAAAATCTCAATAACAGACTACCATCCATAATGATAAGAGACTACCTTCCATAATGACAAGGTTACCATCCATTGGATTAACAAAAATATTGATAACAGATAATGTTCCATTATAACAAGGCTACCATCCATTGGAGTAACAAAAATATCGACACCAGACTACCTTTCATAATGACAAGGCTACCATCCATTTGAGTAACATAAATATGGACAACATACTACGTTACATAATGACAAGGCTACCATCCATTGGAGTAACAAAAATCTCGACAACAGACTACCTTCCATAATGACAAGGCTACCATCCATTGGGGTAACAAAAATAACGACAATAGACTACCTTCCATAATGACAGGGCTACTATCCATTAGAGTAACAAAAATCTCGGTAACAAAGTACCTTCCATAATGACAAGGCTACCATCCATTGGAGTAACAAAAATCTCGACAACACACAAACTTCCTTAATGAGAAGGCTACCATCCATTGGAGTAACAAAAATCTTGACAAAAGACTACCTTCCATAATGATAAGTTTACCATCCATTGGAGTAACAAAAATATCGATAACAGACTATGTTCCATAATAACAAGGCTACCATCCATTGGAGTAACAAAAATCTCGACACTAGACTACCTTTCATAATGACAAGGCTACCATCCATTGGAGTAACATAAATATCGACAATAGACAACATTCCATAATGACAAGGCTACCATCCATTGGAGTAACAAAAATCTCGACAACAGACTAACTTGCTTAATGATAAGGCTACCATCCATTGGAGTAACAAAAATATCGACAACAGACTATGTTCCATAATAACAAGGATACCATCCATTGGAGTTACAAAAATATCGACAACAGACTACCTTCCATATTGATAAGGCTACCATCCATTGGAGTAACAAAGATATCAACAACAGACTACCTTTAATAATAACAATGCTACCATCCCCTAGAGTAACAAAAATATCGACAACTGGGTAACATCAATAATGACAACATTACCATCGATTGGAATAATAAAAATCTCGACAACAAATTACCTTCTATAATGACAAGGCTACCATCCAATGGAATAAAAAAAAATCTCGTCAACAGACTACCTTCCATAATGACAAGGCTACCATCCATTGGAGTAACAAAAATCTGAACAACAGACTACCTTCCATAATGACAAGGCTACCATCGGTTGGAGTAACATAAATCTCAATAAAAGACTATTTTCCATAATGAAAAGGCCACCATCCATTGGAGTAACAAAAATCTTGACAATAGACTACCTTCCATAATGACAAGGCTACCATCCATTGGAGTAACAAAAATCTCGATAACAGACTACCTTCAATAATGACAATGCTACCATCCACTAGAGTAACAAAAATATCGACAACAGGGTAACATCTATAATTACAAGGTTACCATCCATTGGAATAATAAAAATCTCGTCAACAGACTACCTTCCATAATGACAAGGCTACCATGCATTGGAGTAACAAAAATCTGAACAATAGACTACCTTCCATAATGACAAGGCTACCATCCGTTGGAGTAACGTAAATATCAATGAAAGACTACCTTCCATAATGAAAAGGCTACCATCCATTGGAGTAACAAAAATCTCGACAATAGACTACCTTCCATAATGATAAGGCTACCATCCATTGGAGTGACAAAAATCTCGATAACAGACTACCTTCAATAATGACAATGCTTCCATTCACTAGAGTAACATAATATCGACAAAAGGGTAACATCTATAATGACAAGGTTACCATCCATTGGAATAATAAAAATCTCGTCAAAATACTACCTTCCATAATGACAAGGCTACCATGCATTGGAGTAACAAAAATCTGAACAACAGACAACCTTCCATAATGACAAGGCTACCATCATTGGAGTAACATAAATATCGACAACAGATAGCGTTCCATAATGACAAGGCTACCATCCATTGGAGTAACAAAAATCTCGACAACACACTAACTTCCTTAATGAGAAGGCTACCATCCATTGGAGTAACAAAAATCTCGACAAAAGACTACCTTCCATAATGATAAGGTTACCATCCATTGGAGTAACAAAAATATCGATAACAGACTATGTTCCATAATAACAAGGCTACCATCCATTGGAGTAACAAAAATCTCGACACTAGACTACCTTTCATAATGACAAGGCTACCATCCATTGGAGTAACATAAATATCGACAACAGACAACATTCCATAATGACAAGGCTACCATCCATTGGAGTAACAAAAATCTCGACAACAGACTAACTTGCTTAATGATAAGGCTACCATCCATTGGAGTAACAAAAATATCGACAACAGACTATGTTCCATAATAACAAGGCTACCATCCATTGGAGTTACAAAAATATCGACAACAGACTACCTTCCATATTGATAAGGCTACCATCCATTGGAGTAACAAAGATATCAACAACAGACTACCTTTAATAATAACAATGCTACCATCCCCTAGAGTAACAAAAATATCGACAACTGGGTAACATCAATAATGATAACATTACCATCGATTGGAATAATAAAAATCTCGACAACAAATTACCTTCTATAATGACAAGGCTACCATCCAATGGAATAAAAAAAATCTCGTCAACAGACTACCTTCCATAATGACAAGGTTACCATCCATTGGAGTAACAAAAATCTGAACAACAGACTACCTTCCATAATGACAAGGCTACCATCGGTTGGAGTAACATAAATCTCAATAAAAGACTATTTTCCATAATGAAAAGGCCACCATCCATTGGAGTAACAAAAATCTTGACAATAGACTACCTTCCATAATGACAAGGCTACCATCCATTGGAGTAACAAAAATCTCGATAACAGACTACCTTCAATAATGACAATGCTACCATCCACTAGAGTAACAAAAATATCGACAACAGGGTAACATCTATAATTACAAGGTTACCATCCATTGGAATAATAAAAATCTCGTCAACAGACTACCTTCCATAATGACAAGGCTACCATGCATTGGAGTAACAAAAATCTGAACAATAGACTACCTTCCATAATGACAAGGCTACCATCCGTTGGAGTAACGTAAATATCAATGAAAGACTACCTTCCATAATGAAAAGGCTACCATCCATTGGAGTAACAAAAATCTCGACAATAGACTACCTTCCATAATGATAAGGCTACCATCCATTGGAGTGACAAAAATCTCGATAACAGACTACCTTCAATAATGACAATGCTTCCATTCACTAGAGTAACATAATATCGACAAAAGGGTAACATCTATAATGACAACGTTACCATCCATTGGAATAATAAAAATCTCGTCAAAATACTACCTTCCATAATGACAAGGCTACCATGCATTGGAGTAACAAAAATCTGAACAACAGACTACCTTCCATAATGACAAGGCTACCATCATTGGAGTAACATAAATATCGACAACAGATAGCGTTCCATAATGACAAGGCTACCATCCATTGGAGTAACAAAAATCTCGACAACACACTAACTTCCTTAATGAGAAGGCTACCATCCATTGGAGTAACAAAAATCTCGACAAAAGACTACCTTCCATAATGATAAGGTTACCATCCATTGGAGTAACAAAAATATCGATAACAGACTATGTTCCATAATAACAAGGCTACCATCCATTGGAGTAACAAAAATCTCGACACTAGACTACCTTTCATAATGACAAGGCTACCATCCATTGGAGTAACATAAATATCGACAACAGACAACATTCCATAATGACGAGGCTACCATCCATTGGAGTAACAAAAATCTCGACAACAGACTAACTTGCTTAATGATAAGGCTACCATCCATTGGAGTAACAAAAATATCGACAACAGACTATGTTCCATAATAACAAGGCTACCATCCATTGGAGTTACAAAAATATCGACAACAGACTACCTTCCATATTGATAAGGCTACCATCCATTGGAGTAACAAAGATATCAACAACAGACTACCTTTAATAATAACAATGCTACCATCCCCTAGAGTAACAAAAATATCGACAACTGGGTAACATCAATAATGACAACATTACCATCGATTGGAATAATAAAAATCTCGACAACAAATTACCTTCTATAATGACAAGGCTACCATCCAATGGAATAAAAAAAAATCTCGTCAACAGACTACCTTCCATAATGACAAGGCTACCATCCATTAGAGTAACAAAAATCTGAACAACAGACTACCTTCCATAATGACAAGGCTACCATCGGTTGGAGTAACATAAATCTCAATAAAAGACTATTTTCCATAATGAAAAGGCCACCATCCATTGGAGTAACAAAAATCTTTACAATAGACTACCTTCCATAATGACAAGGCTACCATCCATTGGAGTAACAAAAATCTCGATAACAGACTACCTTCAATAATGACAATGCTACCATCCACTAGAGTAACAAAAATATCGACAACAGGGTAACATCTATAATTACAAGGTTACCATCCATTGGAATAATAAAAATCTCGTCAACAGACTACCTTCCATAATGACAAGGCTACCATGCATTGGAGTAACAAAAATCTGAACAATAGACTACCTTCCATAATGAAAAGGCTACCATCCATTGGAGTAACAAAAATCTCGACAATAGACTACCTTCCATAATGATAAGGCTACAATCCATTGGAGTGACAAAAATCTCGATAACAGACTACCTTCAATAATGACAATGCTTCCATTCACTAGAGTAACATAATATCGACAAAAGGGTAACATCTATAATGACAAGGTTACCATCCATTGGAATAATAAAAATCTCGTCAAAAGACTACCTTCCATATTGACAAGGCTACCATGCATTGGAGTAACAAAAATCTGAACAATAGACTACCTTCCATAATGACAAGGCTACCATCATTGGAGAAACATAAATATCGACAACAGATAGCGTTCCGTAATGACAAGGCTTCCATCCATTGGAGTAACAGAAATCTCGACAAAAGACTACCTTCCATAATGACAAGGTTACCATCCATTGGAGTAACAAAAATATCGATAACAGACTATGTTCCATAATAACAAGGATACCATCAATTGGAGTAAAAAAAATATCGACACCAGACTACCTTTCATAATGACAAGGCTACCATCCATTGGAGTAACATAAATATCGACAACATACAACGTTCCATAATGACAAGGCTACCATCCATTGGAGTAACAAAAATATCGACAACAAACTATGTTCCATAATAACAAGTCTACCATCCATTGGAGTTACAAAAATATCGACAACAGACTACCTTCCATATTGATAAGGCTACCATCCATTGGAGTAACAAAGATATCAACAACAGACTACCTTCAATAATAACAATGCTACCATCCCCTAGAGTAACAAAAATATCGACAACAGGGTAACATCCATAATGACAACGTTACCATCCATTGGAATAATAAAAATCTAGACAACAAATTACCTTCTATAATGACAAGGCTACCATCCAATGGAATAAAAAAAATCTCGTCAACAGACTACCTTCCATAATGACAAGGCTACCATCCATTGGAGTAACAAAAATCTGAACAACATACTACTTTCCATAATGACAAGGCTACCATCGGTTGGAGTAACATAAATCTCAATGAAAGACTACCTTCCATAATGAAAAGGCTACCATCCATTGTAGTAACAAAAATCTCGACAATAGACTACCTTCCAAAATGACAAGGCTACCATCCATTGGAGTGACAAAAATCTTTATAACAGACTACCTTCAATAATGACAATGCTACCATTCACTAGAGTACCAAAAATATCGACAACAGGGTAACATCTATAATGACAAGGTTACCATCCATTGAAATAATAAAAATCTCGTCAACAGACTATCTTCCATAATGACAAGGCTACCATGCATTGGAGTAACAAAAATATGAACAACAGACTACGTTCCATAATGACAAGGCTACCATCCGTTGGAGTAACGTAAATCTCAACGAAAGACTACCTTCCATAATGACAAGGCTACCTTCCATTGGAGTAACAAAAATATGAACAACATAGTGCCTTCTATAATGACAAGGCTACCATCCATTGGAGTAACGTAAAGCTCAATGAAAGACTACCTTCCATAATGAAAAGGCTACCATCCATTGGAGTAACAAAAATCTCGACAATAGACTACCTTCCATAATGACATGGCTACTATCCATTGGAGTAACAAAAATCTCGATAACAAACTACCTTCAATAATGACAATGCTACCATCCACTAGAGTTAAAAAAATATCGACAACAGGGTAACATCTAAAATGACAAGGTTACCATCCATTGGAATAATAAAAATCTCGTCAACAGACTACCTTTCATAATGACAAGGCTACCATGCATTGGAGTAACAAAAATCTGAACAAAAGACTACCTTCAATAATGACAAGGCTACCATCCGTTGGAGTAACGTAAATCTCAATGAAAGACTACCTTCCATAATGAAAAGGCTACCATCCATTGGAGTAACAAAAATCTCGACAATAGACAACCTTCTATAATGACAAGGCTACCATCCATTGGACTAACAAAAATCTCGATAACAGACTACCTTCCATAATGAAAAGGCTATTATCCATTAGAGTAACAAAAATCTCGACAACAGACTACCTTTCATAATGAAAAGGCTACCATTCAAT
This sequence comes from Vicia faba, assembly GCA_948472305.1. NCBI lineage: Eukaryota > Viridiplantae > Streptophyta > Magnoliopsida > Fabales > Fabaceae > Vicia > Vicia faba. The sequence continues at coordinate 754,968,967 of OX451738.1, forward strand.
GGAATAACAAAAATGTCGACAACAGACTATGTTCCATAATAACAAGGCTACCATCCATTGGAGTAACAAATATCTGGACACCAGACTACCTTTCATAATGACAAGGCTACCATACATTGGAGTAACATAAATATCGACAACAGACAACATTCCATAATGACAAGGCTACCATCCATTGGAGTAACAAAAATCTCGACAACTGACTAACTTCCTTAATGACAAGGCTACCAGCCATTGGAGTAACAAAAATATCGACAACAGACTACCTTCCATAATAACAAGGCTACCATCCATTGGAGTTTCAAAAATCTCGACAACAGACTACCTTCCATAATGACAAGGCTACCATCCATTAGAGTAACAAAGATATCAACAGCAGACTACCTTCAATAATGACAATGCTGCCATCCACTAGAGTAACAAAAATATCGACAACAGGGTAACATCTATAATGATAAGGTTACCATCCATTGGAATAATAAAATTCTCCACAACAAACTACCTTCCATAATGACAAGGATACCATCCAATGGAATAACAAATATCTCGTCAACAGAGTACCTTCCATATTGACAAGGCTACCATCTATTGGAGTAACAAAAATCTGAACAATAGACTACCTTCCATAATGGCAAGGCTACCATCCGTTGGAGTAACGTAAATCTCAACGAAATACTACCTTCCAAAATGAAAAGGCTACCATCCATTGGAGTAACTAAAATCTCGACAATAGACTACCTTCCATAATGACAAGGCTACCATCCATTTGAGTAACAAAAATCTCGATAACAGACTACCTTCCATAATGACAAGGCTACCATCCATTGGAATAACAAAAATCTCGATAACAGACTACCTTCAATAATGATAAGAGACTACATTCCATAATGACAAGGTTACCATCCATTGGAGTAACAAAAATATCGATAACAGACAATGTTCCATTATAACAAGGCTACCATCCATTGGAGTAACAAAAATATCGACAACAGACTACCTTTCATAATGAAAAGGCTACCATCCAATGGAATAACAAAAATCTCGACAACAGACTACCTTCCATAATGACAAGGCTACCATCCATTGGGGTAACAAAAATAACGACAATAGACTACCTTCCATAATGACAGGGCTACTATCCATTGGAGTAACAAAAATCTCGGTAACAAAGTACCTTCCATAATTACAAGGCTACCATCCATTTGAGTAACAAAAATATCGACAAAAGACTACCTTCCATAATGAAAAGGCTACCATCCAATGGAATAAAAAAAATCTCGACAACAGACTACCTTTTATAATGACAAGGCTACCATCCATTGGAGTAACAAAAATCTCGACAACTGACTAACTTCCTTAATGACAAGGCTACCAGCCATTGGAGTAACAAAAATATCGACAACAGACTATGTTCCATAATAACAAGGCTACCATCCATTGGAGTTTCAAAAATCTCGACAACAGACTACCTTCCATAATGACAAGGCTACCATCAATTAGAGTAACAAAGATATCAACAACAGACTACCTTCAATAATGACAATGCTGCCATCCACTAGAGTAACAAAAATATCGACAACAGGGTAACATCTATAATGATAAGGTTACCATCCATTGGAATAATAAAATTCTCCACAACAAACTACCTTCCATAATGACAAGGATACCATCCAATGGAATAACAAATATCTCGTCAACAGAGTACCTTCCATATTGACAAGGCTACCATCTATTGGAGTAACAAAAATCTGAACAATAGACTACCTTCCATAATGGCAAGGCTACCATCCGTTGGAGTAACGTAAATCTCAACGAAATACTACCTTCCAAAATGAAAAGGCTACCATCCATTGGAGTAACTAAAATCTCGACAATAGACTACCTTCCATAATGACAAGGCTACCATCCATTTGAGTAACAAAAATCTCGATAATAGACTACTTTCCATAATGACAAGGCTACAATCCATTGGAATAACAAAAATCTCGATAACAGACTACCTTCAATAATGATAAGAGACTACATTCCATAATGACAAGGTTACCATCCATTGGAGTAACAAAAATATCGATAACAGACAATGTTCCATTATAACAAGGCTACCATCCATTGGAGTAACAAAAATATCGACAACAGACTACCTTTCATAATGAAAAGGCTACCATCCAATGGAATAACAAAAATCTCGACAACAGACTACCTTCCATAATGACAAGGCTACCATCCATTGGGGTAACAAAAATAACGACAATAGACTACCTTCCATAATGACAGGGCTACTATCCATTGGAGTAACAAAAATCTCGGTAACAAAGTACCTTCCATAATTACAAGGCTACCATCCATTTGAGTAACAAAAATATCGACAAAAGACTACCTTCCATAATGAAAAGGCTACCATCCAATGGAATAAAAAAAATCTCGACAACAGACTACCTTTTATAATGACAAGGTTACCATCCATTGGAGTAACAAAAATATCGACAACAAACTATATTCCATAATAATAAGGCTATCATCCATTGGAGTAACAAAAATCTCGACACCAGACTACCTTTCATAATGACAAGGCTACCATCCATTGGAGTAATATAAATATCGACAACAGACAATGTTCCATAATGACAAGGCTATCATCCATTGGAGTAACAAAAATCTCGACAACCGACTAACTTCCTTAATGACAATGCTACAATCCATTATAGTAACAAAAATATCGACAACAGACTATGTTCCATAATAACAAGGCTACCATCCATTGGAGTTACAAAAATCTCCACAACAGACTACCTTCCATAATGACAAGGCTACCATCCATTGGAGTAACAAAGATATCAACAACAGACTACCTTCAATAATGACAATGCTACCATCCCCTAGAGTAAAAAAAATATCGACAATAGGGTAACATCCATAATGACAAGGTTACCATCCATTGGAATAATAAAAATCTCGACAACAAATTACCTTCTATAATGACAAGGCTACCATCCAATGGAATAACAGAAATCTCGTCAACAGACTACCTTCCATAATGACAAGGCTACCATCCATTGGAGTAACAAAAATCTGAACAATAGACTACCTTCCATAATGATAAGGCTACCATCCGTTGCAGTAACGTAAATCTCAATGAAAGACTCTCTTCCATAATGAAAAGGCTACCATCCATTGGACTAACAAAAATCTCGATAACAGACTACCTTCCATAATGAAAAGGCTATTATCCATTAGAGTAACAAAAATCTCGACAACAGACTACCTTTCATAATGAAAAGGCTACCATCCAATGGAATAACAAAAATCTCGACAACAGACTACCTTCCATAATGACAAGGTTACCATCCATTGGAGTAACAAAAATATCGACAACAGGCTGTGTTCCATAATAACAAGGCTACCATCCATTGGAGTAACAAAAATATGGACACCAGACTACCTTTTATAATGACAAGGCTACCATCCATTGGATTAACATAAATATTGACAACAAACAACGTTCCATAATGACAAGGCTACCATCCATTGGAGTAACAAAAATCTCGACAACAGACTAACTTCCTTAATGAAAAGGCTACCATCCATTGGAGTAACAAAAATATCGACAATAGACTATGTTCCATAATAACAAGGCTACCATCCATTGGAGTTACAAAAATCTCGACAACAAACTACCTTCTATAATGACAGGGCTACCATCCATTGGAGTAACAAAGATATCAACAACAGACTACCTTCAATAATGACAATGCTACCATCCACTAGAGTAACAAAAATATCGACAACAGGGTAACATCTATAATGATAAGGTTACCATCCATTGGAATAATAAAAATCTCGACAACAAACTACCTTCCATAATGACAAGGATACCATCCAATGGAATAACAAAAATCTCGTCAGCAGAGTACCTTCCATAATGACAAGGCTACCATCTATTGGTGTAACAAAAATCTGAACAATAGACTACCTTCCATAATGGCGAGGCTACCATCCGTTGGAGTAACGTAAATCTCAACGAAATAATACCTTCCATAATGAAAAGGCTAACATCCATTGGAGTATCAAAAATATGGACAATAGACTACCTTTCATAATGACAAGGCTACCATCCATTTGAGTAACAAAAATCTCGATAACAGACTACCTTCCATAATGACAAGGCTACCATCCATTGGAATAACAAAAATCTCGATAACAAAATTCCACCCATAATGATAAGAGACTACCTTCCTTAATGACAAGGTTACCATCCATTGGAGTAACAAAAATATCGATAACAGACAATGTTCCATTATAACAAGGCTACGATCCATTGGACTAACAAAAATATTGACACCAGACTACCTTTCATAATGACAAGGCTACCATGCATTTAAGTAACATAAATATGGACAACAGACTACGTTACATAATGACAAAGCTACCATCCATTGGAGTAACAAAAATCTCGACAACAGACTACCTTCCATAATGACAAGGCTACCATCCATTGGGGTAACAAAAATAACGACAATAGACTACCTTCTATAATGACAGGGCTACTATCCATTGGAGTAACAAAAATCTCGGTAACAAAGTACCTTCCATAATTACAAGGCTACCATCCATTCGAGTAACAAAAATCTCGATAAAAGACTACCTTCCATAATGAAAAGGCTACCATCCAATGGAATAACAAAAATCTCGACAACAGACTACCTTTTATAATGACAAGGTTACCATCCATTGGAGTAACAAAAATATCGACAAGAGACTATGTTCCATAATAATAAGGCTATCATCCATTGGAGTAACAAAAATCTCGACACCAGACTACCTTTCATAATGACAAAGCTAAAATCCATTGGAGTAACAAAAATATCGACAACAAACTATGTTCCATAATAACAAGGCTACCATCCATTGGAGTTACAAAAATATCCACAACAGACTACCTTCCATAATGACAAGGCTACCATCCATTGGAGTAACAAAGATATCAACAACAGACTACCTTGAATAATGACAATGCTACCATCCCCTAGAGTAACAAAAATATCGACAATAGGGTAACATCCATAATGACAAGGTTACCATCCATTGGAATAATAAAAATCTCGATAACAAATTTCCTTCTATAATGACAAGGCTACCATCCAATGGAATAATAAAAATCTCGACAACAAACTACCTTCCATAATGACAAGGATACCATCCAATGGAATAACAAAAATCTCGTCAGCAGAGTACCTTCCATAATGACAAGGCTACCATCTATTGGTGTAACAAAAATCTGAACAATAGACTACCTTCCATAATGGCAAGGCTACCATCCGTTGGAGTAACGTAAATCTCAACGAAATAATACCTTCCATAATGAAAAGGCTACCATCCATTGGAGTATCAAAAATCTGGACAATAGACTACCGTTCATAATGACAAGGCTACCATCCATTTGAGTAACAAAAATCTCGATAACAGACTACCTTCCATAATGACAAGGCTACCATCCATTGGAATAACAAAAATCTCGATAACAGAATTCCACCCATAATGATAAGAGACTACCTTCATTAATGACAAGGTTACCATCCATTGGAGTAACAAAAATATCGATAACAGACAATGTTCCATTATAACAAGGCTACGATCCATTGGAGTAACAAAAATATTGACACCAGACTACCTTTCATAATGATGAGGCTACCATGCATTTAAGTAACATAAATATGGACAACAGACTATGTTACATAATGACAAAGCTACCATCGATTGGAGTAACAAAAATCTCGACAACAGACTACCTTCCATAATGACAAGGCTACCATCCATTGGGGTAACAAAAATAACGACAATAGACTACCTTCTATAATGACAGGGCTACTATCCATTGGTGTAACAAAAATCTCGGTAACAAAGTACCTTCCATAATTACAAGGCTACCATCCATTCGAGTAACAAAAATCTCGACAAAAGACTACCTTCCATAATGAAAAGGCTACCATCCAATGGAATAACAAAAATCTCGACAACAGACTACCTTTTATAATTTCAAGGTTACCATCCATTGGAGTAACAAAAATATCGACAAGAGACTATGTTCCATAATAATAAGGCTATCATCCATTGGAGTAACAAAAATTTCGACACCAGACTACCTTTCATAATGACAAAGCTACAATCCATTGGAGTAACAAAAATATCGACAACAAACTATGTTCCATAATAACAAGGCTACCATCCATTGGAGTTACAAAAATATCCACAACAGACTACCTTCCATAATGACAAGGCTACCATCCATTGGAGTAACAAAGATATCAACAACAGACTACCTTAAATAATGACAATGCTACCATCCCCTAGAGTAACAAAAATATCGACAATAGGGTAACATCCATAATGACAAGGTTACCATCCATTGGATTAATAAAAATCTCGATAACAAATTTCCTTCTATAATGACAAGGCTACCATCCAATGGAATAATAGAAATCTCGTCAACAGACTACCTTCCATAATGACAAGGCTACCATCCATTGGAGTAACAAAAATATGAACAACAGACTACCTTCCATAATGACAAGGCTACCATCCGTTGGAGTAACGTAAATCTCAATGAAAGACTCTCTTCCATAATGAAAAGGATACCATCCATTGGACTAACAAAAATCTCAATAACAGACTACCTTCCATAATGAAAAGGCTATTATCCATTAGAGTAACAAAAATCTCGACAACAGACTACCTTTCATAATTAAAAGGCTACCATCCAATGGAATAACAAAAATCTCGACAACAGACTACCTTCCATAATGACAAGGTTACCATCCATTGGAGTAACAAAAATATCAACAACAGACTGTGTTCCATAATAACAAGGCTACCATCCATTGGAGTAACAAAAATCTTGACACCAGACTACCTTTCATAATGACAAGGCTACCATCCATTTGAGTAACATAAATATCGACAACAAACAACGTTCCATAATGACAAGGCTACCATCCATTGGAGTAAAAAAATCTCGACAACAGACTAACTTCCTTAATGACAAGGCTACCATCCATTGGAGTAACAAAAATATCGACAACAGACTATGTTCCATAATAACAAGTCTACCATCCATTGGAGTTACAAAAATCACGACAACAGACTACCTTCCATAATGAAAGGGCTACAATCCATTAGAGTAACAAAGATATCAACAACATACTACCTTCAATAATGACAATGTTACCATCCACTAGAGTAACAAAAATATCGACAACAGGGTAACATCTATAATGATAAGGTTACCATCCATTGGAATAATAAAAATCTCGACAACAAACTACCTTCCATAATGACATAGATACCATCCAATGGAAAAACAAAAATCTCGTCAGCAGAGTACCTTCCATAATGACAAGGCTACAATCTATTGGTGTAACAAAAATCTGAACAATAGACTACCTTCCATAATGGCATGGCTACCATCCGTTGGAGTAACGTAAATCTCAACGAAATACTACCTTCCATAATGAAAAGGCTACCATCCATTGGAGTATCAAAAATCTGGACAATAGACTACCTTTCATAATGACAAGGCTACCATCCATTTGAGTAACAAAAATCTCGATAACAGACTACCTTCCATAATGACAAGGCTACCATCCATTGGAATAACAAAAATCTCGATAACAGACTACCTTCCATAATGATAAGAGACTACCTTCCATAATGACAAGGTTACCATCCATTGGAGTAACAAAAATATCGACAAAAAACTACCTTCCATAATGACAAGGCTACCATCCAATGGAATAACATAAATCTCGTCAACGGACTATATTTCATAATGACAAGGCTACCATCCATTTGAGTAACAAAAATCTGAACAACAGAATACCTTCTATAATTACAAGGATAACATCCGTTGGAGTAACGTAAATCTCAATGAAAGACTACCTTCCATAATGAAAAGGATACCATCCATTGGAGTAACAAAAATCTCGACAATAGACTACCTTCCATAATGACAAGGCTACTATCCATTGGAGTAACAAAAATATAGATAACAGACTACCTTCAATAATGACAATGCTACCATCCACTAGTGTAGCAAAAATATCGACAACAGGGTAACATCTATAATGACAAGGTTACCATCCATTGGAATAATAAAAGTCTCGTCAACAGAATACCTTCCATAATAACAAGGCTACCATCCATTGGAGTAACAAAAATATGATCAACAAACTACCTTCCATAATGACAAAGCTACCATCCGTTGGAGTAACGTAAATCTCAACAAATAACTACCTTCCATAATGAAAAGGCTACCATCCATTGTAGTAAAAAAAATCTCGACAATAGAATACCTTCTATAATGACAAGGCTACCATCCATTGGAGTAACAAAAATCTCGATAACAGACTACCTTTCATAATGAAAAGGCTACCATCCATTGGAGTAACAAAAATCTCGACAAAAGACTACCTTTCATTATGAAAAGGCTACCATCCAATGGAATAACAAAAATCTCAACAACAGACTACCTTCTATAATGACAAGGTTACCATCCATCGGAAAAACAAAAATATCGACTATAGACTATGTTCCATAATAACAAGGCTACCATCCATTGGAGTAATAAAAATCTCGACACCAGACTACCTTTCATAATGACAAGGACACCATCCATGGGAGTAACATAAATATCGACAACAGAGAATGTTCCATAATGACAAGGCTACCATCCATTGGAGTAACAAAAATATCGACAACAAACTAACTTCCTTAATGACAAGGCTACCATCCATTGGAGTAACAAAAATATCGACAACAGACTATGTTCCATAATAACAAGGCTACCATCCATTTGAGTTACAAAAATCTCGACAATAGACTACCTTCCATAATGACAATTCTACCATCCATTGGAGTAACAAAGATATCAACAACAGACTACCTTCAATAATGACAATGCTACCATCCACTAGAGTAACAAAAATATCGACAACAGGGTAACATCCATAATGACAAGGTTACCATCCATTGGAATAATAAAAATCTCGACAATAAACTACCTTCCATAATGACATAGATACCATCCAATGGAATAACAAAAATCTCGTCAGCAGAGTACCTTCCATAATGACAAGGCTACCATCTATTGGTGTAACAAAAATCTGAAAAATAGACTACCTTCCATAATAGCATGGCTACGATCCGTTGGAGTAACGTAAATCTCAACGAAATACTACCTTCCATAATGAAAAGGCTACCATCCATTGGAGTATCAAAAATCTGGACAATAGACTACCTTTCATAATGACAAGGCTACCATCCATTTGAGTAACAAAAATCTCGATAACAGACTACCTTCCATAATGACAAGGCTACCATCCATTGGAATAACAAAAATCTCGATAACAGACTACCTTCCATAATGATAAGAGACTATCTTCCATAATGACAAGGTTACCATCCATTGGAGTAACAAAAATATCGACAAAAAACTACCTTCCATAATGACAAGGCTACCATCCAATGGAATAACATAAATCTCGTCAACGGACTATATTTCATAATGACAAGGCTACCATCCATTTGAGTAACAAAAATCTGAACAACAGAATACCTTCTATAATTACAAGGATAACATCCGTTGGAGTAACGTAAATCTCAATGAAAGACTACCTTCCATAATGAAAAGGATACCATCCATTGGAGTAACAAAAATCTCGACAATAGACTACCTTCCATAATGACAAGGCTACTATCCATTGGAGTAACAAAAATATAGATAACAGACTACCTTCAATAATGACAATGCTACCATCCACTAGTGTAGCAAAAATATCGACAACAGGGTAACATCTATAATGACAAGGTTACCATCCATTGGAATAATAAAAGTCTCGTCAACAGAATACCTTCCATAATAACAAGGCTACCATCCATTGGAGTAACAAAAATATGATCAACAAACTACCTTCCATAATGACAAAGCTACCATCCGTTGGAGTAACGTAAATCTCAACAAATAACTACCTTCCATAATGAAAAGGCTACCATCCATTGTAGTAAAAAAATCTCGACAATAGAATACCTTCTATAATGACAAGGCTACCATCCATTGGAGTAACAAAAATCTCGATAACAGACTACCTTTCATAATGAAAAGGCTACCATCCATTGGAGTAACAAAAATCTCGACAAAAGACTACCTTTCATTATGAAAAGGCTACCATCCAATGGAATAACAAAAATCTCAACAACAGACTACCTTCTATAATGACAAGGTTACCATCCATCGGAAAAACAAAAATATCGACTATAGACTATGTTCCATAATAACAAGGCTACCATCCATTGGAGTAATAAAAATCTCGACACCAGACTACCTTTCATAATGACAAGGACACCATCCATGGGAGTAACATAAATATCGACAACAGAGAATGTTCCATAATGACAAGGCTACCATCCATTGGAGTAACAAAAATCTCGACAACAAACTAACTTCCTTAATGACAAGGCTACCATCCATTGGAGTAACAAAAATATCGACAACAGACTATGTTCCATAATAACAAGGCTACCATCCATTGGAGTTACAAAAATCTCGACAATAGACTACCTTCCATAATGACAATTCTACCATCCATTGGAGTAACAAAGATATCAACAACAGACTACCTTCAATAATGACAATGCTACCATCCACTAGAGTAACAAAAATATCGACAACAGGGTAACATCCATAATGACAAGGTTACCATCCATTGGAATAATAAAAATCTCGGCAACAAACTACCTTCCATTATGACAAGGCTACCATCCAATGGAATAACAAATATTAGGTCAACAGACTACCTTCCATAATGACAAGGCTACCATCCATTGGAGTAACAAAAATCTGAACAACAGACTACCTTCCATAATGACAAGGCTAACATCCGTTGGAGTAACGTAAATCACAATGAAAGACTACCTTCCATAATGAAAAGGCTACCATCCATTGGAATAACAAAAATATCGACAACATACTACCTTCCATAATGACAAGGCTACCATCCATTGGAGTAACAAAGATATCAACAACAAACTACCTTCAATAATGACAATGCTACCATCCACTAGAGTAACAAAAATATCGACAACAGGGTAACATCAATAATGACAAGGTTACCATCAATTGGAATAATAAAAATCTCGAAAACAAACTACCTTCTATAATGACAAGGCAGCCATCCAATGGAATAACAAAAATCTAGTCAACAAACTACCTTCCATAATAACAAGGCTACCATCCATAGGAGTAACAAAAATCTGAACAACAAACTACCTTTCATAATGACAAGGCTACCATCCGTTGGAGTAACGTAAATCTCAATGAAAGACTACCTTCCATAATGAAAAGGCTACCATCCATTGGAGTAAGAAAAATCTCGACAACAGACTACCTTCCATAATGACAAGGCTATCATCCATTGGAGTAACAAAAATCTCGATAACAGACTACCTTCATTAATGACAATGCTACCATCCACTAGAGTAACAAAAATATCGACAACAGGGTAACATCTATAATGACAAGGTTACCATCCATTGGAATAATAAAAATCTTGACAACAAACTACCTTTCATCATGACAAGGCTACCATCCAATTGAATAACAAAAATCTCGTTAACAAACTACCTTCCATAATGACAATGCTACCATCCATTGGAGTAACAAAAATCTGAACAACAAACTACTTTCCATAATGACAAGGCTACCATCCATTGGAGTAACATAAATCTCAATGAAATACTACCTTCGATAATGAAAAGGCTACCATTCATTGGAGTAACAAAAATCTCGACAACAGACTACCTTCCATAATGACAAGGCTACCATCCATTGGAGTAACAGAGATATCAACAACAGACTACCTTTAATAATGACAATGCTACCATCCCCTAGAGTAACAAAAATATCAACAACAGGGTAACATCCATAAAGACAAGGTTACCATACATTGGAATAATAAAAATCTCGAGAACAAACTACCTTCCATAATGACAAGGCTACCATCCAACGGAATAACAAAAATCTCTTCAACAGACTACCTTCCATAATGACAAGGCTATTATCCATTGGAGTAACAAATATCTGAACAACAGACTACCTTCTATAATGAAAAGGCTACCGTCCGTTGGAGTAACGTAAATCTCAATGAAAGACCACCTTCCTAATGAAAAGGCTACCATCCATTGGAGTAACAAAAACTCGACAACAGACTACCTTCCATAATGACAAGGCTACCATCCATTGGAGTAACAAAAATCTCGATAACAGACTACCTTCATTAATGACTATGCTACCATCCACTAGATTAACAAAAATATCGACAACGGGGTAACATCTATAATGACAAGGTTACCATGCATTGGAATAAGAAAAATCTCGACAACAAACTACCTTCCATAATGACAAGGCTACCATCCAATGGAATAACAAATATCTCAACAACAGACTACCTTCCATAATGACAAGGCTACCATCCATTTGAGTAACAAAAATATGAACAACAGACTACCTTCTATAATGACAAGGCTACCATCCGTTGGAGTAACGTAAATCTCAATGAAAGACTACCTTCCATAATGAAAAGGCTACCATCAGTTGGAGTAACAAAGATATCAACAACAGACTACCTTCAATAATGACAATGCTACCATCCACTAGAGTAACAAAAATATCAACAACAGGGTAACATCCATAAAGACAAGGATACCATCCATTGTAATAATAAAAATCTCGGCAACAAACTACCTTCCATAATAACAAGGCTACCATCACATGGAATAAAAAAAATCTCGTCAATAGACTACCTTCCATAATGACAAGTCTACCATCCATTGGAGTAACAAAAATCTGAACAACAAACTGCCTTCCATAGTGATAAGGCTACCATCCGTTGGAGTAACGTAAATCTCAATGAAAGACTAACTTCCATAACGAAAAGGCTACCATCCATTGGAGTAACAAAAATCTCGACAATAGACTACCTTCAATAATGATATGGCTACCATCCATTGGAGTAACAAAAATCTCGATAACAAACTACCTTCATTATTGACAATGCTACCTTCCACTAGATTAACAAAAATATCGACAACAAGGTAACATCTATAATGACAAGGTTACCATCCATTGGAATAAGAAAAATCTCGACAACAAACTACCTTCCATAATGACAAGTCTACCATCCATTTGAGTAATAAAAATCTGAACAACAAACTACCTTCTATAATGACAAGGCTACCATCCGTTAGAGTAACGTAAATCTCAATGAAAGACTACCTTCCATAATGAAAAGGCTACCATCCATTGGAGTAACAAAAATCTTGACAACAGACTACCTTCTATAATGACAAGGCTACCATCCATTGGAGTAACAAAAATCTCGATAACAGAGTACCTTCATTAATGACAATGCTACCATCTACTAGATTAACAAAAATATCGAAAACAGGGTAACATCCATAATGACAAGGTTACCATCCATTGGAATAATAAAATTCTCCGCAACAAACTACCTTTCATAATGACAAGGCTACAATCCATTGGGATAACAAATATCTGGTCAACAGACTACCTTCCATAATGACAAGGCTACCATCCATTGGAGTAACAAAAATCTGAACAACAGACTACCTTCCATAATGAAAAGGCTACCATACATTGGAGTAACAAAAATATCGACAATAGACTACCTTCTATAATGACAAGGCTACCATCCATTGGAGTAACAAAAATCTCGATAACAGAATACCTTCCATAATGAAAAGCCTACCATCCATTGGAGTAACAAAAATCTCGACACCAGACTACCTTTCATAATGACAAGGCTACCATCCAATGGGAGTAACATAAATATCGACAACATACAATGTTCCATAATGACAAGGCTACCATCCATTGGAGTAACAAAAATCTCGACAACAGACTAACTTTCTTAATGACAAGGCTACCATCCATTGGAGTAACAAAAATATCGACAACATAATATGTTCCATAATAACAAGGCTACCATCCATTGGAGCTACAAAAATCTCGACAATGGACTACCTTCCATAATGACAAGGCTATCATCCATTGGAGTAACAAAGATATCAACAACAGACTACCTTCAATAATGACAATGCTACCATCCACTAGAGTAACAAAAATATCAACAACAGGGTAACATCAATAATGACAAGGTAACCATCCATTGGAATAATAAACATCGTGACAATAAACTACCTTCTATAATGATAAGGCTACCATCCAATGGAATAACAAAAATCTAGTCAACAGACTACCTTCCATAATAACAAGGCTACCATCCATAGGAGTAACAAAAATCTGAACAACAAACTACCTTTCAGAATGACAAGGCTACCATCCGTTGGAGTAATGTAAATCTCAATGAAAGATTACCTTCCATAATTTAAAGGCTACCATCAATTGGAGTAACAAAAATCTCGACAATAGACTACCTTCCATAATGACATGGCTACCATCCATTGGAATAACAAAAATCTCGATAACAGACTACCTTCAATAATGACAATGCTACCATGCACTAGAGTAACAAAAATATCCACAACAGTGTAACATCTATAATGACAAGGTTACCCTACATTGGAATAATAAAAATCTCGACAACAAACTACCTTCCATAATGACAAGGCTACCATCCAATGGAATAACAAAAATCTCGTCAACAGACTACCTTCCATAATGACAAGGCTACCATCCATTAGAGTAACAAAAATCTAAACAACAGACTACCTTCTATAATGACAAGGCTACCGTCCGTTGGAGTAACGTAAATCTCAATGAAAGACTACCTTCCATAATGAAAAGGCTACCATCCATTGGAGTAACAAAAATCTCGACAATAGACTACCTTCCATAATGACAAGGCTACCATCCATTGGAGTAACAAAAATCTCGATAACAGGGTAACATCTATAATGACAAGGTTACCATCCATTGGAATAATAAAAATATTGACAACAAACTACCTTTCATCACGACAAGGCTACCATCCAATGGAATAACAAAAATCTCGTCAACAAACTACCTTCCAAAATGACAAGGCTACCATCCATTGGAGTAACAAAAATCTGAACAACAAACTACCTTTCATAATGACAAGGCTACCATCCGTTGGAGTAACGTAAATCTCAATGAAAGACTACCTTCCATAATGAAAAGGCTACCATTCATTGGAGTAACAAAAATCTCGTCAACAAACTACCTTCCATAATGACAAGGCTACCATCCATTGGAGTAACAAAAATCTGAACAACAAACTACCTTCCATAATGACAAGGCTACCATCCATTGGAGTAACAAAAATCTTGATAACAGACTACCTTTCATAATGACAAGGCTACCATCCATTGGAGTAACAAAAATCTCGACAACAGACTACCTTTCATAATGAAAAGGCTACCATCCAATGAAATAACAAAAATCTCGACAATAGACTACCTTCCATAATGATAAGATTACCGTCCATTGGAGGAACAAAAATATCGACAACAGAAAATGTTCCATAATAACAAGGCTACCATCCATTGGAGTAACAAAAATCACGATACCAGACTACCTTTCATAATGACAAGGCTACCATCCATTGGAGTAACATAAATATTGACAACAGACAACGTTTCATAATGACAAGGCAACCATCCATTGGAGTAACAAAAATCTCGACAACAGACTACCTTTCATAATGAAAAGGCTACCATCCAATGAAATAACAAAAATCTCGACAATAGACTACCTTCCATAATGACAAGGATACCATCCATTGGAGTAACAAAAATCTCGACAACAGACTAACTTCCATAATTACAAGGCTACCATCCATTGGAGTAACAAATATCTCGACAACAGACTACCTTCCATAATTATAAGGCTACCATCCATTGGACTATCAAAAAAATCGACAACAGACTACCTTCAATAATGACAAAGCTACCATCCAATGGAATAACAAAAATCCCAACAACAGACTACCTTCCATAATGACAAGGCTACCATCCATTGGAGTAACAAAAATCTGAACAACAGACTACCTTCCATAATGACAATGCAACTATCCATTGGACTAACAAAAATATCAACGAAAGACTACCTTTCATAATGACAAGGCTACCATCCATTAGAGTAACAAATATCTCAACAAAAGACTACCTTCAATAATGATAAGGCTACCATCCATTGGAGTTACCAAAATATCGACAACAGACTACCTTCTATAATGACAAGGCTAACATCCATTGGAGTAACAAAAATCTCTACAACAAACTACCATCCATAATGAAAAGGATACCATCCATTGGAGTAACAAAAATGTCGACAACAAAGTACCTTTCATAATGACAAGGCTACCATCCATTGGAGTATCAAAAATATCGACAACAAACTACCTTTCATAATGACAAGGATAACATCCATTGGAATAACAAAAATCTCGTCAACAAACTACCTTCCATAATGACAAGGCTACCATCCAATGGAATAACAAAAATCTCGTCAACAGACTACCTTCCATAATGACAAGGCTACCATCCATTAGAGTAACAAAAATCTAAACAACAGACTACCTTCTATAATGAAAAGGCTACCGTCCGTTGGAGTAACGTAAATCTCAATGAAAGACTACCTTCCATAATGAAAAGGCTACCATCCATTGGAGTAACAAAAATCTCGACAATAGACTACCTTCCATAATGACAAGGCTACCATCCATTGGAGTAACAAAAATCTCGATAACAGGGTAACATCTATAATGACAAGGATACCATCCATTGGAATAATAAAAATATTGACGACAAACTACCTTTCATCATGACAAGGCTACCATCCAATGGAATAACAAAAATCTCGTCAACAAACTACCTTCCAAAATGACAAGGCTACCATCCATTGGAGTAACAAAAATCTGAACAACAAACTACCTTCCATAATGACATGGCTACCATCCGTTGGAGTAACGTAAATCTCAATGAAAGACTACCTTCCATAATGAAAAGGCTACCATTCATTGGAGTAACAAAAATCTCGTCAACAAACTACCTTCCATGATGACAAGGCTACCATCCATTGGAGTAACAAAAATCTGAACAACAAACTACCTTCCATAATGACAAGGCTACCATCCATTGGAGTAACAAAAATCTCGACAATAGACTACCTTCCATAATGACAAGGCTACCATCCATTGGAGTAACAAAAATCTTGATAACAGACTACCTTTCATAATGACAAGGCTACCATCCATTGGAGTAACAAAAATCTCGACAACAGACTACCTTTCATAATGAAAAGGCTACCATCCAATGAAATAACAAAAATCTCGACAATAGACTACCTTCCATAATGATAAGATTACCGTCCATTGGAGTAACAAAAATATCGACAACAGAAAATGTTCCATAATAACAAGGCTACCATCCATTGGAGTAACAAAAATCACGACACCAGACTACCTTTCATAATGACAAGGCTACCATCCATTGGAGTAACATAAATATTGACAACAGACAACGTTTCATAATGACAAGGCAACCATCCATTGGAGTAACAAAAATCTTGACAACAGACTACCTTTCATAATGAAAAGGCTACCATCCAATGAAATAACAAAAATCTCGACAATAGACTACCTTCCATAATGACAAGGATACCATCCATTGGAGTAACAAAAATCTCGACAACAGACTAACTTCCATAATTACAAGGCTACCATCAATTGGAGTAACAAATATCTCGACAACAGACTACCTTTCATAATTATAAGGCTACCATCCATTGGACTATCAAAAATATCGACAACAGACTACCTTCAATAATGACAAAGCTACCATCCAATGGAATAACAAAAATCCCAACAACAGACTACCTTCCATAATGACAAGGCTACCATCCATTGGAGTAACAAAAATCTGAACAACAGACTACCTTCCATAATGACAATGCTACTATCCATTGGACTAACAAAAATATCAACGAAAGACTACCTTTTATAATGACAAGGCTACCATCCATTAGAGTAACAAATATCTCGACAAAAGACTACCTTCAATAATGATAAGGCTACCATCCATTGGAGTAACCAAAATATCGACAACAGACTACCTTCTATAATGACAAGGCTAACATCCATTGGAGTAACAAAAATCTCTACAACAAACTACCATCCATAATGAAAAGGATACCATCCATTGGAGTAACAAAAATGTCGACAACAAAGTACATTTCATAATGACAAGGCTACCATCCATTAGAGTATCAAAAATATCGACAACAAACTACCTTTCATAATGACAAGGATAACATCCATTGGAATATCAAAAATCTCGACAACAAACTACCTTCCATAATGACAAGGCTACCATCAAACGAAATAACAAAAATCTCGACAACAGACTACCTTCCATAATTACCATGTTACCATCCATTGGATTAACAAAAATCTCGACAACAGACTACCTTCCATAATGACAAGGCTACCATCCAATGAAATAACAAAAATTTCGATAACGTACTACCTTCCATAATGACCAGGTTACCATCCATTGGAATAAAAAAAAACTCGACAACAAACTACCTTCCATAATTTCAAGGTTACCATCCATTGGAGTAACAAAAATATCCACAACAGACTACCTTCCATAATTACAAGGCTACTATCCATTGGAGTAACAAAAACTCGACAACAGACTACCATCCATAATAAGAAGGTTACCATCCATTGGAATAACAAAAATCTCGACAACAGACTACCTTCCATAATGACAAGGTTACCATCCATTGGAATAACAAAAATCTCGACAACAGACTACTTTCCATAATGACAAGGCTAACATCCAACGAAATGACAAAAATCTCGACAACAAACTACCTTCCATAATGACAAGGCTACCATCCATTGGAATAACAAAAAACTCGACAACAGACTACCTTCCATAATGACAATGTTAACATCCATTGGAGTAACAAAAATATGTACAACAGACTACCTTCCATAATTATAAGGCTACCATCCATTGGAATAACAAAAACTCGAAAACAGACTACCTTCCATAATGACAAGGTTACCATCCATTGGAATAACGAAAATCTCGACAACAGTCTACCTTCCATAATGACAAGGCTACCATCCAACGAAATAACAAAAATCTCGACAACAGACTACCTTCCATAATGACAAGGCTACCATCCATTGGAGTAACAAATATATCGACAACAGACTACCTTCCATAATTATAAGGCTACCATCCATTGGAATTACAAAAATCTCGACAACAGTCTACCTTCCATAATGACAAGGCTACCATCCAATGGAATATCAAAAATCTCAACAAAAGACTACCTTCCATAATAACAAGGCTACCATCCATTGGAGTAACCAAAATATCGACAACAGACTACCTTCTATAATGACAAGGATACCATCCATTGGATTAACAAAAATATCCACAATAAACTACCTTTGATAATGACAAGGCTACCATCCATTGGAGTATCAAAAATATCGACAACAAACTAAATTCCATAATGACAAGGATACCATCCATTGGAATAACAAAAATCTCGACAACAAACTACCTTCCATTATGACAAGGCTACCATCAAATGAAATAACAAAAAGCTCGACAACAGACTACCTTCCATAATTACCAGGTTACCATCCATTGGAATAACAAAAATCTCGACAACAGACTACTTTCTATAATGACAAGGCTAACATCCAACGAAATGACCAAAATCTTGACAACAAACTACCTTCCATAATGACAAGGCTACCATCCAATGGAATAACAAAAAACTCGACAACAGACTACCTTCCATAATGACAATGTTAACATCCATTGGAGAAAAAAAAATATCTACAACATACTACCTTCCATAATTACAAGGCTACCATCCATTGGAATAAAAAAAACTAGACAACAGACTACCTTCCATAATGACAAGGTTACCATCCATTGGACTAAATAAAATCTCGACAACAGTCTACCTTCCATAATGACAAGGCTACCATACAACGAAATAACAAAAATCTCGACAATAGACTACCTTCCATAATGACAAGGCTACCATCCATTGGAGTAACAAATATATCGATAACAGACTACCTTCCATAATGAAAAGGCTACCATACATTCGATTATCAAAAATATCGACAACAGACTAACTTCCATAATGACAAAGCTACCATCCAATGGAATAACAAAAATCTCAACAACAGACTACCTTCCATAATGACAAGGCTACCATACATTGGAGTAACCAAAATATCGACAACAGACTACCTTCTATAATGACAAGGCTAGCATTCGTTGGAGTAACAAAAATATCGACAACAAACTACCTTCCATAATGACAAGGCTACCATCCATAGGAGTATCAAAAATATCGACAACATACTGCCTTCCATAATGACAAGGCTACCATCATACGAAATAACAAAAATCTCGACAACATACTACCTTCTATAATGACAAGGCTACCATCTAACGAAATAATTAAAATTTCGACAACAGACTACCTTCCATAATGACTAGGTTACCATCCATTGGAATAAAAAAAAAACTTGACAACAGACTACCTTCCATAATTACAAGGCTACTATCCATTGGAGTAACAAAAACTCGACAACAGACTACCTTCCATAATGACAAGGCTAACATCCAACGAAATGACAAAAATCTCGACAACAAACTACCACCATAATGACAAGGTTACCATCCATTGGAATAACAAAAAACTCGACAACATACTACCTTCCATAATGACAAGGTTAACATCCATTGGAATAACAAAAATCTCGACAACAGACTACCTTCCATAATGACAAGGCTACCATCCAAAGAAATAACAAAAATCTCGACAATAGACTACTTTCCATAATGAGAAGGCTGCCATCCATTGGAGTAACAAAATTCTCGACAACAGACTACCTTCCCTAATAACAATGCTACCATCCATTAGGGTAACAACAATATCGACAACACACTACATTCCATAATGAGAAGGCTACCATCCATTAGAGTAACAAAAAATCTCGACAACAGACTACCTTCCATAATGATAAGACTACCATCCATTATCTATCAAAAATCTCGACAGCAGACTACCTTTGATAATGACAAGGCTACCATCCATTGGAGTAACAATAATCTCGACAACAGACTAACTTCCATAATTACAAGGCAACCATCCATTGGAGTAAAAAATATCTCGATAACATACTACCTTCAATAATGAAAAGGCTACCATCCATTGGACTATCAAAAATATCGACAATAGACTACCTTCCATAATGACAAAGCTACCATCCAATGGAATAACAAAAATCCCAACAACAGCCTACCTTCCATAATGACAAGGCTACCATCCATTGGAGTAACAAAAATATGAACAACAGACTACCTTCCATAATGAAAACGCTACCATCCATTGGACTAACAAAAATCTCAATGAAAGTCTACCTTTCATAATGACAAGGCTCCCATCCATTTGAGTAATAAAAATCTCGACAACAGACTAACTTCCATAATTACAAGGCTACCATCCATTGGAGTAACAAATATCTCGACAAAAGACTATCTTCCATAATGACAAGGCTACCATCCATTGGAGTAACCAAAATATCGACAACAGACTACTTTCTATAATGACAAGGCTAGCATCCATTGGAGTAACAGAAATCTCGACAACAAACTACCTTCCATAATGAAAAGGATACCAACCATTGGAGTAACAAAAATATCTACAACAAACTACCTTGCACAATGACCAGGCTACCATCCATTGGAGTATCAAAAATATTGACAACAAAGTACCTTCCATAATGACAAGGCTACCATCCATTGGAATAACAAAAAACTCGACAACAGACTACCTTCCATAATGACAATGTTAACATCCATTGGAGTATAAAAAATATCTACAACAGACTACCTTCCATAATTACAAGGCTACCATCCATTGGAATAAAAAAAACTAGACAACAGACTACCTTCCATAATGACAAGGTTACCATTCATTGGACTAAATAAAATCTCGACAGCAGTCTACCTTCCATAATGACAAGGCTACCATCCAACAAAATAACAAAAATCTCGACAAAAGACTACCTTCCATAATGACAAGGCTACCATCCATTGGAGTAACATATATATCGACAACAGACTACCTTCCATAATGAAAACGCTACCATCCATTCGACTATTAAAAATATCGACAACAGACTAACTTCCATAATGACAAAACTACCATCCAATGGAATAACAAAAATCTCAACAACAGACTACCTTCCAGAATGACAAGGCTACCATCCATTGGAGTAACCAAAATATTGACAACAGACTACCTTCTATAATGACAAGGCTAGCATTCATTGGAGTAACAAAAATATCGACAACAAACTACCTTCCATAATGACAAGGCTACCATCCATAGGAGTATCAAAAATATCGACAACATACTACCTTCCATAATGACAAGGCTACCATCATACGAAATAACAAAAATCTCGACAATAGACTACCTTCCATAATTACCAGGTTACCATCCATTGGAATAACAAAAATCTCGACAACAGACTACCTTCCATAATGACAAGGCTACCATCCAACGAAATAATTAAAATTTCGACAACAGACTACCTTCCCTAATAACAAGGTTACCATCCATTGGAATAAAAAAGAACTTGACAACAGACTACCTTCCATAATTACAAGGCTACTATCCATTGGAGTAACAAACACTCGACAACAGACTACCTTCCATAATGACAAGGCTAACATCCAACAAAATGACAAAAATCTCGACAACAAACTACCACCATAATGACAAGGTTACCATCCATTGGAATAACAAAATACTCGACAACATACTACCTTCCATAATGACAAGGTTAACATCCATTGGAATAAAATAAATCTCGACAACAGACTACCTTCCATAATGACAAGGCTACAATCCAACGAAATAACAAAAATCTCGGCAATAAACTACTTTCCATAATGAGAAGGCTACCATCCATTGGAGTAACAAAATTCTCGACAACAGACTACCTTCCATAATGACAATGCTACCATCCATTGGGGTAAAAACAATATCGACAACACACTACATTCCATAATGAGAAGGCTACCATCCATTAGAGTAACAAAAAATCTCGACAATAGACTACCTTCCATAATGACAAGGCTACCATCCATTAGACTATCAAAAATCTCGACAGCAGACTACCTTTCATAATGACAACGCTACCATCCATTGGAGTAACAAAAATCTCGACAACAGACTAACTTCCATAATTAAAAGGCTATCATCCATTGGAGTAACAAATATCTCGACAAGATACTACCTTCAATAATGAAAAGGCTACCATCCATTGGACTATCAAAAATATCGACAACAGACTACCTTCCATAATGACAAAGATACCATCCAATGGAATAACAAAAATCCCAACAACAACCTACCTTCCATAATGACAAGGCTACAATCCATTGGAGTAACAAAAATATGAACAACAAACTACCTTCCATAATAACAATGCTACCATCCATTGGACTAACAAAAATCTCAATGAAAGACTACCTTTCATAATGACAAGGCTAGCATCCATTGGAGTAACAAAAATCTCGACAACAAACTACCTTCCATAATGAAAAGGATACCATCCATTGGAGTAACAAAAATATCTACAACAAACTACCTTGCACAATGACCAGGATACCATCCGTTGGAATAACAAAAATATTGACAACAAACTACCTTCCATAATGACAAGGTTAACATCCATTGGAGTAACGAAAATATCTACAACAGACTACCTTCCATAATTACAAGGCTACCATCCATTGGAGTAACAAAAACTCAACAACTGACTACCTTCCATAATGACAAGGTTACCATCCATTTGAATAACAAAAATCTCGACAATAGTCTACCTTCCATAATGACAAGGCTACCATCCAACGAAATAACAAAAATCTCGACAACAGACTACCTTCCGTAATGACAAGGCTACCATCCATTGGAGTAAAAAAAATCTCGACAATAGACTACCTTCCGTAATTACAAGGCTACCATCCATTGGAGTAACAAATACTCGACAACAGAATACCTTCCATAATGACAAGGTTACCATCCATTAGAATAACAAAAATCTCGACAACATACTACCTTCCATAATGACAAGGCTACCATCCAACGAAATAACAAAAATCTCGACAAAAGACTACTTTCCATTATGAGAAGGCTACCATCCATTGGAGTAACAAAATTCTCGACAACAAACTACCTTCCATAATGACAATGCTACCATCCATTGGAGTAACAATAATATCGACAACACACTACATTCCATAATGAGAAGGCTACCATCCATTGGAGTAACAAAAAATCTCGACAACAGACTACCTTCCATAATGACAAGGCTACCATCCATTAGACTATCAAAAATCTTGACAGCAGACTACCTTTCATAATGACAAGGCTACCATCCATTGGAGTAACAAAAATCTCGACAACAGACTAACTTCCATAATTACAAGGCTACCATCCATTGGAGTAACAAATATCTCGACAACATACTACCTTCCATAATGAAAAGGCTACCATCCATTGTACTATCAAAAATATCGACAACAGACTACCTTCCATAATGAAAAAGCTACCATCCAATGGAATAACAAAAATCCCAACAACAGACTACCTTCAGTAATGACAAGGCTACCATCCATTAGAGTAACAAAAATATGAACAAAAGACTACCTTCCATAATGATAACGCTACCATCCATTGGACTAACAAAAATCTCAACGAAAGACTACCTTTCTTAATGACAAGGCTCCCATCCATTGGAGTAAGAAAAATCTCGACAACAGACTAACTTCCATAATTACAAGGCTACCATCAATTGGAGTAACAAATATCTCGACAAAAGACTACCTTCCATAATGACAAGGCTACCATCCATTGGAGTAACCAAAATATCGACAACAGACTACCTTGTATAATGACAAGGCTAGCATCCATTGGAGTAACAAAAATCTCGACAACAAACTCCCTTCCATAATGAAAAGGATACCATCTATTGGAGTAACAAAAATACCGACAACAAACTACCTTGCATAATGACAAGGCTACCATCCATTGGAGTATCAAAAATATCGACAACAAATTACCTTCCATATTGACAAGGATACCATCCATTGGAATAACAAAAATCTCGACAACAAACTACCTTCCATAATGACAAGGCTACCATCAAACGAAATAACAAAAATCTCGAAAACAGACTACCTTCCATAATTACCAGGTTACCATCCATTGGAATAACATAAATCTCGACAAGAGACTACCTTACATAATGACAAGGCTACCATCCAACTAAATAAAAAAAATTTCGACAACAAACTACCTTCCATTATGACCAGGTTACCATCCATTGGAATAAAAATAACTTGACAACAAACTACCTTCCATAATGTCAAGGTTACCATCCATTGGACTAACAAAAATATCGACAACAGACTACCTTCCATAATTACAAGGCTACTATCCATTGGAGTAAAAAAAACTCGACAACAGACTACCTTCCATAATGAGAAGGTTACCATCCATTGGAATAACAAAAATCTCGACAACAGAGTACCTTCCATAATGACAAGGTTAACATCCATTGGAATAACAAAAATCTCGACAACAGACTACATTCCATAATGACAAGGCTAACATCCAACGAAATGAAAAAAATCTGGACAATAAACTACCTTCCATAATGACAAGGTTACCATCCATTGGAACAACAAAAAACATGACAACAGACTACCTTCCATAATGACTATGTTAACATCCATTGGAGTAACAAAAATATCTACAACAGACTGCCTTCCATAATTACAAGGCTACCTTCCATTGGAGTAACAAAAACTCGACAACAGACTACCTTCCATAATGAGAAGGTTACCATCAAACGAAATAACAAAAATCTCGACAACAGACTACCTTCCATAATGACAAGGTTACCATCCATTGGAATAACATAAATCTTGACAACAGACTACTTTCCATAATGACAAGGCTAACATCCAACGAAATGACAAAAATCTCGACAACAAACTACCTTCCATAATGTCAAGGTTACCATCCATTGGAGTAACAAAAATATCGACAACAGACTACCTTCCATAATTACAAGGCTACTATCCATTGGAGTAAAAAAAACTCGACAACAGACTACCTTCCATAATGAGAAGGTTACCATCCATTGGAATAACAAAAATCTCGACAACAGAGTACCTTCCATAATGACAAGGTTAACATCCATTGGAATAACAAAAATCTCGACAACAGACTACATTCCATAATGACAAGGCTAACATCCAACGAAATGAAAAAAATCTGGACAATAAACTACCTTCCATAATGACAAGGTTACCATCCATTGGAACAACAAAAAACATGACAACAGACTACCTTCCATCATGACTATGTTAACATCCATTGGAGTAACAAAAATATCTACAACAGACTGCCTTCCATAATTACAAGGCTACCTTCCATTGGAGTAACAAAAACTCGACAACAGACTACCTTCCATAATGAGAAGGTTACCATCCATTGGAATAACAAAAATCTCGACAACAGACTACCTTCCATAATGACAAGGTTACCATCCATTGGAATAACAAAAATCTTGGCAACAGACTACTTTCCATAAATGACAAGGCTAACATCCAACGAAATGACAAAAATCTCGACAACAAACTACCTTCCATAATGACAAGGTTACCATCCATTGGAAGAACAAAAAACTCGACAATAGACTATCTTCCATAATAACAATGTTAACATCCATTGGAGTAACAAAAATATCTACAACAGACTACCTTCCATAATTACAAGGCTACCATCCATTGGAGTAACAAAACCTCGACAACAGACTACCTTCCATAATGACAAGGTTACCATCCATTGGAATAACAAAAATCTCGACAACAGTCTACCTTCCATAATGACAAGGCTACCATCCAACGAAATAACAAAAATCTCGACAACAGACTACCTTCCATAATGACAAGGCTAACATCCAACGAAATGAAAAAAATCTCGACAACAAACTACCTTCCATAATGACAAGGTTACCATCCATTGGAACAACAAAAAACATGAAAACAGACTACCTTCCATAATGACTATGTTAACATCCAGTGGAGTAACAAAAATATCTACAACAGACTGCCTTCCATAATTACAAGGCTACCTTCCATTGGAGTAACAAAAACTCGACAACAGACTACCTTCCATAATGAGAAGGTTACCATCCATTGGAATAACAAAAATCTCGACAACAGACTACCTTCCATAATGAAAAGGTTACCATCCATTGGAATAACAAAAATCTTGACAACAGACTACTTTCCATAATGACAAGGCTAACATCCAACGAAATGACAAAAATCTCGACAACAAACTACCTTCCATAATGACAAGGTTACCATCCATTGGAACAACAAAAAACTCGACAATAGACTACCTTCCATAATAACAATGTTAACATCCATTGGAGTAACAAAAATATCTACAACAGACTACCTTCCATAATTACAAGGCTACCATCCATTGGAGTAACAAAACCTCGACAACAGACTACCTTCCATAATGACAAGGTTACCATCCATTGGAATAACAAAAATCTCGACAACAGTCTACCTTCCATAATGACAAGGCTACCATCCAACGAAATAACAAAAATCTCGACAACAGACTACCTTCCGTAATGACAAGGCTACCATCCATTGGAGTAACAAAAATCTCGACAATAGACTACCTTTCGTAATTACAAGGCTACCATTCATTGGAGTACCAAATACTCGACAACAGAATACCTTCCATAATGACAAGCTTACCATCCATTAGAATAACAAAAATCTCGACAACATACTACCTTCCATAATGACAAGGCTACCATCCAACGAAATAACAAAAATCTCGACAACAGACTACTTTCCATTATGAGAAGGCTACCATCCATTGGAGTAACAAAATTCTCAACAACAAACTACCTTCCATAATGACAATGCTACCATCCATTGGAGTAACAATAATATCGACAACACACTACATTCCATAATGAGAAGGCTACCATCCATTGGAGTAACAAAAAATCTTGACAACAGACTACCTTCCATAATGACAAGGCTACCATCCATTAGACTATCAAAAATCTCGACAGCACACTACCTTTCATAATGACAAGGCTACCATCCATTGGAGTAACAAAAATCTCGACAACAGACTAACTTCCATAATTACAAGGCTACCATCCATTGGAGTAACAAATATATCGACAACATACTACCTTCCATAATGAAAAGGCTACCATCCATTGTACTATCAAAAATATCGACAACAGACTACCTTCCATAATGAAAAAGCTACCATCCAATGGAATAACAAAAATCCCAACAACAGACTACCTTCAGTAATGACAAGGCTACCATCCATTAGAGTAACAAAAATATGAACAAAAGACTACCTTCCATAATGATAACGCTACCATCCATTGGACTAACAAAAATCTCAACGAAAGACTACCTTTCTTAATGACAAGGCTCCCATCCATTGGAGTAAGAAAAATCTCGTCAACAGACTAACTTCCATAATTACAAGGCTACCATCCATTGGAGTAACAAATATCTCGACAAAAGACTACCTTCCATAATGACAAGGCTACCATCCATTGGAATAACCAAAATATCGACAACAGACTACCTTGTATAATGACAAGGCTAGCATCCATTGGAGTAACAAAAATCTCGACAACAAACTACCTTCCATAATGAAAAGGATACCATCCATTGGAGTAACAAAAATACCGACAACAAACTACCTTGCATAATGACAAGGCTACCATCCATTGGAGTATCAAAAATATCGACAACAAATTACCTTCCATATTGACAAGGATACCATCCATTGGAATAACAAAAATCTCGACAACAAACTACCTTCCATAATGACAAGGCTACCATCAAACGAAATAACAAAAATCTCGAAAACAGACTACCTTCCATAATTACCAGGTTACCATCCATTGGAATAACAAAAATCTCGACAAGAGACTACCTTACATAATGGCAAGGCTACCATCCAACTAAATAAAATAAATTTCAACAACAGACTACCTTCCATTATGACCAGGTTACCATCCATTGGAATAAAAATAACTTGACAACAAACTACCTTCCATAATGTCAAGGTTACCATCCATTGGAGTAACAAAAATATCGACAACAGACTACCTTCCATAATTACAAGGCTACTATCCATTGGAGTAACAAAAACTCGACAACAGACTACCTTCCATAATGAGAAGGTTACCATCCATTGGAGTAACAAAAATCTCGACAACAGACTACCTTCCATAATGACAAGGTTAACATCCATTGGAATAACAAAAATCTCGACAACAGACTACATTCCATAATGACAAGGCTAACATCCAACGAAATGACAAAAATCTCGACAACAAACTACCTTCCATAATGACAAGGTTACCATTAGTTGGAACAACAAAAAACACGACAACAAACTACCTTCCATAATGACTATGTTAACATCCATTGGAGTAACAAAAATATCTACAACAGACTACCTTCCATAATTACAAGGCTACCATCCATTGGAGTAACAAAAACTCGACAACAGACTACCTTCCATAATGACAAGGTTACCATCCATTGGAATAACAAAAATCTCGACAACAGTCTACCTTCCATAATGACAAGGCTACCATCCAACGAAATAACAAAAATCTCGACAACAGACTACCTTCCATAATGAAAAGGTTACCATCCATTGGAGTAACAAATATATCGACAACAAACTACCTTCCATAATGAAAAGGCTACCATCCATTTGACTATCAGAAATATCGACAACAGACTACCTTCCATAATGACAAAGCTACCATCCAATGGAATAACAAAAATCTCAACAACAAACTACCTTCCATAATGACAAGGCTACCATCCATTGGAGTAACAAAAATCTGAACAACAAACTACCTTCCATAATGACAACGCTACCATCCATTGGACTAACAAAAATCTCAATGAAAGACTACCTTTCATAATGACAAGGCTACCATCCATTGGAGTAAGAAAAATCTCGACAACAGACTAACTTCAATAATTACAAGGCTACCATCCATTGGAGTAACAAAAATATCGACAACAGACTACCTTCCATAATGATAAGGCAACCATCCAATGGAATAAATAAAATCTCAACAACAGACTACCTTCCAAAATGACAAAGCTACCATCCATTGTAGTAACAAAAATATCAACAAGAGACTACCTTCCATAATGACAAGGCTACCATCCATTGGAGTAACAAAAATCTCGACAACATACTACCTTCCATAATGACAAGGCTACCATCAAACGAAATAATAAAAATCTCGACAACAGACTACCTTCCATAATTACCAGGTTACCATCCATTGGAATAACAAAAATCTCAACATCAGACTACCTTCCATAATGACAAGGCTACCATCCAACAAAATAATTAAAATTTCGACAACAGACTACCTTCCATAATGACAAGGTTACCATCCATTGGAATAAAAAAAAACTTGACAACAAACTACCTTCCATAATGTCAAGGTTACCATCCATTGGAGTAACAAAAATATCGACAACAGACTACCTTCCATAATTACAAAGTTACTATCAATTGGAGTAACAAAAACTCGACAACAGACTACCTTCCATAGTGAGAAGGTTACCATCCATTGGAATAACAAAAATCTCGACAACAGACTACTTTCCATAATGACAAGGCTAACATCCAATGAAATGACAAAAATCTCGACAACAAACTACTACCATAATGACGTGGTTACCATCCATTGGAATAACAAAAACCTCGACAACATACTACCTTCCATAATCACAAGGTTAACATCCATTGGAATAACAAAAATCTCGACAACAGACTACCTTCCATAATGACAACGCTACCATCCAACGAAATAACAAAAATCTCGACAACAGACTACCTTCCATAATGACAAGGTTACCATCCTCTGGAGTAACAAATATATCGACAACAGACTACCTTCCATAATGAAAAGGCTACCATCCATTTGACTATCAGAAATATCGACAACAGACTACCTTCCATAATGAGAAAGCTACCATCCAATGGAATAACAAAAATCTAAACAACAGACTACCTTCCATAATGACAAGGCTACCATCCATTGGAGTAACAAAAATTTGAACAACAAACTACCTTCCATAATGACAACGCTACCATCCATTGGACTAACAAAAATCTCAATGAAAGACTACCTTTCATAATGACAAGGCTACCATCCATTGGAGTAAGAAAAATCTCGACAACAGACTAACTTCAATAATTAGAAGGCTACCATCCATTGGAGTAACAAATATCTCGACAAAATACTACCTTCAATAATGACAAGGCTACCATCCATTGGAGTAACCAAAATATCGACAACAGACTACCTTCCATAATTAAAAGGCTACTATCCATTGGAGTAACAAAAACTCGACAACAGACTACCTTCCATAATGAGAAGGTTACCATCCATTGGAATAACAAAAATCTCGACAACAGACTACCTTCCATAATGACAAGGTTACCATTCGTTGGAATAACAAAAATCTCGACAACAGACTACTTTCCATTATGACAAGGCTAACATCCAACGAAATAACATAAATCTCGACAACAAACTACCTTCCATAATGACTAGGTTACCATCCATTGGAATAAAAAAAAACTCGAAAATAGACTACCTTCGATAATGACAAGGTTAACATCCATTGGAGTAAGAAAAATATCGACAAAAGACTATCTTCCATAATGACAAGGCTACCATCCATTGGAGTAACAAAAATCTCGACAACAGACTACCTTCCATAATGACAAGGCTACCATCCATTGGTGTAATAAAAATCTCGACAACAGACTACCTTCCATAATGACTAGGCTATTATCCATAGGAGTAAAAAAGATATCAACAACAGGCTACCTTTCATAATGACAAGACTACCATACATTAAAATAACAAAAATCTAGACAACAGCCAAGCTTCCATAATGACAAGGCTACCATCCATTGTAGTAACAAAAATCTCGACAACAGTCTACCTTCCATAATTATAAGGTTAACATCCATTGGAGTAACAAAAATCTCGACAACAAACTACCTTCCATTGGAGTAACAAAAATCTCGACAATAGACTAGCTTTCATAATGACAAGGCAACCATCCATTAAAGTAACCAAAATATCGACAACAGACTACCTTCCATAATGATAAGGCAACCATCCAATGGAATAAATAAAATCTCAACAACAGACTACCTTCCAAAATGACAAAGCTACCATCCATTGTAGTAACAAAAATATCAACAAGAGAATACCTTCCATAATGACAAGGCTACCATCCATTGGAGTAACAAAAATCTCGACAACATACTACCTTCCATAATGACAAGGCTACCATCAAACGAAATAATAAAAATCTCGACAACAGACTACCTTCCATAATTACCAGGTTACCATCCATTGGAATAACAAAAATCTCAACATCAGACTACCTTCCATAATGACAAGGCTACCATCAAACGAAATAATTAAAATTTCGACAACAGACTACCTTCCATAATGACAAGGTTACCATCCATTGGAATAAAAAAAAACTTGACAACAAACTACCTTCCATAATGTCAAGGTTACCATCCATTGGAGTAACAAAAATATCGACAACAAACTACCTTCCATAATTACAAAGCTACTATCCATTGGAGTAACAAAAACTCGACAACAGACTACCTTCCATAGTGAGAAGGTTACCATCCATTGGAATAACAAAAATCTCGACAACAGACTACTTTCCATAATGACAAGGCTAACATCCAATGAAATGACAAAAATCTCGACAACAAACTACCACCATAATGACGTGGTTACCATCCATTGGAATAACAAAAACCTCGACAACATACTACCTTCCATAATCACAAGGTTAACATCCATTGGAATAACAAAAATCTCGACAACAGACTACCTTCCATAATGACAACGCTACCATCCAACGAAATAACAAAAATCTCGACAACACACTACCTTCCATAATGACAAGGTTACCATCCATTGGAGTAAAAAATATATCGACAACAGACTACCTTCCATAATAAAAAGGCTACCATCTATTTGACTATCAGAAATATCGACAACAGACTACCTTCCATAATGACAAAGCTACCATCCAATGGAATAACAAAAATCTCAACAACAGACTACCTTCCATAATGACAAGGCTACCATCCATTTGAGTAACAAAAATCTGAACAACAAACTACCTTCCATAATGACAACGCTACCATCCATTGGACTAACAAAAATCTCAATGAAAGACTACCTTTCATAATGACAAGGCTACCATCCATTGGAGTAAGAAAAATCTCGACAACAGACTAACTTCAATAATTACAAGGTTACCATCCATTGGAGTAACAAATATCTCGACAAAATACTACCTTCAATAATGACAAGGCTACCATCCATTGGAGTAATTAAAAAATCGACAACAGACTTCCTTCCATAATTACAAGGCTACTATCCATTGGAGTAACAAAAACTCGACAACGGACTACCTTCCATAATGAGAAGGTTACCATCCATTGGAATAACAAAAATCTCGACAACAGACTACCTTTTATAATGACAAGGTTACCATCCGTTGGAATAACAAAAATCTCGACAACAGACTACTTTCCATTATGACAAGGCTAACATCCAACGAAATAACATAAATCTCGACAACAAACTACCTTCCATAATGACTAGGTTACCATCCATTGGAACAAAAAAAAACTCGAAAACAGACTACCTTCCATAATGACAAGGTTAACATCCATTGGAGTAAGAAAAATATCGACAAAAGACTATCTTCCATAATGACAAGGCTACCATCCATTGGAGTAACAAAAATCTCGACAACAGACTACCTTCCATAATGACAAGGCTACCATCCATTGGTGTAATAAAAATCTCGACAACAGACTACCTTCCATAATGACTAGGCTATTATCCATAGGAGTAAAAAAGATATCAACAACAGACTACCTTCCATAATGACAAGACTACCATACATTAAAATAACAAAAATGTAGACAACATCCAAGCTTCCATAATGACAAGGCTACCATCCATTGTAGTAACAAAAATCTCGACAACAGTCTACCTTCCATAGTTATAAGGTTACCATCCATTGGAGTAACAAAAATCTCGACAACAAACTACCTTCCATTGGAGTAACAAAAATCTCGACAATAGACTAGCTTTCATAATGACAAGGCAACCATCCATTGGAGTAACCAAAATATCGACAATAGACTACCTTCCATAATGATAAGGCAACCATCCAATGAAATAAATAAAATCTCAACAACAGACTACCTTCCAAAATGACAAAGCTACCATCCATTGTAGTAACAAAAATATCAACAAGAGACTACCTTCCATAATGACAAGGCTACCATCCATTGGAGTAACAAAAATCTCGACAACATACTACCTTCCATAATGACAAGGCTACCATCAAACAAAATAATAAAAATCTCGACAACAGACTACCTTCCATAATTACAAGGTTACCATCCATTGGAATAACAAAAACCTCAACATCAGACTACCTTCCATAATGACAAGGCTACCATCCAACGAAATAATTAAAATTTCGACAACAGACTACCTTCCATAATGACAAGGTTACCATCCATTGGAATAAAAAAACACTTGACAACAAACTACCTTCCATAATGTCAAGGTTACCATCCATTGGAGTAACAAAAATATCGACAACAGACTACCTTCCATAATTACAAAGCTATTATCCATTGGAGTAACAAAAACTCGACCACAGACTACCTTCCATAGTGAGAAGGTTACCATCCATTGGAATAACAAAAATATCGACAACAGACTACTTTCCATAATGACAAGGCTAACATCCAATGAAATGACAAAAATCTCGACAACAAACTACCACCATAATGTCGTGGTTACCATCCATTGGAATAACAAAAACCTCGACAACATACTACCTTCCATAATCACAAGGTTAACATCTATTGGAATAACAAAAATCTCGACAACTACCTTCCATAATGACAACGCTACCATCCAACGAAATAACAAAAATCTCGACAACAGACTACCTTCCATAATGACAAGGCTACCATCCATTGGAGTAACAAAAATATGAAAAACAAACTACCTTCCATAATGACAATGCTACCATCCATTGGACTAACAAAAATCTCAATGATAGACTACCTTTCATAATGACAAGGCTACCATCCATTGGAGTAAGAAAAATCTCGACAACAGACTAACTTCA
Organism: Vicia faba; assembly: GCA_948472305.1. NCBI lineage: Eukaryota > Viridiplantae > Streptophyta > Magnoliopsida > Fabales > Fabaceae > Vicia > Vicia faba. Next base: position 755,004,466 of record OX451738.1, read on the forward strand.
ATAATTACAAGGCTACCATCCATTGGAGTAACAAATATCTCGACAAAATACTACCTTCAATAATGACAAGGCTACCATCCATTGGAGTAACCAAAATATCGACAACAGACTACCTTCCATAATTACAAGGCTACTATCCATTGGAGTAACAAACTCGACAACAGACTACCTTCCATAATGAGAAGGTTACCATCCATTGGAATAACAAAAATCTCGACAACAGACTACCTTCCATAATGACAAGGTTACCATCCGTTGGAATAACAAAAATCTCGACAACAGACTACTTTCCGTTAAGACAAGGCTAACATCCTACGAAATAACAAAAATCTCGACAACAAACTACCTTCCATAATGACTAGGTTACCATCCATTGGAGTAACAAATATATCGACAACAGACTACCTTCCATAATAAAAAGGCTACCATCTATTTGACTATCAGAAATATCGACAACAGACTACCTTCCATAATGACAAAGCTACCATCCAATGGAATAACAAAAATCTCAACAACAGACTACCTTCCATAATGACAAGGCTACCATCCATTTGAGTAACAAAAATCTGAACAACGAACTACCTTCCATAATGACAACGCTACCATCCATTGGACTAACAAAAATCTCAATGAAAGACTACCTTTCATAATGACAAGGCTACCATCCATTGGAGTAAGAAAAATCTCGACAACAGACTAACTTCAATAATTACAAGGTTACCATCCATTGGAGTAACAAATATCTCGACAAAATACTACCTTCAATAATGACAAGGCTACCATCCATTGGAGTAACCAAAAAATTGACAAAAGACTTCCTTCCATAATTACAAGGCTACTATCCATTGGAGTAACAAAAACTCGACAACAGACTACCTTCCATAATGAGAAGGTTACCATCCATTGGAATAACAAAAATCTCGACAACAGACTACCTTTTATAATGACAAGGTTACCATCCGTTGGAATAACAAAAATCTCGACAACGGACTACTTTCCATTATGACAAGGCTAACATCCAACGAAATAACATAAATCTCGACAACAAACTACCTTCCATAATGACTAGGTTACCATCCATTGGAACAAAAAAAAACTCGAAAACAGACTACCTTCCATAATGACAAGGTTAACATCCATTGGAGTAAGAAAAATATCGACAAAAGACTATCTTCCATAATGACAAGGCTACCATCCATTGGAGTAACAAAAATCTCGACAACAGACTACCTTCCATAATGACAAGGCTACCATCCATTGGTGTAATAAAAATCTCGACAACAGACTACCTTCCATAATGACTAGGCTATTATCCATAGGAGTAAAAAAGATATCAACAACAGACTACCTTCCATAATGACAAGACTACCATACATTAAAATAACAAAAATGTAGACAACATCCAAGCTTCCATAATGACAAGGCTACCATCCATTGTAGTAACAAAAATCTCGACAACAGTCTACCTTCCATAGTTATAAGGTTACCATCCATTGGAGTAACAAAAATCTCGACAACAAACTACCTTCCATTGGAGTAACAAAATTCTCGACAATAGACTAGCTTTCATAATGACAAGGCAACCATCCATTGGAGTAACCAAAATATCGACAATAGACTACCTTCCATAATGATAAGGCAACCATCCAATGGAATAAATAAAATCTCAACAACAGACTACCTTCCAAAATGACAAAGCTACCATCCATTGTAGTAACAAAAATATCAACAAGAGACTACCTTCCATAATGACAAGGCTACCATCCATTGGAGTAACAAAAATCTCGACAACATACTACCTTCCATAATGACAAGGCTACCATCAAACGAAATAATAAAAATCTCGACAATAGACTACCTTCCATAATTACAAGGTTACCATCCATTGGAATAACAAAAACCTCAACATCAGACTACCTTCCATAATGACAAGGCTACCATCCAACGAAATAATTAAAATTTCGACAACAGACTACCTTCCATAATGACAAGGTTACCATCCATTGGAATAAAAAAACACTTGACAACAAACTACCTTCCATAATGTCAAGGTTACCATCCATTGGAGTAACAAAAATATCGACAATAGACTACCTTCCATAATTACAAAGCTATTATCCATTGGAGTAACAAAAACTCGACCACATACTACCTTCCATAGTGAGAAGGTTACCATCCATTTGAATAACAAAAATCTCGACAACAGACTACTTTCCATAATGACAAGGCTAACATCCAATGAAATGACAAAAATCTCGACAACAAACTACCACCATAATGTCGTGGTTACCATCCATTGGAATAACAAAAATCTCGACAACTACCTTCCATAATGACAACGCTACCATCCAACGAAATAACAAAAATCTCGACAACAGACTACCTTCCATACTGACAAGGCTACCATCCATTGGAGTAACAAAAATATGAAAAACAAACTACCTTCCATAATGACAATGCTACCATCCATTGGACTAACAAAATTCTCAATGATAGACTACCTTTCATAATGACAAGGCTACCATCCATTGGAGTAAGAAAAATCTCGAAAACAGACTAACTTCAATAATTACAAGGCTACCATCCATTGGAGTAACAAATATCTCGACAAAATAATACCTTCAATAATGACAAGGCTACCATCCATTGGAGTAACCAAAATATCGACAACAGACTACCTTCCATAATTACAAGGCTACTATCCATTGGAGTAACAAACTCGACAACAGACTACCTTCCATAATGAGAAGGTTACCATCCATTGGAATAACAAAAATCTCGACAACAGACTACCTTCCATAATGACAAGGTTACCATCCGTTGGAATAACAAAAATCTCGACAACAGACTACTTTCCGTTAAGACAAGGCTAACATCCAACGAAATAACAAAAATCTCGACAACAAACTACCTTCCATAATGACTAGGTTACCATCCATTGGAATTACAAAAAACTCGAAAACAGACTACCTTCCATAATGACAAGGTTAACATCCATTGGAGTAACAAAAATATCGACAAAAGACTATCTTCCATAATGACAAGGCTACCATCCATTGGAGTAACAAAAATCTCGACAACAGACTACCTTCCATAATGACAAGGCTACCATCCATTGGTGTAATAAAAATCTCGACAACAGACTACCTTCCATAATGACTAGGCTATTATCCATAGGAGTAAAAAAGATATCAACAATAGACTACCTTCCATAATGACAAGACTGCCATACATTAAAATAACAAAAATCTCGACAACAGACAAGCTTCCATAATGACAAGGCTACCATCCATTGTAGTAACAAAAATCTCGACAACAGTCTACCTTCCATAATTATAAGGTTACCATCCATTGGAGTAACAAAAATCTCGACAACAGACTACCTTCCATAATGACAACGCAACCATCCATTGGAGTAACAAAAATCTCGACAATAGACTAGCTTTCATAATGACAAGGCTACAATCCATTGGAGTAACCAAAATATCGACAACAGACTACCTTCCATAATGATAAGGCAACCATCCAATGGAATAACAAAAATCTCAACAACAGACTAGCTTCCAAAATGACAAATCTACCATCCATTGTAGTAACAAAAATATCAACAAGAGACTACCTTCCATAATGACAAGGCTACAATCCATTGGAGTAACAAAAATCTCGACAACATACTACCTTCCATAATGACAAGGCTACCATCAAACGAAATAACAAAAATCTCGACAACAGACTACCTTCCATAATTACGAGGTTACCATCCATTGGAATAACAAAAATCTCGACAACAGACTACCTTCCATAATGACAAGGCTACCATCCAACGAAATAATTAAAATTTCGACAACAGACTACCTTCCATAATGACAAGGTTACCATCCATTGGAATAAAAAAAAACTTGACAACAAACTACCTTCCATAATGTCAAGGATACCATCCATTGGAGTAAGAAAAATATCGACAATAGACTACCTTCCATAATTACAAGGCTACTATCCATTGGAGTAACAAAAACTAGACAACAGACTACCTTCCATAATGAGAAGGTTACCATCCATTGGAATAACAAAAATCTCGACAACAAACTACTTTCCATAATGACAAGGCTAACATCCAACGAAATGACAAAAATCTCGACAACAAACTACCACCATAATGAGAAGGTTACCATCCATTGGAATAACAAAAAACTCGACAACATACTACCTTCCATAATGACAAGGTTAACATCCATTGGAATAACAAAAATCTCGACAACAGACTACCTTCCATAATGACAAGGCTACCATCCAACGAAATATTAATAATCTCGACAACAGACTAGATTCCATAATGAGAAGGCTACCATCCATTGGAGTAACAAAATTCTCGACAATAGACTACCTTCCATAATGACAATGCTACCATCCATTGGAGTAACAACAATATCGACAACACACTACATTCCAAAATTAGAAGGCTACCATCCATTGGAGTAACAAAAAATCTCGACAACAGACTACCTTCCATAATGACAAGGCTACCATCCATTAGTCTATAAATAATCTCGACAGCAGACTACCTTTCATAATGAAAAGGCTACCACCCATTGGAGTAACAAAAATCTCGACAAAAGACTAACTTCCATAATTATAAGGCTACCATCCATTAGAGTAACAAATATCTCGACAACATACTACCTTCATTAATGAAAAGGCTACCATCCATTGGACTATCAAAAATATCGACAACAGACTACCTTCCATAATGACAAAGCTACCATTCAATGGAATAACAAAAATCCCAACAACAGACTACCTTCCATAATGAGAAGGCTACCATCCATTGGAGTAACAAAAATATGAACAACAGACTACCTTCCATAATGACAAGGCTACCATCCATTGGACTAACAAAAATCTCAATGAAAGACTACCCTTCATAATGACAAGGCTCCCATCCATTTGAGTAAGAAAAATCTCGACAATAGACTAACTTCCATAATTACAAGGTTACCATCCATTGGAGTAAAAAATATCTCGACAAAAGACTACCTTCCATAATGACAAGGCTACCATCCATTGGAGTAAACAAAATATCGACAACAAACTACCTTGTATAATGACAAGGCTACCATCCAACGAAATGACAAAAATTTCGACAACAGACTAACTTCCATAATTACAAGGCTACCATCAATTGGAGTAACAAATATCTCGACAATAGATAACCTTCCATAATGAAAAGGCTACAATCCATTGGACTATCAAAAATATCGACAACAGACTACCTTCCATAATGACAAAGCTACCATCCAATGGAATAAAAAAAATCCCAACAATAGTCTACCTTCCATAATGACAAGGCTACCATCCATTGGAGTAACAAAAATCTGAACAACAGACTACCTTCCATAATGACAAGGCTACCATCCATTGGACTAACAAAAATCTCAACGAAAGACTACCTTTAATAATGACATGGCTCCCATCCATTGGAGTAAGAAAAATCTCGACAACAGACTAACTTCCATAATTACAAGGCTACCATCCATTGGAGTAACAAAAATCTCGACAAAAGACTACCTTCCATAAGGACAAGGCTAACATCCATTCGAGTAACCAAAATATCGACAATAGACTACCTTCTATAATGATAAGGCTAGCATCCATTGGAGTAACAAAAATCTCGACAACAAACTACCTTCCATAATTAAAAGAATACCATCCATTGGAGTAACAAAAATATCGACAACAAACTACCTTCCATAATGACAAGGCTACCATCCATTGGAGTATCAAAAATATCGACAACAGACTACCTTCCATAATGATAAGGCAACCGTCCAATGGAATAACAAAAATCTCAACAACAGACTAGCTTCCAAAATGACAAAGCTACCATCCATTGTAGTAACAAAAATATCAACAAGAGACTACCTTCCATAATGACAAGGCTACAATCCATTGGAGTAACAAAAATCTCGACAACATACTACCTTCCATAATGACAAGACTACCATCAAACGAAATAACAAAAATCTCGACAACATACTACCTTCCATAATTACCAGGTTACCATCCATTGGAATAACAAAAATCTCGACAACAGACTACCTTCCATAATGACAAGGCTACCATCCAACGAAATAATTAAAATTTCGACAACAGACTACCTTCCATAATGACAAGGTTACCATCCATTGGAATAAAAAAAAACTTGACAACAAACTACCTTCCATAATGTCAAGGTTACCATCCATTGGAGTAAGAAAAATATCGACAACAGACTACCTTCCATAATTACAAGGCTACTATCCATTGGAGTAACAAAAACTAGACAACATACTACCTTTCATAATGAGAAGGTTACCATCCATTGGAATAACAAAAATCTCGACAACAAACTACTTTCCATAATGACAAGGCTAACATCCAACGAAATGACAAAAATCTCGACAACAAACTACCACCATAATGAGAAGGTTACCATCCATTGGAATAACAAAAAACTCGACAACATACTACCTTCCATAATGACAAGGTTAACATCCATTGGAATAACAAAAATCTCAACAACAGACTACCTTCCATAATGACAAGGCTACCATCCAACGAAATAACAATAATCTCGACAACAGACTACTTTCCATAATGAGAAGGCTACCATCCATTGGAGTAACAAAATTCTCGACAATAGACTACCTTCCATAATGACAATTCTACCATCCATTGGAGTAACAACAATATCGACAACACACTACATTCCAAAATTAGAAGGCTACCATCCATTGGAGTAACAAAAAATCTCGACAACAGACTACCTTCCATAATGACAAGGCTACCATCCATTAGACTATCAATAATCTCGACAGCAGACTACCTTTCATAATGAAAAGGCTACCATCCATTGGAGTAACAAATATCTCGACAACATACTACCTTCATTAATGAAAAGGCTACCATCCATTGGACTATCAAAAATATCGACAACAAACTACCTTCCATAATGACAAAGCTACCATCCAATGGAATAACAAAAATCCCAACAACAGACTACCTTCCATAATGAGAAGGCTACCATCCGTTGGAGTAACAAAAATATGAACAACAGACTACCTTCCATAATGACAAGGCTACCATCCATTGGACTAACAAAAATCTCAACGAAAGACTACCCTTCATAATGACAAGGCTCCCATCCATTTGAGTAAGAAAAATCTCGACAATAGACTAACTTCCATAATTACAAGGTTACCATCCATTGGAGTAACAAATATCTCGACAAAAGACTACCTTCCATAATGACAAGGCTACCATCCATTAGAGTAAACAAAATATCGACAACAAACAACCTTGTATAATGACAAGGCTACCATCCAACGAAATGACAAAAATTTCGACAACAGACTAACTTCCATAATTACAAGGCTACCATCCATTGGAGTAACAAATATCTCGACAACAGATAACCTTCCATAATGTAAAGGCTACAATCCATTGGACTATCAAAAATATCGACAATAGACTACCTTCCATAATGACAAAGCTACCATCCAATGGATTAACAAAAATCCCAACAACAGTCTACCTTCCATAATGACAAGGCTACCATCCATTGGAGTAACAAAAATCTGAACAACAAACTACCTTCGATAATGACAACGCTACCATCCATTAAACTAACAAAACTCTCAACGAAAGACTACCTTTCATAATGACATGGCTCCCATCCATTGGAGTAAGAAAAATCTCGACAACAGACAAACTTCCATAATTACAAGGCTACAATCAATTGGAGTAACAAAAATCTCGACAAAAGACTACCTTCCATAAGGACAAGGCTAACATCCATTCGAGTAACCAAAATATCGACAATAGACTACCTTCTATAATGACAAGGCTAGCATCCATTGGAGTAACAAAAATATCGACAACAAACTACCTTCCATAATGAAAAGAATACCATCCATTAGAGTAACAAAAATATCGACAACAAACTACCTTCCATAATGACAAGGCTACCATCCATTGGAGTATCAAAAATATCGACAACAAACTACCTTCCATAATGACAAGGATACCATCCATTGGAATAACAAAAATCTCGACAATAAAACTACCTTCCATAATGACAAGGCTACCATCTAACGAAATAACAAAAATCTCGACAACAGACTACCTTCCATAATTACCACGTTACCATCCATTGGAATAACAAAAATCTCGACAACAGACTACCTTCCATAATGACAAGTCTACCATCCAACGAAATAAAGAAAATTTCGACAACAGACTACCTTCCATTATGACCATGTTACCATCCATTGGAATAAAAAATAACTCGACAACAAACTACCTTCCATAATGTCAAGGTTACCATCCATTGGAGTAACAAAAATATCGACAATAGACTACCTTCCATAATTACAAAGCTACTATCCATTGGAGTAACAAAAACTCGACAACAGACTACCTTCCATAATGAGAAGGTTACCATCCATTGGAATAACAAAAATCTCGACAACAGACTACATTCCATAATGACAAGGTTACCATCCATTGGAATAACAAAAATCTTGACAACAAACTACTTTCCATAATGACAAGGCTACCATCCAACGAAATGACAAAAATCTCGACAACAAACTACCTTCCATAATGACAAGGTTACCATCCATTAGAACAACAAAAAACTCGACAACAGACTACCTTCCATAATAAAAATGTTAACATCCATTGGAGTAACAAAAATATCTACAACCGACTACCTTCCATAATTACAAGGCTACCATCCATTGGAGTAACAAAAACTCGACAACAGACTACCTTCCATAATGACAAGGTTAACATCCATTGGAATAACAAAAATCTCGACAACAGTTTACCTTCCATAATGACAAGGCTACCATCCAATGAAATAACAAAAATCTCGACAATATAATACCTTCCATAATGACAAGGTTACCATCCATTGGAGTAACAAATATATCGACAACAAACTACCTTCCATAATGAAAAGGCTACCATCCATTCGACTATCAGAAATATCGACAACAGACTACCTTCCATAATGATAAAGCTACCATCCATTGGAGTAAGAAAAATCTCGACAACAGACTAACTTCCATAATTACAAGGCTACCATCCATTGGAGTAACAAATATCTCGACAAAATACTACCTTCCATAATGACAAGGCTAGCATTTATTGGAGTAACAAAAACTCGACAACAAACTACCTTCCATAATGAGAAGGTTACCATCCATTGGAATAACAAAAATCTCGACAACAGACTACTTTCCATAATGACAAGGCTAACATCAAATGAAATGACAAAAATCTCGACAACAAACTACCACCATAATGAGAAGGTTACCATCCATTGGAATAACAAAAAACTCGACAACATACTACCTTCAATAATGACAAGGTTAACATCCATTGGAGTAACAAAAATATCGACAAAAGACTATCTTCCATAATGACAAGGCTACCATCCATTGGAGTAACAAAAATCTCGACAACGGACTACCTTCCATAATGACAAGGCTACCATCCATTGGTGTAAAAAAAAATCTCGACAATAGACTACCTTCCATAATGACTAGGCTATTATCCATAGGAGTAAAAAATATATCAACAACAGACTACCTTCCATAATGACAAGACTACCATACATTAAAATAACAAAAATCTCGACAACAAACAAGCTTCCATAATGACAAGGCTACCGTCCATTGTAGTAACAAAAATCACGACAACAGTCTACCTTCCATAATTATAAGGTTACCATCCATTGGAGAAACAAAAATCTCGACAATAGACTACCTTCCATAATGACAACGCTACCATCCATTGGAGTAACAAAAATCTCGACTATAGACAAGCTTTCATAATGACAAGGCTACCATCCATTGGAGTAGCCAAAATATCGACAACAGACTACCTTCCATAATGATAAGGCAACCATCCAATGGAATAACAAAAATCTCAACAACAGACTACCTTCCAAAATGACAAAGCTACCATCCATTGTAGTAACAAAAATATCAACAAGAGACTACCTTCCATAATGACAAGTCTACCATCCATTGGAGTAACAAAAATCTCGACAACATACTACCTTCCATAATGACAAGGCTACAATCCATTTGAGTAACAAAAATCTAGACGACAAACTACCTTCAATAAAGACAAGGCTACCGTCAATTGGAGTAACAGAAATCATAATGACAGACTACCTTCAATAATGACATGGCTACCATCCATTGGAGTAGTAAAATTCTTGACAACAGACTACCTTCCATAATGACAAGGATACCATCCATTAGTGTAACAAAAATCTCGACAATAGTCTACCTTCCATAATGACAAGGCTACCATCCATTGGAGTAACAAAGATATCGACAACATACTACCTTCCGTAATGACAAGACTACCATACATTGAAAAAACTAAAATCTCGACAACAGACAAGCTTCCATAATGACAAGGCTACCATCCATTGTAGTAACAAAAATCTCGACAACAGTCTACCTTCCATAATTATAAGGTTACCATCCATTGGAATAACAAAGATATCGACAACAGACTACCTTCCATAATGACAATGCTACCATCCATTGTAGTAACAAAAATCTCAACAATATACTAGCTTTCATAATGACAAGGCTACCATTCATTGGAAAAACAAAAATCTCGACAATAGACTACCTTCCATAATGATAAGGCTACAATATAATGGAATAACAAAAATCTCGACAAAAGACTACCTTCCAAAATGACAAGGCTACCATCCAATTTAGTAACAAAAATATCAACAAGTGACTACCTTCCGTAATGACAAGGCTACCATCCATTGGAGTAAAAAAAATCTCGACAACAGACTACCTACCGTAATTACAACGCTACCATCCATTGGAGTAACAAAGACTTGACAACAGACTACCTTCTATAATGACAAAGCTACCATACAATGGAGTTACAAAAATCTCGACAACAGACTACCTTCCATAATGACAACGCTACCATCCATTGGAGTAACAAAAATATCGAAAATAGACTAGCTTTCATAATGACAAGGCTACCATCCATTGGAGTAACCAAAATATCGACAACAGACTACCTTCCATAATGATAAGGCAACCATCCATTGGAGTAAGAAAAATCACGACAACAGACTAACTTCCATAATTATAAGGCTACCATCCATTGGAGTAACAAATATCTCGACAAAATTCTACCTGCCATAATGACAAGGCTACCATCCATCGGAGTAACCAAAATATCAACAACAGACTACCTTCCATAATTACATGGCTACTATCCATTGGAGTAACAAAAACAAGACAACAGATTACCTTCCATAATGAGAAGGTTTACATCCATTGGAATAACAAAAATCTCGACAACAGACTACCTTCCATAATGACAAGGTTACCATCCATTGGAATAACAAAAATCTCGACAACAGGCTACTTTCCATAATGACAAGGCTAACATCCAAGGAAATAACAAAAATCTCGACAACAAACTACCTTCCATAATGACAAGGTTACCATCCATTGGAATAACAAAAAACTCGAAAACAAACAACCTTCCATAATGACAAGGCTAACATCCATTGGAGTAACAAAAATATCGACAAAAGACTACCTTCCATAATTACAAGGCTACCATCCATTGGAGTAATAAAAATCTCGACAACAGACTACCTTCCATAATGACTAGACTATTATCCATAGGAGTAACAAAGATATCGACAACAGACTACCTTCCATAATGACAAGACTACCATACATTGAAATAACTAAAATCTCGACAACATACAAGCTTCCATAATGACAAGGCAACCATCCATTATACTAACAAATATCTCGACAACAATCTACCTTCCATAATTATAAGGTTACCATCCATTGGAGTAACAAAAATCTCGACAAAAGACTACCTTCCATAATGACAATGCTACCATCCATTGGAGTAACAAAAATATCGACAATAGACTAGCTTTCATAATGATAAGGCTACCATCCATTGGAGTAACCAAAATATCGACAACAGACTACCTTCCAAAATGATAAGGCAACCATCCAATGGAATAACAAAAATCTCAACAATAGACTACCTTCCAAAAGGACAAGGCTACCATCCATTGTAGTAACAAAAATATCAACAACAGACTACCTTCCATAATGACAAGCCTACAATCCATTGGAGTAACAAAAATCTGGACGACAGAAATCACAATGACAGACTACCTTCAATAATGACATGGCTACCATCCATTGGAGTAGTAAAATTCTTGACAACAGACTACCTTCCATAATGTCAAGGCTACCATCCAATGGAGTAACAAAGATATCGATAATAGACTACCTTCCGTAATGACAAGGCCACCATCCATTAGAGTAACAAAAATCTCAACAACAGACTACCTTCCATAATGACAAGGCTACCATCCATTGGAGTAATAAAAATCTCGACAACAGACTACCTTCCATAATGACTAGGCTACCATCCATAAGAGTATCAAAGATATCGACAACAAACTACCTTCCATAATGACAAGACTACCATAAACTGAAATAACAAAAATCTCGACAACAGACAAGCTTCCATAATGACAAGTCTACCATCCATTGTAGTAACAAAAATCTCGACAACAGTCTACATTCCATAATTATAACGTTAACATCCATTGGAGTAACCAAAATCTCGACAACAGACTACCTTCCATAATGACAACGCTACCATCCATTGGAATAACAAAAATCTCGACAACAGACTACCTTCCATAATGATAAGGATACAATCCAATGGAATAACACAAATCTCGACAACAGACTACCTTCCATAATGACAAGGTTTCCGTCAATTGGAATAACAAAAATCTCGACAACAGACTACCTTCAATAATGACAAGGCTACCATCCAACGAAATAAAAAAAATCTCGACAACAGACTACCTTTCATAATGAGAAGGCTACCATTCATTGGAGTAACAAAATTCTCGACAACAGACTACCTTCCATAATGACAATGTTACCATCCATTGAATTAACAAAAATAGCGACAACACACTACCTTCCATAATGAGAAGGCTACCATCCATTAGACTATCAAAAATATCGACAACAGACTACCTTCCATAATGACAAAGCTACCATCCAATGGAATAACAAAAATCTCAACAACAGACTACCTTCCAAAATGACAAGGCTACCATCTATTGGAGTAACAAAAATATGAACAATAGACTACCTTCCATAATGATAACGCTACCATCCATTGGACTAACAAAAATCTCAATGAAAGACTACCTTTCATAATGACAAGGCTACCATCCATTGGAGTAAGAAAAATCTTGACAACAGACTAACTTCCATAATTAAAAGGATAACATCCATTGGAGTAACAAATATGTCGACAATAGACTACCTTCCATAATGAAAAGGCTACCATCCATTGGACTATCAAAAATATCGACAATAGACTACCTTCCATAATGACAAAGCTACCATCCAATGGAATAACAAAGATCTCAACAACAGACTACCTTCCATAATGACAAGGCTACCATCCATTGGAGTAACAAAAATATGAACAACAAACTATCTTCCATAATGACAACGCTACCATCCATTGGACTAACAAAAATCTCAACGAAAGACTACCTTTCATAATGACAAGGCTACCATCCATTGGAGTAAGAAAAATCTTGACAACAGACTAACTTCCATAATTACAAGGCTACCATCCATTGGAGTAAAAAATATCTCGACAAAAGACTACCTTCCATAATGACAAGGCTACCATCCATTGGAGTAACAAAAATCTCGACAGCATACTACCTTCCATAATGACAAGGCTACAATCCATTGGAGTAACAATAATATGGATGACATACTACCTTCAATAATGACAACGCTACCGTCAATTGGAGTAACAGAAATCACAATGACAGACTACCTTCAATAATGACATGGCTACCATCCATTGGAGTAGTAAAATTCATGACAACAAATTACCTTCCATAATGACAAGGCTACCATCCATTGGAGTAATAAAAATCTCGACAACAGACTACCTTCCATAATGACTAGGCTACCATCCATAGGAGTATCAAAGATATCGACAACAGACTACCTTCCATAATGACAAGACTTCCATACATTGAAATAACAAAAATCTCGACAACAGACAAGCTTCTATAATGACAAGGCTACCATCCATTGTAGTAACAAAAATCTCGACAATAGTCTACCTTCCATAATTATAAAGTTACCATCCATTGGAGTAACCAAAATCTTGACAACAGACTACCTTCCATAATGACAACGCTACCATCCATTGGAATAACAAAAATCTCGACAATAGACTACCTTCCATAATGATAAGGATACAATCCAATGAAATAACACAAATCTCGACAACAGACTACCTTCCAAAATGACAAGGCTACCATCCATTTTAGTAACAAAAATATCAACAAGTGACTACCTTCCATAATGACAAGGCTACCATCCATTGGAGTAACAAAAATATCGACAATAGACTACCTACCGTAATTACAAGACTACCATCCATTGGAGTAACAAATACTCGCAACAGACTACCTTCCATAATGACAAGGTTTCCATCCATTGGAATAACAAAAATCTCGACAACAGACTACCTTCCATAATGACAAGGCTACCATCCAACAAAATAACAAAAATCTCGACAACAGACTACTTTCCATAATGAGAAGGCTACCATTCATTGGAGTAACCAAAATATGAACAATAGACTACCTTCCATAATGACAACGCTACCATCCATTGGACTAACAAAAATCTCAACGAAAGACTACCTTTCATAATGACAAGGCTACCATCCATTGGAGTAACAAAAATATCGACAATAGACTACCTACCGTAATTACAAGACTACCATCCATTGGAGTAACAAATACTCGCAACAGACTACCTTCCATAATGACAAGGTTTCCATCCATTGGAATAACAAAAATCTCGACAACAGACTACCTTCCATAATGACAAGGCTACCATCCAACAAAATAACAAAAATCTCGACAACAGACTACTTTCCATAATGAGAAGGCTACCATTCATTGGAGTAACCAAAATATGAACAATAGACTACCTTCCATAATGACAACGCTACCATCCATTGGACTAACAAAAATCTCAACGAAAGACTACCTTTCATAATGACAAGGCTACCATCCATTGGAGTAAGAAAAATGTCGACAACAGACTAACTTCCATAATTAAAAGGCTACCATCCATTGGAGTTACAAATATGTCGACAACAGACTACCTTCCATAATGAAAAGGCTACCATGCATTGGACTATCAAAAATAACGAAAATAGACTACCTTCCATAATGACAAAGCTACCATCCAATGGAATAACAAAGATCTCAATAATAGACTACCTTCCATAATGACAAGGCTACCATCCATTGGAGTAACAAAAATATGAACAACAGACTATCTTCGATAATGACAACGCTACCATCCATTGGACTAACAAAAATCTCAACGAAATACTACCTTTCATAATGACAAGGCTACCATCCATTGGAGTAAGAAAAATCTTGACAACAAACTAACTTCCATAATTACAAGGCTACCATCTATTGGAGTAAAAAATATCTCGACAAAAGACTACCTTCCATAATGACAAGGCTACCATCCATTGGAGTAACAAAAATCTCGACAGCATACTACCTTCCATAATGACAAGGCTATAATCCATTGGAGTAACAATAATATGGATGACAGACTACCTTCAATAATGACTACGCTACCGTCAATTGGAGTAGTAAAATTCATGACAACAAATTACCTTCCATAATGACAAGGATACCATCCATTAGAGTAACAAAAATCTCGACAATAGTCTACCTTCCATAATGACAAGGCTACCATCCATTGGAGTAACAAAGATATCGACAACAGACTACCTTCCATAATAACAAGGCTACCATCCATTAGAGTAACAAAAATCTCGACAACAGACTACCTTCCATAATGACAAGGCTACCTTCCATTGGAGTAATAAAAATCTCGACAATAGACTACCTTCCATAATGACTAGGCTACCATCCACAGGAGTATAAAAGATATCAACAACAGACTACCTTCCGTAATGACAAGGCTACCATCCATTGGAGTAACAAAAATCTCGACAATAGACTACCTACCGTAATTACAAGACTACCATCCATTGGAGTAACGAATACTCGCAACAAACTACCTTTCATAATGACAAGGTTTCCATCCATTGGAATAACAAAAATCTCGACAACAGACTACCTTCCATAATGACAAGGCTACCATCCATTGAAGTAACAAAAATATCGACAACACACTACCTTCCATAATGAGAAGGCTACCATCCATTCGACTATCAAAAATATCGACAACAGACTACCTTCCATAATGACAAAGCTACCATCCAATGGAATAACAAAAATCTCAATTACAGACTACCTTCCATAATTACAAGGCTACCATCCATTGGAGTAACAAAAATATGAACAATAGACTACCTTCCATAATGACAATGCTACCACCCATTGGACTAACAAAAATCTCAACGAAAGACTACCTTTCATAATGACAAAGCTCCAATCCATTGGAGTAACCAAAATATCGACAACAGACTACCTTCTATAATGACAAGGCTAGCATCCATTGGAGTAACAAAAATCTAGACAATAGACTAGCTTTCATAATTACAAGGCTACCATCCATTGGAGTAACCAAAATATCGACAACAGACTACCTTCCATAATGATAAGGCAACCATCCAATGGAATAACAAAAATCTCGACAACAGACTACCTTCCAAAATGACAAGGCTACCATCCGTTGTAGTAACAAAAATATATACAAGAGACTACCTTCCATAATGACAAGGCTACCATCCATTGGAGTAACAAAAATCTCGACAACATACTACCTTCCATAATGACAAGGCTACAATCCATCGGAGTAACAAAAATTTGGACGACACACTACCTTCAATAATGAGAAGGCTACCGTCAATTGGAGTAACAAAAATCAAAATCACAGACTACCTTCCATAATGACAAGGATACCATCCATTAGAGTAACAAAAATCTCGACAATAGTCTACCTTCGATAATGACAAGGATACCATCCATTGGAGTAACAAAGATATCGACAACAGACTACCTTCCATAATGACAAGGCTATCATCCATTGGAGTAATAAGAATCTCGACCACAGACTACCTTCCATAATGACTAGGCTACCATCCATAGGAGTAACAAAGATATCGACAACAGACTACCTTCCATAATGACAAGACTACCATACATTGAAATAACAAAAATCTCGACAATAGACAAGCTTCCATAATGACAAGGCTACCATCCATTATAGTAACAAAAATCTCGACAATAGTCTACCTTGAATAATTATAAGGTTACCATCCATTTGAGTAACCAAAATCTCGGCAACAGACTACCTTTCATAATGACAACACTACCATCCATTGGAGTAACAAAAATCTCGACAATAGACTAGCTTTCATAATGACAAGGCTACCATCCATTGGAATAACAAAAATCTCGACAACAGACTACCTTCCATATTGATAATGCTAAAATCCAATGGAATAAGAAAAATCTCGACAACAGACTACCTTCCAAAATGACAAGGATACCATCCATTTTAGTAACAAAAATATCAACAAGTGACTACCTTCCATAATGACAAGGCTACCATCCATTGGAGTAACAAAAATCTCGACAATAGACTACCTACCGTAATTACAAGGCTACCATCCATTGGAGTAACAAATACTCGACAATAGACTACCTTCCATAATGACAAGGTTGCCATCCATTGAAATAACAAAAATATCGACACCAGACTACCTTCCATAATGACATGGCTACCATCCAACGAAATAACAAAAATCTCGACAACAGACTACCTTCCATAATGAGAAGGCTACCATCCATTGGAGTAACAAAATTCTCGACAATAGACTACCTTCCATAATGAAAATGCTACCATCCATTGGAGTAACAAAAATATCGACAACACACTACATTCCATAATGAGAAGGCTACCATCCATTGGAGTAACAAAAAATCTCAACAACATACAACCTTCCATAATGACAAGACTGCCATCCATTAGACTATCCAAAATATCGACAGCAGACTACCTTTCATAATGACAAGGCTACCATCCATTGGAGTAACAAAAATCTCGGCAACAGACTACCTTCCATAATGAAAAATCTACAATCCATTGGACTATCAAAAATATCGACAACAGACTACCTTCCATAATAACAAGGCTACCATCCAATGGAATAACAAAAATCTCAACAACATACTAACTTCAATAATGACAAAGCTACCATCCACAAGACTAACAAAAATCTCAACGAAAGACTACCTTTCATAATGATAAGGCTACCATCCATTGGATTAAGAAAAATATCGACAACAGACTAACTTCCATAATTACAACGCTACCGTCCATTGGAGTAACAAATATCTCGACAAAAGACTACCTTCCATAATGACAAGGCTACCATCCATTGGAGTAACCAAAATTTTTACAACAAACTACCTTCTATAATGACAAGGATACCATCCATTGTAATAATAAAAATCTCGACAACAAACTACCTTCCATAATGACAAGGCTACCATCAAACAAAATAACAAAAATCTCGACAAAAGACTACCTTCCATAATTACCAGGTTACCATCCATTAGAATAACAAAAATCTCGAAAACAAACTACCATCCATAATGACAAGGCTACCATCAAACGAAATAACAAAAATTTCGACAACAGACTACCTTCCATAATGAAAGGTTACCATCCATTGGAATAAAAAAAAACTCGACAACAAACTACCTTCCATAATGTCAAGGTTACCATCCATTGGAGTAACAAAAATATCGACAACAGACTACCTTCCATAATTACAAGGCTACTATCCATTGGAATAACAAAAACTCGACAACAGACTACCTTCCACAATGAGAAGGTTACCATCCATTGGAATAACAAAAATCTTGACAACAAACTACCTTTCATAATGAAAAGGTTACCATCCATTGGAATAACAAAAATCTCGACAACAGACTACTTTCCATAATGACAAGGCTAACATCTAACGAAATGACAAAAATCTCGACAACAAACTACCTTCCATAATGACAAGGTTACCATCCATTGGAATAACAAAAAACTCGACAACATATTACCTTCCATAATGACAAGGTTAACATCCATTGGAATAACAAAAATATCTACAACAGACTACCTTCCATAATTACAAGGCTACCATCCATTGGAGTAACAAACACTCGACAACAGACTACCTTCCATAATGACAAGGTTACAATCCATTGGAATAACAAATTTCTCGACAACAGACTACCTTCCATAATGACAAGGCTACCATCCATTGGACTAACAAAAATCTAAACGAAAGACTACATTTCATAATGACAAGGCTACCATCCATTGGAGTAACAAAAATCTCGGCAACAGACTACCTTCCATAATGACAAGGCTACCATCCATTGGAGTAATAAAAATCTTGACAACAGACTACCTTCCATAATGACTAGGCTAACATCCATATGAGTAACAAAGATATCGACAATAGACTACCTTCCATAATGACAAGACTACCATACATTAAAATAACAAAAATCTCGGCAACTGACTACCTTCCATAATGACAAGTCTACCATCCATTGGAGTAATAAAAATCTTGACAACAGACTACCTTCCATAATGACTAGGCTACCATCCATAGGAGTTACAAAGATATCGAAAATAGACTACCTTCCATAATGACAAGACTACCATACATTAAAATAACAAAAATCTCAACAACAAACAAGCTTCCATAATGACAAGGGTACCATAAATTATAGTAACAAAAATCTCGACAACAATCTACCTTCCATAACTATAAGGTTACCATCCATTGGAGTAACAAAAATCTCGATGATAGACTACCTACCATAATGACAACGCTACCATCCATTGGAGTAACAAAAATCTCGACAATAGACTTGCTTTCATAATGAGAAGGCTACCATCCATTGTAGTTACAAAAATCTCGACAACAGACTACCTTCCATAATGACAAGGCTACCATCCAACGAAATAACAAAAATCTCGACAACAGACTACCTTCTATAATGACAATGCTACCATCCATTAGACTATCAAAAATCTCGACAGCAGACTACCTTTCATAATGACAAGGCTACCATCCATTGGAGTAACAAAAATCTTTAAAACAGACTAACTTTCATAATTACAAGGCTACCATCCATTGGAGTAACAAATATCTCGACAACAGACTACCTTCCATAATGTAAAGGCTACCATCCATTGGACTATCTAAAATATCGACAACAGACTACTTTCCATAATGACAAAGCTACCATCCAATGGAATAACAAAAATCTCAACAACAGACTACCTTCCATAATGACAAGGCAACAATCCATTGGAGTAACAAAAATATGAACAATAGACTAACTTCCATAATCATAACGCTACCATCCATTGGACAAACAAAAATCTCAACGAAAGACTACCTTTCATAATGACTAGGCTACCATCCATTGGAGTAACAAATATCTCGACAATAGACTACCTTCCATAATGAGAAGGTTACCATCCATTGGAATAACACAAATCTCCACTACAGTCTACCTTTCATAATGACAAGGTTACCATCCATTGGAATAACAAAAATCTCGACAACAGACTACTTTCCATAATGACAAGGCTACCATCCATTGGAGTAATAAAAATCTTGACAACAGACTACCTTCCATAATGACAAGGCTAACATCCAACGAAATAACAAAAATCTCGACAACAAACTACCTTCCATAATGACAAGGTTACCATCCATTAAAATAACTAAAAACATGAAAACAGACTACCTTCCATAATGACAAGGTTAACATCCATTGGAGTAACAAAAATATCGACAACAGACTACCTTCCATAATGAGAAGGCTACCATTCATTGGAGTAACAAAAATATCGACAACAGACTACCTTCCATAATCACAAGGCTACCATCCATTGGAGTAATAAAAATATCGACAACAGACTACCTTCCATAATGACAAGGCTACCATCCATTGGAGTAATAAAAATCTCGACAACAGACTACCTTCCATAATGACTAGGCTACCATCCATAGGAGTATCAAAGATATCGACAACAAACTACCTTCCATAATGACAAGACTACCATAAACTGAAATAACAAAAATCTCGACAACAGACAAGCTTCCATAATGACAAGTCTACCATCCATTGTAGTAACAAAAATCTCGACAACAGTCTACCTTCCATAATTATAACGTTAACATCCATTGGAGTAACCAAAATCTCGACAACAGACTACCTTCCATAATGACAACGCTACCATCCATTGGAATAACAAAAATCTCGACAACAGACAACCTTCCATAATGATAAGGATACAATCCAATGGAATAACACAAATCTCGACAACAGACTACCTTCCAAAATGACAAGTCTACCATCCATTTTAGTAACAAAAATATCAACAAGTGACTACCTTCCGTAATGACAAGGCTACCATCCATTGGAGTAAGAAAAATCTCGACAATAGACTACCTACCGTAATTACAAGACTACCATCCATTGGAGTAACAAATACTCGACAACAGACTACCTTCCATAATGACAAGGTTTCCATCAATTGGAATAACAAAAATCTCGACAACAGACTACCTTCAATAATGACAAGGCTACCATTCAACGAAATAAAAAAAATCTCGACAACAGACTACCTTCCATAATGAGAAGGCTACCATTCATTGGAGTAACAAAATTCTCGACAACAGACTACCTTCTATAATGACAATGCTACCATCCATTGAATTAACAAAAATAGCGACAACACACTACCTTCCATAATGAGAAGGCTACCATCCATTAGACTATCAAAAATATCGACAACAGACTACCTTCCATAATGACAAAGCTACCATCCAATGGAATAACAAAAATCTCAACAACAGACTACCTTCCAAAATGACAAGGCTACGATCCATTGGAGTAACAAAAATATGAACAATAGACTACCTTCCATAATGATAACGCTACCATCCATTTGACTAACAAAAATCTCAATGAAAGACTACCTTTCATAATGACAAGGCTACCATCCATTGGAGTAAGAAAAATCTTGACAACAGACTAACTTCCATAATTAAAAGGATACCATCCATTGGAGTAACAAATATGTCGACAACAGACTACCTTCCATAATGAAAAGGCTACCATCCATTGGACTATAAAAAATATCGACAATAGACTACCTTCCATAATGACAAAGCTACCATCCAATGGAATTACAAAGATCTCAACAACAGACTACCTTCCATAATGACAAGGCTACCATCCATTGGAGTAACAAAAATATGAACAACAAACTATCTTCCATAATGACAACGCTACCATCCATTGGACTAACAAAAATCTCAACGAAATACTACCTTTCATAATGACAAGGCTACCATCCATTGGAGTAAGAAAAATCTTGACAACAGACTAACTTCCATAATTACAAGGCTACCATCCATTGGAGTAAAAAATATCTCGACAAAAGACTACCTTCCATAATGACAAGGCTACCATCAATTGGAGTAACAAAAATCTCGACAGCATACTACCTTCCATAATGACAAGGCTACAATCCATTGGAGTAACAATACTATGGATGACAGACTACCTTCAATAATGACAACGCTACCGTCAATTGGAGTAACAGAAATCACAATGACAGACTACCTTCAATAATGACATGGCTACCATCCATTGGAGTAGTAAAATTCATGACAACAAATTACCTTCCATAATGACAAGGATACCATCCATTAGAGTAACAAAAATCTCGACAATAGTCTACCTTCCATAATGACAAGGCTACCATCCATTGGAGTAACAAAGATATCGACAACAGACTACCTTCCATAATAACAAGGCTACCATCCATTAGAGTAACAAAAATCTCGACAACAGACTACCTTCCATAATGACAAGGCTACCATCCATTGGAGTAATAAAAATCTGGACAACAGACTACCTTCTATAATGACTAGGCTACCATCCATAGGAGTATCAAAGATATCGACAACAGACTACCTTCCATAATGACAAGACTACCATACATTGAAATAACAAAAATCTCGACAACAGACAAGCTTCTATAATGACAAGGCTACCATCCATTATAGTAACAAAAATCTCGACAATAGTCTACCTTCCATAATTATAATGTTACCATCCATTGGAGTAACCAAAATCTCGACAACAGACTACCTTCCATAATGACAACGCTACCATCCATTGGAATAACAAAAATCTCGACAATAGACTACCTTCCATAATGATAAGGATACAATCCAATGAAATAACACAAATCTCGACAACAGACTACCTTCAAAAATGACAAGGCTACCATCCATTTTAGTAACAAAAATATCAACAAGTGACTACCTTCCATAATGACAAGGCTACCATCCATTGGAGTAACAAAAATATCGACAATAGACTACCTACCGTAATTACAAGACTACCATCCATTGGAGTAACAAATACTCGCAACAGACTACCTTCCATAATGACAAGGTTTCCATCCATTGGAAAAACAAAAATCTCGACAACAGACTACCTTCCATAATGACAAGGCTACCATCCAACAAAATAACAAAAATCCTGACAACAGACTACTTTCCATAATGAGAAGGCTACCATTCATTGGAGTAACCAAAATATGAACAATAGACTACCTTCCATAATGACAACGCTACCATCCATTGGACTAACAAAAATCTCAACGAAAGACTACCTTTCATAATGACAAGGCTACCATCCATTGGAGTAATAAAAATGTCGACAACAGACTAACTTCCATAATTAAAAGGCTACCATCCATTGGAGTTACAAATATGTCGACAACAGACTACCTTCCATAATGAAAAGGCTACCATGCATTGGACTATCAAAAATATCGAAAATAGACTACCTTCCATAATGACAAAGCTACCATCCAATGGAATAACAAAGATCTCAACAATAGACTACCTTCTATAATGACAAGGCTACCATCCATTGGAGTAACAAAAATATGAACAACAGACTATCTTCGATAATGACAACGCTACCATCCATTGGACTAACAAAAATCTCAACGAAATACTACCTTTCATAATGACAAGGCTACCATCCATTGGAGTAAGAAAAATCTTGACAACAAACTAACTTCCATAATTACAAGGCTACCATCTATTGGAGTAAAAAATATCTCGACAAAAGACTACCTTCCATAATGACAAGGCTACCATCCATTGGAGTAACAAAAATCTCGACAGCGTACTACCTTCCATAATGACAAGGCTATAATCCATTGGAGTAACAATAATATGGATGACAGACTACCTTCAATAATGACTACGCTACCGTCAATTGGAGTAACAGAAATCACAATGACAGACTACCTTCAATAATGACATGGCTACCATCCATTGGAGTAGTAAAATTCATGACAACAAATTACCTTCCATAATGACAAGGATACCCTCCATTAGAGTAACAAAAATCTCGACAATAGTCTACCTTCCATAATGACAAGGCTACCATCCATTTGAGTAACAAAGATATCGACAACAGACTACCTTCCATAATAACAAGGCTACCATCCATTAGAGTAACAAAAATCTCGACAACAGACTACCATCCATTGGAGTAATAAAAATCTCGACAACAGACTACCTTCCATAATGACTAGGCTACCATCCATAGGAGTATAAAAGATATCAACAACAGACTACCTTCCGTAATGACAAGGCTACCATCCATTGGAGTAACAAAAATCTCGACAATAGACTACCTACCGTAATTACAAGACTACCATCCATTGGAGTAACAAATACTCGCAACAGACTACCTTTCATAATGACAAGGTTTCCATCCATTGGAATAACAAAAATCTTGACAACAGACTACCTTCCATAATGACAAGGCTACCATCCAACAAAATAACAAAAATCTCGACAACAGACTACCTTCCATAATGAGAAGGCTACCATTCATTGGAGTAACAAAATTCTCGACAACAGACTACCTTCCATAATGACAATGCTACCATCCATTGAAGTAACAAAAATATCGACAACACACTACCTTCCATAATGAGAAGGCTACCATCCATTCGACTATCAAAAATATCGACAACAGACTACCTTCCATAATGACAAAGCTACCATCCAATGGAATAACAAAAATCTCAATTACAGACTACCTTCCATAATTACAAGGCTACCATCCATTGGAGTAACAAAAATATGAACAATAGACTACCTTCCATAATGACAATGCTACCACCCATTGGACTAACAAAAATCTCAACGAAAGACTACCTTTCATAATGACAAAGCTCCAATCCATTGGAGTAACCAAAATATCGACAACAGACTACCTTCTATAATGACAAGGCTAGCATCCATTGGAGTAACAAAAATCTAGACAATAGACTAGCTTTCATAATTACAAGGCTACCATCCATTGGAGTAACCAAAATATCGACAACAGACTACCTTCCATAATGATAAGGCAACCATCCAATGGAATAACAAAAATCTCGAAAACAGACTACCTTCCAAAATGACAAGGCTACCATCCGTTGTAGTAACAAAAATATATACAAGAGACTACCTTCCATAATGACAAGGCTACCATCCATTGGAGTAACAAAAATCTCGACAACATACTACCTTCCATAATGACAAGGCTACAATCCATCGGAGTAACAAAAATCTTGACGACACACTACCTTCAATAATGAGAAGGCTACCGTCAATTGGAGTAACAAAAATCAAAATCACAGACTACCTTCCATAATGACAAGGATACCATCCATTAGAGTAACAAAAATCTCGACAATAGTCTACCTTCGATAATGACAAGGATACCATCCATTGGAGTAACAAAGATATCGACAACAGACTACCTTCCATAATGACAAGGCTATCATCCATTGGAGTAATAAGAATCTCGACCACAGACTACCTTCCATAATGACTAGGCTACCATCCATAGGAGTAACAAAGATATCGACAACAGACTACCTTCCATAATGACAAGACTACCATACATTGAAATAACAAAAATCTCGACAATAGACAAGCTTCCATAATGACAAGGCTACCATCCATTATAGTAACAAAAATCTCGACAATAGTCTACCTTCAATAATTATAAGGTTACCATCCATTTGAGTAACCAAAATCTCGGCACCAGACTACCTTTCATAATGACAACACTACCATCCATTGGAGTAACAAAAATCTCGACAATATACTAGCTTTCATAATGACAAGGCTACCATCCATTGGAATAACAAAAATCTCGACAACAGACTACCTTCCATATTGATAATGCTAAAATCCAATGGAATAAGAAAAATCTCGACAACAGACTACCTTAAAAAATGACAAGGATACCATCCATTTTAGTAACAAAAATATCAACAAGTGACTACCTTCCATAATGACAAGGCTACCATCCATTGGAGTAACAAAAATCTCGACAATAGACTACCTACCGTAATTACAAGGCTACCATCCATTGGAGTAACAAATACTCGACAATAGACTACCTTCCATAATGACAAGGTTGCCATCCATTGAAATAACAAAAATATCGACACCAGACTACCTTCCATAATGACATGGCTACCATCCAACGAAATAACAAAAATCTCGACAACAGACTACCTTCCATAATGAGAAGGCTACCATCCATTGGAGTAACAAAATTCTCGACAACAGACTACCTTCCATAATGACAATGCTACCATCCATTGGAGTAACAAAAATATCGACAACACACTACATTCCACAATGAGAAGGCTACCATCCATTGGAGTAACAAAAAATCTCAACAACATACTACCTTCCATAATGACAAGACTGCCATCCATTAGACTATCCAAAATATCGACAGCAGACTACCTTTCATAATGACAAGGCTACCATCCATTGGAGTAACAAAAATCTCGACAACAGACTACCTTCCATAATGAAAAATCTACAATCCATTGGACTATCAAAAATATCGACAACAGACTACCTTGCATAATGACAAGGCTACCATCCAATGGAATAACAAAAATCTCAACAACATACTAACTTCAATAATGACAAAGCTACCATCCACAAGACTAACAAAAATCTCAACGAAAGACTACCTTTCATAATGATAAGGCTACCATCCATTGGATTAAGAAAAATATCGACAACAGACTAACTTCCATAATTACAACGCTACCATCCATTGGAGTAACAAATATCTCGACAAAAGACTACCTTCCATAATGACAAGGCTACCATCCATTGGAGTAACCAAAATTTTTACAACAAACTACCTTCTATAATGACAAGGATACCATCCATTGGAATAATAAAAATCTCGACAACAAACTACCTTCCATAATGACAAGGCTACCATCAAACGAAATAACAAAAATCTCGACAAAAGACTACCTTCCATAATTACCAGGTTACCATCCATTAGAATAACAAAAATCTCGAAAACAAACTACCATCCATAATGACAAGGCTACCATCAAATGAAATAACAAAAATTTCGACAACAGACTACCTTCCATAATGACAAGGTTACCATCCATTGGAATAAAAAAAAACTCGACAACAAACTACCTTCCATAATGTCAAGGTTACCATCCATTGGAGTAACAAAAATATCGACAACAGACTACCTTCCATAATTACAAGGCTACTATCCATTGGAGTAACAAAAACTCGACAACAGACTACCTTCCACAATGAGAAGGTTACCATCCATTGGAATAACAAAAATCTTGACAACAAACTACCTTTCATAATGAAAAGGTTACCATCCATTGGAATAACAAAAATCTTGACAACAGACTACTTTCCATAATGACAAGGCTAACATCTAACGAAATGACAAAAATCTCGACAACAAACTACCTTCCATAATGACAAGGTTACCATCCATTGGAATAACAAAAAACTCGACAACATATTACCTTCCATAATGACAAGGTTAACATCCATTGGAATAACAAAAATATCTACAACAGACTACCTTCCATAATTACAAGGCTACCATCCATTGGAGTAACAAACACTCGACAACAGACTACCTTCCATAATGACAAGGTTACAATCCATTGGAATAACAAATTTCTCGACAACAGACTACCTTCCATAATGACAAGGCTACCATCCATTGGACTAACAAAAATCTAAACGAAAGAATACATTTCATAATGACAAGGCTACCATCCATTGGAGTAACAAAAATCTCGGCAACAGACTACCTTCCATAATGACAAGGCTACCATCCATTGGAGTAATAAAAATCTTGACAACAGACTACCTTCCATAATGACTAGGCTACCATCCATAGGAGTAACAAAGATATCGAAAATAGACTACCTTCCATAATGACAAGACTACCATACATTAAAATAACAAAACTCTCAACAACAAACAAGCTTCCATAATGACAAGGGTACCATCAATTATAGTAACAAAAATCGCGACAACAATCTACCTTCCATAACTATAAGGTTACCATCCATTAGAGTAACAAAAATCTCGATGATAGACTACCTACCATAATGACAACGCTACCATCCATTGGAGTAACAAAAATCTCGACAATAGACTTGCTTTCATAATGAGAAGGCTACCATCCATTGTAGTTACAAAAATCTCGACAACAGACTACCTTCCATAATGACAAGGCTACCATCCAACGAAATAACAAAAATCTCGACAACAGACTACCTTCCATAATGACAATGCTACCATCCATTAGACTATCAAAAATCTCGACAGCAGACTACCTTTCATAATGACAAGGCTACCATCCATTGGAGTAACAAAAATCTTAACAACAGACTAACTTTCATAATTACAAGGCTACCATCCATTGGAGTAACAAATATCTCGACAACAGACTACCTTCCATAATATAAAGGCTACCATCCATTGGACTATCTAAAATATCGACAACAGACTACTTTCCATAATGACAAAGCTACCATCCAATGGAATAACAAAAATCTCAACAAAAGACTACCTTCCATAATGACAAGGCAACCATCCATTGGAGTAACAAAAATATGAACAACAGACTAACTTCCATAATCATAACGCTACCATCCATTGGACAAACAAAAATCTCAACGAAAGACTACCTTTCATAATGACTAGGCTACCATCCATTAGAGTAATAAATATCTCGACAATAGACTACCTTCCATAATGAGAAGGTTACCATCCATTGGAATAACACAAATCTCCACTACAGTCTACCTTTCATAATGACAAGGTTACCATCCATTGGAATAACAAAAATCTCGACAACAGACTACTTTCCATAATGACAAGGCTACCATCCATTGGAGTAATAAAAATCTTGACAACAGACTACCTTCCATAATGACAAGGCTAACATCCAACGAAATAACAAAAATCTCGACAACAAACTACCTTCCATAATGACAAGGTTACCATCCATTAAAATAACTAAAAACATGAAAATAGACTACCTTCCATAATGACAAGGTTAACATCCATTGGAGTAACAAAAATATCGACAACAAACTACCTTCCATAATGATAAGGCTACCATCCATTGGAGTAACAGAAATATCGACAACAGACTACTTTCCATAATGACAAGGCTACCATCCATTGGAGTAATAAAAATATCGACAACCGACTACCTTCCATAATGACTAGGCTACCATCCATAGGAGTAACAAAGATATTGACAACAGACTACCTTCCATAATGACAAGCCTACCATACATTGATATAACAAAAATCTCAACAACAAACAAGCTTCCATAATGACAAGGCTACCATCCATTGGAGTAACAAAAGTCTCGACAACAGACTACCTTCCATAATGACAATGCTACCATCCATTGGAGTAACAAAAATCTCGACAATAAACTAGCTTTCATAATGACAAGGCTACCATCCATTGGAGTAAACAAAATATCGACAACAAACTACCTTCCATAATGATAAGGCAACCATCCAATGGAATAACAAAAATCTTGACAATAGGCTACCTTCCAAAATGACAAGGCTACCATTCATTGTAGTAACAAAAATATCAACAAGAGACTACCTTCCATAATGACAAGGCTACCATCCATTGGAGTAACAAAAATCTCGACAACATACTACCTTCAATAATGAAAAGGCTACAATCCATTGGAGTAACAAAAATCTGGACAATAAACTAGCTTTCATAATGACAAGGCTACCATCCATTTGAATAACAAAAATCTTGACAACAGACTACCTTCCATAATGATAAGGCTACAATCCAATGGAATAACACAAATCTCGACAATAGACTACCTTCCAAAATGACAAGGCTACCATCCATTTTAGTAACAAAAATATCAACAAGTGACTACCTTCGGTAATGATAAGGCTACCATCCATTGGAGTAACAAAAATCTCGACAACAGACTACCTACCGTAATTACAAGGCTGCCATCCATTGGAGTAACAAATACACGACAATAGACTACCTTCCATAATGACAAGGCTACCATCTAACGAAATAACAAAAATCTCGACAACAGACTACCTTCCATAATGACAAGGCTACCATCCAACGAAATAAAAAAAATCTCGACAACAGACTACCTTCCATAATGAGAAGGCTACCATCCATTGGTGTAACAAAATTCTCGACAACAGACTACCTTCCATAATGACAAAGCTACCATCCAATGGAATAACAAAAATCTCAACAACAAACTACCTTCCATAATGACAAGGATACCATCCATTGGAGTAACAAAAATTTGAACAACAAACTACCTTCCATAATAACAACGCTGCCATCCATTGGACTAACAAAAATCTCAACGAAAGACTACCTTTTATAATGACAAGGCTACCATCCATTGGAGTAAGAAAAATCTCGACAACAGACTAACTTCCATAATTACAAGGCTACCATCCATTGGAGTAACAAATATCTCCACAAAAGACTACATTCCATAATGACAAGGCTACAATCCATTGGAGTAACCAAAATATCGACAACAGACTACCTTCTATAATAACAAGGCTAGCATCCATTGGAATAACAAAAATCTCGACAATAGACTAACTTTCACAATTACAAGGCTACCATCCATTAGAGTAACCAAAATATCGACAACAGACTACCTTCCATAATTATAAGGCAACCATCCAATGGAATAACAAAAATCTCAACAACAGACTACCTTCCAAAATAACAAGGCTACCATCCATTGTAGTAACAAAAATATCAACAAGAGACTACCTTCCATAATGACAAGGCTACCATCCATTGGAGTAACAAAAATCTCGACAACATACTACCTTCCATAATGACAAGGCTACAATCCATTGGAGTAACAAAAATCTGGACGACAGACTACCTTCAATAATGACAAGGCTACCGTCAATTGGAGTATCAAAAATCACAATCACAAACTACCTTCAATAATGACAAGGCTACCATCCATTGGATTAAAAAAGATATCGACAACAGACTACCTTCCATAATGACAAGGCTACCATCCATTGAAGTAACAAAAATCTCAACAACAGACTACCTTTCATAATGACAAGGCTGCCATCCATTAGAGTAATAAGATTCTCGACAACCGACTACCTTCCATAATGACTAGGCTACCATCCATAGGAGTAACAAAGATATCGACAACAGACTACCTTCCATAATGACAAGACTACCATACATTGAAATAACAAAAATCTCGACAAAAGACAAGCTTCCATAATGATAAGGCTACCATCCATTGTAGTAAAAAAAATCTCGACAACAGTCTACCTTCAATAATTATAAGGTTACAATCCATTTGAGTAACCAAAATCTCGGCAATAGACTACCTTCCATAATGACAATGCTACCATCCATTTGAGTAATAAAAATCTCGATAATAGACTAGCTTTCATAATGACAAGGCTACCATCCTTTGGAATAACAAAAATCTCGACGACAGACTAACTTCCATAATGATAAGGCTACTATCCATAGGAGTAACAAAGATATCGATAATAGACTACCTTCCATAATGACAAGACTACCATACTTTAAAATAACAAAAATCTTGACAACAGACAAGCTTCCATAATGACGAGGCTACCGTCAATTATAGTAACAAAAATCTCGACAACAGTCTACCTTCCATAATGATAATGCTACCATCCATTAGAGTAACAAAATTCTCGACAATAGACTTGCTTTCATAATGAGAAGGCTACCATCCATTGTAGTTACAAAAATCTCGACAATAGACTACCTTCCATAATGACAAGGCTACCATCCAATGAAATAACAAAAATATCGACAACAGACTACCTTCCATAATTACAATGCTACCATCCATTGGAGTAACAAAAATATCGACAACACACTACCTTCCATAATGACAAGGCTACAATCCATTAGACTATCAAAAATCTCGACAGCAGACTACCTTTCATAATGACAAGGCTACCATCCATTGGAGTAACAAATATCTCGACAATAGACTACCTTCCATAATGAAAAGGTTACCATCCATTGCACTATCTAAAATATCTACAACATACTACTTTCCATAATGACAAGGCTACCATCCATTGGAGAACAAAAATATGAACAACAGACTACCTTCCATAATAACAACGCTACCATCCATTGGAGTAACAAATATCTCGACAATAGACTACCTTCCATAATGAGAAGGTTACCATCCATTGGAATAACACAAATCTCGACAACAGTCTACCTTTCATAATTAGAAGGTTACCATCTATTGGAATAACAAAAATCTCGACAACAGAATACTTTCCATAATGACAAGGCTAACATCCAACAAAATAACAAAAATCTTGACAACAAACTACCTTCCATAATGACAAGGTTACCATCCATTGGAATAACAAAAAACTCGACAACAGACTACCTTCCATAATGACAAGGCTACCATCCATTGGAGTAACAAAAATCTCGACAACAGACTACCTTCCATAATGACAAGGCTACCATGCATTGGAGTAATAAAAATCTTGACAACAGACTACCTTCCATAATGACTAGGCTACCATCCATAGGAGTAACAAAGATATCGACAATAGACTACCTTCCATAATGACAAGACTACCATACATTAAAATAACAAAAATATCGACAACAGACAAGCTTCCAAAATGCAAGGCTACCATCAATTGTCGTAACAAAAATCTCGACAACAGTCTACCTTTCCTAATTATAAGGTTACCATACATTGGAGTAACAAAAATCTCGACAACAGACTACCTACAATAATGACAACGCTACCATCCATTGGAGTAACAAAAATCTCGACAATAGACTTGCTTTCATAATGACAAGGCTACCATCCATTGTAGGAACAAAAATCTCGACAACATACTACCTTCCATAATGACAAGGCTACCATCCAACGAAATAACAAAAATCTCGACAACAAACTACCTTCCATAATGACAATGCTACCATCCATTGGAGTAACAAAAATATCGACAACACACTACCTTCCATAATGACAAGGCTACCATCCATTAGACTATCAAAAATCTCGATAGCAGACTACCTTTCATAATGACAAGGCTACAATCCATTGGAGTAACAAAAATCTCGACAACAGACTAACTTCCATAATTACAAGGCTACCATCCATTGGAGTAACAAATATCTCGACAACAGACTACCTTCCATAATGAAAAGTCTACCATCCATTGGCTTATCTAAAATATCGACAACATACTACTTTCCATAATGACAAAGCTACCATCTAATGGAATAACAAAAATCTCAACAACAGACTACCTTCCATAATGACAAGGCTACTATCCATTGGAGTAACAAAAATATGAACAACAAACTACCTTCCATAATGACAACGCTACCATCCATTAGACTAACAAAAATCTCAATGAAAGACTACCTTTCATAATGACAAGGCTACCATCCATTGGAGTAACAAAATTCTCGACAACAGACTACCTTCCATAATGAATATGCTACCATCCATTGGAGTAATAAAAATGACGACAACAAACTACCTTCCATAATGACAAGGCTACCATCCATTAGACTATCAAAAATCTCGACAGCAGACTACCTTTCATAATGACAAGGCTACCATCCATTGGAGTAACAAAAATCTCGACAACAGACTAACTTCCATAATTACAAGGCTACCATCCATTGGAGTAACAACTATCTCGACAACAGACTACCTTCGATAATAAAAAGTCTACCATCCATTGGACTATCTAAAATATCGACAACAGACTACTTTCCATAATGACAAAGCTACCATCCAATGGAATAACAAAAATCTCAACAACATACTACCTTCCATAATGACAAGGATACCATCAATTGGAGTAACAAAAATATGAACAACAGACTACCTTCCATAATGACAACGCTACCATCCATTGGACTAACAAAAATCTCAACGAAAGACTACCTTTCGTAATGACAAGGCTACCATCCATTGGAGTAACAAATACACGACAGTAGACTACCTTCCATAATGACAAGGCTACCATCCAACGAAATAACAAAAATCTCGACAACAGACTACCTTCCATAATGACAAGGCTACCATCCAACGAAATAAAAAAAATCTCGACAACAGACTACCTTCCATAATGACAAGGCTACCGTCAATTATAGTAACAAAAATCTCGACAACAGTCTACCTTCCATAATGATAATGCTACCATCCATTAGAGTAACAAAAATTTCGACAATAGACTTGCTTTCATAATGAGAAGGCTACCATCCATTGTAGTTAGAAAAATCTCGACAGTAGACTACCTTCCATAATGACAAGGCTACCATCCAATGAAATAACAAAAATATCGACAACAGACTACCTTCCATAATTACAATGCTACCATTCATTGGAGTAACAAAATATCGACAACACACTACCTTCCATAATGACAAGGCTACAATCCATTAGACTATCAAAAAATCTCGACAGCAGACTACCTTTCAAAATGACAAGGCTACCATCCATTGGAGTAACAAATATCTCGACAACAGACTACCTTCCATAATGAAAAGGTTACCATCCATTGCACTATCTAAAATATCGACAACATACTACTTTCCATAATGACAAAGCTACCATCCAATGGAATAACAAAAATCTCAACAACAGACTACCTTCCATAATAACAAGGCTACCATCCATTGGAGAACTAAAATATGAACAACAAACTACCTTCCATAATAACAACGCTACCATCCATTGGAGTAACAAATATCTCGAAAATAGACTACCTTCCATAATGAGAAGGTTACCATCCATTGGAATAACACAAATCTCGACAACAGTCTACCTTTCATAATTAGAAGGTTACCATCTATTGGAATAACAAAAATCTCGACAACAGAATACTTTCCATAATGACAAGGCTAACATCCAACAAAATAACAAAAATCATGACAACAAACTACCTTCCATAATGACAAGGTTACCATCCATTGGAATAACAAAAAACTCGACAACAGACTACCTTCCATAATGACAAGGCTACCATCCATTGGAGTAACAAAAATCTCGACAACAGACTACCTTCCATAATGACAAGGCTACCATCCATTGGAGTAATAAAAATCTTGACAACAGACTACCTTCCATAATGACTAGGCTACCATCCATAGGAGTAACAAAGATATCGACAATAGACTACCTTCCATAATGACAAGACTACCATACATTAAAATAACAAAAATCTCGACAATAGACAAGCTTCCAAAATGCAAGGCTACCATCAATTGTCGTAACAAAAATCTCGACAACAGTCTACCTTTCATAATTATAAGGTTACCATACATTGGAGTAACAAAAATCTCGACAACAGACTACCTACAATAATGACAACGCTACCATCCATTGGAGTAACAAAAATCTCGACAATAGACTTGCTTTCATAATGACAAGGCTACCATCCATTGTAGTAACAAAAATCTCGACAACATACTACCTTCCATAATGACAAGGCTACCATCCAACGAAATAACAAAAATCTCGACAACAAACTACCTTCCATAATGACAATGCTACCATCCATTGGAGTAACAAAAATATCAACAACACACTACCTTCCATAATGACAAGGCTACCTTCCATTAGACTATCAAAAATCTCGACAGCAGACTACCTTTCATAGTGACAAGGCTAAAATCCATTGGAGTAACAAAAATCTCGACAACAGACTAACTTCCATAATTACAAGGCTACCATCCATTGGAGTAACAAATATCTCGACAACAGACTACCTTCCATAATGAAAAGTCTACCATCCATTGGCTTATCTAAAATATCGACAACATACTACTTTCCATAATGACAAAGCTACCATCTAATGGAATAACAAAAATCTCAACAACAGACTACCTTCCATAATGACAAGGCTACTATCCATTGGAGTAACAAAAATATGAACAACAAACTACCTTCCATAATGACAACGCTACCATCCATTAGACTAACAAAAATCTCAATGAAAGACTACCTTTCATAATGACATGGCTACCATCCATTGGAGTTACAAAATTCTCGACAACAGACTACCTTCCATAATGAATATGCTACCATCCATTGGAGTAATAAAAATGACGACAACAAACTACCTTCCATAATGACAAGGCTACCATCCATTAGACTATCAAAAATCTCGACAGCAGACTACCTTTCATAATGACAAGGCTACCATCCATTGGAGTAACAAAAATCTCGACAATAGACTAACTTCCATAATTACAAGGCTACCATCCATTGGAGTAACAAATATCTCGACAACAGACTACCTTCCATAATAAAAAGTCTACCATCCATTGGACTATCTAAAATATCGACAACATACTACTTTCCATAATGACAAAGCTACCATCCAATGGAATAACAAAAATCTCAACAACGGACTACCTTCCATAATGACAAGGCAACCATCAATTGGAGTAACAAAAATATGAACAACAGACTACCTTCCATAATGACAACGCTACCATCCATTGGACTAACAAAAATCTCAACGAAAGACTACCTTTCGTAATGACAAGGCTACCATCCATTGGAGTAACAAATACACGACAGTAGACTACCTTCCATAATGACAAGGCTACCATCCAACGAAATAACAAAAATCTCGACAACAGACTACCTTCCATAATGACAAGGCTACCATCCAACGAAATAAAAAAAATCTCGACAACAGACTACCTTTCATAATGACAAGGCTACCGTCAATTATAGTAACAAAAATCTCGACAACAGTCTACCTTCCTTAATGATAATGCTACCATCCATTAGAGTAACAAAAATTTCGACAATAGACTTGCTTTCATAATGAGAAGGCTACCATCCATTGTAGTTAAAAAAATCTCGACAATAGACTACCTTCCATAATGACAAGGCTACCATCCAATGAAATAACAAAAATATCGACAACAGACTACCTTCCATAATTACAATGCTACCATCCATTGGAGTAACAAAATATCGACAACACACTACCTTCCATAATGACAAGGCTACAATCCATTAGACTATCAAAAATCTCGACAGCAGACTACCTTTCATAATGACAAGGCTACCATCCATTGGAGTAACAAATATCTCGACAACAGACTACCTTCCATAATGAAAAGGTTACCATCCATTGCACTATCTAAAATATCGACAACATACTACTTTCCATAATGACAAAGCTACCATCCAATGGAATAACAAAAATCTCAACAACAGACTACCTTCCATAATAACAAGGCTACCATCCATTGGAGAACTAAAATATGAACAACAGACTACCTTCCATAATAACAACGCTACCATCCATTGGAGTAACAAATATCTCGAAAATAGACTACCTTCCATAATGAGAAGGTTACCATCCATTGGAATAACACAAATCTCGACAACAGTCTACCTTTCATAATTAGAAGGTTACCATCTATTGGAATAACAAAAATCTCGACAACAGAATACTTTCCATAATGACAAGGCTAACATCCAACAAAATAACAAAAATCTTGACAACAAACTACCTTCCATAATGACAAGGTTACCATCCATTGGAATAACAAAAAACTCGACAACAGACTACCTTCCATAATGACAAGGCTACCATCCATTGGAGTAACAAAAATCTCGACAACAGACTACCTTCCATAATGACAAGGCTACCATCCATTGGAGTAATAAAAATCTTGACAACAGACTACCTTCCATAATGATTAGGCTACCATCCATAGGAGTAACAAAGATATCGACAATAGACTACCTTCCATAATGACAAGACTACCATACATTAAAATAACAAAAATCTCGACAACAGACAAGCTTCCAAAATGCAAGGCTACCATCAATTGTCGTAACAAAAATCTCGACAACAGTCTACCTTTCATAATTATAAGGTTACCATACATTGGAGTAACAAAAATCTCGACAACAGACTACCTACAATAATGACAACGCTACCATCCATTGGAGTAACAAAAATCTCGACAATAGACTTTCTTTCATAATGACAAGGCTACCATCCATTGTAGTAACAAAAATCTCGACAACATACTACCTTCAATAATGACAAGGCTACCATCCAACGAAATAACAAAAATCTCGACAACAAACTACCTTCCATAATGACAATGCTACCATCCATTGGAGTAACAAAAATATCGACAACACACTACCTTCCATAATGACAAGGCTACCATCCATTAGACTATCAAAAATCTCGACAGCAGACTACCTTTCATAGTGACAAGGCTAAAATCCATTGGAGTAACAAAAATCTCGACAACAGACTAACTTCCATAATTACAAGGCTACCATCCATTGGAGTAACAAATATCTCGACAACAGACTACCTTCCATAATGAAAAGTCTACCATCCATTGGCTTATCTAAAATATCGACAACATACTACTTTCCATAATGACAAAGCTACCATCTAATGGAATAACAAAAATCTCAACAACAGACTACCTTCCATAATGACAAGGCTACTATCCATTGGAGTAACAAAAATATGAACAAAAAACTACCTTCCATAATGACAACGCTACCATCCATTAGACTAACAAAAATCTCAATGAAAGACTACCTTTCATAATGACAAGGCTACCATCCATTGGAGTTACAAAATTCTCGACAACAGACTACCTTCCATAATGAATATGCTACCATCCATTGGAGTAATAAAAATGACGACAACAAACTACCTTCCATAATGACAAGGCTACCATCCATTAGACTATCAAAAATCTCGACAGCAGACTACCTTTCATAATGACAAGGCTACCATCCATTGGAGTAACAAAAATCTCGACAACAGACTAACTTCCATAATTACAAGGCTACCATCCATTGGAGTAACAAATATCTCGACAACAGACTACCTTCCATAATAAAAAGTCTACCATCCATTGGACTATCTAAAATATCGACAACAGACTACTTTCCATAATGACAAAGCTACCATCCAATGGAATAACAAAAATCTCAACAACGGACTACCTTCCATAATGACAAGGCAACCATCAATTGGAGTAACAAAAATATGAACAACAGACTACCTTCCATAATGACAACGCTACCATCCATTGGACTAACAAAAATCTCAACGAAAGACTACCTTTCGTAATGACAAGGCTACCATCCATTGGAGTAACAAATATCTAGACAAAAGACTACCTTCCATATTGACAAGGTTACAATCCATTGGAGTAACCAAAATATCGACAACAGACTACCTTCTATAATGACAAGGCTACCATCCATTGGAGTAACAAAAATCTCGACAACAAACGACCTTCCATAATGAAAAAGGATACAATCCATTGGAGTAACAAAAATATCGACAACAAACTAACTTCCATAATAATAAGGCTACCATCCTTTGGAGTATCAAAAATATCGAAAACAAACTACCT
This sequence comes from Vicia faba, assembly GCA_948472305.1. NCBI lineage: Eukaryota > Viridiplantae > Streptophyta > Magnoliopsida > Fabales > Fabaceae > Vicia > Vicia faba. The sequence goes on from OX451738.1 coordinate 755,044,571, forward strand.
TCCATAATGACAAGGATACCATCCATTGGAATAACAAAAATCTCGACAACAAGCTACCTTCCACAATGACAAGGCTACCATCCAACGAAATAACAAAAATTTCGACAATAGACTACTCTCCACAATGACAAGGTTAGCATCCATTGGAATAAAAAAAAACTCGACAACAAACTACCTTCCATAATGTCAAGGTTACCATCCATTGGAGTAAAAAAAATATCGACAACAGACTACCTTGCATAATTACAAGGCTACTATCCATTGGAGTTACAAAAACTCGACAACAGACTACCTTCCATAATGAGAAGGTTACCATCCATTGGAATAAAAAAATATCGACAACAGACTACTTTCCATAACGACAAGGCTAACATCCGACGAAATGACAAAAATCTCGACAACAAACTACCTTCCATAATGACCAGGTTACCATCCATTGGAATAACAAAAAAATCGACAACAGACTACCTTCCATAATGACAAGATTAACATCCATTAGAGTAACAAAAATATCTATAACAGACTACCTTCCATAATTACAAGGCTACCATCCATTGGAGTAACAAAAACTCGACGACAGACTACCTTCCATAATGACAAGGTTACCATCCATTTGAATAACAAAAATCTCGACAACAGACTGCCTTCCATAATGACAAGGCTACCATCCAACGAAATAACAAAAATCTCGACAACAAACTACTTTCCATAATGACAAGGCTACCATCCATTGGAGTTACAAATATCTCAACAACAGACTACCTTCCATAATGAAAAGGTTATCATCCATTGGACTATCAAAAATATCCACAACATACTACCTTCCAAAATGACAACGCTACCATCCATTAGACTAACAAAAATCTCAACGAAAGACTACCTTCCATAATGACAAGGCTACCATCCATTGGAATAACCAAAATATCAACAACAAACTACCTTTCATAATTACAAGGCTACTATCCATTGGACTAACAAAAACTCGACAACATACTACCTTCCATAATGAAAAGGTTACCATCCATTGGAATAACAAAGATCTTGACAACAGACTACTTTCCATAAGGACAAGGCTAACATCCAATGAAATAACAAAAATCTTGATAACAAACTACCTTCTATAATGACAAGGTTACCATCCATTGGAATAACAAAAATCTCGACAACAGACTACCTTCCATAATGACAAGGCTACCATCAAACGAAATAACAAAAATCAGGACAACAGACTACCTTCCATAGTTACCAGGTTACCATCCATTGGAATAACAAAAATCTCGACAACAGACTAACTTCCATAATGACAAGGCTACCATCCAACGAAATAACAAAAATTTCGACAACAGACTACCTTCCATAATGACAAGGTTACCATCCATTGGAATAAATAAAAAACTCGACAACAAACTACCTTCCATAATGTCAAGGTTACCATCCATTGGAGTAACAAAAATATCGACATCAGAATACCATCCATAATTACAAGGCTATTATCCATTGGAGTAACAAAAACTCGACAACAGACTACCTTCCATAATGAGAAGGTTACCATCCATTGGAATAACAAAAATCTTAACAACAGACTACCTTCCATAATGACAAGGTTACCATCCATTGGAATAACAAAAATCTCGACAACAGACTACTTTCCATAATGACAAGGCTAACATCCAACAAAATGACAAAAATCTCGACAACAAACTACCTTCCATAATGACAAGGTTACCATATTGGAATAACAAAAAAATCGACAACAGACTACCTTCCATAATGACAAGGTTAACATCCATTGGAGTAACAAAAATATCTACAACAAACTACCTTCCATAATTACAAGGCTACCATCCATTTGAGTAACAAATATCTTGACAAAAGACTACCTTCCATAGACACGGCTACCATCCATTGGAGTAACCAAAATATCGACAACATACTACTTTCTATAATGACAAGGCTAGCATCCATTGGAGTAACAAAAATCTCGGCAATAAACTACCTTCCATAATGAAAAGGATACCATCCATTGGAGTAACAAAAATATCAAAAAAAAACTACCTTCCATAATGAGAAGGCTACCATCAATTGGAGTAACAAAAATATCGACAACAGACTACCTTCCATAATGACAAGGCTACCATCCATTGGAGTAATAAAAATATCGTCAACCGACTACCTTCCATAATGACTAGGCTACCATCCATAGGAGTAACAAAGATATTGACAACAGACTACCTTCCATAATGACAAGCCTACCATACATTGATATAACAAAAATCTCAACAACAGACAAGCTTCCATAATGACAAGGCTACCATCCATTGGAGTAACAAAAATCTCGACAACAGACTACCTTCCATAATGACAACGCTACCATCCATTGGAGTAACAAAAATCTCGACAATAAACTAGCTTTCATAATGACAAGGCTACCATCCATTGGAGTAAACAAAATATCGACAACAAACTACCTTCCATAATGATAAGGAAACCATACAATGGAATAACAAAAATCTCGACAATAGACTACCTTCCAAAATGACAAGGCTACCATTCATTGTAGTAACAAAAATATCAACAAGAGACTACCTTCCATAATGACAAGGCTACCATCCATTGGAGTAACAAAAATCTCGACAACATACTACCTTCAATAATGACAAGGCTACAATCCATTGGAGTAACAAAAATCTGGACAATAGACTAGCTTTCATAATGACAAGGCTACCATCCATTTGAATAACAAAAATCTTGACAACAGACTACCTTCCATAATGATAAGGCTACAATCCAATGGAATAACACAAATCTCGACAATAGACTACCTTCCAAAATGACAAGGCTATCATCCATTTTAGTAACAAAAATATCAACAAGTGACTACCTTCGGAAATGATAAGGCTACCATCCATTTGAGTAACAAAAATCTCGACAAATGACTACCTACCGTAATTACAAGGCTGCCATCCATTGGAGTAACAAATACACGACAATAGACTACCTTCCATAATGACAAGGCTACCATCCAACGAAATAACAAAAATCTCGACAACAGACTACCTTCCATAATGAGAAGGCTACCATCATATGAAATAAAAAAAATCTCGACAACAGACTACCTTCCATAATGAGAAGGCTACCATCCATTGTTGTAACAAAATTCTCGACAACAGACTACCTTCCATAATTACAATGCTACCATCCATTGGAGTAACAAAAATATCGACAACACACTACCTTCCATAATGAGAAGGCTACCATCCATTGGACTATAAAAAATATCGACAATAGACTACCTTCCATAATGACAAAGCTACCATCCATTGGAGTAACAAAAATCTCGACAACAGACTAACTTCCATAATTACAAGGCTACCATCCATTGGAGTAACAAATATCTCCACGAAAGACTACCTTTCATAATGACAAGGCTACCATCCATTGGAGTAACCAAAATATCGACAACAGACTACCTTCTATAATAACAAGGCTAGCATCCATTGGAGTAACAAAAATCTCGACAATAGACTAGCTTTCACAATTACAAGGCTACCATCCATTAGAGTAACCAAAATATCGACAACATACTACCTTCCATAATTATAAGGCAACCATCCAATGGAATAACAAAAATCTCAACAACAGACTACCTTCCAAAATAACAAGGCTACCATCCATTGTAGTAACAAAAATATCAACAAGAGACTACCTTCCATAATGACAAGGCTACCATCCATTGGAGTAACAAAAATCTCGACAACATACTACCTTCCATAATGACAAGGCTACAATCCATTGGAGTAACAAAAATCTGGACGACAGACTACCTTCAATAATGACAAGGCTACCGTCAATTGGAGTATCAAAAATCACAATCACAAACTACCTTCCATAATGACAAGGCTACCATCCATTGGAGTAAAAAAGATATTGACAACAGACTACCTTCCATAATGACAAGGCTACCATCCATTGGAGTAACAAAAATCTCGACAACAGACTACCTTCCATAATGACAATGCTACCATCCATTTGAGTAACAAAAATCTCGATAATAGACTAGCTTTCATAATGACAAGGCTACCATCCACTAGAATAACAAAAATCTCGACGACAGACTAACTTCCATAATGATAAGGCTACTATCCATAGGAGTAACAAAGATATCGACAATAGACTACCTTCCATAATGACAAGACTACCATACATTAAAATAACAAAAATCTCGACAACAGACAAGCTTCCATAATGACAAGGCTACCGTCAATTATAGTAACAAAAATCTCGACAACAATCTACCTTCCATAATGATAATGCTACCATCCATTAGAGTAACAAAAATCTCGACGATAGACTTGCTTTCATAATAAGAAGGCTACCATCCATTGTAGTTGCAAAAATCTCGACAATAAACTACCTTCCATAATGACAAGGATACCATCCAATGAAATAACAAAAATATCGACAACAGACTACCTTCCATAATGACAATGCTACCATCCATTGGAGTAACAAAAATATCGACAACACACTACCTTCCATAATGACAAGGCTACAATCCATTAGACAATCAAAAATCTCGACAGCAGACTACCTTTCATAATGACAAGGCTACCATCCATTGGAGTAACAAATATCTGGACAACAGACTACCTTCCATAATGAAAAGGTTACCATCCAATGCACTATCTAAAATATCGACAACAGACTACTTTCTATAATGACAAAGCTACCATCCAATGGAATAACAAAAATCTCAACAACAGACTACCTTCCATAATGACAAGGCTACCATCCATTGGAGTAACAAATATCTCGACAATAGACTACCTTCCATAATGAGAAGGTTACCATCCATTGGAATAACAAAAAACTCGACAACAGACTACCTTCCATAATGACAAGGCTACCATCCATTGGAGTAACAAAAATCTCGACAACAGCCTACCTTCCATAATGACAAGGCTACCATCCATTGGAGTAATAAAAATCTTGACAACAGACTACCTTCCATAATGACTAGGCTACCATCCATAGGAGTAACAAAGATATCGACAATAGACTACCTTCCATAATGATAGGACTACCATACATTAAAATAACAAAAATCTCGACAACAGACAAGCTTCCAAAATGCAAGGCTACCATCAATTGTAGTAACAAAAATCTCGACAACAATCTACCTTCCATAATTATAAGGTTACCATACATTGGAGTAACAAAAATCTCGACAACAGACTACCTACAATAATGACAACGCTACAATCCATTGGAGTAACAAAAATCTCGACAATACACTTGCTTTCATAATGACAAGGCTACCATCCATTGTAGTAACAAAAATCTCGACAACATACTACCTTCCATAATGACAAGGCTACCATCCATTGGAGTAAGAAAAATATCGATAACACACTACCTTCCATAATGACAAGGCTACCATCCATTAAACTATCAAAAATCTCGACAGCAGACTACCTTTCATAATGACAAGGCTACAATCCATTGGAGTAACAAAAATCTCGACAACAGACTAACTTCCATAATTACAAGGCTACCATCCATTGGAGTAACAAATATCTCGACAACAAACTACCTTCCATAATGAAAAGTCTACCATCCATTGGCTTATCTGAAATATCGACAACATAATACTTTCCATAATGACAAAGCTACCATCTAATGGAATAACAAAAATCTCAACAACAGACTACCTTCCATAATGACAAGGCTACTATCCATTGGAGTAACAAAAATATGAACAACAAACTACCTTCCATAATGACAACGCTACCATCCATTAGACTAACAAAAATCTCAATGAAAGACTACCTTTCATAATGACAAGGCTACCATCCATTGGAGTAACAAAATTCTCAACAACAGACTACCTTCCATAATGAATATGCTACCATCCATTGGAGTAATAAAAACGACGACAACAAACTACCTTCCATAATGACAAGGCTACCATCCATTAGACTATCAAAAATCTCGACAGCAGACTACCTTTCATAATGACAACGCTACCATCCATCTGAGTAACAAAAATCTCGACAACAGACTAACTTCCATAATTACAAGGCTACCATCCATTGGAGTAACAAATATCTCGACAATAGACTACCTTCCATAATAAAAAGTCTACCATCCATTGGACTATCTAAAATATCGACAACTGACTACTTTCCATAATGACAAGCTACCATCCAATGGAATAACAAAAATCTCAACAACAGACTACCTTCCATAATGACAAGGCTACCATCAATTGGAGTAACAAAAATATGAACAACAGACTACCTTCCATAATGACAACGCTACCTTCCATTGGACTAACAAAAATCTCAACGAAAGACTACCTTTCGTAATGACAAGGCTACCATCCATTGGGGTAAGAAAAATCTCTACATCAGACTAACTTCCATAATTACAAGGCTACCATCCATTGGAGTAACAAATATCTCGACAAAAGACTACCTTCCATATTGACAAGGTTACCATCCATT